>OZ035997.1:63702903-64375403 GCA_964035015.1 Corallium rubrum
TTGAATATTGAAGGAAAAATTTCATAATTACACGTACTGCTGAAATGAACGAAAGAATTTGCTGAAACGAGTCGGATTTGAAGTCCCAAACCTTCGGAATTGGGCCCGATATATGTAGCTCGACAAGCAGAGCAGCCAACCAGAATTTCGAACTTGCGAGTTCAAATTCTGTCGAGTCAACAAATTTTTCCGTTGATGAAGAATGGTCAATAGCAGGTTTCATGATGGCAGCGGCTATTTTTCAAGTAGGGTAAACACGATGAATTTTAATTAAATGGTATGTGACTTTTACAAAAGAAGTAGTTATCATTGTGTTTGCCCTACTTGAAAAATGGTGACGGAAACCTTCTAGTGTAGGAGCACTCGCTGAAATGTCAAGAGAATCTGTCTGTTATAACCATCAAATTTTCCTTGGCTTTGTTAATTTTTCGAGAAATTGCTCCAAAGAACAGTGGCGTAGCCAAGGCGGTCGCCCCCCCCCCAATGGTCTCCAAGACCGTCCTCGTGAAAAGTTAAATCCGTCGAGAAACTTGTAGGGGGGGGGGGGGGTGTTACATTTTTTTAAGGCAAAGTGAGTAGACTAATAGTGTGTTATATATATTGCAGGCATGCATATGCTATAAATTACAATACTAAAGGGTCTATACAAAATGCCTCCAACTTGTTTTTACATTTACGACTTGTTTATAAATAAATCTAAAGGTATTCTGACGTCGTATTATTCTACATTCTGGTTTGATTTCAACCAAATTATATAATTTATGGCTTTCAGATTACTCTTAAATACTTGCCTCAAAATGCAGGAAATAGTGTTTCAGAGACCCTAGAAATTCAAAATTTTCCGGGGGGCATGCCCCCGGACCACCCTAGGAGAGTTTTGCCCCTCCCAACTCAAGACCCTCCAAAGAAATGTCAGTGAATGCCCTGAAAGTCCTATATTTAGCTTTAGTTAGGTCGCACCTTGGTTGTTCTAGTCAGTTATGGGCTCCTCAATCAGTAATCAGAAATATATTAGTGATTGAATCTGTTCAGCGTAGAGCTACAAAGTTTATTTGCAAGTTATAAAAAGCAGATCACTCTTGTTATAGGGATCGTCTTGTCCATCTTAATTTATTACCACTTAATTACTGGCTTGAATATCTCGATCTTGTATTTTTTTTAAATGCAAGTGAGATAATAAATTGATCAACTTATCTAATTATTTGACATTCTGCACGGGAAATTTACGAACATTATCCCTAAAACATCAACTTTTAGGGACTCTTACGTTCCTCGAATTGTTCAAATCTGGAACGCTTTACCTGATTACACCAAGTCCTCGTCTTCTCTGTCTGTTTTAAATGTAGCTAGTACAGAACTTTTTTTTAATAGACTTCGGGATTTATTTCACCAGGACAACATCAGAAGTTATAAGTTAATTTGTCCTAAATGTCGTCATCCTAACACTTACTTTGTGTTCGTGTTAATACCATGTTTGTTTTTTCATGATTGTATTAGGTTAGTACTTATTCTGTTATTCATATGGGCATGTTGGGGGTAGGGTTTAAATTTTAATTTTGGGTTGGGTTACAGGTGTCAAACCTTGTAGGGGACCTCGTGTCCTATTGTTTGTACACCTAGTGTATTCATTTATACTAAAGCTTTATAATAAAAAAAAATTAAAAAACATGTCTTATGACGTACGCAAATGAACAACTATGCATAAGAACAATTAATAGGTTTCAACATCAATGGCAATTTCGTGCGTCATATAAGGAATTCTTACCGACTCGAGAGCCCATATGCCATGCAAATGTCTCCAAAAACGAACTTCCATGGCAAACTTTAAGAGTCAATCAATAGCGCGAAGATTATACGTCAGATTATCTTAAAATTCAGTGAGCTAGTGTTCCAAGTTAGCTGTTTATATTGTTAGGGATTAGTATTAGGGTTTACTGTATGCTAGAGTTTGGTGTTAGGGTTTAATCTTACTAGGGTTTAAAGTTGGAGTTTAGAGTTGGGGAAATGATTGACAATTTGAAGTAAAACTAAACAGTGTCCATTTACTCAAGTCCTGACGAGTTGAATCCTGGCTCTGAACCATGCATAGCATCTCATTCTCAAACTCATTAATAATTCATGAGGGAAATTCAAAAGAAATAGATATATAGTTAGTATTTACTGGAAATCAGAAGAAAGTTACGGTCAAATTTAGCGCCAAACTTTTTGGTCGATTTTTCGGCTTACAGAGGATTTCACATAACTTTTGACGAAGGACAAAACACAATCCGAAGGCGAACATCTTGAAAACCCAAGATATGGATTAAGACAAGACAAAGATGAAACGGTTATATTTCGACTTTATTACAAAGTCATCATCGGACCAAGTGATTAAAATTAAATATATACGTTCTTTATATTTACAAGGGAATAAAACTGATAATAGACTTAGTGTTAAATTACAACGGTGAAAGTAGTATTACAAAATTTAAAATTAGAAAATTAGAAAATATACAAAAGAAGTGATACGCTTAAAAGTACAAATCTGAGAAGTATACATAATGATATTATTATCTATGGAAATAATGCTAACTCTTTACTGGCTTTAAGGCCAAAGTTCAGTTCTGGTTTATTGTACTTAATATTAAGTGCTTCGAGAAAAAGAAGAAAGTTAGGGGTATAAGATCTACACGACTGAAGAATCTTAAAATTATCAAGAATGAGATCGGTGATAGTGAAAGAAATATGAAGAGGAGAAGAAGGAGTATCATTTAACCGATCATTTCAAATAAATTAAGTTAACCAAATGTTGTACAGATTATTTCGCAATTGGTTAAGTGTTGAGCAACAGAGCTAGTGTTTAAGTGTGTTGCCATGTTCAATAAGTCGTTTATTGAGACAGTGATCTGTCTTACCAATGTATTTAGAACCGCAGCCTGGGCAGGAAATCTGATAAACAATTTTGAAATCTGATAGGAATTTTGTCTTTATTTGAGAGAAAATAAGAAGCTTTTTTAGTATTGTAAATGACAATAGGCGTACGGGCAAAATTTTGTAGGGAGGGCTGAACATAACTTTCCTGAATAAATGGTGACGTCATATTGTGAGAATCCCTGAACAACATGAATTTCGATCATGATGATTTAAAACATGGGCGCTGTACATACAAACATGAACATGGGTTATAAACATGTACGTTAGGGGGGTCCGTGGGCATGCTCCACCGGGAAATGTTTTGAACTTTAAAGTGTCTCAAAGGGTATTTCCTGCAGTTTGAGGGCAATATTCTCTTATTTTCGAAAGTAACGCATATTTCCCTAGTTCAGAATTAGTTAGAGCCCTTTTTGCCCAAATGACAAGGCCATTTTGCCCGAATAGATCCGATCTTGCAGATGACCTGGAGGGCTGCAGACCTCCCCCCCCCTCCCCCCCCCCCAGCCCCCACGGCTCGTACGTCTATGGAAACTATATCAAACACTCGCCACTGTGTTCTTCGGTAGCTCTTCTTCCAATGTCTAAATGCAGTTATAAAGCTGGCGAGTGGTGCCCCGTGGCTTTGTCGCGTATTTTAACCTGCTTGACTGTATCTAGAAATCGCCAAGTCGGAGGAACACTTAACTCATTCGGTTTGCCGGTTGGATATTTTATACTTGAAATTCAAGTTCAACCTGTTTGCATGCATGTCGATGACACAACTAGGAAAGCCTAATTCTATGCTAATGACTAAATAGTTAATGAGCAAGATATTATTTACACAGTGTACACGTCTAGAAAAAAACCCAAGTATTCTAGCTCATGGTGATTTTGCGAAATATAGTGTTTAATTCATTATGTCCAATGGTTTTGACGAGAGCTGAATAAAATTGTTTGGGGTAAGACAAAATAGAATACTACTGAATACCAATGTATACGGACAGGCCGGGAATAACATGACAGGTATAGTTTATGAACAGGTACTTTTTAACTCATTCCTGTTCAGGGATGTAGCCAAGATTTTGAAAGGGGGGGGGGGAGCCGAAATCAAAATAAATTTTTAGGGGGTCCGGGAGCATGCCCCCCCCCCCCGGAAAAATTTTGAAATCGAGAGTCGTTGAAATGCCATTTCCTAGCTTTTGGAGGAAGATTTTACAGACTCTAAAGGTTAAAAAACGTCATATAAAATACTCAAAACACGCAAACGTCACATAGATACTCAAAATGCATATACACTCAGTAGATTGAAATACACTGTTTATCAGTTTTGTAGTTACAATATCTGTTGTTTTATATCCCCCCTGGCTACGTCCCTGTTCCTGTTCGGTGTTCCTGTTCGGTTTTCCCAGAGGTTAATAAAATTGCCTGACGTTATAGCATGAATTAATTATACTAAAGGCTAATTCGAAAATGCCCTGGCATTCTTGTAAGACTAAATAATAAAGGCCAATTCGAGATTAGCCTAGACGCTAATTCACATAGCCTAATTTGAGACAGAATTTCTTCATATATGCACAGAGGTATACCCTTATTATAGACAGGTAGCTTTTTTTATGGACAGATATATTTTAGACAAAAATCATAGAGCTGCGTATATATAGGCAGTGACCAGTGTTTTGAACAGAGCAAAGACGAAAGTGAAACGGTAGTAAACTTCCGAAATTTATATGGTCTAAAACTCAATGAATCTTATCCGAAGGTTCCCCAGAGTTACATAAAATCCGAAAGTGCAAGTAAAACGTAGAGTGCTGCGTAGGCAAGTGTTTTGAGCAGAGCAAAGTGAAAGGTGGTATATACTGCCGAGAATAGATGATTTATAACTGAACCTTTATCTGAAAGTTCCCCAGAGTTAAATAAAATCGCAGGGGCGTAGCGTGCGGGGGGTGTAGGGGGGTGACGTGTGACACCCCCCCATTTTTTTTTTAAACTTGTCGGTAAAACAGAGATTTTGCAGAGAAAAACGTGATTTGTCGGTAAATTGATTCGTTTAAGCTCCTTGGAGTGACAATCCAGAATAACTTAAAATGGAATGCACATATCAACATTACAAAAAAGAAAGCTTCTAAAAGACTTTACTTTCTGTCAAAATTGAAACGTGCCAATGTGCCACCCAAAGATCTGGTTAGGTTCTATATCACTTTTATTCGTCCAGTTCTCCTTTACGCATGTCAAGTCTTCCATTTTAATCTCCCTGAGTACCTGAACATGTCCTTAGAACGTATTCAGAAACGTGCTATGAAGATCATCTACGGGTATGATATTTCGTATAATTCTACACTAGAACAAGCCGGAATTAACAAACTTTCTGAGCGTAGACTACAATTATGTGATAATTTTTTCAATAAAGTTGTATATCAAATCCTAGAAGTCAATTATATAATCTAGTTCCACACAATGTAAATCGACAGACCTCTCTAAGACACGTAAGACCATTTACCATTCCGTTATGCAAGACAAATCGTTTTAGAAATTCCTTTTTAATATCAAGTGCTCGACGCCATAATTTTGACATTAAGTGATCCAAACGAGACCTACATTTTATTGTAAATAGTAAATACTTTATATATATAAATTATCCTTTAAATGATTTGTAAATATTGTAATTTAAAATCCTTTTCAATTCAGTTATATAGCTGTAAGAAGGTTTTTTTTATTAAACTAAACTATCTATCCATTGGTCGGGAAATTGGTCATAAAAATGAGTTGGTCGGTAATTGAGGAAGCGTAATAGAGGTACACCCCCCCCCCCCCCTCAAAAAGTAGAGTGCTGCGTTGGCGGTGGAGACCAAAGTAAAAAGGTCGTTTCGAGAAGAGCCCTTCGACGTCACTGATCAGAGTATTACAAAACGTTAGTTTTTCGTTACTAAAATGCAGTAAGCTTACCACCTTTCAATTTTCTTTCTGTCTGACGTTCGCCAACAGAATACCGTAAAGTTCCCAAAGTAACGACCCCTCGAAAGTAACGATAAAATTCAGTGTTTGCTAATAAATCCCGAAAGTAACGATACCCCCGAAAGTAGCGACCCCCCGAAAGTTACGATTTCAAACAACATTGTTCTTTAACAAGATACGAAATAAATGTATTACATTGTCTCATCTTAAATTTTAATATTTATACACAACTCGAGTTAATTATGAAACGTTAGTATAAAAAGTTATATTGTTCTAATTAATATTTGCAATTTTTTAGGTAACAACAGAAACCCCAAGAAAAACAATTAAGGATGTAGTCGGGGAAATACCGACGGAATACTTTGTTGAGATCGTGTTACAATAAAAAACCAAAAGTCTGATAATATTTGTCATGATTTACTTCAGATACGATTTTTTACCATCCGAAAGTAACGACCCCCCGGAAGTAGCGACCCCCCGAAAGTAACGAAATGAATGGCTGCTAAATCCGAAGGTTAACGACATCGTTACTTTGGGAACTTTACGGTATACTATTCTAAAGCCAATCCTGACAGACTCTCGCCGTATCGGTAACGTTTCCGAGCGTTTTCGTATTGTTTACTGTTCTTAAGGAATCGAGAACAATCAGCTCATTACTTGAAACAATACGAATTGAAAACGCTAGCCTTATAAAACACCCGTAACATCAACCCGCTGAGGGTTTCCCCTGAGATGAATAATCATCGCCGGCTCAGACAGAAAAAAAAATACAATAAACCAATTCGGACAGGATCGGAAAAGAGTGATGTAATTTAAAGTACCACTGTATGTTTACGTGTGGTATAATTAAAAGAATGGTGACGACCTTCACCTTGGTTGAGCTCATCTTCCATCAAGGTTAAATCGGCTGAGGTGACAAGTGCGTCCAGATGACAGCTTATCGTATGACACGCACAAGAATTTGCAAGAAAAATATAGATCGACGTTACGCAGTGTATAATTGTTTAACCAGTCGCACGCTCGCTACATGTCGAAATCCAATGTTCCAACGTAAGCTAAATTTCGAAACCTTCGGAAAACGCCATAATTGACCCGAATTAGCAACGATGCATTAGCTATTAAAGCGAGCCGACTGTATATAATAATATGTTAAATAGTATATTATATATATCATGGGTCGGGGGAAAACCATTACAGATCTTTACAGACACTTGACGCCCAAATTTAACCAACGACCTTCGGGATTTAAAGCCATTGCGAAAACTTTGACCACGGCTTTGACTAGTTGTCATAATAGCGGATATAAGTAATAAACGTAAACATATTCGATTCTCGATTCAATATATATCCCAGGGGAACGTCATGAGTTGCCAGTGGATTATAATGAGAGCAGAGTCGACATGAATTCTGAATTTTAATCATAGTGAATAAGAAAAAGCACCGCTTTCTACTTCGAAATATAAAACACGGCTCAATGAAAAGAATGGCCTGGCCCAGGCATGTTTTACTGTGTGACAAATAATAAACATGCATTATAACTAATGATAGCAAATATTTCGAAAATTTTCAGATACTTTGCGCCGATCAAGGCGGTCGGCTCCTCTAGCAACGGCCCATGTTTGAAACTTTCTGATTTGAATCAAAATGAATACATATATATATATATATATATATATATATATATATATATATATATATATATATATATATATATATACACTAAATTTTAATATTCGTACGAAACCACAGCGTTTGAACTGGTCTTTAATAAACGAACTTGGTAAAATAAACTAACAAATCGCTAGTTTATTTGGGACCGCCGTGAAACCATGTGAAACGCACTGAAGGATATATATATATATATATATATATATATATATATATATATATATATATATATATATATATATATATATATATATATCCCCTTGGGGAAAGAAACTGTAACTTCGTTATCTCCCAAACGCTAAATCGCTATTGTATTATGCAAATCGAAATTAATACAAATTTGGTTCATTATGCGGTTTGCAAGGAGTAATATTTAGCCTTAAGCAATATGCAAATTTTATTCATGAATCTTCAGAAGCTGAAAGAAAGCGGAGAAAATGTTCCCAAAAGAGATTGGAGAACAAAGAAATCAGACAAATATTAATCTCTCGACAGTTTTCGGATATACATTGGCTTCAAAAATCCAAGAGTTCGTATTGAATTCATTCGCGAAGATCGTTTCAGAATGCCCGTGCAGGGAATCTCCATTTCGGGTTGTTGACGATTACCGGGACAAAAATATTTTTTTGAACGCGAACGCTTCGAGGTTAGGCAAGCGGCGTCCACGATATCACTGCTCGAACCGATAGCGAGGCAATAATCAGAGATTTTGGGCTATATAAGGTTTCCGTTTTAAAATGCCTTGAAATGCCTTGAAACTATGCGCTGACTGATCGGTTATCGGTCGAATTGGCAGATGTACAATAAAATAACTTGACACAATACACGAATATATAAATAGCACAGAGAATACAATAATATGAGATGTCTTTGAATCGAACGCCGTACCTGTCTCTAACTTGGATTTTTGGAAGTCCTTCAAATGCTCGACGTGAAACATGCCGAGGTTGTTCTGCAAACCCAGAATGATGAACTGAACGACGAAGGCAGCGATGCTGACGAACCAACCGAAGCCGCCGTCTGGGACGTCTCTTGCATTGTCATTCAGACGGGTCTTCACCTCGGCCTTCTCGTCGCTTTGCGGCTTGCCCATCGCGGCTTCGTCTTCGAATCAGCTCTGTTATCTGACAACTGAGAACTAGAAATTTCGAACCGGAGGGTCGGAGCAGTCGTTGGGTACTAACGCTCTCAGGTTGGTTGCAACATTGGAACATGCAAATACATGATATCTAGCTCGCTGGCTCTCTGATTGGCCACGGCGAGAATCACCCGATGACTGACGTAAACACGCGTACTCGGTTCCGTTTTAGCCCAATCGTAATATTTTTTTTTCCACCCCACTTGAACGTTTATTCCGCATGACGAGACACGGAAATCAAAGAGTTCTTGCACCACTATCACGTATAATAAAATTGATTTCAAATAGACTGAATTTACTTTGTATTCTTAAATAATGATTGCGAGTAAATATTTGGATATATGTTATAGCCTGCACTGCGGATACTGAGATAAATTCTCACTGGGTCTCAAGCGTTGATAATCCGATAGCTTTGCCAAGAACATTAGGGAACACCAATCTTCTCTTCCTCCTGCCGTTAAGCCGAGGGTGCGTGCGACCTAGAACGACCTTCGGTAGATCGAAGCCATGCACGGTGAATGAAACTAGCGCATATTTGTGTTCACTCAATATCCTTTCTCAATGAATCCTCATTCGTTTATATGTCGTTAGCTAGCTAAGAAAAATCTAAACCCTGCGAGTTTCAGTTGTATTTCTTTATAGTCAATATCATTTCGTCTTTTCCCGATTATTCAATTTGCTCTCGTTAAGTTTTAAAGGTCTGTAACACTCCAAGCACGCGTCGATCGTTCGTTGATTGAAACTTAGACGAATTTCTTTGTGGTTTTGTGAATGTATCCAGTTGGTACACAAATCGGTGTTCGAAACGATTAATCGACGGGAATTAGGAATTTATTGGTTGGTTCCAATTCAATATATAGTATAATACTGTTCAATGTCTTAAACGCGTATTCTCCTATGTATAGTTATAATATTATGTCAATATATACGAAACGAAAAACTTTCGCTGAAATAAAACATCAGTAACGATTTAGAGCCGGATCATGTTCACACGCCGCGATAAAGCCTAGTTTACACGGGGAATTTTTCTTTGGCAATTTTCAACTTGACAAGTTTAATTTTATTTGCCGGTGTGTATGAGGAAACATGGCAAGTTTTTCCTTGACAAGTCTCCCTTTTGAAAAGCTGGCATGCCAGCTTTTCAACAAGAAGACTTGTAGCCTGCGTAGCCGGCGCTGGTAGGAGACTTGTCAAGGAAAGACTTGTCAAGGAAACTGATTGCTCGTGTAAACTAGGCTTAATTAACCGTTTGTACATCAGTACATGCATGTACACGAGTGTGTCAGAGTATAGGGAATAGAAATATTCGTCGAGCTATGTTACTCAGAGGTTTGTTCCCAAGCGGGACTCAGTCAAACCTACAAGTTTCTGATCGCCGGTGCATGAGACGCAGTCTAACCGTTGATCTACTGCTGGGACTAGATGATAAGCTTTGAACGACTATAGGTCCGTTGAGTTCGATGTGTGACGTTATACTGTTATATGTGCAAGTATGATGATATATGCATGTTAATGTTGTAATGCATGTTGTTAAGAGACTGAGAGCTGATGTCAAGATGCTATATAGTTTGGATACTGAGGAAAATATAGCTAGCTCGGCCGTTTATAACGTCATAATATGATGCATGCCGCATGCGTGCGGCATCATGTTGTTACGGTTAATAGAATGAGAATATAGCTATTTAATAAATTGGATATAGAATATCCGGAAAAGAGATGCATATACTTAGTATAGCTTGGAGTTGAGAACAGGAGACTGATATGAGAACTGAAGAGACGTATGATGCTAGCTTGGATATGGCCGTAAAGAAAAAGGTGTTATATAGGCATGCTAGCTCGGATATGGGAATATATGATAAATATTAATAGCAAAAGACACATAACATGTGAGACAGTGAATTTAATATGCTAGCTCAGATACGAGCGGAATCAGTTGAAAAGTCAAAAAGATCTTATATATACGGATTTAGAGTAGTGTGATTATGTTAGATAGGACATGAGATTAGAAATAGATATGTATAAATATGTTTATGCTAGCTCAGATACCAGAATAGGAAAAAAAAATCTAGATGTATATGCTATAGACTCGAATATACTGTAATGGTAAAGTATATATATATATATATATATATATATATATATATATATATATATATATATATATATATATATATATATATATGTAAATGCGGGGATATGTTATGTGAGAATGCTGGAAAAGATATGATGAAAGTTTCTCGGATAGAAAAATAGGTGTCGAGTCTAGAGATGATAGCGAGGTTTCGAGATAATGGGGTCAATTATACTGTTAAAACAGTGAAGAAATATGTCATAAGGGAAATAAACTCTTGTTCGAAATAGCGAGTTCGAGAAAACGAGGTACTGCTGCATGTATCAGACCCCGTTTACACGATGCCGGTACAATTTGAAAACGGAACAAAATCGTGTGGTTTAGGCCTTGCGTTTACACGATACCGGCACAAAAATAACATGAAATGTTATATGCTGTATTTGCATACCGGCATGATTTTGTTTCGTTTTCAAATTGTACCGGCATCGTGTAAACGGGGTCTCAGTCTCATATTCGAGCTAACATATCTCGAACTATTCTCCACCTCTCTTGAGATGGCGGGGTTCCACTGTAGATGTAGAGATGTACGTGTATGTCAGTTATGTCAGACATTGGATACTCTTCCAATAATAATGCAAAGCATGCAAGAATTGGCCCGACAACAACCTCTTTCCGTCTTTCGACGTCATTTTCGAAGGAATCAATCACCAAATATGCAACCAATGGTACCCACGACGTGATCGACTTCAGTCACCTTGGTAACTGATTTTATGAAATAAATCATGGATACACAAGATGCTCAACCGGCAAAATATGCAAGAATAACGAACCGATACATCGAGCACATGTGTAGAAACTGTTTCATTTTTACTTATATTTCCTATATATGCACCTATCACCATTTTACTGTGTAGTGGGTGGCTTTGATTTGAGCAAAAATACTCTCAAAAAATGACTTCGTGCATGACAGATGTCTTCGTGGTTTGACTATGAACGATCAGTTCGCTAAGCCCAGTGAACAATAGCTACCCCCAAAACAATCTTTAAGGATTAAAAAATGACATTCGTTTCAATACACCACAATAAAAGTAGGGTTTTAAAAGACGTTAAATCACCAAACGATGATAATACTATGTGGTCGTCGCTGAACAGGCATTATTATATATACGCGATCATTACACGTTATCGGACAAGTACAAATTATTAGACAGAGTGAAAGGACGGAACTGCCAAGTTTGTGCTGTGGAACGAAATGACGTTTCGAGTGGGGCCCTTCATCCGATGAAAGCTAAGGTTACGCTCAAAACGTCAGTATTTCGTCACTAAAAATCCAGTAGTTTCCTACCTTTTCGATATACTTTGGTCTATCCAAATCCCAAAACATTGCATACGTAACACTCTAGAATTTTATAATCGGACATGCATGCAAGTGTCTTTTGGCTAGCTTCTGGCGGAATTATAAGATAGACCCCAGCCATCGCGGCGACCTAGCTTTCTTTTTAATCATATATGGACGAAAACAACTGGAAAGTGAAACAATATAGGCTGCATAGCAATGCAGTGAGATCATTCTGGTGAATTTCGCTTGACATCGCTCTTGTAACAAGGGATTTTAGGCGAGCCAAATTAAATAAATTCATGACCTGTAGTCATATAAGATTTGGCGAATTCTATTCATGCACTGGCACCATTTTGATTTTAATGCCAAATAGTTTAATGTACTTCATATAGACTAACATAAAGCAAATCCAATCGTAGATCTCATCGATGAATAACGACGTGCTACACTTGTGACGCATTTCAGTCGAATGTTTCAATTATAGTTGGATATATATTTGACTCGACACATCTGTCATGAGCGAGAGTCTAAACTGGCAATTTACTAATTTTAACTTCTTTATAGATATTAATTTAGTTCAAGTTAATCTCAACGTTAGCTGGGGGGAATACAATGATTGACGTAGACGGCTTATTGTTTTACCTTTCGTGATTTCAATTTGCTGCATATCGATTAGACAGCAGGCGAAAAAACAAAAGGCAATTATGCAAGATGGGACCGGCGAATATATTAACACCCGCCAATCATTCGACGGTGTGAATATTTCTCGGTCGCATATCTAGATAAATAGTTGGCCAGCCGACCATATAAACAACTGGATAAACAGAAGGTCATAGGAATAGGATATTTAGCCTTTGACGTCAAACCACGTTTATTCACTATTACATTAGGGAGTTGAAACGCACAACACGAACGTTACAATCGAGCAAAACTTTGAATCAGCTGAAGTCTCACTCGATACAACGTCAATGACGGTGTGACAAGGAAATTAAGAACATCAACTGTTATACTTATATCTATTGTATTTGTTTACATGATAATCCTGAATTGTGAAATCACTGAAATGGTCTAGAATTCCAGATGATCCTGAATATTAAAGAAAATGAAACCCAACCCTGACCCCCACATCTAAACCTGACACTAAACCTAACCACAACCTCCCAGGGAGAAAGTTCCACCTCTCAGACCTTGACTACAACACCCCTACTGTTTTGTTTTTTATTGTTATATGCTTTTTAGTTAAACATCCTGCATGTGGGGCAGAGAAGTCCCCTAAGCATCAGGATCATCCTGAATTCTAGACACTTTAAATTGACAATTCAAGGATAGTTCTGCACCACATTCAGCCTTCGATCTGATCTTTCTCGGCCCACTCCCACCTCTTTGCTCGTGCGTTATAGAGACCTCTGCACTTTCCAGTAGCCCGAGTGAACACCTGACTCAGGTGTCTTGTCTATTATAGGTCATGTTTTACTAAGGTTATATGAAAACTTTTGAATAAATATCGGGTCTTAAAATACATGCACTTGAGGCACTCCAATATATACCATGTCCTTATCCGTGACTTTGCAGTTTTAAATTACTATTAACTTAAGCTACTGTTACACGATGCGATTTTTCTTGTAACTTGCAACAAATAGCCTGAATGTTGCAGGTTGCAAAAAAATCGCACTGTGTAACACCCCGTAGCAACTTGCGATTTTTAAATTTTTGCCGTGTTGCAAGTTGCAAGAAAATTTGGATGAATTCTACTTTTTGCTGCAACTTGCAACAAAATTCGCAAGTTGCTGAAGGTGTAACACCCTACCTGCAACTTGCGAGTTTCGCTAATTTGTTTGTTTTTTCATGGGTAAATTTGTTGCAAGTTGCAAGAAAAATCACTTATGGTCAAATGTCGAACTTTTCATGTGCCGAACCTAATGAGAAAATCAGTGGCCTCGGAGCGACACTAAAAGTGGGGGTGGGGTGGGGGGTGGGGTGGGGGGGGTGGGGTGGGGGTTGGGTTAGGGTGGGTGGGGGGTGGGGTGGGGGGGAAAATGTTTAGGGGGGTCCGGGGGCATGCTCCCCCGGGAAATTTTGAAATCTAGAGTCTCTGAAATGCCATTTCCTGCATTTTAGGACAAGGATTTACAGATTTCTAAAGGTCAAAAAACGTCACAAAACACTCAAAGACAACACTTTCCCAGACATTGAATATCTGCATTCACATTTCTTTATTATATCTTTATTCAAAGTCGTGGGTTAGCTAGGGTTAGTGATTTTGTTAATCATAACTGTATTACTGGCCTTGTTTTTTTACTGGTCTTGTTAAAAAGTGTGTGTGTGTGTGTGTGTGTGTGTGTGTGTGTGTGTGGGCAAACATATTCTGGCCCCCCGCTTCCGACGCCCCTGGATAAAGAGCGAAATCCTTTGTTTATGCTGATTATATTTGCATTGGATTCGGCACATGAAAAGTTCGACGTTTGACCTAGCTAGTAGCTTAATTAACTCCTAGCTATGTTGCTATAGTTTCCCAAACTGCTGACAGTCAGGCCTTCATCACAAGGTCGAAAGCTAAGTAAATAACCGTGCACTTGGTGTTTTAAAATATATAATTCTAGCTCGCTCGCTTTCTATTACAATATGTCACCATTCAAACATTCAAGGAATTAACAATTAATACACACTAACATATATTCATTTTTGACCATCGCAAATTTTAAGGGTGCTGTCCACTCCGTTCTGCGCATGTACGAATCTAATGTTTACTTCTTCGTTTATAAAAATATTTACTGATACCTTCTTGAAGATTGTAAGCTTTTCTTGCTTCCTCTTCATTATTTGTACCCAAAACAAAACCTTTTCAGAAAAATAGAAGAAATCCGAAGAGATAGCCTCACCGAATCGCTTGATTTTCTGCCATGTCGCTTCTAACGGTTTACATTGAGCTGAGTACTTTATGTAATTATCTACGAATGTCATATTTGAGGGTCCCGATAAACAAAGATGCGGATCATGGGCAGAACGGAGTGGACAACACCTTTAAGTAAAATACCGCTATGCTGAGTAATATATATGTCGCCAAAATAAAAAAACGGAAGCAAAGCAAAGAAAGTCTGAGTTCTTATTCAGAATCTTGTCGTGTTTACTTAACCATTTCGAATTTCCCATTAAATATGATGAAAGACAAGAAACGAGAAAAGTCAATGCTCGGGTCGAGGGCTTCATAGATTTGCTCGAAATATAGTCATCACAAGTTGTTTCTCTTCAATCTTCCTACAAAATTATTTATAATGATTGACACAGTTTTATATTAGGACATATATGGGCGGGCCACAGACTTATTTTTGACAAAAAGTCTTTTTGAAGGTCAGATACGTGCAAAAACAACAATGTTAAGTGATATTGTTTTCACTGTGCGACAGTCTGACAAGTCTGGATCATTCAACAATAGAGTATTAAATTATTGTTTTCTTTGTATCTGCATGAATTTTCAACATCGCCAATACCAATGCATGGTCGTGTTGTATCGGATTAGATACAGATCAAAGATGGAATATACTCTAATATAATATAGAAGGTGGACACGAATATTGTAAATAGCTTGTGGTACTACGAGTCTGTGGTATTAATATGAGTAACATTTGTTTAGATTAGTGATACCGACTACTGTACTATAGCTCCTGCAAAACTAGCATGACAGAAAATTACACAGCGAAGTTGAGTTGGTCGCTACCTTAACCACAGTGAAATTACGTCACTCATGGTGCAGCCATTGGAAGAGGGGGCCTTTACTCTCCGTCATTTAGTTCGTAATTTCTCACAACTTAAGAACTTTCCTGTCTTCCCATGGTCACGTTCTATACGCACCTGCTTGGCGTATATGCTCAAGTGGCTTGAGTGTTAGAAATCTGGGTTCAACTCACTTAGGGAATGACAGGTGGAATAAGTACTATCGATTCTCCGACACGTAGCTCGTGCAAAACTAGCATGACAGAAAATTACGCAGCGAAGTTGAGTTGGTCGCTACCTTAACCAATGACTGCACCAAGTGACGTAATTTCACTGTGGAAGAGGGGGTCTTTACTCTCCGTCGTTAAGTTCTTAATTTCTCACAACTTAAGAACTTCCCTGTCTTCCCATGGTCACGTTCTATACGCACCTGCTTGGCGTATATGCTCAAGTGGCTTGAGTGTTAGAAATCTGGGTTCAACTCACTTAGGGAATGACAGGTGGAATAAGTACTATCGATTCTCCGACACGTAGCTCGTGCAAAACTAGCATGACAGAAAATTACGCAGCGAAGTTGAGTTGGTCGCTACCTTAACCAATGACTGCACCAAGTGACGTAATTTCACTGTGGAAGAGGGGGTCTTTACTCTCCGTCGTTTAGTTCTTAATTTCTCACAACCTAAGAACTTCCGGCCCATGGTCACGTTCTATACGCACCTGCTTGGCGTATATGCTCAAGTGGCTTGAGTGCATATTTCCCTCAAACTTAGAAATCTGTGTTCAACTCATTTAGGAAATGACAGATGGAATAAGTACTATCGATTCTCCATCACGTAGCGTCAATTCTAAACACTGATATTGACAATAGTGGTACAGACTCGAGCGGCGAGAAGTCTGGATACTACAATTAAGAAAACGAAGCACGCATGTCCTTTTTGAACGAGTTGCCTTCTACTGAACTGAAGCGTTGGCATGAATACAAATGCCAGGAAAAAGTGAGAAGAAAGAGATGTATGTATAATATTCCCTTGTTCATATGAGTCTACGAAAAAGTTCGCCAACAACGCCTCACTTTTTCCTGCCATTTGTATTCATGCTAACTTTTCAGTTTTAGAAGGCAACTCGTTTTCTTAATTGTGATATCCAGAGTTCTCGCCGCTCGAGTCTGTACCACTATTGTCAGTATCAGTGTTAAGGAGAATTGACACTACGTGTTGGAGAATCGATAGTACTTATTCCACCTGCTTGACATTTCCTAAATGGGTTGAACCCAGATTTTTAAATTTGTGGGAAATATGCGCTCAGCCAGGCCACTTGAGCATACACGCCAAGCAGTCTGCGTACAGAACGTGACCATGGAAAGTTCTTAGGTTGTGAGAAATTTTAAGCTAGGGCCGAGACCAATCTGATCTTGAGCAATATTAATAAGAACTAGTAGGGACCTTGATTACGATGCCAACACGGCGACGGCGGTTAAAAAGCAACACAAATGTAATAATTAAAAAGTCACGGCTAACTGACCACTTTATTTGAAGCTACAATCAGTGCATTTATTGTTGAAACGCTTCATACACATTCCTTACTAATTTAAAATTTTCTATCCCTCCCCCTCCCCCTGTTCAATGTTGCTATGTTGTTGATGGCAATGAAAGAATATGCCTTTATAAAATAACATGTATGCTACGCAAGCGCTGATTGGTCAATACCCATGTTTGGATCAGGCTATCCAAACACGGAAATTTGCAAGCAATTTTGAGCGACGCCTTTTATAGACTTTAATCTAATTTTTTTAGTACTGCATGACACAAATAAAATAGCATTGTAATTACTAAAATAGTATTGGTAACTACAGGTATGTGCATAAGGGCTTCAACAGGGAAAAGTTTTAAATAAGCGACGGCGAAGAACTAAATGTCGAATTACAAGCAAACAAATAATTTCCTGAACGAATCTTAAAGTTAAAAAACCCCACCGTCTTCGAGTCTTTTTCAGGCAGTAAAAAACAACAACACTATGTTTATATACTGTGAGAGAACTATAACCAAGCATGGAATTGTTTTGCGGCCCTGTTGTGTTCAAGAGCCAAGCTGAACTTGCTAAAATATACGGTAGTTCGTACTTTAATATGGTAAACAATACAACGTGATTTGGAAAGTACACGTTTTGAAAACGATCTTAAAACAGAATAACATGCTGTACAAATACCTTTCATTTCCTTGGCTGATGAACTCACTTGGTAAAAGAAAAAGACTTTGTCGATATGAAGTAAAATACCCAAGAGCTCTCGACATAAAATCCAAATCTGGCGATGAAAATATTTTTTCGGAAGCTTCACTTTCAGCGGCTTTTTACGGCCAAGAATATTTTTCTTGTATTTGCTCTAAAACCACGAGCCCGACGCTGAGGCGGTTGATTCTAGCAATGTTTAAGCGTTTTCCTAATAATATTCGCTGTTTTCGATGGCCAGAGTTCACTTCTTTATTGACATTCCCATCTTTAATGTTGAATTTGTCGGCAAAATAATTTTCGGATTACTTTCTTTCTCGTTTCGCTCGCCCTGCAGCTCGTCACCAAGACGTTACAAGGCGAAATGTGATTGGTTGTTTATGCGTCTGGGGGAAAATAGGCGAAACGTGATTGGTAGTTGATGAATTTCGGGAGAATATGTATTCCTATCACTATTTTTTTTCACAAAATCTGTTATTTTATTGTCGGTCATTTTATAAAAGAAATACCTAATGGGTTTCCATGTTTGGATAACCTGATCCAAACACTCGGGATGTTGCTCGACTTTCTAAAGCTAAAAAACACTCGCCTGGCGGCTCGTGTTTTTTTACGCTTTTCGAAAGTCTCGCAACATCCCTCGTGTTTGGATCAGGCTATCCAAACATGGAAACCCATTAGGTATTTCTTAATTAACATTTCCTGAAGATATGAAAATGGGAAATTAAGCTTAGAGCAACATTGAATTGAGGGGGAGGGGGGAGGGGGGAGGGGGATGCACCAGTTGAATTACTTTTCGTTTTAACATGTAGGCTATAATGACTTCCAAAACACCCCAGTAGTGCTAAAATGATTGTAGTGTTAGTATTGATGTCAATCTTAGGCAATAGTTATTATCTTTTGGCGAGTTGACGTCGTCCTGAAGACGCAAAAATACTCTAATTAAGTGGCCTTGTATAAAGAACGAGGACGGTGATGAGATTACTCTAGGGATGAAAATTTATTCATTCTCTTTGTTTCGCAACTAGAATGTTTTTGTTTAAAAGACGTCGTCGTTGAAGTTGCCGTCGTACGTCGCAGACCTCTCATCTTTGAAATTTGTGACGGAGTAGGATTTGGAACGACACCCACGTAGGAGGGTCCGGGGACATGCCCCCCGGAAAATTTTTGAATCTCAAATGTATGAAATGCCGTTTTCCTGTATTTTGAGAGCACTTTGAAATAAAATCGCCGCATAAATTTCGGCATTATTTCTGAATCCACAGTCACATATAATAATAATAACAGCGGTAAAGACCCTGGCAACCTTATAGCAACGGCTCCATAAGAAATGGCCGACAAGAAACAAGTTGCTGATGTGAATGATTTTGGCGTCTGTCTTCTCTGGAACTGGACTGCATCGTAATTTGTTTTAAAAAATTAACATAAAACTTCCCGGTAGTTGGTTGTACGATATTTTTTAATTCTAAAATTTAACACAAACTGTCCAGTGCGTGAGATTTGCATATAGTTGCGTGCGAGCGTGAGAGTGAAATCGAATGCGTGAGTCCCACGCCGAATGTGTGTATTAACGACGGAGAGTAAGGCCCCCTCTTCCAATGACTACATGCACCAAGTGACGTGTATTAAACTTCCTACAATTAAGATACCAAATTGACACTTCGCGAGCTTCATTTTCTGACCCTGACGAACAGTGATTAATCGACCAATCTTTTAGAGATTAGTTTGTCAGTGACTGCTGGCATATCAGTGCTCAAGTGGGTTCAGCCTGTTTTTTTAAATTAGAAATCGGGGTTCAACATGTTAAATAATTGGGCAGCTATTTAGCAGAGCGAAGTGCAAAGGTGCATGGTAAACAGTAAACTGTCAAGATTTTAAATTTAGTAACAAAAAATTGACGGTTTTTGGTCCTATGCTCTTGGTTATTTTGTAGGCCAGCCATAATTTCACTGTGGTTAAGGTAGCGACCACTACTGCTCAACTATAGCTTTGCTCACGCTTGCATTGACTACATTTATAGCGCCTTCGCTGCGTTTTCTGTCCGCTACTATAACCTTTGAGGCGTGTAGGTAACACGAGGTATATAATAGCTAGTAGAGTAGTATAGGTATCACTAACAACAAACAGTGTCACTGAAGACAGATCTAATTACAATCTAGAATGGTAGAATGGTAGAACGCGAGACGGGTTTTTTTTGGGGTTCATTTTTTAGCGTACTCGTGCAAAGAAGATATAAACAAGCACAATTTTCATTAGATTATTGAACTGATATTTCTTACACTGAAAAAGTATCATATATTTTTACATGCATGTGTGATACGATTTTTCTCAGTGCAGACATTAAACTAAAACAAATTGAAGAGTCTTGTGATTATACTGTCACTTCTTGCTTTACCCTTAGCATATCATATCATGATTGCGGTTTCCCAGGATTGTTTGTAGATAGTTTGGTGGATAAATTATGATTTTAGTTCAACACATGAATACATTTACACGTGTCAGCGTGTAAAATGTAACTAGAAATTGAAATTGAAATTGAAATAACAGCTAAAGTCTTGCATAAAACAGATTGAAATGTTGCTATCAAACAATATTAATGTGATCGAGTGTCTGAGTCCAAATTATTTGCTCAACGACAAGAATTTGTTGCTAACTTTAAAAAATTCACGATCGCTGCGGTTAATTTTCTGGTGTTTTCCTTCGCACGCGGCATTTATTTGCACAACATTGGTTAAGTGAAACCCGCATTTCGCCTATTGTTTTGGCTTTTGTGTCGCTGCATAGACCTGCCACAAAACATGCACAGTGAAAAATTAAATTAAAGCAATGAAGCTTATTTAGTATACTCTACCTCAAACGTAAACAAGCAATTAGCGAATGTATAATAAGAAATATTAATAATCTTGATTATATATATATATATATATATATATATATATATATATATATATAATCAAATCTTCTTTAGATTCCTTATTGGTTAGAGCTTAACACTATAATAATAATAGACTGGATGCGTTTATACAAACATTTTACTTCAAGTTTCTGGAGGTGTTCCTCCACAAACGGAAGACGGAGGAACACCTGCAGAAACTTGAAGTAAAATATTTGTAAGTATAAACGCATCCAGTCTATTATTATTAGTATATATATATATATATATATATATATATATATATATATATATATACATAGTTATGGTCAATATATACAGTAATTACCAAACCAAACAATTCTTATTGTTTTTGCCATGAGATGTCTAATTTAAATCGCTTTCCTGCTTTACGTTTAATATTAAAGCGTTTCCAATATTTTTTTTACCAACCGTAGCAACATGTAAATAGAAAACCAATCTTTTTTCATTAGTTTTCACTATATATATTACTATTTTAATCGTCCATGCAATTACATTGCAAGTCCGAGCTATTTCTCAATTGTGCCACAATTATATTGAGTTATAGCTGGACTTGGGACATGTTTATGGAAGCAAGCTACCCTTTTTGTCGGAATAAACGTTACATTCTGTTTATATGAAAGCGAGTTACCTGGCAAATTGTAATATTTGAGATTATTATTATCAAAGAAAGTGACATAAAGCAAGCGAGTGCATGTAATGAAAAAAAAATATCTTGACAATGGACTTCACAGGTATATAGTCGTTGTGGAAGATATAAATGAGTTAGGATGAGATTACAGGTGTTAATTTGAGCGACAAACCATATTATAACTCAGAGTAACAAGTACAATTGAATAGTATACCTTATTCATTTCTTCGCAAGCACACAATATATAATGTGGGATAATCCCAGCCACATCGTAATAGAGTCAGTTAGTCAATGTAGATATATGAGAACGATAACTCTCAGATAACTAAACAAAGCATTATCTTAAAGGGCTAAAGACAATAAAATGTCTACATATAATTTTAAGAATCATATCAATAACTTGAATTTTATCTGAAATAAAAAAACTGTAGTTCAATAGCGAAGCGCACAGTAAACTATATATTTATAGTTCAAAACCCAAACAAACAAACAAGCCAAAATAAATTGAATCTTGAGCCGCTGAGGGATTCCTAAACAGTCTCAGTATTGTCAAAATGCAAGATTTATTAACAATATACCTCCATCAACTCACATGAATACTAACTCGTCATCTGTGCTGTTCCCTATTGTATATAGTTAGTATTGTTGTCATAAAATTATAGATGTTGTAATTTAATTTGCATAGATTTGTATAAGTATATTTTGTACTTTAGATGAGTACATTAACCCTTTCACTACCTACAGTCGACCTTTATGATTTTACTCTGGCTAACACCAGACGATTTTACTCGTCAAATGGGGAAACATATAGCAATTAATTTGGTTTTGTAATATATAGTTTTTATACATTTTTGTAGTGTAATTAATATCCCCATGTTTATAAAAGTTAATTGGGTTTTATATATGTTATGACGGTCCCTATGAAAACAGCTTTGAAATTAAGCTGAATGGTTTTATATCGTGATTAAAGAAATTTAAATATTTGTGTATAGACGACAAACGGGAAGCATATAAGTTATCAGTTGGCATTGTGTTAAATGACTTCAACCTTCAACTCGTGAAAGAAAAACAATTGTAAAAATTAAATACGTTGTCGTTGTATATATAACTTTATCATTCGATTTGACCGATAGCACCTTTATGAAGTACCTGAGGACAAAGAACTCGGAGAATAATGCTAAACATTACCCAACCCTTGTCATATTGTTTTTGTCAGTTACCATCAAAATTGTTTTGATCACGTACGGTCTATACAGCTGCGTTATTTTTGCGTTGTCACTGCATATAGCACACATGGATAATATATACCTGCAAATATATGGCCCCGATACGGTAAAATCACCCAAAAACGGAGAACACTCTTATTAGAGTTATTATCACGATGTGCATGCATGGATAAGTGGTCGGAAATTCACAATCATCAATTAAACCGTTGTTAAGAATCTAAGTGCAACCTTCTTGACATAGTAAATATTCTTTTAATAAACTGAATAAATTACCATTAAGTTGTTTTTTCCAATTTCCATACAATACTCAATAATATAAGTTGTATACAGTAGCCGATAAGACGCGGCTACACGACGCGCCTTATACATAAGACGCAAAACACTCGTACAGAAGATATACAACTGTTAAAGACTGTGTCTGGCTTATTTACCATGTTACACAAGCCTCGGCAGTTGTGCAAAGTCGTGGAAAATGCCAAATGGATCTGTTCGAGTTTTATCGGCTCACAGTCACACTATACAGTATCACGATAAGTGCTGCATCATCATCATCATCATCATCATAAATGATGAAATATAGAATACTGCGTAGGAAGTGTTTTGTACAGAACAATAGATTCAACAAGCGAAAAGGGAATTATTGTGATAAGTAAAAAGGGTATAGCTGTAATTAAAGTACCGAGATATTCAGCAACGAAATATACTGACGTTCCGAACAGAGCTCTTAATCAGAGTAAAATGTGTGAAAAGTCCTATATTTCAGTCCTATATTAGTCCTGTATTAAGGCACAACGTCAGGTATAAGATTACCGCATTTTAGTTATAATTATTAGTTTTGCATGCATACGCGAGACAAAAATATTTGTATGTAGAGGAAAAGGAACAATATTTTGAAAACGTTAAACTGAGTAAGTTATAATTACATGTGCACTTAAATTCCTTTTAAAGTCTTTAGTCCACCAAAATTTTAATCATGTTCACTTTAATTTGCTCACCGGAGATTGTTTTAAGTTTGCGTCTTAGCGACAAGTACCGTACCTCAATTTAAGACCATTAGCTCATAGAGTTTGAGCCCTAATTATTACTCGGGGTACTGTGGTAGCCAAGTCTAGGTTTCGGCTCTGTTATTTTATTTTTTTTTGTGTCGACAAATTGCAATTATTGCATCATCCCGATTTTTGAAAAACCATCATCTCTGGTCACTGGTTTGAAGCTTGTAGAAGATCACAAGTGACTTACGGAACACTATTATTGATCAGTCGTGTGGTTTACAACTGTGTTAATGTTAAATATGCTCACTACGCTTACAACTGTAGACATTGAAACTACACTATAATTAAAAAGATGGTGAGCTATTTTATAAATTTCGATCTGGGTTAATAATATTTCGCAGTTTCGATCAAGACATGCTGTCTTGACATTTCATGCTGAAGAGACTCAAGTTTTAATACGCTAAAAGGGAAAACTTTAAATGTATTGAGGTAATTTTAATATTTGTAATTTGCTTTGTTGTTGCCTGGATTATGTATTATTGTTGTGTTAATAAAGTTTGCCAAATAAACTCGATGTGATTCTTGAGTGTGTGCATAGTTTTAATAGTTCATTAGTTCCCCGGTAGCTACGTTCGCTTGTTGTCGATCGTCTAGGTAATATACTGCTTACTGAGTTGAGTAGCACCAAATAATGCAAAAAATACTGATAAACATGTACTTAGATTAATTATGCCGTGAAGTTAGCTGTCGGTTCGCGCTCGGCCGTTGCACCAATGTTTTGCCGGTCTTGTAGCTCGTTCAATCCAGCTTTTTCACACTATAACGGCTGGCGAACTGGTAGCCAACTTACCTGGGTTGTCTAATCTACCGAATCTAGCACTGTAGGTTATTTTGTACTTTTTAACAAACGCTTAATATGTGCACGCTGTTGCACTGTTTCGTGCATATAGGCTACGCCAAGTTGCATTGCTATGAATAGCCATAGGGAGACAAAAATATCCGGTCGACTCTGAAGCTATTTCTTTTATTTAATAAATAATGGTTTCACATATTTTCTGTCTTTAGAATGAAAAATTTGTTTTTCTGTCTACAAATTAAGACTTATAATTATATAAGCTGGGGTCGAGTCAAACATAAAGAAGTAATGGAGTGCTGAGTAGGTACTGTCTAATTGGTTAGTATGGAAAAGTGAAATCGAGCAGACCGTCATCTCAGTAAAACGTCAGTATTTCGTTACTAAGGGTTGTTCACATGAGGCTAGTTTTATGACTTTCTTTGACTGCAAACTGAAAAGGATTAGAACACCCTTCATGTGCATGTGCTATTTACAGAAAAGCGAAGGCAATTTTGCTTTGTCATTTTGCATTTCACAAATAGTCGTATTAAGATTTTTGTAACAAAACTGAATCAGTACGGTAACATGCATGCAGGCTATAGCTCGCCTCATTTAGACATCAGCAATTTACTACCTTTTCACTTTGCTGCTTCTTCTTCTTTGCTCATAAACACAAACATCAGTCACGCATAATATCAAAGCGAAAACAAAGCATCATGCAATTTATCCAATTATAACTCTCAAACATATAGGACTCGAACAAGTCACTCAATACACTGAGATTGAAAAAGCCGCGGTGATTTTGAAAAACAATACATAAAAAAACAACAACGATATTTTGTTCCGCCTATATGTTCTACATGCAGGTGTTGTATTTGTATGGTTTATGATCACGTCGATACGGACAAAACCGACATTATTGCGGATTCTAGACGTGTTTGATTTCTTTGTAATGTGTCCTTATCTTATCTCTTATTATCAGTTTTGCATGGTGTGTGTTTATGCAGTTGCATGTATGCCAAAAATTACCACTTGAATATAGGTGCGGTTGAATACTAAACCTGACTAACATATTTAGTATGCATATTAAGTGTTTTCAATATTAGCGCTGAAAATGGAAAGTGCCTCTGAAAGGCGAATTTTTGCGAGAACCTCTCCAATTGCTTAGACAGAGTAAAATAATCTGGTGTTAGATATAGTAAGTAACATGGTGTTATAGATATAGAGTGAAATCGTATGGTGTGGTTAAACCGAGTAAAATACTTTGATGTCCAACAGAGTAACATATTTTGGTGTTAAACAGAGTAAAATAGTCCACCATTATAGCCCGAGTAAAATAGTCTGACAACATCTAGCAACTGACAGAGTAAAATAATCTGGTGTTAAACAGTTAGTAAGATAATCTAGTACACAGAGTAGAATTTAGTCTCGTGTTAAACAGGGTAAAATGATCTGGCCTTTGACAGAGTACAATATATAAGTGGTGACGAAAATGCTTTATTTACCCTGGCCTCAAAAAAGGTTATAAAGTTTTCCTATGCAGTTCTTGCCGCACGAGCTATCGTGAGTATTATTAATACTCAGAAAAACTCTCAGCTCTTCTGAGAGACAAAATAATTCTGATAGTAGCAACTTATAAGACAGCTTGTACAAGCTTCCGCAAAATTCGATACTAACCGTTAACTCGATGGTTCTTTCAAGGTACCAAACCCAATTACCAGATCATTTGAAAACAATATACCAGCTGACTTTTAGTCATATATATATAGGTCCTCGAGAACATACCACATGGTACGAATTTAATTTTTGTCTTATTTTTAGTCAATGACTAATAAAAAAAGACCGCGACCTTTCATTGAGATTTGTATATTGATATAGTTCTTTGCATATTTATATTGTTATTCCAATTGGCATTGATTAAAACAAACCGCTACTACACTATCTATAATGCTATATACATTACCTAACGATGACAAATTATGGCATTGTTGAGTCTTTTCACCAGTGGCGTATATAGTTGATCTTCTGGTGGATAGGGCGGCAAAACGGGAAATCTCCCGACAAATTTCTACCAGTTATATATCCATATTGCTAAAAGTGGTTTCGGACTCCCGTCCAGTTAAATGAGAAACATTAATTTTCACAGGAACTCCCTGCTGCAGGTGAAACACGCAACCGCGTGATCCAGCCAAAATTGTAAGATTTGCCGACTATATTTGTCGGTAAAAATTGCCGTTAAAAGACCGAAGTTCCAAGGCGGCATGCAGACATGGGTACAGTCTACGCAACATTACACCATCGGAAAATGTTTTGAATTGTAATTGCATGGTCTTTGAAAGGGGATTTCTTACATATTAAGAGTGTTATTCTCGTACATTTGCACGCCTAATGTGAAACATCTCACATTGTTCGCAGCAGGTCAAAACACAGTTTTTGAACTTGATGAAATTTTCCCAACAAACATTTCTGTGATTCTGTGAGGCACTCCGCCCTCCCATCATGATCGGTTACGCCCTGTAGCCTATATCGCTCTGATAAAACCGGGCCTCGCTTAAAACGCCAGTATATATCGATACATACATACATATATATATATATATATATATATATATTTAACAAATAGAAAATCGCTTGCGTGTCTCTGTACTGTGATACAAACACGAATGACGTGATTTCAACCGGAAAAAATGCGTAGTGGAAACACGAGGCGAAGCCGAGTGTTTTCACACATTTTTTCCGGTTGAAATTGCGTCATTCGTGTTTGTATCACAGTACAGAGTCACAAAAGCAATTTTCTATTTGTTTTATAAAATAACTAACCGTTTTACGAGGTAAAAAACCAAGGAGAAGTCACCAAAGTGACCGAGACTCAGCTGACGAATGATGGCGTAATCAAATAAATACGCCAGTGATTACGTGAGATTTAACCAAACAGAGCATGCGTTGTACAATATAAAATGAAAATGACGTCAAACGTGTCTCTGTACTCTGAGTGAAAATGGCTCTCGTCCAATCAGAGCGTGCGTAGCATACCTGTTATTTTATAAATATATATATATATATATATATATATATATATATATATATATATATATATATATATATATATACATATTATATATACACTTGGTGATTTTGGTGAAGGAAGCTTTCGAGTTTCGATTCCATCGAAACAAATTGCCCATTCCCTGTTGTTCAGTTCTACTTTCGAAACTGGACTCGGTTTGGTCTTAAAACGTCTAAATATATTTTTCAAATCGTGTTTTTAAGGAGAGGGTTAGCCCTAGTATGAAGGCTAGATTTCACCTTGTATTTTCATAGAAATTTTTAATTTTAGCACTTCGAAGGGGGCTAGCCCTTCATACTCATACTCATGCGTATACAATTACTCTTTTCAGCGCCCCCCCCCCCCCCCTAAAAGCCCGTTTACATGTTGCGATTTTTGATGCCAACTTCTGATTTAAATGTTCTAAGGATTTTGGGTGAAGGAAAATTCGAGTGTAGAATATATACATTTTAAGACCAAATCGGGACCAGTTGCAAAAAATGCAACTACACAGGCCTTCTCTCCTTGGCATTACCACCTTATTATATACAGAACTCGCGATCAAGCTCTCGGCGACGCCCTCCGTGGCTCAGTGGTCAGAGCATTGCACTAGAATCGCCAAGTCGTGGGTTCAATTCCAGCTGGAAGGCCTGTGTAGTTGCATTTTTCGCAACTGGCCCCGGTTTGGTCTTTAAATTATGTATATATTCTACACTCGAATTTTCCTTCACCCAAAATCCTTAGAACATGCTATGTAATCGAGTGAAATGCCCAATATTACTTCTGATTTAAATGCATGTTAAGCAATGTTAAGAACGAGCAGAAAAGAGAGGAGGATGAAACCATATGGCACAATCCACCGACTATTTTTTTATAATTTTCTATATTTCAGCTAAATTAGAAGTTAGCGATATTTTTTTCTTCAAAAATCACACGTTAATAATACGGGCAACATTTTACGTCAACTTCCAACTGGGGCAATTTTGTTGCGTTGCAAGTTGAAAAGCGTTGCTGCACGTATTGCCACTGGTACCAACTTTAAACATGCATGGTCAAAAAAGCTCAAAATTTTATCGCAGGTCCTGGGTTGTCGAAAATTTACTTCCTTATTTGTTTTAATCAGGTATACCTACGATCTGCCAAATAACTATATCTTTCGAGCTATCGTTTGTCACTGTTTGAGCCTCCATCAATGATGGTGAGTTGAAAATGCTTATGACCAATTTGGTCAATACGTAATCTATTACATGAAAGATAAATGTTCCTCTATCAACTCTCGAACATTTGACCAAAGACGATTTCGAAAGTATCAAACAAAATCCTACCGCAATCCAGTGGTGCATGACTTGCTTATTTGTTTACTATTTTCAACACAATTTGGCAGATCGCAGATATACTTGATGCAAATAAATAGGTGACTAAATGATTGGATAATGGTGGTTGTTTAGATCAGGAGGGCGGCAAATAGTTGGCAAGCTACTCAAAAAAAGAATTCTCACTTTAATATATTCGCCTTATATATTTACTGTTCACAATGGGGCGCTATCTTCTAAGGAATATATGTAAATTGGCTTTCAAGCGGTGGCCATTTTGTCATTAATTTCTGGTAGTGAATTCCCAGCCCTCCTTGACGATATCTCGCAAGATATCGCCTGGGAGGGCTAGCCCTCTACTTTTATAAACCAAAACAAATCTTACAACGGATTAATTACTTACAAACGGGGTCGGATCTCGATATATATAAACACTCGAAATATTTCTCTTCACCAAAACTCCCTAAAAAACGCAGTTTAATGAGTGAAATGTCACTGAATATTACATTCGTCCGGTTAGCCTAACACGCGAGAAGTCTCAGTTCATAGCAATAAATAACCAAAGATTGGAAATGTCGTACTTACCACGCCAAGGTCCAAAGTCACGTTGTTTCGATCCACATTTCAGTCCCCTCTCAGTTGCATTGCCTATATATATCCAGATTTAATGATTTATCGTCAACATATCCTTATTAGAGATCAGAACACAGGCAGCGAAATACATTTTCCCTCCTCAGCCAACGTCCGTCTTGTTTACTATTTTCAGCAAATTCCAAATCATATACGCACTCCAACTTTCTTAACTGAAGAAGTTTTCGTTTCAACTGTGGGTAGGCGGCTATAGGATTTGCGTTCATCATTTTTAATATAACTCCTTATAGACGTGAGTATAGATTACGGAGTACAAAACCAGCACCAAAAACACTGCAAACGAAAACCACTTTTATTTACTACAACGAAGTTGAACGAGCATGGCTAAAATTATAATCACTGCGACACAGACTGAGACAGCTGAATAAATATTTAAATACAAACAGTCGAAGATGGAGAAGTTGAGCCAATAGAAATCACCCTGGTATATCTTTTTCTCTTTTCTATCCAATGAAAACACCGGGGTGACCGCAAGTTGGAGAAAATTCTGAGATAAACCAATTAGAAGTTCGTTGAACAGGTGGAAAATTGTCATTAAATATACCCGACTGACTTCAACGCGTTCGAAGCGTTTGTTTATCGGCGTTAACCTCAGGGAATTCAGAATTGTGCCTATAAACTAAACCGACTTTTAAATTCGACTGCACAGATGTTAAATTAGGCATCTAAAGGTCTACAACGCGGCAAGCTCGGTCTTCAAAATGTTAAAATGCCAGGTGAATTAATTGAAGCATTTGAAAAAGCATTTTATTGTCTACTGTAGTTTGATGTTTCAAGCCGCTTGTTTTGTCACCTTCACGACGCTTTAGTTCTGCTAAAACCTGAGCTGAAGTCAACGTTATATTAAGGAACAGCATGCACTCAAGCTCAGCTTAGAAAATACCAATGAACATAAAATAGAATACCAATGAACATATAATTTTATTTAAAAAAACACTAATGAAAATAATTTTGTATTAAAAATACTAACGTCGTAATAAACACAAAATTTCAGCATAAAGAATACTAAGAACCCTAAACGTTTCAGTATAAAAAAATACTACGTAATGAACATAAAAATTTATATAAAAATACTAATGACCATAATATTTTTTAGTATAATTTCATAGCGGAAAAGAGGCTTTCCAGCTTTCGGATTGGTCCGCTCAGCGGTGAATCTGAGGTAATAGTCACCGCCTAGCACGGTGACTATTGCATCACAAGAAATTGTTCTTCAAAAGTAGTTTTGGAAAAGAGACGGGTACTTATTCAACACTGCACTGACTTTACTCGCTTCAGTCTCCCCCTCGGAGTTGTCATTTTGAAGTAGGAAATTTTAGAATTTGTTGATTCATTGAACTGTAGATTATTTTTTTTTCAAAATGGGGTCTGTAGTTTTTGAGACAAACAAAAGAGCATCATACTGAGAACATTTATCACTGAGATGTTGTACATATCAAATATCGTAAAAACAAAACTTAATAAAGGTAAGGAAGTATATTTTCTATAATTCTTCGTATTTTTTGTATGTTTTGGCTAGGTTTTGGTCGTAGCGATGTTTCGAAAACTTCGTCATGAGTGAAGAAGATTTTGAACATGAATCAGGGACGTAGCCAGGGGGGGAGCCGTGGGAGCCGCGGCTCCCCCCCTTTTGACATAAAACGACAGACATGTAACTACAAAACTGATGCAATATGAATTGTGTCAGGAAATAAACTGTAAACAGTGTATTCAATCTACTGAGTGTATGCATTTTGAGTATCTATGTGACGTTTGCGTGTTTTGAGTATTTTATATGACGTTTTTTAACCTTTAGAGTCTGTAAAATCTTCCTCCAAAGCCCAGGAAATGGCATTTCAGCGACTCTCGATTTCAAAATTTCCCGGGGGAGCATGCCCCCGGACCCCCCTAAAAAATTTTTTTATTTCGGCTCCCCCCCTTTCAAAATCCTGGCTACGTGCCTGACATGAATTAAGTGCAAAAAAGCCGTAACACAGGATCAAAAATTTAAACAGCAGAATAAAAGTCTTTTTAGCACTAATGAACATAAAATTTTAAAATAGATACGAATAAACATAGAATTCTATATAACGAATACCAATGCCGCAAAAAGCATAAAATTTTATATAGAGAATACTAATGAAAGTAGAATGTTATAAGGAGTACTAATAAACATATAACTTTATATAAAGAATACTAATGAACATAAAGTTTTATAAAAAGAATATTAATAAACATATAATTTTATATAAAGAATAATAATAAACATAAAATTTTATATGAAGAATACTAAGGAACATAAAATTTTATATAAAAAAAACTAATGAACATGGATTAATTTTATATAAAGAATAATAATAAACATAGAATTTTATATAAATAATATTAAGCAACATGGAATTTTAGTAAAGAATGATAATGAACATATAATTTTATACAAAATAATATTAATGAACACAGAATTTTATATAAAGAATACTAATGAACATAATTTTATATAAAGAATACCAATAAACATAATTTTATATAAAGAATACCAATAAACATAGAATTTTATATAAATAATATTTTTGAACATATATTTTATAAATAATACTAATGAACATGATTTCTTTATAAAGAATGTTAATGAACATATAATTTGCATAGGTAACCGCATGGGGCCGAGGAAAATTAACGTGTTTTCAAAATTTTAGCGACGAGGGCTCTTCTGGTGTAGTAAAATACTAAAGTCTGCATGTATCAGTCCCAGAAGACTGATGCAGTCAGGAATGAATTAAGAATAATTTTCCTTGCTATATTATTAACACAAATTTAGTGCAACGAAAGCGCCCCATAACGTCTGCTCAAGGAGGCCAACATATGAAGCTAAAGTTGTTACTCATCTTAACCCCGTGTGACCGCGGGGCATAACTCTATTGGCAGCGCGCTAACAGCACATAGTAAAATTAATTAATTAGTAATGGTGTTAGACAGAGTAAATTAAATAGTCTGGAGTTGGACTGAGTAAAACAGTTTGGTGTTATAGACAGAGTAAAGTAGTTTTTAAACAGAGTAAAATTATCGGGTATTAAACAGAGTAAAATAGTCTGATCTGGTGTCATAGACAGAATAAAATAGTTTGGTATTAGACAGAGTAAAATAGTCTGGTATTAAACAGAGTAAAATAGTCTAGTGTTTATAGACAGAGTAAAATATATGACGTTGCAAAATAGAAACCGTGCCAACCAACTTGGCATTCAATTTAACTTGGTATTTGTCCGCGGGGAGGTCATGATCATGCACCACATGACAAATGAAACTATGAAATCATCTGGAGTCAGACAGAGTAAAATATATAAGTTAAAAAATTGCATGACCGCGTGCCAACTATAAAACATTATAAGCACACGTTGATATAGGTCGTCTAGTTAAAGCCTGCCTATAATCTATATGGCTATTGAACGAAAATTAGGTCTGTCTTATTTCAAAGAACATCTAGAATGGCAAAAACACATCTTTTGCAGTTTTTCGTTTTCTTGCTTCGTTTTTGAGATTTTTAAGTTTGTTTATTACAACAGTACACACACACTAGCTGCTATAACGTTGTTCTACAGTATAATGACATCGAAAACTTGGCATGGTTATAGCTAATATATCATGATGCATTTCTCGTCATAATGGATTGTTTATCCATTACCTCTTGAGTCGCTGACGGTCAGTGAAGGTTGCCTATATATAGTATATAATTAAATGACATTGTTATTGCAAAGTGAAATTTCGAAATTTGGCACGGGCTTCCTGACTTCTTCTCTCGACTTCCTCCTGTCTAAACTCCCCTGTGCCGTTTTACTCCAGGCCTTTTTCTCTTGACAACAGGAACTCTCTTTCTGTAGTGACTTTTCGGCGTAGCGCGGGCACTAAAATCCATGTAGCATGCTGAGTTCGTTGTGTTTCGGACTTGACACTAAACATTTCAGTTTGAGCAATCATGGAAGTATAAGTGATTTTGTACTCTAATTATGACATTACAGGCCATCTCATTTACTTATCAAACAAACTGAAGTATCTAAAAAACGAAGAAGGATACGAAAAAGTTAGAAAAAAGTTTTCGTCACAAATTCACAACTTACGCGAAATGTTTTTCAGCGTATATATATACAAATTTCTTGTGTGAATTTCTAGTGTGAATGAAAAACACCATTGACAGCCATTAACACCAGATTACAGATTAGGCCTACATTCGACTATAATGGCAAACTCACGGTGACCTTGGTTGCCATTTTCGTTGTTATAGTTTTTGTTCAGTTGACCTTGAAGCAATGCGGAACACACGCAGGTTCTGCATGACGTTTTCGTATATTAACTAATGACATATTGAAAATTTTGATTCATTTCTCTTCATAATTGTTTACCTAACTCTTGAGACGCTGGCGGTCAGCGAAGGTTGCCTATACTACGAATGATATTGTTATGCAAAGTGACAATTTTGAAATTTGGCCCGAGATTTCTTTGCACGGAAAAGGGGCCATTTTTCTCGCACTCTATACCTGTAACCGTGCTGTACCGTTTCAATCCAGACCTAATTCTCTTACGACTCGCCACTGGCCTAGCGCCTGTCGTGTCTACCTTTAAAAGACTTTACAGCCATTCGCTATACCAGGCCACCCAAAACCCAAAGTAAGAGAAAAATTCAGTATTTATCTCAATAAAATGGACCCCGTTATTAGTTGGCACGGTTGCAGTTTCGCAACTTATAAATTTAACTCGGTTGAACGTCAAAGGTTTTTTCTCGCCAAGTTGAGATCTCCGGTAAAATTACAAAGTATAATAAAGGCAGATTATGACTTACGTAGGGTCTACTTGTTGTCTATAGAACGGCTTTTGTAGAATCTTAAAACAATTGGCACTATAAATTATAAAATTGTCCAATTTGAAAAAAATCGTGACATGATAAAGGATAAGCTTTCACATCTTGTTTTCCCGTATTTTTCTTTGTTTTCGAAATATTTTAATTTCGGCTTGATATGTAAATGAGATTGTCTTTGACATCAGAACCAGGGTAGAGCGCATTTTCACACATAGCAAACTCAGTTATATCTCCAAGTTTATTCAACAAACTCACTTGAAACTGTATACATTAATTAAAACTCCAACTGGAACTGAACATTTCATCTTGGGCGATCATGGTGCCGATGGTGGTTTAAGTGATTTTGTAATGCATGGAAATGTTTACAATTGTGATGATCCTCGTACTTGGAAATCCGTTTGCATCAAATGCAGAAAGGCTAGGCCTCTTGATATTTCTTCAAACTGCTAGTCAGTAACTGAATAAGAACATAAACGTTTTACTCAATCATGTAATTAGCGGTTTAATATTAATTTTGTGTTCGTAATTCAGTTTCTATTATGGGATTGCCGTACTAGGGGTTATCTGTTGTGAACTCCTTAGCTCTGCTTATTTCTAATGTAGTGGCTGAAGCTAGATCATGTAATCATTAAATCATCAAAAAGAAATGATGTACCCTGGTTATGAGTTGACCATTCATTTACATATCAAACAAACTGAATGATTAGTTTCAGGAATTGCAGCTTGATGTTAGTAATAGTTGTCAGTTGTTTGCTGTACAAGCTGTGTTAGCTTACTAAAACAGTATTACTAACTAACACAGCTTGTACAGCAAACAACTGACAATTATATAAACTGAAAGATGTTAAAAACGAAGAAGGATAAGCAAAAGTTGAAAAGAGTCTTTCATTATAATTTTATAAGTTACACGATTTTTTTGAAAATTAATTCTTCCATGTACAACTTGCTCGTGTGAATCAAAAACACCATTAACTCCATTAACGCCAGATTATACATTTAACTAATGGCAAACTATGTGACGGAGTTTGCCATTTTCATTTGACCTTGAAGCAGAACGGAACACTGACACGCAGTGCTATAGCTAGCTCTGACGTTGTAACCAATAACATGGAAAGTTTGGCAAGGCTAGCAACTGCATGACTCGTTTCTCATCGTAGTTAATGGATTGTTTACCCTAATCCTAAGACGTTGCATGGAGGTCAGCGAAGGTCAGATATAGCGCCGTTTGTACGTCAGAAAATATATCGCGGATAATATAACTCGTATAAACAGTCAATTCACTCACCGCGACTAAAATAAGGCTAGACTTGAGGCTATATTCCAAAATAAGCCGGGGATAATATAAGCCGTGGATCAAAATTGAGTAAGTCGCAAACAACTCGCGGATCGTATAAAATTAAGGTCAATTCATTAATAAAGTAAGCCCAACGTGAAGCTAGTCCAAAATAAGCCGAGGTTTATTAAAATATTTATCGTATATGCAAGCTGTTAATAAGTAGTGAAGCAATTAAAAAATCAAAAACATTGGTTTAAAATTTTCAATAAGAGTCGAGTAGAGTGCCGCTGGTCCATATCAGTGAACTCTATTTAAGAAATGGCCCATGGTTTAGCGTGCTCCATCATACACGCTGGAAATTGGGAGAGCACGAAAAAATCGTAAGAGTTGGTCGGGGCGTCGCCGAGATAACTCAACGAAGCACACTAAACCATGAGCCATTTCTTTTATAACATAGCATTAATTCCTTTCACAAGCCGACGAATCGTTTTGGTTGTTGTGTTTTTCTACTTTCGTAGCAAAGTCTTTTTTAATTCTTTGAAAGTTTTCATGGCGATAATGTAATATAAATAAGTTTTGTGGAAACACCACGTTAGCAAAGAAATATTTTACAAGACTTTTTTGTTCACTAAAATCCAACCAAAAGGACACGGTTAAACACGGTTACCCAGACCCAGTTTTTGTCTTCTGGGTCGCTGTTCTTTATTACTCAATAAAATTAAATGACTCGGTATTTTGATAATATGAAAGGCCATAACTAGTCAATTTAAAACTCAGTTTTGTTTTGAAATTTTCCCCCGCGCTTTTTTGCCGTGCTCCATCGAGTTTTATACAATACCCTGGTTTCTATGCGTGTTTTCATTGGTTGTTGCCCATGATCTATTAGAGGACAGACACATGAATCACGTCAGATCACGTCAGCTGACTTGCTTTTTTCTTTCTTCACGCCCCAAAGTCCGGCAAGAAGTATTGTGTAATTTTTATATTGTATAAAACAAATAGATTCCATTTTTTTATTGTCTGTTCAGTTATAGATGCACAGAAGACGTCACAACGTGGTAAGAACATCAGTGACCCACTCGACTGCGTCTCATGGACCACTTTTTTGTTCTTACCACGTTGTGACGTCATCTGTGCATCTATAACTGAACAGACAACGGCAAAATGGAACTATTTGTTAAATGGAGCACGCACGACAGCCAATCAAAAACGTTTCTATATCAAAGCTATGTTATAAATAAGTTTGTACAATATCCTGGTTGCTATGCATGTTTTCATTCTTACCACGTTGTGACGTCATCTGTGCATCCATAACTGAACAGACAACGGCAAAATGGAATCTATTTGTTAAATAGGTAATCATATGATAGCGGTACAATTAAGGATTTACACTACAAGTGATATTTGAAAGTTTTGCCAAAATTGCACGAGCCGTTAGGGGAGTGCAATTTGCAATAATTTTCAAATAGCACGAGTAGTGTAAATCCTTAATTGTACGAGCAAAATCATATGATTACTCATTTATTATATGCATGACAAAATTACGACACATACGCTTCGTACTCACTCACGCCTTTAAAAACATCTTGTTTCATTACTTGACAAGAAACATTTTCACTCTGGGTGTTCTCCGTACTCATTTCAAAATATTTGCAAGGAATTTTTAGTTCATAGTGTACCACAAGCTGTTGGAAATGTGAAAACTTTCCATTGCTGAATTGGCCGCCATTTTGAATTTTATTGTCAACATCGTTCCCAGGGCCTTTGGAGCAGTACAGTCAATAAAATAATTGTACTGAGTACATTAATAAAATAATTGTACTCCTTTCAACCAATCAGAATGTAGTAATTTTGTCATGCATATAATAAGGACTGGAACGCTACCTCCATAACGCCGGCCTTCTGATTGGATGAAGCCAAACTTCCGGCTGCTGGGGGCAATGCAACGTCTGACCAACGTCTGAATGAGCGGTAGAAAACAGAACAATGGCCCAACAAGATTTTTTTTGATTTTTTTGTAGTTGAACTTCTTTAGAATTGATATAACGAAGCCAGTATGTATTAGAATCATTGTCCTTTCTGTTTGAGGTATGCTTGCTGGCAAAAACAGATTGAAGGAGGAAATATATTGTCAAACGAAAGTAACATTTTGTTTGGATTGATGGAAACTCCTGACAAAAATTCAGTTTTTATTTAGTATTTATTCGTCTTTATCTTATGAATTCTTGCAACCCTGTCAAGCTGTGCTTTTCCTCTTATGAATAGTCTCCTCATACCTTTTGAATCATTGTAAGACCACATATATTTTTGTATTTGTTCTCCACAAATTATAGCCACTAGATTTCAGTAAGCTTTAGCCCTGATTAATGCTATCTTTATTTGATTCAGGATAGTCCATAGACGTTTTTCTTGACTTTTGATACCTCGACACTTGGGGCCGCCCTACAAAAAATCAAGAGATCCGCACGGTTTCGGACTCAAATTGTGTTTTTTTGTCAAATATTAAAGCTACGTTTTTACTAAAAGACTTTAGAAGAAGTATCTATTACTCTAGCATGTTTGCATTTCTTTGTAATCCCGAGCCCGGTGAGGGTGCTAATCTCGACATGCGTGGACACCATTTACACGCGAAACTACACGCGAGATCAGATGAAAAGCTGAAAGTAATTCTGAAACCTGTTTATATATATGTTATCAAATCCACAATTTGCGCAGTTCGGATAGCAGGGTACTGGTCATAACCTGTTAAATTATTCAAATTATTTAAATTTACGTCAGCAAACTATAATTTATTAATTCTTTGAAAGTTTTCATGGCGATAAAGTAATAAAAATAAGTTTTGTGGAAACACCACGTAAGAAATATTTTAAAAGAAATATTTTAAAAGAAATATTTATAAATATTATTTTTAAATAAATATTTAGAAATATTATTTTAAAAGAATTATTTAAAAAAAAATTATTTTAACGTGGTGTTTCCACAAAACTTATTTATATAAACTATAATTTATAAGTTCGGTTGGATTGCGAGATCATTTCTCAACGATCATAACGAAAGAAGTCTTTGCCAGAAAAAATGGTTTCAGCTATAAAATGTACATTAATATTACTATGGAAAAAGACCAAAGAAAGAAGGCTAACAAGAGATGTGGCAGCGAGAAAAGACAATAAGTACAACTTAAAACCACTGAAAAAAGCCTAAAAATTACGATAAAGACTGAAACCGATGCCAAAGGAAATGTAACTGAAAGAAGAAGGATGTGTCCTGAGAACGATGAAGAAATTTTGAAACAAACGGCTTTTTAGATCATGAAGAGAACTGTGGCAACAACGAAAAAAGTAAGAATCGACGAACGATCTGAAAAGAGCATACTGAATTGGCAGTGTTTGTGGTGACAAAAGCAGAAGAAAGTTTGGGTATAGTTTACACTTTACCGTACTCAAGTCATCACTGTGTCAGGTTAGCGTATAAAGCTAGGCAATAAACACGTTTAGTGGGTCGGCAAGTGTATAAAATAAGCGGTAAACACAGTTACTGATTAGGGTTAGGGTTTTTGTTTGGGTTAGGTCATCAAATTAATCTCGCTTGGTGGCATGGGAATCGCTGAATTACTCGGGTACGGTAAACTGTAAAATTTCCGCAAGTTTAACGGTAGGAGATTCATATCTACCGCTTAGCTGAGTTAATTAAAACGAAAGAAATCTTGAAAATGAAAATTAATATAAATAATATATTGTCCAGAGTTGTCTTTGAACGCTTGGACGTTAGCATTGTGCCTTTTATTGGCCACTGTTTATATCTATTTTTGAATGAAAATTTGTCACTAGTTTGGTTCATTCCGTTGGGTTTTTTTTGTTGTTTTTTTAATATTGACTTTGCATGTTCTTACGGCATGACTACAGGATAAAAATGCAAATAAAAATGCATATAATGCGTATAATGTCACATAGATACTCAAAATGCATACACTCAGTAGATTGAATACACTGTTTACAGTTCATTTCCTGACATAATTCATATTGCATCAGTTTTGTAGTTACATCATGTCTGTTGTTTTATATCTAAAGGGGGGGGGGGGGGGGGGAGGAGCTGCGGCTCCCCCTGGCTACGCCACTGGTGTAGATTAACGACAAAGGCAAAAGCTGCTTTATGTCAAAAGTACACGTATATCCCGCCATGTTTATCGGGTATGCTAGACGTCATACAATTGCACAGAAGACAATATTAGAGTGTACGAAATTCCCAAAATAGGAAAGCTGGAGTCTGACCTTTACTGGACGACCTTCGGCCTAATGTATAGTTGTAAACATGTTTATTCCGCCATGATTTCTGGCAGGTTTACAATATTATCAGCTTTCTCAATTTGGAATTTCATTCACTCTGGGCTGATGTTTACTCGATGACCTTCCCCTATTTTCCGAGTATGTTTGACATCATGCATGGAGGGCCATATTATCAGCTTTCTTATTTTAGAATAGTGTGCAATTTGGGGACGTTTAACCTTTGCTGGACGACCTTCGGCCTAATCTAGTTGTAAACATGTTTTCCTGCTATGATTTCCGAGTTTATATTTGACATCATGCACAGAGGACCATATTATCAGCTTTTCTATTATTTTGAATTTGAAACTGCGTACACTCTGGATCTGACCTTTACTGGACGGCCTTCACCTGATCCCAGCTGTAAACATGTTTATCCCGCTTTGTATTCCAGGTATGTTTGACGTCATGCATATAGAGGACCATCATTATCAGCTTTCTTACTTTTTTAATTTTGTGCACTCCAGGTCTGACGTTCGATGACGGTCGATTACCTACTGTAGGTATAAACATGTCTATACCATATTATTATGTCTATACCATAAAATCGTTTAATTTGGAAATTGAAGTCAAATTGTCGCAATAAAAATAGTCTTCAAAATAAATATATGTTATTTACCGGCTGGGAGGTCCGTATAGAAAATTATCATTCATTTCGTTTCTATCCCGCATTCTGATTGGTTAATTTACCTGCAAATAACTGAGTGCAAATAATTTTCTGAGCATGCGCAATCGCTATAGCTGCTGCAAATAATTTTTTCAAGCTTTGTAAACATGGCATCTAGATTCCCTCAGCTGTCAGAGGAAGAAATTGAAAGTATTTTAGAAGCACGGACAAGCGAAAATACCAAAAAATCTACGAAAGTATCTTTAAATATTTTTTGCCAATATCTCCAAGAAAGGGAAATTCTGGAGGATGATTTACTCAAGTCCAAAACACAACTGGCAAATGTTTTAAGAAGATTTTACGCCGAAGCGAGAAAGAAGAATAGCGATTTCTACACGAAAGCTTCTCTGCTAAGCATACGTTTTGGGTTATCATTAAAGAAACAGAATTCAACGAGGCCAATAGAGTCTTTTCAGCTGAACTTTCTGAGCTAAAACGTGAAGGCAAAGCGAAAACTGAGCATAAACCAGCAATCACCAAAGCTGACATCACAAAACTTTGCGAGAGTGGTCTATTCAACATCGACCACCCAGAAACTTCACAAAACAAAATGTTCTTTGAAGTGATGCTGTTCTTTTGCCGAAGAGGACGACAAAACCTAAGCCAGCTTCAGAAAGACGATTTTCACATTGGGACTGACACTGCCGGTGTTAAATACGTGTACAAAGCAAAAGACGAGTTGACAAAAAACAACCGCGAAAACGACGAAGCTCAAGAGACCCAAGCAATGTTTGCGACTGGGGGACCATTCTGCCCTGTCTTGGCTTTTGAAAAATACGTATCTCAACTCAATCCAAAGAATGAGTATCTATTCCAAAGACCAAGCAGATCATTTAATCCAAGCAACGATAAATGGTATGACAATATGGTTGTCGGTCAAAGAACTCTGAGTGACAAAATGAAGACCTTATCGAAAGCAGCAAAACTCTCCTACAGTTACACAAATCATTCAATCCGCGCGACTGCTATCACAATTCTGGATGAACGTGGATTCGAGGCCCGCCATATTATGGCCGTATCAGGACATATGAGTGAAAACAGTATACGACTTTCCACTTCAATCTGGAATACGTCCGAAAGAGAACATCCAGCACTTCAGCAATCGTGAGAAACGCCGTACAGCCTTGTATCACTGGGTCGCCGATACTTTCAGCATCTCAGGAAAACTACATATTGAATGATTTACAAGTCCAGCAATCGAGCAACGAGTCAATTCAAGTGAATTATTATAATTGTACTTTCAACTACAACAAAGCTCAAGCTTTATACGGCTATATTAATTTGTTGTTAAGTTCAGCTGTAGTGTTTTGACAATTTTTTCAATTTACTGCAAACTGCTTTTGTAGTGTTTTGACAATTATTGAATAATTATACTGCACACTGCTTTTGTCAGCTTTGATTGAGTATTGTATTTGACAGCATGTACTTTGCTACAAAGTTACTTTTATGGAGAAACGCGTGACTGTATGTTATTTTATGAATGATAAATCAACTATTGAACTCGTCTATCGCAAAATATCATGATTTGTCAGTGTCTTGCTACTAGTTATTTGCCTCTGCCTTCGGCATCGGCAAATAACTAGTAGCTCGCCACTGACAAATCATGATATTTTGCTCCAACTCGTTCAATAATTGATAAATATTTGCCAGAGGTCTTAAAAAAGGCCCGAGGCCGCAGGCCAAGAGAGTCGGTAAATAACGTATTTACCGACCGGTAAATAACGTATTTATTTTTTGTTATATAAATAGATAAATTACATTAATTATAATTGTATTAAGTTGCCTAATCGAGATGACGTTTACGTGATATTCAAAGTCCAAAGCTTATTGTTCGACAGTAAACAACTGCATGCCGACATGCAGTCTGACAGGGAAGCTTGGAACCTTTTTTGTAATAAAAAAACATTCAAAACTTGAAGACCTAGTTACGAAGGGAAGTCAAAGTGCAGTCCAAGTGTTCTTAAAGTTTTGTTGATAAAGATTCTTCGTCGTTCTTCGTAGCTTGCTCGTTTTTGGCTGTTCGCTTGGAAAGTCGCTTTCAATACTTGGCTGGCTGCATGGAAATTGAAAGTGTGGTCCTCGAGTCTGAAGACGAAAATGCTTGTTGTAAGCCATTTGTAATTTCAAGTTTCAAGGACACTAGACAATGAGGTTGGCATGTGGAAAATATTTGACTAAGTAAAGACTTGTAGCGGTTTTGTTGAGTATAGCGGTTGGATAACAGAAAAAAGACAGTTTAGTGTCAAAAGGTTTCAGCTTTTCTATCTTAATAATCATGTGGCGTGATTTTTTATATATACTTCTATATAGTTTCATCAAGTTTAGTGATTCAAAATACTGTCTTCACTCTTCACAAGTTCATGTATGTTTTTCGTACCGTTTTAATTAAACTGTTTTCTTTATAAATGTCGCTCGTAAATTTTGCTTTGTCACAGTTTTCCCAGCGTTTCTTTTAAAATTTGCTGTTTACACATGAAGTTGTCAAAACCATTTGGATAATAAAACCCATTTGCATCCCCGAGCTCTCTGTTGAATATATTTTTTCTGTGGCAATTTTAAATGACAGAATGTAAAAAAATAACTTTTTGGACCGCGGTCAGATATCGTAACCCCCCCCCCCCCGCTCACGTAGCCAATCAAATTGCAGGAAGGCCTAGGATTCCGGCCGCTCACGACTAATAAAAAAATAAAAAAGTGTATTTCTGGATTTCACTTTGTAATATTGAAGTTTATTTTTTTCGGTCCGTATCCTACCAAATCCTGCTTTCTGATTGGTTAACGAGCAGTCCGTATGAGCCCGCTCGAGATAATTTTTTTAATGTGTTTTATAGGCCGTAAAATTGATCGATTTTCATAACTATTTCGCTTGCCAGAGAAAAAATATATTCAACAGAAAGCTACGGGGATACAAATGAGTTTTATTATCCAAATGGCTTTGACAACTTCGTGTGAAAACAGCGAATTTTAAAAGAAAGCGAGAATGCCGTGAAAAAGAAAAATTTCAGCCAGCGACATTTATAAAGTTTTAAAGTATTATTGCTCAACGACGTATGAAAACAGTTTAAAACAATAGGCAAAACATACATAAACTTGTGAACACAGTATTTTGAATCACTAAATGAAACTAACCACGAGAGGACAGAAAAGCTGAAACCTTTTGATACTAAACTGTCATTCTTCTGTTGTCCAACTATACTCAACAAAACCGCTACAAGTCTTTACACTTTAGTGAAATATTTTCCACATGCCAACCTCGTATCGTGTCATGTCTTTGAAAAAAGTTTCAAATGGCTTCTTACAAGCATTCTCGTCTTCAAACTCGAACGACCCACTTTCAATTTCCATGCAGTCAGCCGAGTATTGAAAGCGATTTTCCAAACGAACAGCCAAAACGAGCAAGCGACGAAGAAAGACGAAGAATCTTTATCAACTAAACTTTAAAAGCACTAGATCTTCAAGTTTTGACTGTTTATTTATCACAAAAGACGTTCCAAGCTTCCCTGTCAGACTGCATGTCGGCAGTTGTTTACTGTCGAACGGTAAACTTTGGACTTTTGAATATTACGTGAATGTCATCTCGATTACGCAATTAAATTATGTTAATTTACTTAATTATGTAAATTATAAATCGTACGATTAATAAAAAAAATAAATATGTTATTTACCGTTTTGGTCGGTCCGTATAGAGAAATATTTCCCGAGGTCTCAAAAACGACCCGAGGCCGCAGGCCGAGGGCAGTTTTTGAGACCTCGGGAAATATTTCTCTATACGGACCTCCCAGCCGGTAAATAACATATATATATATATATATATATATATATATATATATATATATATATATATTTGAGATTTTACCCTGATAAAGTGCTCCGCTCGAAGCGTCAGAATTTTGTTAACAAAACAATTGGCAATTTACTATTTAAATATTACTTACGCAGCATTGCATCTACATTTTTATACTCCTTGAACTGTGGGCAATCCCGGGTGGAGTGGGCAATCTTGGGTGGAGTGGGCAATCTTGGGTGGAGTGGGCAATCTTGGGTGGAGTGGGCAATCTCGGGTGGAGTTGGCAATCTTGGGTGGAGTGGGCAATCTTGGGTGGAGTGGGCAATCTTGGGTGGAGTGGGCAATCTTGGGTGGAGTGGGCAATCTTGGGTGGAGTGGGCAATCTTGGGTGGAGTGGGCAATCTTGGGTGGAGTTGGCAATCTTGGGTGGAGTGGGCAATCTTGGGTGGAGTGGGCAATCTTGGGTGGAGTGGGCAATCTTGGGTGGAGTGGGCAATCTTGGGTGGAGTGGGCAATCTTGGGTGGAGGGGGCAATTTTGGGTGGAGTGGGCAATCTTGGGTGGAGTTGGCAATCTTGGGTGGAGTGGGCAATCTTGGGTGGAGTGGGCAATCTTGGGTGGAGGGGGCAATTTTGGGTGGAGTTGGCAATCTTGGGTGGAGTGGGAAATCTTGGGTGGAGTGGGCAATCTTGGGTGGAGTTGGCAATCTTGGGTGGAGTGGGCAATCTTGGGTGGAGTGGGCAATCTTGGGTGGAGTGGGCAATCTTGGGTGGAGTGGGCAATCTTGGGTGGAGTGGGCAATCTTGGGTGGAGGGGGCAATTTTGGGTGGAGTGGGCAATCTTGGGTGGAGTGGGCAATCTTGGGTGGAGTTGGCAATCTTGGGTGGAGTGGGCAATCTTGGGTGGAGTTGGCAATCTTGGGTGGAGTGGGCAATCTTGGGTGGAGTGGGCAATCTTGGGTGGAGGGGGCAATCTTGGGTGGAGTGGGCAATCTTGGGTGGAGGGGGCAATTTTGGGTGGAGTGGGCAATCTCGGGTGGAGTTGGCAATCTCGGGTGGAGTGGGCACAACAGGGCCGCTTATTTAAAACTTTTCCATGTTGAAGCCCTAACATACCTATACCTACCAATAATATTTTAGTAATTTCAATGCTATTTTATTTGTGTCAGTACTAAAACAATTAGATTAAATTGCTGCAAACTCCCGTGTTTGGATAGCCTGATCCAAACATGGGTATTGACCAATCAGCGCTTGCGTAGCATACATGTTATTTTGTAAAATGCAATCATACATGCTTGAACGGTGTACTGATACCACTAAGGCGTGCTTCTGGCAATTAAATCGCTCATCTTCTGAGTCATCGGTTGAACACGACCGGTGACAGAGTGGACATTTGACGGTGCAATGCTTTAGCTCGCCAAAGTAAGATCCAGAACTTCTCTCTTATTCATGTGATTGAAAACGTGCTCGACTCCGGCGTGGATCAGCTTACGATGATAGTCGATTACAATAAGATGTGTAATATCGTGTTTGTGATCTAAGATAATCGGGTGTTTGGCTTCCCACGGCACTTCGGCTTTTTCGATTCTTCCCGGTCGAGACTAGCAATGCGACTGGTGCGTGGAACAGGACGTCCTTGGACAACGATTCTACCTCGACGATCCTATTGCGCCCACTTGATCCAATACATCTCGGCTTCCTTCAATTCTTCAACGGCCAAGGCTCGTGACTTGCGTTGCTCTTTGTTTCGTAGATTATGACGAAACCATGACATCCAAGCGGCAACACGAAGAAGTTTGTTCTAATTGGAGTGGGAAGCGGGATCTAGAAGCTCTCTCACCGCTGACACCTGCGCTCTCAACATTTCTTCTTCAACTCAACTTCCGCTGTTGGAGGCGCAGACAAGGCCATCATAATAAACGTTCAGAATTATGAAATGTATATAATTCACAAAGTTTAGCATTGCAATAAAAGTTGTTGTCCCTTCAAAAACGTATGCGTATTATTGATGAGTAAATGCATGATCGTCCTGACAATGTTTCCAGAACGTGATTTTTCTAACTTGGATAACACTCCGTGTCGTCTGCAAACATGGGCAGAGATGATCTACTTGAGACGTATTCTGGGAGATCGTTAACATAAATTAGGAAAAGAAGAGGTCCCAGGATTGATCCCTGAGGCACTAGTACTCCAGACAAGACTAGAAGTTTATCAGAGCTCTCGTCAAGTACGGTAACTCTCTGGTACCACAAGAGAGATGACGTTTGATAAGCAGCAGACTATCACCGACCTTGTCGAAAGCTATAGGCAAAATAGATCCACTTGTAGTAAATAGCATCCACTTGGCATCTGCTTGAAGTTGGTGGAGTTGACTTGACACATGATCTATAAGCTTGTTAAAGATGCAACGCTCAAGCACTTTAGAAACTTGTGACAGGAGTGAAATTGGTCTGTAGTTGGTAGCCTCGTCAGCTTTGCTTCCTTTCGAAATCGGGGGGATATTGGATAGCTTCCATTCGGACGGTAATTTACCCACACACAGGCTTTTGTTGAAAAGTGCACATAAAGATGGACAAATGCACAAAGCACAGTGTTTCAGAAGTTTTGCAGGAATCTTATAGGCTCCAGTTGCTTTGTTTTCATTAAGCGTTCTAATAGTTTCATAAACCTCCACATCAGCGTGGTCTAAAAGCAGATGTTCATCAGAATTACTATAGGAGGCATGAAAACGGAGTAGAAGTAGTGGTTTAGAAGGTTGTTGATGTCAGCAGGATTTTTTGCTGTTCAGGTTTCTCCTGTTTGAGTCCAGGTCATTTTGCTTGGAATACTTGAGTGCTTTAAACCGACTTGAAAACTGACCAGAACTTCTTGCTTTTTTGTTTCAACAGGTTTGACAGGTCGTGGAAATCTTTTCAGAGGGATTATAGCGATTTTGTTTGGCATCTAAATTCCAGGAATCTATTCCATAGCTCACATCTAACACATATTACACTAAAATAAGCCAAGGACAAAACTCAAAACACCAGTGCTGGAAAACGAGATAGAAAGTGAGCAAGTGCATCTTTTCACATTACTTTTTTCAAATGTCCACAAAGGTTTTCTTGTTTAAACAGATACTTTCTTATTTTGTTATATTTTTAAAACTTAAAAATAATTACAGAAAAGTGTAAAGCAATTTTAGCAAGTCAAGTCACCCCAAGTCTATTGGCCAATCCAGTCCAGTCTGGTCCAGTCTAGTCAACTCAAGTCCAGTCCAGTCCAGTCCAGTCCAGTCCAGTCCAGTCCAGTCCAGTCCAGTCCAGTCCAGTCCAGTCCAGTCCAGTCCAGTCCAGTCCAGTCCAGTCCAGTCCAGTCCAGTCCAGTCCAGTCCAGTCCAGTCCAGTCCAGTCCAGTCCAGTCCAGTCCAGTCCAGTCCAGTCCAGTCCAGTCCAGTCCAGTCCAGTCCAGTCCAGTCCAGTCCAGTCCAGTCCAGTCCAGTCCAGTCCAGTCCAGTCCAGTCCAGTCCAGTCCAGTCCAGTCCAGTCCAGTCCAGTCCAGTCCAGTCCAGTCCAGTTCAGTCCAGTCCAGTCCAGTCCAGTCCAGTCCAGTCCAGTCCAGTCCAGTCCAGTCCAGTCCAGTCCAGTCCAGTCCAGTCCAGTCCAGTCCAGTCCAGTCCAGTCCAGTCCAGTCCAGTCCAGTCCAGTCCAGTCCAGTCCAGTCCAGTCCAGTCCAGTCCAGTCCAGTCCAGTCCAGTCCAGTCCAGTCCAGTCCAGTCCAGTCCAGTCCAGTCCAGTCCAGTCCATTTCAGTCCAGTCCAGTCCAGTCCAGTCCAATCCAGGCCAGTCCAGTTAAGTCAAGTCATGCAAATCAAACCAAGTCAAGCTGGTAGTAAAAGTATTCGTATAATAACGAATATATCACCATAGTAAACTTTTCGAAGACTGTTAAAATAATGTGAGTGTTAAAATGGTAATTACCACACATGTACGCCCGCTACATCCTGTTGTACACATGTAGTTTTTTGCTATAGTTTTTGTCTCCGTAACAAATACTGAAAACTGTAGACAAATTTTTATTCCAAAATACATGTAGTAGTGCATAGTCTTGGAAAAATCAGTATTACAGAAACTCAAACAATGATAACTGTTTCGAAATAATTCCAAAGTTCTTAAACCTTAAAGAAAAATCGGATTTCGGATAGAACTATTGTGACAAGAAAACATTCACTTGAAAATTTTAAAAAATTAATATCGAGAAAAATTAGTTTATCTGTAGTCATGTACTTACATACTGAATAAACATCCAGAGTCAATAAAAACAAGGAGATGGAGCAAGCGTCAAGAAACGACATATAATGCTCCGTGTTCAAGGACAGCTTTAGACAGAATATAGTTTGACTGAATAGGTCAATTTGGATGTGCACTGGCTTCATTCAGCTACTATAGCCGATAAATACGACTCTTCTACCGTTAAACAATCTTGTGCTCTCCACGATCAGCGCCCGTTGAACAAACTCGTTAACGGTACATTACCCAGGATACTCTTAATTGAGAACACGGGTAATACCCAGGTTCGTCTAAGCAGCTTGTTGGCACCACAGCTCCGTTGAACATAATTATAGACAACCAGTCACAGTCTTGCTTTCCAATCAAGTTCAAAACTAATCAAGATGACTGGAATTTTGTGTGTAAGTGTATATATAAAGAATTTCTTTATATCAGTTTAACTTGTCGACCACAAGGTTGGGATAGGTGCCATAATAGCAAGCAAACAGCAATTCGTGCGCAAAATGAGCAACAGCAAATAAGGAGGTAACCCTGGCAACAAGCCACGGATCAACGATACTTACCAATCGGGAAAGAGAAATCTCCCGGACAAAGAAAAAACCCTGCCTTCCAGCAGTGGAGAGGTGGGTGGGAGAAAGTTTTGTGATCACCCTCAACCGGCTGGTAACTATTTCTCGGGTTAAGGGTTGACTGTTGTCAATCAAAAATAAAGGCCCCGTAGAATTTCCGCGAAGAGCAAGATAGTTCATCATAGCCTGTATTGCACACAAAGAGGACGAAACCCTCCCTAGTTAAATACAACATCCCTGGCGAAAAGGATCTGTCTTGGAAGCTTTGATGGTGCCCTGTAGAAAGGAAGGCTGTTCTCTGGAGTCTACCGCATCGTCAGAAACGGATAAATGAATTTTGGGGGCAAAGGCTGCCCAACTTGCATGGTGCTGCGAACTCAGAAGACCGTAGAAACCCAAAGTATGCCAAACTACATGCTGCCCAAAACATGCAGTCATTGTAGCATCCTAAGTTTAGGCTAGAATACACCAGTTGCATAATCTCAATGGTGACAGGCAGTCGTTGTCTGGTGCCCAATAACCCTTGAGTTCTTTTAATGCGCCGTAAGACTCGTTGTAGTTGTAAGCAGTTGTCTAAAGGATCAGTAAAACCGTGTTCGATATGGAGTGACCGTAGAGCTGAGAGATAAACCTTGATGGAAGAATGGCGGACAGATTCTGCTCGAAATTTTGCAAACAAACATAACGTCCATTCATCAGTAGGATAGGGGGATCCGGATGTGTTGAGGCGTTGACTTGTGTAAAAAATCACAGAACTTCTGCTGCGCACTATAATAACTTTTACGAGTGGATGGAGCCAAACCTTCCTGCATAAATGTGCGACAACGAGATTTTAAGTCACTGTTGATAAACGAGCTAGGAGCTGTGGGGGATGTGGATAGGGAACTTCTTTGCATCTGGTGCCAATCTACGAAACGCCTGCCAATTAAAGCGAAACAAGGCATCAACAATGCTGTTTTTAATACCTGGAACATGAATAGATGAAAAAGTAAAGAAATGGCGCGCTGCTGTGAGAAGTAAGCTCCTTAACAAATGCATGATATTTGGGTCAGGAGATGTTCTAGCATTGAGAATGTAGACAACTGCTTCATTATCTACTTGGAAAAGAATACATTGTCGGGACCATTGTACACCCCACAACTCTGCTGCCAGGACCACTGGAAATAATTCTTTGTATGCGATGAAAAGGCCAAGCTGACGGGGAAGCCACTGCCCATTAAACCATTCTGAATTCATGTGAGCTCCATAACCAATTGCCCCAGATACATCTGAACCAACACTGAAATTGGGTGGGGGTACCAACTCTGGAAACAAGAAAAAACTGATTCCATTCCAATGACAAAAGAAATCCAGCCACCAACGGAGATCCTTCTTGAATTCACCACTAAGACGAATTGGGTGAGAATCATTCCGAAAACAACTGATGAGGTTGATCATGCGACGCAGAAATGTACGACCAGGCCATACCACCTTACAAGCGTGGTGAAGCAAACCAATTAATGACTGCAAATCCTTCTTTCGGCACCACTTGTAGGAAGACCACTGGTGCAGTGTATCATAGATGGCAGCATACTTATCAGCAGGAAGGCGGGCAATCTCGGCTACAGTATCTAATTCTATGCCTAGCACCACTAGGCAAGTTGCTGGAACAATGCACTTTTGGGGATGGAGAGGAAGACCAAGTTCTGAGACCACAGATATTGCTGTGTTCAATCTGTAGGCACAAGATAGTGAGTTGGCTGGTCCTGCTGTAATGAAGTCATCCAAGTAATGGAGCAATTCGTGAATAGCATAATTTGTCTTCAGAATCCATTCCACCATGTCAGCCACTGAGTTAAAAATACCTGGTGCTGAGCGACGGCCAAAGGGGGGAACCAAGTCAATATAATATTTGGAACGCCATTTCATACCCAAGAGATGGCGGTGTGAGGGATGCACAGGGATATTCCTGAAGGCAGACTCGACATCGAACTTAGCTAGAAGGGCTTCTTTTCCCAAAGTGGAAACCATAGTCACTATATCGTCCAATTTGATGTATTGCAGTGACCATGATTCTGGTTCGATGCCATCATTCACACTAAATCCCAGTGGAGATGAAAGATCGACAATAAGTCGCCACTTACCTGGCTGCCCCTTTTTTGGTATGACACCAAAGCTACAAATTTGAAGAGGCTGTAGTAGAGGGGAGTCAAAGGGGCCTGTCACCCGTGCTAACTGGATTTCATTTCGTAGATAGGCATCAATGACATCAGCATGTTCGTATGCAGAGGGCTTATTCTTAGAGGCTGATCGTAGAGCAGTTGAGGGGTCAAAACCAAGTTTAAATCCTTCACGAATTCCCTGAAGAATATATGCCACCTTTGCTGCGTCAGGGTGTTACTTCAGTTCCAACGCAAGCTTTGAATAGTTTAAGCGAGATATTATGTTGATGGCAGGAAGAGAAACAGGCTTCCCTATAGAATAAGTTACAAAATGAAAGGGGGGGGGGGGGGGCTGGAACAAGAATGGCATACCACACAAAGTATAAATTGTTGTATTTATTTTATAACTAGAAATACATGAATGCAACAACCCCTTGCCGGCTTTTATTAAATGCTTTTTTGAAACACTCCCCACCCACCCACCCACCCTGATTAAAATAAGCACTGATGTACAGCCAATATAAAAACAAACAGATATATAAACAAATGATAATCCTCAAGATAATTCTACATATCAAAGGAAAACTTAGATTTCATTGTTAAACTCTGGCTGTACAAAATATGTTTTTAGGAGGTTTCAAAAGGGATTATTTTAACAGCTTTAAATGGCTTCCCTATGCATATACATGCATGTTTTGCAAAGGCAGAATTAAAAGTCAACAGCTCAAAAATTACATTTAAAATAGAGTCCAAGATAAAAACAATTCGCTAGAATCAGATTCTAGAAAGAAGTATTAAACATACAACGTTTCAGTCGAAAATTTGGAAATACAGCCAAAAGAAATCGCCAAAGCCCATGAGTATTTACATGTAATAATACATTTAAGCTTTATATAAAGGTAGTGTTTTAGTTGAAAGTTAGCTTTAATTAAGCTGATTTATGGTTTGGACGAGCAAAGGGAAAGCATGAAAACGTGAAGCTGTATATTGTTTAGGTTAATAAGCGAAAACATGAAAACAACAAGAATCCTACCGTATGTTGACCACGGAGTTACTACAAACAGACTGAAACAGTGGAATTCAGATCGAGTTTTTGTTTACCATACGGCGTTTGGTTTCTTCAAATCCTCTGGTTTCTCTTCAAGATATATTAAACGAGTTGTTTGTATCCTTCTTTTCTTCGTGCTCCATTTCGTTTCGTTTAAATAAACAAAAGCAAAATACTATTTGCTTGAGAGTTTAATTTTCTTCGTTGCTAGTCAATTCTTACCGCGTGACACCGTACCAAACATATATATAAATATATATATAAACTATTTCCCAGATTTCGTCTCCCTCGCTTTTTCTACACGCGTGTAAAATGGACTCCACGCGTGTCGAGATTAGCACCCTCATCGGGCTCCGGGCCTTCGGCCCTCCGCCCGGCTCGGGGACAAGACCTGTAACCATTTAATAACTAAAAACAAAAGACCCAATATAATAAGCACAATAATAGCAATAGGTGCAACTACTAAACAGGAACAATAGCAAAAACTAAATGTTAGTATAAGTTTAAGAGTATAGAATGACCAGCCTTATAAGTGCTGTAAGGCAGTTAAATTTACTTTCTACGTTTATTGTTGTGTTCTGGACCCCCGGATGGTGGTTGTCCACTTGGGCATGTACAGGCAGTGACCCGATGGTCTCGGTTTGACAGGAACTACAAACATGGCGGAAACGGCAATGTGAGGAGGGAGCTACACAGCGGCCTGCGTTCCATGACAGGCAAACTAATTTTGGGCCATGGTTGCCTGTGGCCTCATGATTGGTTGAGGATAAATTTACAGTGGCCGGATCCTAGGACGTACTTGGGCACTTGCAGTGTGGAAATTATACAATTGAACATTCATTGAAGCCCAGTCTGTAAGCCGCTCAGCTGTTGCCTGTTCTCTGAATTCCTTGTCATAATTCAGCCATGCACTACCACTAAACTGCCGATTGTGCGGAGGATCAGGAGCTTGTACTTGGTAAGGTCCACCCACCGACCGGTTGGGAAAATAAGTACACAGAATAAATGAGAAGATGGTGAAGGCTTCAAGCCAGGTTATAATGTCAGAGATTTGACGTTTGGGCTTTCTAGAGGTGGGGGTAAATACCAAACGACCCTCAAACATCAGACTTGGCTCTGGTTCTTGCCCTGTATTGATGTTTTCTGGTAAAAGATCTTCGAGGTTGACATATTTCCCACAAACTATTTGTGAAACCGCTTTATAATGAACCGGAGAATAACCAGGGCCAATAACAAAATGTTGCTGTAGCAGAGGTATGTTGGCGGGAACAGATGGACTTTGACCAGTGTTCCAATAAGGAAGAGAAGCCGTGTTAGTGGTATAGTTATTTAAGGCAGCTGATATACCCACCGGATTGTTTACAGAAACAGAAGGAGCAAAAGATGGGTTTATACGTGTAGACATGAAGGACGGAACATTTATAATAGGTTCTGACCTACCTTGAGCGACGCTTGTCAGTGAAGCAGCTTGAGATGGCGGTTGAGACAGAAGAAGTGCCACATTACCTGCGTTTATAGGAGCCCAAGGTAGAGCCGATCCTTGTTGAACAAGAGAGTTCGCCTGATGCGAGAGCGAGCTCTGAGACGAGGGTGCAGCCAGTTGTGATGTTGCGGTTGTTGAGCTCAATGAACTGGTAGCATTTGTCACGGTTGGGAGAGCAATTCCCGCCGAACTCAGCGCTGAATTGACCATCGACGCGATAGGCGCTTGCATAGCTTGAACAAGCGAAGCCACAAATTCTGGAGAAGGACTATTATAATTAATCGGAGCTGAGCCTGAAGCTGATGAAACTGCTGTTTGATCACACTGGAGGCGGCTGAAGAGGTTGGTAATGGTGGAGTAGGCAGACTTTCCCAACTGTTACGCGTCGTTCGAGGGCGAGACATTATTGTGATATTTTCCAAATGAATTCGAAGAAAAACACGTGCTGTACAGTTCCAGGAAGCGGAGAACACTGGAAAGGTGTTGACAAAACGACCTAATCCGAACGTAGCAATCGAGCAAAGCAAGAAGAAAGCAACTCTACAAGGCGAAGGCAAGGCTTAAATGCAAGTGAAGAGCGCAAATCATGTGACATGACATGACACCGCACCCCATCTGCGCATAACGAGCAAGATAAAGCAGCTGGCCAGCAACTAATCTCCTTGTTAACTTTGATTAATTATAATCACATACTGTCGCCTTAAATGTGCGTCTTTTCGGAGTCAAACTACAGAAAGGGAGTAAGCGACAACCAGAAACTCAACGAGCAAATAAATAAAAAATACAATATTATTCCAGATATACTAATAAGTTTAGAATTACAGTACCTTTGCGCCGCGGTTTAAGTTGGTGTTTAGTTTTACCAGAAAGCTCTTAATTTACCATATTTATACTTCTCAATGCTCGTTCTAAAAAATATGGTCGCATTTTTTTTATTACTGTAGAGGTTTAGCAGCTAGGATATTCTATTTCTCGACCTATGCTGTGGAAAAAGCAATTGACAAATGAAGGCCCATAACTCAGTTAGTTTTAACTTAAATATAAAGCGCAAGCAATCTTTTGTAGCCAAGACATACGCCTACTGCGTGCAAGCTTGGTAGTAATCCGTTGAAACGCGCGATCAACTTTAGATCTTTTAGCGCGCGTACGTGATTCAAAATTCATGCGGCGGCTTTGACAGCTAGTTGCTGATTCTCTGCTCCCTCTGACAATTCAATTATTTTCCACCAATAAGAACAACAGCGAAGTTGTTTTATTTATGGGGAGAGATGCAAAACAAAGATAGCGCTCTGAAAAAAGCCCTAATCCCTTGTTTTATAAGTGTATAATTTGATACAAATTAGCTGTCATACACCGTTAATTAATAACAGACTTTCCCGCTACGGAATTAATTCGTAACCGTTTTAACACGATAACTCGCTTAAGTTTCAATATTTTGAATTCATATTTTTACAGATCGAACGGTAACCCTTATAAATATACCCAAAACACCTTTTTCTAAAAATAATATACCATTCTAGATTTTTTATAACCTTAAGAAGAGTTTGAAGACCGGAGCATCATCACCCATGCTCGTCCAGCTTGTAGGTCACTCAAGAGTAGCCTGCGTCGCAGCCCAACTTTACTTTCAACCCGTAAAAAGTTGGTCTGCGAATCAGCGCACAAAAACCTGTTCTCGCTCCCGTTGAGTTGCAAGGATTTCTGTACTCAACTCTGATTGGCTTTCACGCATTTGATGTCGTATCCGCTCCTGATTGACTTAATGCCTTTAATCCTGGTTAGGAATTATTTTCATTCGAAAGCAACAAATGGCGTCTTTCGGAGAGGAACTTTGGCAAATTGCTTTTGATGCTTGTAAAGCCCAATTTGATATACCAAGTCTTTTAAAAAAACAAGAGGAAGCAATAACGATGTTCTTTGAGAATAAAAATATCTTCGTTAATTTACCAATTTGTTTTGGAAAGTCCTTAATTTATCAGTACCTTCCAATTGTCACTGATGTGCTCCACAAAAACCCTCGAGGATCGAGTGCAATTGTCGTTATTTCTCCTTTACGATCATTGACGACTGACCAGGTGGAATATCTACAGAGTGTTGGAGTTCCTGCCATAGCAATTACGGATGATGAAGACGCCGAAATTGTCCAGCAAGTATTGAATGGCAATTATGTTGTCATTTATGGCTCTCCAGAATGCCTGTTGTCTATGTCAACATGGAGGGGTATTTTCCAATGTGAATGCTTTAAAAAGTGCTTATTGGAGTGGCTATTGACGCGGCTCATTGTAATCAATTTCAAAAATCGTTGGGACACATGAAATTTTCTCATATATATCGTCTATTTGGCAATGTGGCCACTTTCCCCCCTCCCCCTCCCTTTACAATGTTGTCTAGCGAAACAAGTTATCATTTCGACGAAATTCGCTGTAGACATGGCATACAGCATTGAACAGGGGCCCCGGGGAGTAACAAAGAGAAAATGACTCATAAACCTTGTGCGTGTCCCAACACTTTTGAAAATGATTAATCACTTTCAAAAGTCGTTGGGACACCTGAGATTTTCTCATATATACTTCATATATATCGCCTATTTGGCAATGTGGTCACTTTCCCTCCCTCCCCCCCCCCCCCCTCTACAATGTTGTCTTGCGTAAAAAGTTATATTTCGACGAAATTCGCTGTAGACATGGCGTACAACATTGATCAGGGGGCCGTGGGAGTCACAAAAAGAGAAAATGACTCATAAACCTTGTGCGTGTCCCAACACTTTTGAAAATGATTGCAGGTGGAATATCTACAGAGTGTTGGAGTTCCTGCCATAGCAATTACGGATGATGAAGACGCCGAAATTGTCCAACAAGTAATGAATGGCAATTATGTTGTCATTTATGGCTTTCCAGAATGCCTGTTGACTATGTCAACATGGGGGGGGGGGGGGGGTGAAGGTGGGGAGGGGGGTATTTTCCAGTGTGAATGCTTTAAAAAAATGCTTATTGGAGGGGTTATTGACGAGACTCATTGTATAGCTCAGTGGTAAATTTTGTTTATTTGTAGTTAGAACATGTGTCGAATGTTTGACGAGGAACAGCAGTGCAATGTTTTGAACGAAATCCCTTTGAGCCAAGGTCCTTCTTTATGCAATCAGTCTTTTCATATTATTCATATTCAAACAGTAAAGTAAACTAACAATCTATTTTAATTCAAACACGCATGCCTACTTATCTTTTTCAAAATATATGTGGTGTTGATTTCGTAATTTTCAAGCCATTTAATACAGGTAGATTAATCCCCGAGCCCGGGCGGAGGGCTGAAGACCCAGAGCCCGGGTGAGGCTGCTAATCTCGACGTGCGTGGAGTCCACTTTACACGCGAGATGAAAAGCTGAAAGCAATTCTGAAACCTGTTTGTATATATATATATATATATGTTATCAAATCCACAACTTTCGCAGTTCGAATATCAGGGTAGTAGTAACTAACCTATTAAATTATTCAAATTATTTAAATTTACGTCAGCAAATTATAATTTATAAGTTCGATTGGATTACGAAATAGTTTTTCAACGATCATGACGAAAGAAATCTTTGCCAGAAAAAAAGGTTTCAGCTAAAATGCATATTAATTTTACTATGAAAAAAGACCAAAGAAAGAAGGGTAACAAGAGATGTGGCAGCGAGAAAAAGACAACAATAAATACGACTTAAAACCACTGGAAAAAGCCTAAAAATTAATACGATAAAGACCGAAAACGATGCCGAGCGAAATGTAACTTAACTGAAAGAAGAAGTATGTGTCCTGAAACTGTTCAAAGCCGGTAAAGAATTTTGCTCTGGTGTATTCTACCATAGTTAATAGAAAATATACATGGTTTGGAAACCCGGCAAACTTCAAAGCGGTTCACAATCAAGCTACGATTCATCTTGAAAGGTACATGAAGGTGCCAAATCCTTTGTTTTAGGTTTATTAATATTTCAACAGTATGGTTGAGTGATTAAACCCAAACGTTGCTATTGGATGATTGCTTCATTATACAGAAAGCACAATATGTTCAGTAACCGTGAAAGTGCAAAAATTTCCATAAACCTGAACAAAAACATAAAACAATGACTTCTGTTGAGCTTCCAAACCATGTATATTTTCTATTAACTATGATTCTACATAACTCGAGAGGGAACGATGAAGAAATTTTGAAACAAACGACTTTTTAGATCATGAAGAGAACTGTACGATGCCTTGTCATATTCATGTGTCAACAACGAAAAAAGAAACCGCGAACGAGAAAAACAATCCGAAAAGACTAGACTGAATTGGCAGTGTTTGTGGTCACAAACACAGAAGAAAGTTTAACGGTAGGAGATTCGTATTTACCAGTTTAGCTGAGTTAAAACGGAAGAAATCTTGAAAATAAAAATTAATATAAATATTATGTTGTCTAGAATTGTCTTTCAATGCCAGGACGTTGACATTGTGTCTTTTCTTGGCCACTGTTTATATATATTTTTGAATGAAAATTTGTCATTTGGTTCATCTCGTTGTTGTTTTATTAATATTGACATTGCACGTTCTGTCGGTGTGTCAATACATGACTACAGATGAACCTTGCTAACTAATTTTCTGGATGTTTTCTGATCTGTGTAGCAATACAACAAAAAACAGAAATTAGGGAGGGGGGGGGGGGGGGGGGGGGGAGTGGGGTTGAGAAATGCATATAAAGCGGGCGAGGTGTTGTTGCGTTCATGTATTTCTAGTGATGAATATTATATGTTTTTGGAAAGGATACTAGTGAGTACTGAAATTATGCTCTTTCTTAAATAGGGGTATTTCTAGCACCCCAGAAGTTCCATTTAGAAAATGGTATGGTTGCCTGGGAGAATTGCGATACCTACTCCCACAAAACTGCCAACTAATAATTCTTACAGCAACAGAAACAAAGACGACAAAAGAGCAAATACTTTCTACCTTACACCTGTCCACAGATGATGTGCAGTTCACAGAGCAGAGCGCAGATCGGTCAAATATACAGCCCAGTGTTCAATATTTAGAGAAGAATGACCACGTGGAAGTGGCATTTATGTCCCTAATTGAAGATGTTCAAAAACATGGTGCAAAATGTCCTCGAACATTGATTTACTGCCAAACTCGGAAACAATGTGCAGTCATTTACCGTATTGTTTGAAGTGTTTTTAATCAGGCAACTGTTCATTGGTGATTGTTTGCCACAAAACAGACTGGTAGATATGTATCATGCAGGAACACCTCCCCTGGAAAAAGAGCATATCACAAGAAATTTGGCTGATGAAAATGGGCATCTACGGATTCTTGTCTGCACAATGGCTTTTGGCATGGGTGTGAATTGTAAAAAGGTAAAGTGAGTGGTACATTTTGGCCTTTCAAGAATTTGGAATCCTATGTGCAAGAATGTGGCCGTGCTGGTTGAGATGGAGAACCTAGTTCGTGATCCCTTCTCTACAATGGTTTACTGTTGGCCCGTTGTGAGAAAGGAATGAAGATGCACGTGTAGGCTGAGGAATGTCGCCGGAAGTTGTTGATGGATAATTTTGGCTGTCAGTATGAACAGCGAAATGAAGAATTGCACACATGTTGTGACATTTGTGCTGCAAAGTGTATGTGCCAAAGAGAAGAGTGTTAAGTGTGGAATCCGTGTGAAGAGAGTGATAGGGTTCTCGAGATACTTAACGATACGACTCCTGCTACATGCAATCAACGGCACGTTTTAAATGAACAAAAGAAACAATTACATGCTCAACTAGTGAAATTTCAACATATGATTATAAATCAGGCCTGTGCACAGACAATGGTTTCTTGTCCAAATAATTTGCTTGAATTTAACACTTTTCATATTAATCAAGTGCTGAAGAAATGCAACAAGCTTTTCTCTGTCAATGACATAGTCCAAGAGGTTGAAATTTGGAGACATATGTATGCCATTGAAATACTGAAAATATTAAACAGTGTTTTCAAAGACATGGATGTCGGTGAATTGGGGGGTATCGATGATGACGATAAATGCCTTGACAACACTTTAGCAAGTTCAAACTGGGGTGATGTGCGAGATGGCTCAACATTGTTGTCTGTAATCCACAGCCAATAACTTGAATGTGTTTCCTCTTTTGCTGAGAGCACAGATGAACCTATGGATTTTAACAGCATCGTTTGAAAAGACATACAGTCGTGCATCTTTTAATTGCTGTAATAATTATGTTGAATTACTATTTTGCATCCCTCAGCTGTATAATTACATGATTCAATTTGCTTTACATAACTCACGTCATTTTATATTGTATCTGATTACATGTTTACATGTGATTTTGAAAAGAAAGTATAATATAGATTACAGCACTAAGATCTTTCATATTTTTGAAGCACATAAGTGATTGCACAAAATTATTTTTATAGGTAATAGCATGGGTTCGAGTGCAATTTGGAAAAAAAAACACGCATGAGTGTGTTTTTCAAAGACTATCAAAATTGCACGAGTCCGAAGGACGAGTTCTATTTGAGGTCTTTAAAAAATTCACGAGTGAGTGTCTTTTAAGATTGCACGAGAAATCATGCTATCACTTATTAATAATATACATCAAAAAATTTAACATGAAGAAAATCTTTCCAATCAAAATGCTTTGTGAAAATAACATACATGAAAAAAAATTAACAGGAGGAGCTTTTTCTCTAGTCAAAAATGATTTTTGTGCAAATTTAAAAAATAGCACTGTATTTCCGCAAAACTGACCTGTCTCAGCCAATCAGAATTCAGAATTTTTCCTTTTTTATTATTAATAAAATAATTGAACAGATAGACCTCGTAACTACATAACTATATAACAAACATTCAATTACACAGTATTATATGTCATCAATATGTAAATATACTATTTTCTTTTTCCTACTATTTTTAATCAAACCAACCTTGCAATTTTTAATTTATTCAGATACCGTATAAACAATAGATGTATTTCAACCTTTATTGGTTGCAAAGTCTATTTTTATTAAACTGAAATTCAAATTATAGATAATACATATTATTCTATTTAGCTATTTCATTGGTAAGAAACAAGAAAGTGAATACTGTGAATATATTGTAAGCCACAAACCAGCTGCAAATGAACAAGCTAAGTTAACATTAATGATATTAGGTGCGTTCCATACTGGGAAAGTATGGAAAAACCTTACTTGACTGCAGCTGAGAGTCCAACCTGTGATCTTCAGTTGACTAGTTTGACACTCTTCCAACTGAATTCTTGTTCAGTTCAACATCGAGGAAATTATGTCCTCAATCTAATACTCCCATATTTATGACCCCTTGTAGATCAGTTAGTAAAGCATCAGACTAGCAAATCAAAGCTTGTGGGTTCGACTCCCAGCCATGGTCAAATAGTGTTTTTTTTCTACTTACCCCGTACAGTATGGATAGACACTCAGAGTAGTACCTAATATCACAAACTAAGTTTAGATTATTTGGATTTTTCCACTGCAAAAATATAGGCTTGGCAAAGGAGTTGTGATACTTGCTATTTAACGAGCATGTCTATTTAAACTCATGTGTTTTTATTGTTCATCTTGCACAATTTATGCAAATTAAACCATTTAAAATACTTGGCTTGATCTTTCTGTAGAAAGAGTATTTCCTGCCAGGCGTATGATAAAAAGACTTCTGATCAACTAGTTCTTTCACAACTTTTGACAGATTTCCCTTGCTTGATCTATTGACGTGCTTTTCCAGATATTTTGAAGACAGCCAAGTTCGTGTCAACAACTGCCATTAGGTCAGCTGTAACTCCCAATGAATGACTTATGCGTTCCAGTCACTTCTCGTTTGCACTAGGGCCAAGATTCTTGATAGTTTCCTTGATCAGTTTGTTCTTGAACTCTAAATCCAAGTCCAGAGGGATGTTGGCAGATTGACCAGGTTTGTTCTTTATCAACTTTAACTTTAACTTTAATATGCAAAAAACCGAATTGCAGCTCACAGAGCTGAATTGCTCAGTTTTACAAATTTAAAAATGACTACTCTAAAATTTAAGTAAGTGTACAGATAAAACTAGGAGACAATTTAAGTATCATTAAAAAGGACTACACTACTTGGGATAAAACTATTTTTAAAACGAGAAGTGCAGCAACGAAAGTTCGTAAAATTGTCATTATTTCGAAGATTGTTATTATGTTTCTCAGGAGGAAGATAATGTAGTTTATGATTAGGGTTCATTAATTTATTAAAATGTGATCTACATAGGTTATCCCGTCTTTGTGATAGAGTTGGCAAATGGGTGATTGCCAAAGCCTGTTTATAAGATAGTTGCGGATAAATTATTCTTAAAGCTCTTCGTTGGATACGTTCGACTTCTTCAGAGAGATATTGTGAAATGCCGATATTCCAGGTTTGACAGGCGTATTCCAGCACAGATCTTATGCAAGTGGTGTAAACAGATAAGAGTGAAGCATAGTCAACTTCAGACCGTTTAAGTAAACGCAGAAAATAGAGGCGCATTGAGGCTTTAGTCAAAATATGGGATATGTGGACATACCATTTAAGGTCGGCAGAAATGTGAACACCAAGAATTTTAGTCGAAGAAACGTTGATGAGTTCGTGGTCTTCAACAAAAATTGGATCCAGTTCTGGATATTCTTTGGCGAAGGTGATGATCATGTCTTGCGCTTTAGACGATTGAGCGCCATTTTCTGTACACCAAATGTTCATCTCATTTATGAGGGATTGTATTTTCCCCTTCTCACCTTTGTTAATGATTTCAGACACTGATGTATCATCTATAAATTTCCATCGTTGTTCATGGTGAATTGCCAAGTCATTCACCATGATTAAGAAAAGAATAGGTCCAGGCACAGTTCCCTGAGGAACACCACCACTAACTTCCAGCCAGTCTGAAAATGACGCCAGATATTTTAACACGCTGTTTCCTTCCAGATAAGAAATCCACTACCCAATTGATCAGCGACTTGTTTATGTCTAATTTTATCATTTTTGATATCAAAATTTTGTAGTTGATTCTGTCGAAGGCTTCACTGAAATCCAACAGGAATAGACGTACAGTTTTTCCGTTACCGTCAGTATCAGTACATAAAGAGTGGAGCATGCTAATCAGCGCGTCAACGGCGGGGGAACTGGGAATTAATCCAAACTTTTGTGGTCGATCTTCTGGTAAATGCAATCAAGAATCCAATCAGTATGGAAAGACTCCAAAATTTTCGACAAGGTTGGGGTAAGGGATATTGGACGAAGGTCTTGATTAATGTCTTGGACAGGTTGGGTCTTCGGTATAGGAATTACGTCAGCTTCTTTCCATTGAGAGGGCAGTTGATTAAGCGCTTGATTAACAGATGCGTTGAAGATGGATGCAACAGGGGCTGCAAGTTGAGAAGAAAATTTTTTTAGAAGCCAATTTGGTATAGAATCTGGACCAGGCTCCTTTGAAATTTTGACTACTTCTAAGCAGCTTTCGACGGCTCGTATAGAAATGTGATACTCGGAAGATATTTCAACAGACAGTTTGTCGAAGTCGGAAAAGGGTGGCATGGACTTATTTACAGCAACAAATGCTTCATTAATTACATTTGCCAGCGAAACACCCTCTAATACAGTGTTCGCCACAACGACAGAGTGAACTTGTTTGTCTGGGGTGTAACCAGCTAAATTTTTTACGGCTTTCTACCATTTTCTAGGGTTGGCAGTTTTGAGATGGTTTATTTGAGTCTTAAAGTAGGTAGATGGATTTTGTTTGTTTTACCATACGGTTTACATCGTTCCTAAGTTGTTTGTACTGGCTAGTGTTTCCTTCTGCAAGAGCTTTTTGTCTGTCGAGAACAAAATTCTTCAGTTCCGGCGTAATCCACGGTTTATCCCTAGAGTTGATCTTTACTGTTTCTTTGGTTAAAAATGTATTAAGACCCAAGAGTAAAAGGTCGTACAACAGATCACACTGGTTTTGACAAGAAGGTAAACGATAAGGGTATTTCCAATTCAATGAATTGATGAAATTTCCAAGAGACGTCATAGCTGACGTTTTGAATCTACGTACAGACTTTTTGGTAAACTTATTTCGACGGTGAGCTTGACGAGCAGGAGTACAAAGGACTGACTGATGATCTGACAGGACAGACCAATGGCTGGAAGAATGGCAGGCTCATTATACCAATGATGCATGTTGGTTAACATCATTTCTTAACGCGTTGCTTTAGAGAACAATGTCGGCATAAAATCTTGTGATCGAAATAATTGAAATCTCCATTAACATAAACCCAGCGTTTGGTTGTTTCGCTAATAAACGATCAATAGTTGAAATAAGATGGTCCTGCAAGATGTCGTTGTCCACTTGAGGTGGGGGGTAAATGACTGCAGCGATTATACAGGACAGTTCGTGAGGGAGATGGTGGGGGCGAAGTTTAAGTCACAGACATTCAATTTCAGGATTACTCAATTCTGAGAGGAGATAAAAAGGCATATTAGACTTAATAAATGCACACAGCCACCACGCTTGTCGCCTCCACGGTCTTCGGCCAGCGCATTGTACAAACTGTGTTTATGAATATCTCACCAATTCTAATCTTTGAGGGTTTGTCGTGTGCAACTTGGAATGTATGCTGGGTTGGGAACTTGTTACATTTTAACTGATCCATGGTTTGCTTATGTTTCTTAGGATTCAAGAATTTTTTGCTCGATCGGTATTACCACTTTTAGACAAAGGCTGAATAAATCTCTGTTGTCGCGTTACTATAAGATGCCTTATGAATCTGTTCCAAATTAGGTGATGAGATTCTCGAGGACTAAGCAAGGCATGTGCTTGGAACATTAAGTATAATGCTTCAAGTGCATACTTGTTGGAAGACGATCCCTGATCCTTGAGATACATCAGGAAAAATTTCCAGCATCTGAAGACACGTTCGCCATCCCCCTCCGATATGCCATCCCAGAAATTAAGCAGCAACATTCCATAATCCAACAATGCTTTTTCGTAAGAAAACATGTCATCTCTGTCATGTTCCTCAACTTGGAAATCACAGACTAGGTTGGCGACTTCATCGTCATCCACTTTGGGGGGTGGGTTATGCTGTGACTCGCGTGTTCACGTCTGAGTTTGCCGTCATGAGCAAATGTTTTTTGGCAGCCCTTCTACCTGCATGGATATCTTCCTTCGGGATTCACAGAACATTTGGCTTCTGTGTACTGCTGGCTCACTTGTACAGGCTTCAATATCTTGTCATTTCTCCCTTGGTCGATGACAAATTTATCAACAACAGCAGTAGCTGTTTTTTGAGAAAGTCCTTTTTCTCATTTTTGGTTGCTGTCTCCTTGTCAGGGAAGATCACTCTCTCTTCATCTGAACTGTTCATTTCCAAGACAGCTAGGGCACCTGCGATGACTTGGGATTCGACTTCGATTTTAAAGAATCTCCGGCAAGCATTTGCAGCAGCGCTGACATCACTCTTGACATTCCTCCTGTTAACCAAGTGCGGTCACTGTACATAGTGCATTTGTCAGCCGCAGAAGACACACTATACAAATTGTTGAAAGCAATCTACAATAAAAAGATATTAAAATGTTGCCTTGGATAAGTAAATTGCAAACACATAAATTGTATACATAGAGTACTAAAGTATGATTGCAGTCACCATGGATACTGGTTCTATACATTGACTGATTGACAGAAATTTCGATAGAATACCAAAAGGAAAATGGTTCAATGGTTTTATTTTATTTAGAACCAGTATCCTTGACGACTAACAAAAAGTGGCATATCCACTTTGGTGTTCTATTGTCCCCTTGCAAAAATTTCAGGGTTCTGATTTTATATTTAGTGCATTGCAAATCTCCAGACACTTGTTACCAGCATGCCAGTCAGCCACTTCAAAGTGCAATCCATAGTGACATGTGACCATTAACAGCTCTTTCAACGCTTAACTGATCCCCAACAACTCCTTGATCACCATACACTGCACTTTGCCATCAGCATTGCAAGGCACAAATTAAACTTGTGAAGTTTCTGCAGAATCTTGATGATCCCATTACCATCATTTTCATTTTCATAGATCATTTCCAAGAACACCTACACACGAAAATTGCATTTAACACTTCATGAAGGGGCAATGACGCAATTAACTACTTCATCTGGCTAACATGATTCCACTGAGCAGTGTGGAGAGAAAGGATTCGCTCTTTCCCCTTAGTTAATGCATGGCTTGGTTAAAGCATTCCTTATAGGGCACTTGCAAATTTATGTCTAACACCATACAATTCAATAAGCCATTTCAGAGTTTTGACTGTGCATCGAAATAACGCACTCTGCGTCAGGATGAAATTCATTTCAATTTATAACATCAGGCTGGGAATTCAGCATAATGAATTTACGTATGAAAATGCAAATGAATCCTTTGAATTTAGCCTGATGTTCTAAATTGAAGTGAAGTTTTATCCCGACGCAGAACGCATCATTTTGATGCGAAGCTTGCTTATTAAGCAGAGTGGAGAGCTTACAGTATCTCTCTTTTACTTTTCCCTGTTTTTTTCCACATCCCCTTACTATACAATCTAAGAAAAATAATTAATTTTTAGAACAGTACTTACAGTATCTAATCTGTTTCTCATTTCTGCACTGTATCTGTGGGAAGTGCATAGTACACACATCGGAAAGGAATTTCGGACAAGGAATGTTGGTGGTAATGACATGTTCAACCAGATTGTTGTAATTTTGCCTTTGATTTACATTATCAATGGAACTTGGAAGACATTTTCTATTCTCCATTCCCATAACTCCACGCGGTAGAAGTTTAACACTCAGATGATTGCTAGATACACTATTCTCGGTACTCATGGATGTCACATAATGTTTATCAATGTTCTGGTGATGTTCAGTCATGTAGGGAACATTCTGGTGATAATCAATATTATCAAAGATGATCTTCCTGCCACAATCAGGTCCCACAACAGCTTCACTTGGTGGAGTAGAGGTAGCACTGTCATCTCTGGAAGGCATAGCTAACCCATTTCCTTCAGTTGTGTTCTCACAATTCTTTGTTGCCATGAACTGACCTTGTAGATCGAGCAACTTTGTCTAGAATCTCTTAGTCGTGATCTTTTCCGAACTCGTTCAGTTTCTTGTACAGGTACGTATAACTGGTCGTTAGCTTTAAACTGGAGAGTCTTGCCAATATACTCAATAAAGTACGGAATGTTTTACTATTTTATATTGTTGTTAGCAGCCACTATGAAACAATACTGGGAAAAACTCCACATTCTACAAACAAAAGAGTGCCGGTTTTTTTCATGAAAATCTCACAATAAATAATTTATATTTAATAACATAAAAAGATACACTACAGAAACAGAAATAGAATGCACTAAATAGTCAAATAATTAGAAATTAGACAAACTTGATATGGATTGATAAATAATTGAAGCCAATTAGGCCTCTGCTTTGGTGAAGAAAAGCCACCTGCCATTTAAGGCAGTGTTACACTATGCAATGTTTCGTGCGAATGATCTCACAATTTTGTTGTGATGCAATTTGCATGAGTAATTGCATGGTGTTACATACCCTGCAATCATCAAGTCTCACAACATTTTTGCTGCAGCAAGCGTTGCTCGCAGTAGAATCAAGTTATACTTTTGCAACAACTACGGCAAGGTTGTAACAGATTTTTTTAAGCATTGGACAGTGTAACACCCCTCTTGCAACTTGTCTCGCAATGTTTCGTGTGATCAACCAATAAAAACACTTTCAAGCTTGTCCCTGGCCCAGAGTCTTCTATGTGGATTTTCTAAATGTTGCAAGCCAAATTGCAAGAAACATTGCAGACTGTAACACCCTTGCTCATGCAACTGAAATTTGAAAATTGAGCCGTTGCGAGACAAGTTTCACAGAAATTGCGTAGTGTAACACTGCCTTTACCCTTTCATGACTGAGGGTGCAGGTAAAATGGTGTGGTATCAAACAGAGTAAATATCAAATTGGAACTATCCATTCAGAGAGAAAGTTAAGCAGAATTAAACAAAGCAATATTATACAAAACTTACCAACCAACTTGAATGGTACATGAAAATTGTTATCAACAGCTAAACAGCTATTAGGTATTTTGACTGGTTGCGAAGGCAAACAGCACCTGCCATGACCACTGCTGCAAAGTTCATTTCGGGTGTTGTTGTCTGCTTTGTGGGTTGATACTAGCTGCAACTAACAGGGAATGAAACAGGGGTGTTCTCTCAGCAAGTTTACCAGAAAATGTTTCCATAGTAAATGATAGTATGCTGTCCCTGTTGGTTATCCTTAAACAGCTTGGATTTTTTTTTCGAACAAAGCTGAGTACATTCCCAGTTGATTTCGTTTTCATGAGTCTCTCGAATTCTTTCCTCAACTTTGCATTGTTCCAGGCTGCAGTAGCAATCTATTTATATGTGCCTCTTACCAACATCTTAATCAAGGAGTCGAAATCTTCGGGGAGCTTTTTCTCTACTTCCTTGGATGGCCACTTCACTTTCACGAGAACTTCTGTTTTTGTTGACACCGGTACCGTCGTCGGTGATGTTTTCGCCACTGAATTCTCACAGACTGTTCCAATATCATGCTTGTGCTTAAAAACAACCGGTGAGACTGGCCAGATACTAGGGGGTTTAGTAGTACGAATTGGTGAGGACGTATGAGAGCATGGTAGGACAGTTGCTTCTTCACGAATTTTCTTCGACTTCGTAACTTGCGGAGTATCGGCAGATGTCGATATCTTTAATGGCGACGATGTTGCTGGAACTGCTGCTAAATTTCTGAAAAAAGTTTCGATATCATCCAAAGTCGTGAGAAATTTCGGTCGTTTCTTCAATTTTTGGGCACATGCTCTACAAATATATCTGCTCTTGGTCACAATACGGAAAGGCAGTGTCGCGATCTCGCCAGCAACGGCGAATTATTTTCTCCCATGAATAAGAACTCTTTCATACTTCTTCTGAATATTATTTGTGCATAAATTACACGCAATATCACTTTCATCATAGAAGAAGTGGAATCACTCATAGCGTTTTCAATATTTCCAAACAGTAATCGGCCGCCATTGTTGCTTTCCCATGAAAATACTTCCTAACCACGATTAAAGGCATTAAGCCAATCAGAAGGCGAATAGGACATTAATTGCGTGAAAGCCAATCAGAGTCGAGTACAGAAATCCGTGCAACTCAATGGGGGCGAGAACACGTTTTTGTGCGCTGATTCGCAAACCCGCTTTTTACGGGTTGAAAGTAAAGTCGGGCTGCGACGCAGGCTACTCAAGAGCTGCTAGTGGTGAAAGCGGAGATGAGGATGCTGAGGATGACGCAGATCATCTTGCTGAGAAAAGACGATCAACAAAGAAGTCAGACAACAAGCTGGAGCCGAATGCAGATCCGAGAAGTTGGGAGATGCACAACTCAGTTGGTTTGGTTATATATATATATATATATATATATATAGGCAGGAAAAAGAACACCCCCCCCCCCTGAAACAAGCACGTAGCTTACCTGCGAACATGGGAAAACAAAGGAGAGGAAGATCATTGAAGAGATGGAGAGATGGAGGAAAGCAATACCTGCGTAGAGTAGAAAGTCGAAGGAAGAATATATCAATGACCAAACGAAATGCAACTACTCCTGCGATCTCAACCGACCCTGTCAAAAATAAAAGGCGAATAAAGTAGAAGACAATGGCAGGAACTATAGCAAAAACTGCTTGTAAAGGTACGCATTATGTACATGTGGATTTGACTTACACAGACAGAACAATGCAAATTGTTCACTAAAACATACCGAAAATCCTGAATACATATGCCCTCACGTCCTCACATGTCCTCGCTAATTTCGAAATGCCTTTGCAATTAACGGTAATCGGCGTTAATTCTAGCCCTTGCCCAAAACCCCAAACCCAATCCCTAACTCAAACCCCAACCCTAATCTTAACCCTAATCCTAAAATGACAAGAAAAAAAGAAAGAAACAGGAAACACGGCGTTAATCGCAGTGCAAAAGAATGTGATATTTATATCACTCTCGCTCTATTAAATGTTAGTATTGTAATGTTTAATAGCGTACTTTAACAGATTAAAGTAGAATAATAGAAGCTTGAGATATAAGTGGTTAATTAAGGACCGAACAAGAGAACAGGGGAATGATTAATTTAGCCGAGGTATAGAATATTGCGCGAAACGTTGTGAGAGCGATAGGAATGTAAATAAAGTTGCAAAGCGCACTTGTTACATTTGGTGCCGTGACTAGGATTATGTCAAAAGCAATGCTAGCGTTACCGGAGGTTTTTGGAGATGGGGATTTCGATCTATGTCTTCGCAAGTTCGAAGTCTGTGCCGTCGCAAACGGTTGGAAAGATGACGACAAATTGAAGAGGCTACCGATTCTCCTACCTGGCAAAGCGTTCGTTGTGTTTGAACGTTAACCGGCTGTCAAGAAAGAAGACTTTTTTGTCCTTCATTGGAGTTCAATGTCCTTATTAAAACATTGAACGATTCGTTCGGGGGAAGCGATACAGGAAGATATGTGGCGATGACAGAATTCCGCAATCAAAAAAGAAAGCCAGCCAAAGACTTGGATGTTTACGCCTTCGCCTTAGAAAGCGCGTTGCGTCGCGCAATGCCTGATGTAGGAGATTGAGACCGCAATGCTTGTTGCGCCAACAGTTCATCGAAGGAGTACAGGAAAATCTGTGGATCCAACTTCTACAGAGGCCGGCGTCGTCTTTTGAAGAAACCATAACAGTGGCGAAGCAACTTGAAATGGCTTCTGCGCTGTGTCAGTCATCGACTGCGACCCATGCTGGCAAGCAACGAGCCAAGCAACAACAGACAAGAAGCACTGATTTCTACACTGGTGGAGAAAATCGACAGCCATACCGCGAGAGTCGATGAACTCTCAACACAGAGCTTTGCAGTCTACGCAATAAACTCGCGCCAATCGTCGCGTCGACCCTGGGGAACATGCTTTTCTTGTGGTCAGTTTAATAATCGGGCAGCAGGATGTTCGTCGCGGCAAACACAAGATGCGTGGTACGTGTGTGGCCGACGTGGTTACTTAAACAGAGATTGCTACGACCGATTCCAAAACCAAAGCAAGCCAGTGGGAAACGGACGAGGGCTGACCCGCTGAATGGCCAAGGGACAACCCAACCTATAGCGAGGCCGTCGATATCAACAGTGTGCCACCAACGGGGGTGTTCGTCAATGCTGATGTAGGGGGACATATGATTAAGTGTTTGGTCGATACGGGGGCGACGGTAAGTTTAATAAGTAGTGAGAAAGTGAAACCGGCTGTGATTAGGACTGATGTGGGTTGGAAGCTCGAGGGATTGGCGGTGAAAAACTGAGTGTTAATGGGCTGGTTGATTTGTGGTTTAAGATTGGAGAAAAGATTGGGCTACATTCATTTATGGTGGTAGAGATGAAGGATAAGTGCAACATAGGGGCTGATCTTTTACGGAAAATGGGTATGGTGGTTGACGTACCGATAGGGAAGTTAGGGTGGGAAACGGGAGAGGCAGATTTGGTCGTGCAGGAGAACGCACCTGTAGTAAACAAGGTGACCACGTTGGTGAATCAGTACTGAGACTTGTATGTCAACGGGCCAAACGACGAGTTGGGAAGAACTAGCGTGACCGAACACTCGATCAATAGTAGAGATAATCGCCCAATTAAATAGCGAACGTACCGAACACCTGTGCATCTACAAAGGGAGGTAAACAAGCAAGTGAATGACATGCTAACACGTGGTGTCATTAGACCCAGCGATAGCCCATGGTCCTCACCAATCGCCCTAGCGCCAAAGAAGAATGGAACCTACCGTTTCTGTGGACTTTCGTCGAGTAAACGCAGTGACACGAAAAGACGCACGCGTGATGCCCAGAATGGATGACATTTTGGACCAGTTGGAAGGAGACAAGTATTTCACCACCCTAGATTTGGCTTCCGGCTATTGGCAAGTAGCACTACGCGAGGAAGACAAGGCTAAAACTACATAATGGACGGACTTGCCCATTATGAGTTCAATGTTATGCCCTTTGACCTGACGAATGCTCCAGCAACATTCCAGCGTATGATGTGTCGTATACTCCATGGTTGCGAGGGTTGTTCCGTGTTCATTGATGAAATCATTGTGTTCGGGAGAACATTTGAGGAACATTTGCAGCGCCTAGAAGCAGTGCTAGAATCCGAGAGGCCGGACTGAAGATTGTCTCCAGTGAAGGAATCCTGCCCGACCCTGAAAAAGTCCGAGCTATCAAAGATTATCCAACTCCCTCGTCAGTGAAGTAGGTCAGAGCTTTCGTGGGAATGGCGTCGTTCTGGCTGCTTCGTTGCATGAATTGACCAAAGGAGAGACTGATCGTTTTACGTGGACGGTAGAGGCAGAACATGCATTCCAAATCTTGAAACGCCTACTGTGCACGTCACCAATTCTGGCCATGCCGGATTTCACTCGCCCGTTCATCTTCTATACTAGCGATAAGGAATTTAGTCCAAGACGCCAACGGTTGTTGGTAGTGCACCGAAATCGGCTGAAGTCATGTCCAACTAATTTACCACCGTGTGATAGTGAACCAGAGATAATCTTCAAGGAAGGGCCTGAAGATAATTCAACTGTGGAACCACCAGCTCAAGCACAGTCCCCAGTTGTGTTACGGCGATCGACTCGACAAAGAAATCCCCCTGACCGATATCAAGATTATGTTTTGGAAGACGTACAGATCGAGGACGCTCTGCCTTAGAGGGGGGTAGTGTAATGTTTAATAGCATACTTTAACAGATTAAAGTAGATTAATAGAAATTTGAGATAAGTGATTAATTAAGGACCGAACAAGAAAACAGGTGAATGATTGATATAGACGAGGTATAGGAGACTGCGGGAAACGTGAGAGCGATAGGAATATAAAAAGCACACATATTGTCGAGTGTTACAGTATGTTAACAAAGTCGCCAATGCAGCAAATAACTGAGTTAAGACTCTGGTAATACATGCATTGATTCGTCTCAACAAATCAACGATCAACGCGCTTGCTACAGAAGTATTGGATACGCTTACACGTAACTTAAACAGTGCTAAGCACGTTAATGAATTTCTGCGTGTAAAATTATAACTAAAAACATACACTTGAAACAATCATTAGTTGAGGGTATTCAGACTTCAGAAAGATCTTAATTTAAAGCCAAACAGTCGTTCACGCTTGGAAAGCTTCTGATCTCTTTTAAGCGAGAAAGCTGATGCGTGTTATGGAATTGTTTTAATAACACTTTGTATGGTATTATTGCGCGATGCTGTATTGAAAACGAGAAAGTATTGCATGTTGATGTGTGCACTGACCGCGCTTATACATGCATACTTAAATACCTAAATACTAAAATACTTACCATGCGTAAGTATATGGTTTGGAAACCAGACAATTAGCAATAATTCACATAATCGTTCAAACTTCAATTTTATTGCTGAGCTTTCATCCCCTGTGCTCGGGACTTCATCAGAGCTAAAACAGTTATAGTTCTGATGAAGTCTCGAGCACACGGGATGAAAGCTCAGCAATACAATTTAATTTATTCCACATGGTGTATCCTCAAATCAATAAATAAATAACCAATAAGAATTCCATCATGAAAAGCTACAAAACAATCTGTCGACTTTCGTGCGTGGGTTTCTTGGCGTTTCGTAATTACATGAAAACATTTTTCACTCGAAACGAAACTCGATTTTCAATCTTCCATTTGTTGTTCATTTAGACCTTCGTAAACTCTTCGGACATACGAATAAGGCTTCTGAGGTATGCCAATACAGATTATTAGTCTTTTGCAAATACACACATACATACAACGGCGCTCATGACATAGCGGATATGGTTTAGCAATCAGTATATCTGCAAAAACGAATCAGGTGTGCTTAATCTAACCTGGGGGTATATTTACAAAAATGGAAATGTAAAAGTGGGCTAGGGGATAATGCGTTCATATTATTGCAACAAACCATGTACACAAACATTGTATTCAAGACAGTATAGATCAAGGTTTTTTTTAATAATACATGATCTAACGTAATATTCATACATACATATGTAGTACTGACTCCTAGCCACTTAAAGCTTTCCGAGATGGACTTTTCAGTCCTCTACCTGGTTGAATATGTCGACCTTTGACAGATGGCTTTGGTCGCCTTTTATGGGCTAGATTTAGTCGACTGTAGAGGAATGACTTTTTTCGATTTCTTTGAGGTGGAGAAGGTGCCGTGATGTTCTTCCAGATTGATTTTGTTGACTTTTTAGAGAGGAATTTAGATGACTTCTTAGAAGTAGATTTTGAAGACTTTGTTGGGTTTGTGCTGACGTCACCAAGGATAACCATGTCACCAGGTACATATATCTCTCGGAAGCGAAACACGGTTTGATTTGGAAAAGCGACCTGAGAAAGAGCAAAGGCTGAGATACTTGTAAAGTCAAAATCGACTAATTTTGACATATAACTTTCTACGCTCCGTATAATTTCATCTACGGCCTCTTGTTTGCGTCCCTGGCGAATGCTTGAGGAACAAGTGGTTCCTGATCCCGTCTGCCTGTTCCAGTTGTATGAAATGCTTTGGTTTTCGTCAATCACTGGCGTATACGTTTGGATGTAATTAATGTTGAATGTTACTATTTCTTCAATCCTGTCAATATAAGAGTGGCAACTTGGCATTACCCATGACCTCTTTCCAAGGGTGCCACTGTGGCACGTCCAGTCTTGAAATGGGACGGATACTTCTATGTTATTATTGACCCAGTTTACTTCAATCTCTGATCCGTTCCCCTTAGACTTAACCGTCAAAGTGCGTCCAGGAATTGGAAAACTTACTACGCCATCGGTAACCTCTACGTTTATTTCATGAGCAGAATAAAAATTTCCAGCGATATACATCGCTTGGTTTTGGGGGTTTTGTCGTAAAAACTGGTTGTCAACATTCTCTAGATCCAGAGAGTAAAAATTAAGATTAATAGCCTTCTCGAAAGAAGTTTGAGTAAAATCTTCATTCAAATTCATCGTTGCTTTGTAAAGCTCCCAATGTACAGCACTCTGTTCCGCATCGTGATATGCAATTTCCTGACCAGGGATTAATGTGTGGACCCCGAAACCAAAATTTTTCTCAATATCACTCTTTATATGTTCCTCAAAAATTATTCTGTTATGGATAAACAAAGCTACTTCGAAACCATTTGGGATAACTTGACTGTTGTGGATCGACAGTGGCTCGGTGAAGTCTAATAGGGGGTCACCAGCCTCAATAGATCTGCTCGAGTGTGTCCTGATAAATATATACAGCGTTCCCAAGCTTGACTGCAAGTTGGAAACACCTGTAGCCAGATAAAACCGATCAGGCACTAGACCATGTGGTGTAAGCGTTTTCTCGTAACGTATTCGCGCCAATTCATAGTGCAGTGATCTTAACTGCGTGTTAAAGTAGATTTGAATTTCGTTCCTAACGTTCAGTAACTCAGTTGATAACAGTGGCAAATTTGCAACATCACAGACGCCGTTACTTAAGTCAAGAACTACTTTGGATTCCTCTGTCAAATTGCCTTGTAGTTTCAATAAATCCACATAGACAATAATGTATGTGCTGTCGTCAAGGGAAAGAGTTTCGTTGACATGTTCAACGTTCTTACTTTCTTGGTTCGTTTTCCAAAATTCAGCGGTTGCGCTTTTGATTTTCATTGTTAGATTTGCTTTGTTTATGTTGTTTTCTAGAAACTGAACTCTAGGTGGTCCGACTTCTAGTATCAATCTCCTCTCGGTTTTAGTTGAACGATCTTCAGAAGACACCGCTCGACCTGTTGCGATTTCAACAGGAAACTCAGTTCTACTAGTGTCGTACTGTTGTTGCCAAATCTGATTCACCTGTTCGGCGTTCACCGCCATTATGGCGTCCCAGTTGTGAAGTAATGTGCAACCCTTCATACGAGAAAGAAGAAAATCTGTGGTGCCCACGCCAACGTCCGAAAGAGTCCTCTGGTGCAAGAAATCTATTTTCCGATTCGTGTGGGGAGGGTGAAAGATGGCATTGACATAAAACTTGATTCTGAGTGTTGTCACCTTTGTGGAGAAACTAACGCCTTTATTGGTGACGACTTTTGGCAAGTGAAACGTCCATTCGTCAAACGGGGTTATCTTTATAAACGTTGAAGAGAATTCTTGCGTGGGATTCACAGGTACGTGTGTATCTCCAGTTCGAATATTGTAGGTGTAACGAAACGACGTTCGTGTTGTAGAAAATTGCCTTGGATTACGATTGAGATCTCTATCTCGGAATGGGTCTCCAGAAGAGTTGGCTTGAATATAGACAGTGTTTTTTGCCGATGTCGTAGTAATATGGTCCACCCTCACTTGCAATCTTAAAATTCGAACGCGTACATATTCTAGGAATGGGCGAGAGCTTAACGGGATAGTCACTTTGTATCCGCCTTTCGATACAAGAGCTTCTACGGAAACACCGGGGATGACATACTCGATTGGGTGTGATAAGTCAACGGGCAGAGACGAAAAATCCTCCAACGCTAAAATAGATGATCGCATCTGCTCGCTTGCCGCACGTTGAATAGACATGGTGTCAAAGCGTGTTATCAGAGTCGGTTCTTGAAAGTAATGATACTGCAATGCGGCGTCCATTACGGTCAACGTTTGAACCAGGTGTGAACGAACTTGATTTTCTTGCATTTTGATAATATTTCCAATCTCAAAGAGATCCATCGTTGTTACTGTATCGTCCGATATATCGTTCTGAGTTAACGTTGACTTTAGAGCTGTCAGTCGGTTTTGATGTCTTCTGGAAACATCTCTCTGCATTTCAATCTGTATTTGCTGATACTTGATGGTGGCTATATTTCCCGCGATCGTCACATATTTTTTACCTCTAGCAGATACGCGTTTTGCAAGACGTTGGAATTCCAGAGCTTCTGGTTGTACTGCTGCAGGAAGATATGATGTATATGACGCAACGTCACCGTCGAAATCGCTCCATTCAAGTTCGGTTGGGAAACTATCTTCACTGATATCTGTTACTGGAATGTTTTCCATTGCTCTGTTTACTTTTCGAATATCGTCTCTCGTATTGATACCAAGTTGGAAAAGCTTGTTTATTTGTTCGATAATCTGAACAACACTCTTAATCTTCTCTGCCATTCTGGTAATTCCTTTGAACTTATCGGGAATAGTAAATAAACCGACTCCACCAGTAAACAACGACCCAAAAAGTTGGGCCACATTTAAGAAAACAGATAAAAATGTTAACTTTTCATGGCGTCTTATTGCTGCCTCTAAAGTTTTCCCTGCGGCTTTTACATCTTCTTGAATGGTTATTATTTCATCAAGTAATAAACGTGCTTTAATCTGCTGCCGGGCGATTCTGTCTCTCTCTAACCTAAGCAATTCTTCATTAGATGCGAAAACATCCCTTTGATGTTGTGCGTTTACATCGACTTGGTCGATCAAGAATGTGCCTATCCTTCTTACATTTTTGTTCAGTTCCGCAATTGTTTTTGTTGTAGTCTCACGCTGCTTTTCTTCGTTAATTTCGTTGGTCACAGTTTCTAACGCACTTCCGTAAGTAGAAACTTCCGTCAGAAGCGTGTCATATAGAGGTTTATAATGTGCAAATGTTAATCGAGGAACAAGGATTCTTGACTTAGCGTATTTCGTCAGCCGAGTCTTCGTTACCAGTAAAGCTCGACTCAATACCATCTACAAAAAATACGAAATCAAGCAACAAAGCAATGTTAACATTTTATTAGTTGATGGGTGAAAAAATATTATTATTATTATTGTTGTTGTTGTTGTTGTTGTTGTTGTTGTTGTTGTTGTTGTTGTTGTTGTTGTTGTTGTTGTTGTTGTTGTTGTTGTTGTTGTTGTTGTTGTTGTTGTTGTTGTTGTTGTTGTTGTTGTTGTTGTTGTTGTTGTTGTTGTTGTTGTTGTTGTTGTTGTTGTTGTTGTTGTTGTTGTTGTTGTTGTTGTTGTTGTTGTTGTTGTTGTTGTTGTTGTTGTTGTTGTTGTTGTTGTTGTTGTTGTTGTTGTTGTTGTTGTTGTTGTTGTTGTTGTTGTTGTTGTTGTTGTTGTTGTTGTTGTTGTTGTTGTTGTTGTTGTTGTTGTTGTTGTTGTTGTTGTTGTTGTTGTTGTTGTTGTTGTTGTTGTTGTTGTTGTTGTTGTTGTTGTTGTTGTTGTTGTTATTATTATTACTATAAATCACAACTTTTTTATCTGTGAGCAGGTAAGAATAACTAGCTAGACAGCATATCGCCTCCCGCGATCTCAGGTATCTAGTACATTTCTAAGGACCCTACAGTTTGCAACAAGCAAACGTTCTGCAACATCTTTACATTGACTCTTGAGGCCTAGCCAAACGCTTTCAACATTTCATTCAACATCGTTCAACATTGTTGAATTCAACATGTTGAAAGCGTTTTTCCACCCCTCTTGAATGATGTTGAACGTTGTTGAATGGTGTTGAATGACGTTGAACGAAATTTGAACATGTTCAAATTTTCGTTCAACACGCGTTCAACATTTCTATTGTTCTCAAAATGTTGAAAGGTATTGAACGCATTTGGCCACATTTCATTCAACTTTGTTGAACAGAGACATGCGCCATACGGGATATTGTCGATTACAGCTTTTGTGATAGCCCGCGTTCAATTAATTGTCATTCATGAATGTTGAACAATGTTGAATTCATTTGGCCACTCGTACTTTCAACGTTATTCAACATCGTTCAACAATGTTGAATGATGTTGAATATGGTGCTGAAAGCGTTTGGCCAGGCCTTTAGATACCACACTTCATCCAATTCCTTTTCCCTTTGTACGCTACTATAATGAAAGGTCTCGAGCCTTTATATTAATTCTGAGCTAACTTTTTGTATTCTGCATTATTATTATTATTATTATTATTTTTATTATTATTATTATTATTATTATTATTATTATTATTATTATTATTATTATTAAAAAAACAAATTATTATTATTATTTTAATTGTTTTTATTATTAATATTATAATTATTACCTCGAGATCGTCTGACAAAGCTGAGGAAACTTTTGAACTTTTGATAAGTGTATTTGTTATCCATTCCAAGCTTCTTCGAGCCATGTCCTCAACTTTAGCTACAGAACGGACACTCAAAATGCTTTCTGTTGCCGTCACTATCAACTCAACACTGTTAACAAAGCTATTTGTTAGCCATGTTTCTTCAAACGACTCTACGTTTGCTGAGAGATACAATTCCGGTATTGTTGCTTTATTGGGGTATCTTAGTTTCCTGCTGTCATCGGTTTGAACTGTCTTTTGATTTTTTACATTCGGATCATCTACTGTCTTGTAGACGTTTTTCCTGTGATATGTGAAGTGTGCCAGACTTTCTCCTTGGGTTACTTGGGTTACTTTCAGGACGCCCCGAAAAAGTTTTGCCACGATCTTAACAGATGGTTCAGATTCGCCATGAGAACCGACTTTTATTTCCGGTATGTTATTTCCTGACGACATCGCGATAAATTCTCTACATATCAGAAAAATCTTTTGGGATCCAGGAAGTTCAGAAGTTCCGCTGATTCGAAGAACGTCAGCAAAAATAAACAAATGCGTGACACTTTGGGGATTTAAAAGAAAGAGATTTTCTAGGTCGAAGGTCATGCGGGTTATGCTGACGTAATTTGTAGCCGTTGAGGTGATAAGATCTGGATTGAAACTGTCGTAAACATCTGCAGTGCGATTGTCAACTATGGTGGGAAAGTTAGGTAAACTTTCTTGGCCAAATTTCTGAAAAATTGTTGCAGCCAAGATCTTGTTCCAATTCAACTTCGAAAGTGAACTTTTTGGCATTAGTTTTTTGACAATAGGTTTGAAGAAGAGTTTTATTGGGATTGTACGTTCTAGGGTATCGGCAAGCTCGTATTTTTCACGGGAAGTTAGAAACATAAGAATGCTGTGAGATACCTGGTATATATCATCCTCCAACTCAGGTATAATACTTTCCAAAGCTGGATCTCGGCTGGCGGACTTAATCGTGCCAGCCTCGCGACAATATCCATGGACTCCAACAGATGTTGGTTGGGTAAACTGACGGAATACACTAGCTCGGGCATTCGGATCTTGAAAAGGATATACTTGGATATCACTAGAAACGTTTTTATCGTAAACGAATACTTGATAAATCATATCGCCCATCACGTAGCCGGAAACATAATGGGTGCCATATTCCGAGAACAATCCTGTGATATTATTGCTGGTAGCATTAGCTAATACAGCGGAAGACGTAAGAGTTGTAAAGTCGCCTGAAGTCATGGTTGTGGTACTCAATTCTTTCCAGTAACGTGCAAGTACATACACTTTGTTTGCCATGTTTTCCGGAGATATTCCAAAAAGCGTAGCTAAAGCTGTTTCGGTATCTTCACTATCTTGCCCCGTGAAAATATAGGCTGCGGCGTCGCGGGTTTCTTCTGCAAAATTCCACATGGAGAAAAACTCTTTGAGTAAATCATATCGGTCATGGTGGTAGGTAAGCTTGATGTCGGGACCAAAATAGTGAAAGTGATCTTGGACCTCATTTTGGTTGACGTTGCTAAACAGGTCTGTATTGTTTACCGAATAAAATACGTTGTTTAAACTACTTGCTTCAGGAAAAACTGGCTTAATGCCATGTAGAATACTAAACGGCTTACCAAGTTGAATGGCTATATACAAATAAAAAGAAAAGAATATTTTTGTATTTTTATTGGTTAGTTCTGTCCTATGTTCGTTTATTTGCTTGCGCATTTCTTGTTTTTTTAGTCCTTTTATCGTTTGATTTTTTTAAATTATTTGTTTGTTTGTTTGTTTGTTCGTTCGTTCGTTCGTTCGTTCGTTCGTTCGTTCGTTCGTTCGTTCGTTCGTTCGTTCGTTCGTTCGTTCGTTCGTTCGTTCGTTCGTTCGTTCGTTCGTTCGTTCGTTCGTTCGTTCGTTCGTTCGTTCGTTCGTTCGTTCGTTCGTTCGTTCGTTCGTTCGTTCGTTCGTTCGTTCGTTCGTTCGTTCGTTCGTTCGTTCGTTTGTTTCTTTGTTTATTTCTCCGTTCCTTTGTTCGCTCATTTCTTTGTTTGTTTAATTGCATGTGAGTAGTAATAACTCACCCCCCCCCCCCCCCCCCCCCCCATATAGACCCAAAAAGAATGCCGCCTTATTAAATACTCAATAATAAATATTTAATATTGTTATACAGCTAGAGTTTCGCTGTATATAACGATGACTCTCTTTGGTTGGTTTGTGGTCACATGACCTTGTTAGCTAAATTTTAATGTCTACAGATCGGACAAAAATTGAGAACTTATTGCCTGCTCGGGCAATAAGTTTTCAATTGTTGACCTCTAGAATTTTGAACTCTTCACGATTTCCTAGAAAAAAAAAGCTTGTTTGGGAAGAAAAAAAAAGAATATTTATAGGTCTTCAAACCATGTGTGAAGATTAACTGGAGAAATGTATTGCTTTTCTTTTGTTCTGAGACTCATATTTGTTTGTTTGAAGTGAAATTACAGAGACAGGCGAAATGTTTTCGTAAGTCTTTTACAAAGCACTTAATGTCTGCTCCCTAAATTGAACCATTGAATCCTCAGTTTGAATCACTGAACATGGCGAAAAATGGGGGACATAAGTGGGAGGAGCCTACGTTGATACCCGAGCCGCCGTTGCGCAATTAAACACGCAATTAAATACGCAATTACCATTTTCTAAGTAAAATATGGCTAAAATTCTCCAATTGTCGTCTGATTCGAATTATTAGTACCCTTTATGACATATTGTCGCTAAATTCGGCTCCTCATCCTAGAAAACAACACGTTTTCAAAGTCCAAGCATCGTCGCGTCGACAGTAATTGCTTGCCACAATAACGCGCGCGACCTCACTATGCATGTGGTCCAGCGCTTAGTTACGTTTGGGATTCAAACTTCAAAAAAACCCCCAGTCTTCTCAACACAGCTCTGTCTGTATAACCATAGAAAGCCTGGGAACAAAAAGGAAATGTACAATGTTTATTTGGAAGATGGCGCGTAAGAAGATGGCGAAGATGGCGAATCTCGAATATGGAGACATTTAGTCGTGTTTTCCGAACTGATTTTACGTAAGTATCATATTTCTTTAGCCAAAATGCATCGAATATTACTGAAATCCATGACTGAAAACCGCAACGCAGGCACATAGCTAGGGGGGAGGGGGCGTCAAGGGGGGCACCGCCCCACCCAAATCCCCCCCTCAACCACAGACTGCATGACCAAGAATATCCGCAGCTTGAGTGGAGAAGTAATTGAAGTGTGAACGCTGTTGCGTACTTGCGTAACGTAAGTGAGTAAGTGATGTTGTTATATCCAAAGCGTCTAATGGCATCGTGATTTAGTAACCTAAACCATGTGACACTGAAGTTCTTATTAAATTTGCATAACTTGACTGTCACTTCAAACGATTGGGGGAGTATCAACCATAAACTAAATAATTGAACAATGAATGCTTTTCTTCAAAGATTCGTGTCAATTTTTGGTTGTTGTTATTATATAGATATTCACAACAAGGAGTATATGCTTCGAGTACGCCTACGACAATCCAGAAATACGTGTTGGATAAATACATGCATGGTCTCGATAATTTCAGAACTTATAAGTGTCCTACGGTGAGTAGTGACGCGAGAACGTTCTTGAAGATAACTTTTCTTACAAATGTATAAAATTATATTCACTGCATGCGATTTATATTTTCTCTCCATATATTGGCTGAATACATAACAAACTTTATATGCAAGACAAGTGCATGCAAGCTATATAATCAATCTATCGAATAAAAAGTTTTCAACCAATTGATGTTTGTATTCATTTGTGAAATTTGTCTAGCGGTGTAAATAAATATATAACTCCACAAAAGGAGTTATCTGGTGTCTCTACTTTTTACTCCAGTTCTGAAGTCAAATTATTGCTCTTTTTACTCCAATTATGGAGTAATATCGAACTCCTGTAGGAGTTATTCTTACTCTGTAGTTTTGGAGTTACGCTTACTCCGGAAAAGGAGTTAAAATTGTGGAGTTAAAATTAATTTGGAGTAAAACATAACTCCAGAAAAGGAGTTATTCTGCACGTTTTTAACTACATTTTGGAGTCAAATTAACTCCTTGAAATTAACAGTGTATAGCTAATAGTCATCCTTTAAACATGTCTTACGTTTGTGAGGTTTGTGAAAAATCATTCTCTACAGTAAGCAATTGTCTACGTCATATGAAAGGTTTTATGGAGACGACTACTCGAGTGAACAAGTATCTCTTGGCAATGGCTCTACAGTCATTCAGCATCCCTTCACTTGTATCGTAGCTGGGTGTAAACAGAGTGGTAAAACAGTATGGGTGAAAACTCTTCTGAATAACGCAAGAACAACATGTATCTGGACATAATTAAGACAATAACACACATTGAGCTAAACGAGCGAATACCTTCGGACGTTGATACTAATCCTTTTCTGATCGTATTGGATAGTTAACATAGTTTAACACCAAAACAAATAAACAAAAAACATTAGTCTTAATGCCCACTATACTGTGCTCCATGTTAGTGTTAACCGGCCATGTACAATACAAAACAGCTAATGCGAGATATTGTACACTACAGTTAACACCCGAAAAAAGAATATCCTAAACTCTAACCAACTTCATCGTCTTCTGTCATTCGAACGACAGCTGCAGAACCAACAGCATCAAGTTCAAACTAAGCTTCAAACTCAGCTATTAAAAGTTATACAAAATTTTACAGAGACCCCACGGAAAACTCAACAACCTGTACACAGCCTGTTAAATCATCCGTCATTACACTGCACCCCATGAACGACCCTCAAAAGTGCCTTAAAAATGCGAATGTCTAGATATAATAACAGAAGCCGACCTTATTAAAAACGTTTTAAACTAATCAGTGTAAACTGTTTGTATGTAACCGTAATTTGTTTTATTGATATGTACAAATTGAAACAAAAATAGATATTTCAAACTGAATGCTTTCAATTATGCAAAACGCACGTACTCTTTTGAATTCTTATCCTTGAATCACCTTTAATGCCCCATCCGCTATTGTTTATAGTCAGACGAATTCAGGCGTGTCTTAATATATTCATATTGCTTCGTTGAATGCTGCTAAGCGTCTGTGTCAAAATTCTAACAAATTTCCCAATGCTTGTATCATATGGATTTCTCATAGTTTCACAGACTGATTTTACAATATTATCAACACTTATTTTCCGGTAAACGCGTAAAAAAACTTAAAAAAACTAGTCATTCGACATGTCAAACCTACTACAATATTCATAATATGCTATTTACACATTCAAGTTAATGCGCTGTATCTGGCTATTCAGACAACTAAGTTTCAAGATAAAAAAATAAATTGTGTTTACTAACTTCTCCTTAGTCTCTTGTAAAGAACGTTTATTAAGTGAATGAATGAATGAATGAATGTTGATTACTAATACGTACAGTACTTATAAGGAACAAGTTGAGTGTCTTTTGATTACAACATCATGTGCTCTGTCTGGAACTCTCGAGAAATCATTGATTATGACGTAGAAAATAACGTGTGATTACGGAAAAACTACGGTTAGGGGTCAGATAAAAGTTAGGGTAAGAGGGTTTCGAAAGAGCGTGAGAAATATATCGTACGCGTGCATAAATAGTAAGCTGGATATTCCCTTTGTGGCCTATATCCTGACCTATATATAACGGACCGCGCACGCCACTGGTGGAATTAAAGCCAGCGGCCGCCATCTTATGGTGCTAAAAAATTTGAATTCCATAATTTTATCGCGCCATGTTACACGTCAAAAAAGGCATCATTATTATCCGCAAACATGGCTGTTTTTGATATCAACAAAAACAGCACGTATTCAAGGCATAAATAGACAATAACTTGTCATCACTTACGAGGCATTGAAAGGATCTCAAAACAAAGCTGAAAATTCGAAGAATTTCTGCATTCGGTTTTTGAAATTATCATTGTGTGATTTCCGGAGATTACTGGTCCAACCGCATTCACTTCCTGAATGGAAAAGTATACAGTTGATGTAAAATATTTAAACCCAAATTGGCCATGGTCTGCATGTCCATGAGCAGGAATTGTGAATACGAGTTTCGTTTATTTCTATCGGAAAAATAGCGTATGTTTTTTGCTAAACATTTGAATTTCTAAGCACACAACATGAAAAAAAGTGAATATTTAGAACATTTTAGGCAACCTTTCTCTCGATTTCATTTGTCGTAGCAAAAGAAAGGCATTATAAATTCGTGTTAAAAACAAATAAAATTTGGGAATTGAACGATAGCCGACGTATTTGCGCCGTTAATGTTGTATTGCTATGTTGAATAAATGCAAGAAAAAGATTAAAAGTACTTTCAAAACTCATTAATAACTCATGAGGAAAACACAAAGGAAATTAGTACCATGTCCGTGGTTTTATATCTGATAAAGAAACCTCCTGATTAACATGAACTTTAGCCTTGATTTTCTCGACTTAGACAAGGTTATTTTTATATTTGATAAAACACTCCTGCTCGTTTATTAAACAGCACTCTAAAACTACCTGTATCACTGTATGTCAATATTTAATAAATTTGGCATTCAAATATCCTGTTATCTTTTGTAAACTGGTTGTTAACGAATTATCATAATATTATGTTCTAGAATGACCGTAGCCTGACGGTAAGAAAAGACAGTAGCTACAGACCATAGGGAGCCGCTTCGCCAAAAATTATATACAGTAATTCCAGCTTTTAATATAGTTTTATATAAACGTCATAAAACTAATTAACTTGTTTATTGCGGTGACAATATTTTTTGTAAGTTAAAATTACTTTTGACGATATATAATCGTTAAGAGAAATTTTACTTTTTTGTATTAACTATTGTGTTTAAGAAAATCTGGTAGCCTGATTAACATTGGCCTTTGGTGCTTATAAATTAATAAAAATGTATCTTTAATAAATCAAGTACAATATGTAAATTTGAGGTTGTCTTGATAGGACACTGCTATTAATAAGAAAATTGTTTCGCACTTTCGCCAACGTTTATTCAATAGCTCTGTTGAAAACTGACCCATATGTACTGTATAAGGTCAGTGATCGTGAACTGTTTATTTTCAAGAGTTTTGTTATTTGCAGTTGTTAACTTACTATATTTCTATATATTTAGTGCTGATTTTAAACTTTAGTCTATTAAAAACAATACAAAAACTACCAAATATAAAGTGTTGTGTCATTCTTGGGGAAGACAAACCGGCGTATGATTGATTTTAACTAGCTTCTTTCTAGACACCTTTCTTCCTTTTGTCACAGAAATTACGGGAAATTCAAGGAACAAACGCTATTTTTCACAATTTCTGCTCATAGACATGCAGACCATAGTCAATTTGGGTATTTAAACATTTTACATTAACTGTATACCTTTCCAATCTGTGAGTGAATACGGTTGGACCAGTGATCTCAGAAAGTCACACCATGTTAATCTCAGAAACTGAATGTAGAAGTCCTTCTAATTTTCAGCTTTGTTTTATTTCGATGTCTTGTAAGTGATGACAAGTTATTGCCTATTTATAATGGTCTTGAATACGTGCTGTTTCTGCTGATATAAAAAACAGCCACATTTACGAATAATAACGACGTCTTTTTTGACTTCGAACATGGCGCTGTAAAATTAAGGTATTCGATTTTCTAAGCCATTTCAGAATTGCGCTAGAGGCTTGGGGATAGCAAAGTTGAAAATGTATCATGAAACTGTTTTGATGGGGGACGAATTCTTTGTTCACGCCCCCAGACAGCCCCATGATGCATTGTCAACCTTGTTATCCCCAGGTCTCTAGCGCAATTCCGAAAAGGCAAATAGATTCAATAGATTCATCAATGAATCTATGATGTGCTTTCTAAAATTTTAACGTGTGATGATTTCTCACCTTCAATTGTTTGTGCGATAACACAAAAAACAAGCAGAATCTTACAGTCCATGCTAACGATAAACATCGCTAAAGTTGTTTGTTAAGACCACTTCAAACAAAACGCGGATAATCAGCTCAAAATACAATATTTCGAATAACCTACAGGAAAGAAATTAAAAAAATGTCAAGCAAAGTAATTAAGGTCTTCGTTAAGGTTTTCACGGTGATTTTCGTAAAGCGCTCTCAATTCGTCAAAATTTATACCAGAAAAATAAAATAGATATCGTTAGAAAGCTATGAATTTGTAGAATACAATGGTGTCTTTGGTTTCGCGATAAACACAAACCGTTAATAGTTGTGAACTTTTTAATTAAAACCAGAAGGCTTCACTCGGGGCGACTTCAGTAAGAACACAGTGTTTTATTTTGTTTAAAACATTTTTTCGCAGTTCGATTCCGAGATAAATGTCCAGCAAAACGGTGTCAGCGTTTGAAAAATAGCATTTTTAAATTTGGTCGTCAATAAATCGGCAAAACTCGAAATATCAAAAAACGTAGAATCCGTTTTGCTTGAAATTTATCTCGGAATCAAAGCTACAAAAAAGATTTTGAACAAAATAAACTTTTTACTCGAGTTGCCCCGAGTGAAGCCCTCTGGTTTTAATTAAAGAAATCCAACTATTAACGGTTTGTGTTTATCGCGAAACCAAATATACCATTGTATTCTACAAATTAATAACTTTCTAACGATATCTATTTTGTTTTTGTGGCATAAATTCTGACGAACTGATGGCGCTTTACAGAAATGACCCAGAAAACCTATACGAAGACCTTAAGACAGGTTTAGTTAAAGCGCGAAACAAAGTAAGTAAAAGAATAAAGCAAAATTAATAAACGACGAGTAATTGGCTGCCGTTATATTAAACAGACAAGTTGCTTGAAAACAGCAATGTGCCAAAACACGCACACGCGTAGGGGGAAAAAATAAATAAAATGGGAAATAATAAGAAAAATATGAAGAAAAAAAAATTAACAGAATTTTCAAAAGTAATCCAGATGCTCAACACAATAGCCGGTACTAGAATACTTAAGAAGTATAACACAATTAAAAAAAATTGGTATTACGCCAGTTGCTATTTAAAGGAAAAAAGCTTTTTCCGTGCATATAAATATTGTTAAGAATAACACGATCGAGAGTTTGACAAGAATGCTTATTAACGTTGGAAAAACAAGCAGTAAGACAAAATAATATCTTCAAGTTTTTCGAAATTTTTAAAATTATTTATCAAAACTGGATAAAAACAAAAACAGACAACGGAGAAGGACGAAGCAAGATACGAAAAAGTGGAAAGTAAACTTTGGAAAGTAACATATTAAAGACAAGTACATGACAAAAAAATTAAAAGTACGTAAGTAAAACAAAAAAGTCAAAGTAAGGTAGATAATAGAGTTATAGTAAAAGATTAAAAGTAAATTTTATAAATATTATTTTTTTACTTCTATATCTATTTTACCTGATGGATACAAATTATGAAATTGCACGCAAATATTTTATATATATATATATATATATATATATATATATATATATATATATATTACAAACAAGTACCAGCTAACGCAAGAGTACGCAAAAAAAAATTTCTACTACTGTAGAAGAAATCGCAATACCAGCAATATGCCACTATGTTTATATCCCATGCAACATGACTATATGTAACATGTATTTGTATTTTATCTATCAATATACATTCGACGATTTAAATGTTCTGCCTATGTCCGTTTTTCCTAACGAGTAAATGCTAGCCTATTAAGAGATGGTTTATGGATAGCGAGCGTCATCGAGTTATGATATGGACGCACGCGTAAAGTTGAAAGTGCCCCAAAAAGCCTATAAAATTCGCTCAAGACGACAATCTATGCTTATTAATCCACAAGTGTGGAGCACCCCAGAGACTTTTGTCAATGCGATATGTCAAGGTGATCCATTTCAGGCCGTTGGATGGGATACCCTCCTCTCAGTTCAGTTACTGCAATTGTTTTGTTGTATTTTTATTAAATAACCGATCAAAAATGATAGCTGAAACATAAAAGACAGACAGAGTAAAAGCGCACCAAAAAGTGTGAAGCTAATCTTGAAAACTAACAGATAGAAAACCAAAGGCAAAAATGCAAAGCAAACTATAAGTAAAACGTTAAAAAATAGATGAACGTTCAACTAATATTTAAACGTACTTATATAAAATCCTTCAATCTGAGATTGATGACGGGTATATATTGCTGCCAAATATTTACTCAAGACGGAATATGCAAACTTGATTTAAGGTAAATGCCACAATTAAACTATAATCGATTAGATCATTCAAATCGTTATATAGAGTGCTGTATTTTTTCACTATAAACCTGGTAATGTCAACTTAATATTCCAATTTCTATTTTGTAAGAAATATCGCGTTCGTGTTAAAATACTGTAGCTGTCTTGACGTGAGCAAAGTTAGTACAATGTGGTGGATTAATTGAACAAATATTTTAAAATTTATCTTGTTGCGGTGCAATCAACCAACCGATAGTATAAACACATTAGCCACCATCCGCTAATCAGATGTATCAAACAACTTCTACCCTACCAAGCAGGTGGATTTTATGGAATGGCCTGATCTTGCCTATACCCGACTACATGCATGGTGACATTGCATAGAGTGATAAGAATTTAGCGATTATGGACACATCACTGATATTCCAGAACAAAGCTGCCAATGTGATCTTGCAAGGAAGTTCCTTTTCATCTGCCCTCAACAAATGCGCTATAAATTATAATTTTGTTTTAATTAAGGTGTAATGTAATAATTGAAATCCCCAAATCAGAAAAAGCTGTTCTTCAATTTGTTACAAATAATTCATTTTCTATAATCTTGTAACTACGTTAAAATCAATAATAAAAATTAACAAAAAATAAATTTCAAAAATGGAAAGATGTTTTTTGTAGATGGAGATGAAGTCAGCAAACTACACAGAGTGCATTATACCTAGAATACATTTTGTTTTCAATATTACCTTTGCGCTAACAACTAATGGTATATAATTTTAATTTGTATAATGAATAAAAATTCGCGCGGAAGACAAACAACGCATAGTAGAGAAACTAACACAAGATTAAGCAAAAAAATTCTATTACTGTATAGGAGTAATCGTAAGACCTGCAATTTGCCACGGTGTCTATGTCCCAACATGACTTTGCAACATGTATTTGTATTTTATCTATCAATATACATTCGACGACTTAAAAGTTCTGCCTATGTCTGTTTATCCTAACGAGTAGCTGCTATTAAGAAATGGTTTATGGATGGCGAGCTTCATCGTGTTATGATATGGGTGCAAGCGTAAAGTTGGAAGAGCACGAAAAAAGCCTAAAATTTGCTCAAGATGACAATCTAGGCCAATTTATCTACAAGTGCGGCGCACCACTGAGACTTTCGTCAATGTCCGAACTCAATGGACGATCCATTCAGGCCGCCGGATGGGACACTCTCATGCACCCAGTTCAGTTACAGAGAATAGTTTTGTCGACCTTTTGAAATAAGCGATCAAAATTGATAAAATGTAAAGCAAATGTAGACAAAGTAAAAGCGTACTAAAAAGGCGAAGCTAATCCTGAAAACCAACAGATAGAAAACCATATAGAAAAAAAAAATGCAAGGCAAACAATATATATATATATATATATATATATATATATATATATATATATATATATATATATATATATATACGCAAAATGTTAAAAAAATAGATTGACATTCAACTAATATTTAAACGCACTTATCTGAGATTCTTCAATCGGAGATCGATGACGGGTATATTGCTGCCAAATATTTACTCTGACTGCATGTATATGCAAACTTGATTTATATGGTATACGCGTGGCACGTTAAAAGGAGTGAAGACGTGTCAAAAATTGCTCTGTATAAATTGCCAAATTATATAGGGAAATCTTGGTAAAACTGGTGAAAGTATTTCAACTAATAAATCACTGTCGAGCTAAAGGTGTTTTTTTATACAAAGTTAACTAATACTTGATGCGAAGATGACAGCGAATTTACGACTCGCATGGGACGGCGACCATGAATCGTTGAAGACCTTCGTGGAAGACATACTACAACTTGAAGGAAACTGGTCCTCTCCGGGAGGAGAAAAAAAGGTTTTTATTAATAATGATGTGACAATACAATGGTGGAAGAATAAGAAAGTCCTTGCTGTTGAAGGGAAAGAGGCCAACAAAACAACATGCTTTCTGCTCAAAATAATTAACAACCGGCATGAACCCGTGGGTCACAACATCACCGAGAACATCGCAGTTAAAGCAACAACGGCTACACTTCAATGCAAATGTGTGGAACTATCGCCCGATGTTGAAGGCATAAAGTTGGACATGACTATCCTAGAATCCAAAATAAATCACCAAATCAATTCAATTGGTGAAAAACTATCGAAGATAAGCGAGGACGTGGCAAAGAAGATTGGAAGTTATGTAAATTCGTCACTGCAAGAAATACCAATTACCATTCAACAACATCCCACTAATTGCAAATTCCGCTGCTAATTAGCGAAGACGCGACAAAGAAGGCAAGTAGTTATTTAAATCCCACGCTAATTGAAGTCTCAGATGCCAAACGGCAAAGCGAGGCCATGGCAAAGAAGATTGGAAGTTATGTAAATCCAACACCAAAAGAAATCCCAACTGCCAATCAACAATATTCCACTGATGAGCAAATTTCGACGTTAAGTGAAGGCGTAACAAAGAAGTTAGGATGTTATGAAAATCCTATATTGATCGAAATACCAGTAACCAATCAGCAACAACTCAGTGTCGTACAATCAACTAATTATGTTTCCCAGGAGGATCAAATGCATGACTATACAGGGTGTATCAAAAAAAAGGCTACCCTTAGAAAATATAATTAACATTCTTTTCAAATAACCTATTGTATATTGACAGCCCTGGACACCTCTGAAGTCATGGATGCGTAAAAAACAAATGGTCGTATACACCTGGGAAATTACGATAACTTCTAAACGTATGAAGGAGCATAACTGAAATAAAAATGTTAATTATATTCATATCAGTTCGATTAAAAATGGTTCAACTGACCACAGAGCAACGCGTATGTGTCCAGGGCTGTCAATATACAATAGGTTATTTGAAAAGAATGTTAATTATATTTTCTAAGGGTAGCCTTTTTTTTGATACACCCTGTATAGCGAAACATAAACGTCAACACTCAACTCAAAAATGTGAAGACCAAATAGCGAAACATAAACGTCAACACCCAACTCAAAAATGTGAAGACCAAATTATGACCGATCGACGGCGATCGCAGCAACAACAATCGAGACCTTTGTCTAACAGAGCACATCATAAGATACATAACCAGGTTTTTCCCCGGGTTCATTTTACCAACAACAAACCGCAACAGCGACATTCGTTCAAACGCAGTCAGAAATCTCTTCGGAAACAATCTGTGAACAATCAAACCAGCAGTTGGCTGAACTATTTAGATCTCGTTCATCGTATAACACGATCTTAAATGAGACCATCGAACTTAGGAGCGACCGAGCTCATACATCACACACAACAGACCACTTCCAACCTATAAATAATTTGGTCCCTGATCTGGGTTGGCAAATTCGTATTCCGAATTATCATAATCGGTTACGCAATCTCTCCAACTGCGTTCGTATCCCTTGTGTCGAAAACCGCATAGGAATGTTTGTTCCCAATCTACTTTTGTCAAATACAATGTCTCTAGCACCTAAAATAGACGAAGTGAGAAATTTTGTCACGGCTAAGAAACCCAATCTTGCTGCCTTTACAGAAACTTGGCTGAACGACTTTATTATAGTAACGAATGCCTTCATATACCCGGTTATAATTTAATTTGTAAGAATCGTACCTCGGGCCTACATGGCGGTGTTTGCCTATATATTAAGAACTCGATCCAATTCAAGATTCTGGATCACCTTCAACGCCCAGATATAGAAGTGCTCTGGATTTACGTAAGACCAACGAGGCTTCCCCGTGGTGTACCTTGTATTGTTGTGGGCACGGTATGCCATCCGCCCAGTGCCGATGATCAGGTGATACTCGACTTCTTGACTTCTTCGCTTACTGCCATAGAAGGACTTTTTCCTGGCTGCGGGATCTTGCTGATCGGTGATTTTAACCGCCTTAAAGTTGATCGCCTTCTGGTGCAGTTCAGAATGAAACAGCTAGTTTCATTTCCAACTAGAGGCAACCAGATTCTAGACCTAATTATTACAAACATCCCACAGTTCTACGGCAAGAACACCTTGGTAATGTATCCACCTTTTGGCTTGTCTGACCATAATGTTGTTGTTCTTTACGCCAAAGAGAAATCTTCTAACACTTCCAGTCGACGAACCGTTTCAAGGAGGGATACCCGACCTAGTAGGAAGAAAGAACTTGGGAGATATTTGAGTTCGATAGACTGGTCCATCATCGAATCTGCGGCTTGTTGCGAAGTCAAACTTCGGTTATTGGTCGACTTTATTACAGTCGGTTTTGATACGATTATGCCACTCAAGGAAGTTAAGCTCCACAATAATGATCCACCGTGGATTACTGCAGAATTTAAGAACCTAGTCAAACTGCGTCAGAAACCTTCTCTAAAGGAGATATGCAGCTCTATCGTTATTATCGTAACTCTGTAAACCGTGAAAGAAAACTTTGTCGGAGCAAATTCTTTTTCTCGAAGGTTCATCACCTCAAAGAAACTAAGCCGAAACAGTGGTGGAAAGAGATCAAGCGTATTTATGGTATGGTACCTACCACCAGTTCGGACGATTTGTTGTCTCATCTTCATGTTGATGAAGTCTGCAGTAACCAACCAACTGTAGAAATTGCAAACATGATAAACGCTGCTTTTTTGGAACCCATGCAATCATACCATCCTCTAGACTCTCTCCCTCCTTTTGAAGAAGATCAGGATCCCATTGATATTCCCGAAGCGGCTGTGCGGATTTCACTACAGAATCTCAATTCACATAAAGCCTCAGGCCCAAATGGAGTACCTAACTGGCTACTGAAAGAGTATGCGTCAATTCTTGCACAACCAGTTTGTTCAGTGATCAATAGTTCATTTAAAGAGCAGAAGCTTCCGTCAGCATGGAAACTTGCCAATGTTACTCCATTTCCAAAACAAAAACCAATTACAGACGTAAATAAGCACCTTAGACCTATTTCACTGACCTCCACAATTTCTAAAGTTGCAGAAGATTTCGTGGTTAGTCAAGAAGATAATTGCCCAGCAAATAATTTTCAAAAAAGCCATAACGATAAGGTTTTGGAAAAACATAATTTAATTAACTAAAGTTTCGTCACTATTCAAGTAACATCTTCAGAGTGATAAATATTTACACGATTTCGACTAATATACTTAACTGATACAAAAATAGATGTGATGAAATAAGAGAAGGAAAAGGGAGTGGCAGAGAGGTGAAGAATCAGTGATAGAGATGAAAATAGTGTTAAAGGAAAGGAACGGATATTGTTATTGAGAGTAGGGTTGACTTGAGAGATGAATAAACTTTCTTTGATGAGAACATCAAGTTGGGAATTTCCCGAAGCTAAAATACTAAAATCCGAAAAAGATATGGGATGGTCATTATTCCTAGAGTGAGATAAAACGGCTGAAAGTTGAGAAATGGAGAGTGTTCTCCCTGTAAGGGCCGAAATACCTTTATGATCTGAAATCCTCGTATGTAAATGTCGGCATGTTTCGCCTATATACAACGCGTTACAGCGTTGGCACGTGAATTTATATACAACGTGGGATCTCAATTGAAAAGGAATTCGATCTTTAAAACTAAAAAAGTTAGATAAACGACGGGAGGGTCGAAAAATAACGCGTAGTTTAATATGCGGGTAGGCTGAAGAAAATAACTTAACTAATTGTTGGCGGATTTGAAGCGCGTGGTTTCCAGTGTAAGGCAAGACCATTGACAATAGCAATTTAGGGACATCAAAGGTTTTTGCCGGAGGTGAAAAAATTTTTTGTAAGAAAGCGCGTATGCATTTCTCTAAGAATTTGTCGGGGTATCCATTTTGAAGTAAAAGATGTTTAAATTTGTCGAGTTCTTCATGAAACTTAATGTACGAAGAACATAGGTTAAAATATCGAAAGAGGAGAGTGAAAATCATGCCTTTTTTATACGCAATTGGTAAAAAGCTTTCAAAGTTAGTAAATAAACCTGTGAAAGTAGGTTTTCGGTAGACGGAAGTAACGAAAGAGCCATTGGAGCGACTAATGTTTATGTCGAGAAATGCTAATGACCATCCCATATCTTTTTCGGATTTTAGTATTTTAGCTTCGGGAAATTCCCAACTTGATGTTCTCATCAAAGAAAGTTTATTCATCTCTCAAGTCAACCCTACTCTCAATAACAATATCCGTTCCTTTCCTTTAACACTATTTTAATCTCTATCACTGATTCTTCACCTCTCTACCACTCCCTTTTCCTTCTCTTATTTCATCACATCTATTTTTGTATCAGTTAAGTATATTAGTCGAAATCGTGTAAATATTTATCACTCTGAAGATGTTACTTGAATAGTGACGAAACGTTAGTTAATTAAATTATGTTTTTCCAAACCTTATCGTTATGGCTTTTTTGAAAATTATTTGCTGGGCAATTATCTTCTTGACTAGACTACGCTTTCCGCCTGGTATATCAATAGCTACAATTTCGTGGTTACATTATTTATTGGCCCTGCTGTTCTCGAAATGATTGATCCCGACCAATTTGGCGCAGTTCCCAAATCCTCAACATCATGGATACTATAGTATCCATGATTCACCAGTTGGCGGAAGCTACCGATGGTACGGGTGCTGCTGTGAGATTAGTGTTATTTGACTATAGAAAGGCATTTGATTTAATTGATCATACTCTTCTGGTGCAGAAAATCTTTAGTCTATCCATTCCCCATGGTATTGCACGCTGGGTTTCTGACTTCGTACTAAACAGGCAACAACGCGTGAAGCTATCTAAAGATTGTTTTTCGGAATGGGGTAACGTTCCCGCAGGCGTCCCCCAAGGCACCAAACTTGGCCCGTGGCTCTTTCTATTGATGATTAATGATCTTCAAGTATCTGATGTGAGTTCGTGGAAATTTGTGGATGACACAACAATTGCCGAAGTGGTACCAAGAGGATCCTGCAGTCAAGTCCACTGCGCAGTTTCAGCAGTTCAATCCTGGTCATCTGATCAAAAGTTTCAACTGAACGCTGACAAGTGTAAAGAAATGGTCTTAGATTTCAAAAAAGAAAAACATGTTTTTGTTCCAATTGTAGTTAACGGTAAACAACTCGATATCGTTGATCATGCTAAAATTTTGGGCTTGACGATTTCTAACGACCTGCTGTGGAATGCCCATGTTAGAGAAACTATCAAGAAAGCAAACAAACGTATGTACTCTTTAGTTTTACTGAAACGCGCTAAGGTTCCTGTTTCAGATATCGTGAATTTTTATTGCACCTGTGTGAGATCAATTCTAGAGTACTGTTCACCGGTCTTCCATTATTCCCTTCCCGTCTATTTAAGCGACGACTTGGAACGTGTGCAGAAGAGAGCTCTATCCATTATATCACCTGGAGTGTCATATTATCAGAATTTAGATTTGTGTAACCTCAGTTCTCTGTATGACAGACGTGAGGAACAATGCAGCAAATTATTCGCCTCAATTGTATCTGACCCTTTACACAAATTATATAAATTACTTCCATCATTTCATGAGGCCAAGTATAACATTAGACGTAAGCGAATGTTCGATCTTCCGCGCATACGCACTGACCGTTTTAAAAGAACTTTTATACCTGCTTCTTGCTTTTCTGTAGACCTCTAACGTATTGTAGATCCCTAACGTATTACCCCTTTTTCTATATTATAAGTTTCCTTACATAGTCATTGTATACTAAGTTTTATTGTAAATACTTAATTTGAACATTTTATCTTAATGTCACTATTTATCATTGTAAATTACGCAATTCAGCCCTTGGCTGCCAGGTAATTTTTAATAAAGTATCTATCTATCTATCTATCTATCTATCTCATAATGAACGTTTGGTGAATTAAGTCATAATCGATTAGATCATCGAAATCGTTAGATAGAGTGCTTTAATTTTTACTATAGACCTGGTATTGCCAATTTACATTTCAATTTGTATTTTGTAAGAAGTGTCGCGATCGTATTAAAATATCGTAGCTGTCTTGAAGTTAGCAAAGTTAGTACAATGTAGTGGAAAGAATTTAACGAATATTTTAAAACTTATTTTACTGCGATGCAATCAATCGACCGATAGTATGAACACATTAGCCACCATGTCGCTAATTATAATCAGATGTATCAAACAACTTCTACCCTATCAGGCAGGTGCTATATTATAGAATGGCTTGATCTTGCCTATTCTCGACTATGCTTCGTAACATTGTGTAGAGTGATAAGAAAATAACGATTATGGACACCTCACAGATATTCCAGACCAAAGCTCCCAATGTCATCTTGCAAGGAATTTCCTTTTCATAGTTTACGTTTAAACAAAGACAAAAGTTTGAAAGATACATTGCTAAACGCATTAACGGTTTAATCGTTTTACAATGAAGAAGTCATCGAAGATAATCTATGATTTGATAACGTAAAATATGGTCCTATTACATGCATTATACCTTTCCATTTTTTCCTCAGAGATAAAAAAGACGATATTGCATGCACTCAAATATTTCACGAGAGTGGTACAATGAATTTAACGGTCAATAATTACTCATCACCACAACGTAGATTAAAGCAATAGTTATATCATCATAAGGACTAGGGTACTTTGAAATTTGTATTCCGTTTTGAAATTAAGCTTTCCGCTTATAAAAATATATATGTTGATTTTTAGCATGCACGAAACCTCGCAAAGGAAACAAGTGGCTTTAAAGAACGCAAATAAATATGAAAGAAAAAAAATCGATATACTTTTCAAAAAACAAAAGACCTGCTGCTGTCTCGTCAAATGTTTAATATTAAACAAACTAGCCACCAACATTTACCAAAATATAGAAGGAATTTTACACGATTCAAAAGAAAATAATAGTTATCACGCCAACTGCTAATTAAGAATTAATTAAACATTTTTTTGTGTTTTAACTAAAATGGTATAGTATTATTTGAAATATCCCAGAGTCAGAAAAAATGTTGTTTTTGAATTTTGCAACAAATAAATCATTTTCTATAAACTTGTACCTACGATAAAACCAATAATGAAAATTAACAAAACTAAATTTCAAAAACGGACAGATGTTTTTTTGTAGCCGGAGAGGAAGTTAGCAAACTACACACAGTGCGTTATAGTCTACATTTTGTATTAAATCTTAGCTTTGCCATAACAAAAACATAAAATTTAAATTGCATTATGATTAAAAATTTGCGCGGAAGAAAAATCACGCAAAGAAAGCAGATTAACCAGAAAGAGGAAATAAAAGAATACAAAAGTTATGAGTCTCACTGATATTTAGTCAACCGAGCAATACTAGAGAAACTGGCACCTGCTAAAACAAGAATGTGACAAACAATTTCTACAACTGTAGGAGAAATCGCAAAACCCGCAATATGCCACGGGGTCTAAATCCCAACATGACTTTGTAACACATATTTGTAATTTTATCTATCAATTTACAATCGACGACTTAAATGTCCTGCCTATGTCTGTTTATCCTGACGAGGAGATGCTAGCTATTAAGAGATGGTTTATGGATGGCGAGCTTCATCGAATTATTATATATGGACGCACGTACGCATAAAGTTGAAAGAGCACAAAAAAAGCGTAAAATTTGCTCAAGTCTACAATCTAAGACCATTGATCTACAAGTGTGGAGCACCACTGAGACTTTCGTCAAAGTACGAACTCAATAGACGATCCATTTCAGGCCGCCGGATAGGATACTCTTCCCAGTTCAGTTACAGAGAATTGCTTTGTCGAATTTTTTGAAATAACCGATCAAAACTGATAAAATGTAAAGCAAACATAGACAAAGTAAAAGCGTACTAAAGAAGTGCGAAGCTAATCTTGAAAAATAACAGATAGAAAACGATATAGAAAATGAAATGCAAGGCAAACAATATATATACGCAAAATGTTAAAAGATAGATTGACATTCAACTAATATTTAAACGTACTTATCTGAAATTCTTCAATCTGAGATCGATGACGGGTATATTGCTGCCAATTATTTACTCTGACTGCATGTATATGCAAACTTGATTTATATGGTATACGCCACAATGAACGTTTGGTGAATTAAGTCATAATCGATTAGATCATCGAAATCGCTGGATAGAGTGCTTCATTTTTCACTATAGACCTGATATTGCCAACTTATATTTCAATTTGTATTTTATAAGAAGTGTCGCGATCGTGTTAAAATATCACAGATTCTTGAAGTTAGCAAAGTTAGTACAATGTAGTGGAAAGAATCAACGAATATTTTAAAATTTATCTTGCTGCGGTGCAATCAACCGACCGATAGTATGAACACATTAGCCACCATGTCGCTAATCAGATGTATCAGACAACTTCTACCCTATCAAGCAGGTGCTATATTATAGAATGGCTTGGTCTTGCCTATTCTCGACTATGCTTCGTAACATTGTGTAGAGTGATAAGAAAATAACGATTATGAACACATCACATATATTCCAGACCAAAGTCCCCAATGTCATTTTGCGAGGAATTTCCTTTTCATAGTTTACGTTTAAACAAAGACAAAAGTTTGAAAGATACATTGCTAAGCACATTAACGGTTTAATCGTTTTACAATGATGAAGACATCGAAGATAATCTATGATTTGATAACGTAAGATATGGTTCTATTACATGCATTATACCTTTCTATTTTTTCGTCAGAGATAGAAAAGACGATATTGCATGCACTCAAATATTTCACGAGATGTGTACAATAAATTTAACGGTCAATAACTACTCATCACCACAACTTAGATTAAGGCAATAGTTAGATCATCATACGGACTAGAGTACCTTGAAATTTGTATTCCGTTTTCAAGTGAAGCTTTCCGCTTATAACAATATATATTTTGATTTTTAGTATGCACGAAACCTCGCAAAGGAAACAAGTGGCTTTAAAGAACGCAGATAAATATGGAAGAAAAAAAATCGATATAATTTTCAAAAAACAAAAGTCCAGCTGCTGTCTCGTCAACTGTTTAATATTAAACAAACTAGCCACCAATATTTACCAGAATATGGAAGTAATTTTACACGATTCAAAAAAAAATAATAGATATCACGCCAACTGCTAAATAAGAATTAATTAAACATTTTTTGTGTTTTAATTAAGGTATAGTAATATTTGAAATATCCCAAAGTCAGAAAAAATGTTGTTTTTGAATTTTGTAACAAATAAATCATTTTCTATAAAGTTGTATCTACGATAAAATTAATAATGAAAATTAACAAAAACTAAATTTCAAAAACGGACAGATGTTTTTTTGTAGCCGGAGGGGAAGTTAGCAAACTACACACAGTTCGTTATAGTCTACATTTTGTATTAAATCTTAGCTTTGCCACAACAAAAATATAAAATTTTAAATTGCATTATGATTAAAAATTCACGCGGAAGACAAATCACGCGAAGAAAGCAGATTAACCAGAAAGAGGAAATAAAAGAATATAAAAGTTTTGAGTCTCAATGATATTTGGTCCACCGTGCAATATTAGAGAAACTCGCACCAGCTAAAACAAGAAGGTGACAAAAAATTTCTACAACTGTAAGAGAAATCGCAAAACGTGCAATATGCCACGGAGTCTAAATTGATGTATTTGTAATTTTATCTATCAATATACATTCGACGATTAAATGTTCTGCCTATGTCTGTTTATTCTAACGAATAGATGCTATATAGGTATTAAGAGATGGTTTATGGATGGCGAGCTTCATCAAGTTATTATATGGACGCACGCGTAAAGTTGAAAGAGCACGAAAAAAGCCTAAACTTTGCTCAAGGCGACAATCTAAGACTATTGATCTGCAAGTGTGGAGCACCACTGAGACTTTCGTCAAAGTTCGAACTCAACAGACGATCCATTTCAGGCCGCCGGATGGCACACTATTCCCAGTTCAGTTACAGAGAATTGTTTTGTCGATTTTTTTGAAATAACCGATCAAAACTGATAAAATGTAAAGCAAACATAGAAAAAGTAAAAGCGTACTAAAGAAGTGCGAAGCTATACTTGAAAATTAACACATAGAAAACGATATAGAAAATGAAATGCAAGGCAAACAATATATATACGCAAAATGTTAAAAGATAGATTGACATTCAACTAATATTCAAACGTACTTACCTGAAATTCTTCAATCTGAGATCGATGACGGGTATATTGCTGCCAAATATTTACTCTGACTGCATGTATATGCAAACTTGATTTATATGGTATATGCCCAAATGAACGCTTGGTGAATTACATCATAATCGATTAGATCATCCAAATTGTTAGATAGAGCGCTTTATTTTTCACTATAAACCTGGTATTGCCAACTTATATTTTAATTTTAATTTTGTAAGAAGTGTCGCGATCGTGTTAAAATACCATAGCTGTCTTGAAGTGAGGAAAGTTAGTACAATGTTTGTGGAAAGAATTCAACAAATATTTTAAAACTTATTTTTCTGCGGTGCAATCAACCGACCGATAGTAAGAACACATTAGCCACCATGTCGCTAATCAGATGCGCGATTTTATAGAATGGCCTGATCTTGCCTATTCTCGACTATGCTTGGTAACATCGTGTAGAATTATAAGAAAATAACGATTATGAACACATCACAGATATACCAGAACAAAGCCCCCAATGTCATCTTGCAAGGAATTTCATTTTCATAGATTACGTATGAACAACGACAAAACTTTGAAAGATAAATAGCTAAACACATTAACGGTTTAATCGATTTACAATGATGAAGACATCGCAGATAATCTGTGATTTGATAACGTAAAATATGGCCCTACTACATGTATTATACCTTTCTATTTTTTACCCCTGAGATAAAAATGACGATATTGCACTCAAATATTTTACGAGATGTGTACAATGAATTTAAAGGTAAATAATTACTCATCACGACAACGTACATTAAGGCAATAGTTTGATCATCATACGGACTAGAGTACCTTGAAATTTGTATTCCGTTTTCAAATGAAGCTAATTCCGCTTATAAAAATATATATTTTGATTTTTAGTATGCACGAAACCTCGCAAAGGAAACAAGTGACTTTAAAGAACGTAGAAATAAATGGAAGAAAAAAAATCGATATAATTTTCAAAAAACAACAGTCCAGCTGCTGTCTCGTCAACTGTTTAATATCAAAACAAAATAGCCACCAGCATTTACCAGAATATGGAAGGAATTTTACACGATTCAAAAGAAAATAATAGTTATCACGCCAACTGCTAAATAAGAATTAGTTAAACATTTTTTTGTGTTTTAATTAAGGTATAGTAATATTTGAAATATCCCAATGTCAGTAAAAATGAATTTTGAATTTTGTAACAAATAAATCATTTTCTATAAACTTGTACCTACGAAAAAGCCAATAATGAAAATTAACAAAAACTAAATTTCAAAAATGGACACGTTTTTTGTAGCCGGAGAGGAAGTTAGCAAACTATACACGGTACGTTATAGTCTGCATTTTGTATTCAATCTTAGCTTTGCGATAACAAAAACATAAAATTTAAATTGCATTATGATTAAAAATTCGCGCGGAAGACAAATCACGAAAAGAAAGCAGATTAACCAGAAAGAGGAAACAAAAGAATACAAAAGTTTTGAGTCTCGATGATATTTAGTCGACCGTGCAATATTAGAGAAACTGGCACCAGCTAAAACAAGAAGGTGACAAAAAATTTCTACAACTGTAAGAGAAATCGCAAAACCTGCAATATGCCACGGGGTCTAAATTGATGTATTTGTAATTTTATCTATCAGTAAACATTCGACGATTTAAATGTTCTGGCTATGTCTGTTTATCCTAACGAGTATAGTTGCTAGCCTATTAAGAGATCGTTTATGGATGGCGAGCTTCATCGAGTTATATGATACGGACGCACGCGTAAAGTTGATAGAGCACGAAAAAAGCGTAAACTTTGCTCCAGGCGATAATCTGGGCCTATTGATCTACAAGTGTGGAGCACCACTGAGACTTTCGTCAATGTCCGAACTCAATAGACGACTATTTCAGGCCGCTGGATGGGACACCCTATTCCCAGCTCACTTACAGAGAACGGTTTCGTCGACTTTTTTGAAATAACCGATCAAAATTGATAAAATGTAAAGCAAACATATAGACAAGGTAAAAGCGTACTAAAGAAGTGTGAAACTAATCTTGAAAACTAACGGATAGAAAACCATATATAGAAAAAAAAATGTAGCTAAGGCAAACCATATATACGCAAAATGTTAATAAATAGATTGACATTCAACTAATATTTAAACGTACTTATCTGAAATTCTTCAATCTGAGATCGATGACGGGTATATTGCTGCCAAATATTTACTCTGACTGCATGTATATCCAAACTTGATTTATATGGTATACGCCCAAACGAACGTTTCGTGAATTACATCATAATCGATTAGATCATCCAAATCGTTAGATAGAGCGCTTTATTTTTCACTATAAACCCTGGTATTGCCAACTTATATTTTAATTTTAATTTTGTAAGAAGTTTCGCGATCGTGTTAAAATACCATAGCTGTCTTGAAGTGAGCAAAGTTAGTACAATGTATAGTGGAAAGAATTTAACGAATATTTTAAAACTTATTTTTCTGCGGTGCAATCAACCGACCGATAGTATGAACACATTAGCCACCATGTCGCTAATCAGATGCGACTTTATAGAATAGCCTGATCTTGCCTATTCTCGACTATGCTTGGTAACATTGTGTAGAATGATAAGAAAATAACGATTATGAACACCTCACAGATATACCAGAACAAAGCTCCCAATGTCATCTTGCAAGGAATTTCCTGTTCATAGATTACGTATGAACAAAGACAAAACTTTGAAAGATAAATAGCTAAACACATTAACGGTTTAATCGATTTACAATGATGAAGCATCGCAGATAATCTGTGATTTGATAACGTAAAATATGGCCCTATTACATGTATTATACCTTTCTATTTTTTACCTCTGAGATAAAATTGACGATATTGCACTCAAATATTTCACGAGATGTGTACAATGAATTTAACGGTCAATAATTACTCATCACCACAACGTACATTAAGGCAATAGTTTGATAATCATACGGACTACAGTACCTTGAAGTTTGTATTCCGTTTTCAAACTAAACTTTGTGCTTATAATATATATATATATATATATATATATATATATATATATATATATATATATATTGATTTTTAGTATGCACGAAACCTTGCAAACAAAACAAGTGGCTTTAAAGAGTGCAGATAAATATGGAAGAAAAACTAATCGATACAATTTTCAAAAACAAAATTCCTTCTGCTGTCTCGTCAACTGTTTAATATTAAACAAACTAGCCACCAACATTTACCAGAATATGGAAGGAATTTTACACGATTCAAACGAAAACAGTAGTTATCACGCCAACTGATAAATAGGAATTAATAAAAACATTTTTTGTGTTTTAATTAAGGTATAGTAATATTTGAAATATCCCAATGTCAGTAAAAATGAATTTTGAATTTTGTAACAAATAAATCATTTTCTATAAACTTGTAACTACGAGAAAGCCAATAATGAAAATTAACAAAATCTAAATTTCAAAAATGGACACGATTTTTGTAGCCGGAGAGAAAGTTAGCAAACTATACACAGTGCGTTATAGTCTACATTTTGTATTCAATCTTAGCTTTGCGATAACAAAAACATAAAATTTAAATTGCATTATGATTAAAAATTCGCGCGGAAGACAAATCACGAAAAGAAAGCAGATTAACCAGAAAGAGGAAACAAAAGAATACAAAAGTTTTGAGTCTCGATGATATTTAGTCGACCGTGCAATATTAGAGAAACTGGCACCAGCTAAAACAAGAAGGTGACAAAAAATTTCTACAACTGTAAGAGAAATCGCAAAACCTGCAATATGCCACGGGGTCTAAATCCCAACATGACTTTGTAACATGTATTTGTAATTTTATCTATCAATATACATTCGACAATATATTTAAATGTTCTGCCTATGTCTGTTTATCCTAACGAGTATAGTTGCTAGCCTATTAAGAGATCGTTTATGGATGGCGAGCTTCATCGAGTTATATGATACGGACGCACGCGTAAAGTTGAAAAAGCACGAAAAAAGCGTAAACTTTGCTCCAGGCGATAATCTGGGCCTATTGATCTACAAGTGTGGAGCACAACTGAGACTTTCGTCAATGTCCGAACTCAATAACGACTATTTCAGGCCGCTGGAGGGGACACCCTATTCCCAGCTCACTTACAGAGAACGGTTTCGTCGAATTTTTTGAAATAACCGATCAAAATTGATAAAATGTAAAGGAAACATATAGACAAGGTAAAAGCGTACTAAAGAAGTGTGAAACTAATCTTGAAAACTAACGGATAGAAAACCATATATAGAAAAAAAAATGTAGCTAAGGCAAACCATATATACGCAAAATGTTAATAAATAGATTGACATTCAACTAATATTTAAACGTACTTATCTGAAATTCTTCAATCTATGACGGGTACATTGCTGCCAAATATTTACTCTGACTGCATGTATATCCAAACTTGATTTATATATGGTATACGCCCAAATGAACGTTTGGTGAATTACATCATAATTGATTAGATCATCCAAATCGTTAGATAGAGCGCTTTATTTTTCACTATAAACCTGGTATTGCCAACTTATATTTTAATTTTAATTTTGTAAGAAGTGTCGCGATCGTGTTAAAATACCATAGCTGTCTTGAAGTGAGCAAAGTTAGTATAATATATAGTGGAAAGAATTCAACGAATATTTTAAAACTTATTTTTCTGCGGTGCAATCAACCGACCGATAGTATGAACACATTAGCCACCATGTCGCTAATCAGATGCATCAGACAACTTCTACCCTATCAAGCAGGTGCGATTTTATAGAATGGCTTGATCTTGCCTATTCTCGACTATGCTTGGTAACATTGTGTAGAGTGATAAGAAAATAACGATTATGAACACATCACAGATATACCAGAACAAAGCTCCCAATGTTATCTTGCAAGGAATTTCATTTTCATAGATTACGTATGAACAACGACAAAACTTTGAAAGATAAATAGCTAAACACATTAACGGTTTAATCGATTTACAATGATGAAGACATCGCAGATAATCTGTGATTTGATAACGTAAAATATGGCCCTATTACATGCATTATACCTTTCTATTTTTTCCCCCTGAGATAAAAATGACGATATTGCACTCAAATATTTCACGAGATGTGTACAATGAATTTAAAGGTAAATAATTACTTATCACGACAACGTACATTAAGGCAATAGTTTGATCATCATACGGACTACAGTACCTTGAAATTTGTATTCCGTTTTCAAACTAAACTTTGCGCTTATAATCTATATATATATATATATATATATATATATATATATATATATATATATATATATATATATATATATATATATTGATTTTTAGTATGCACGAAACCTTGCAAACTAAACAAGTGGCTTTAAAGAACGCAGATAAATATGGAAGAAAAAATAATCGATACAATTTTCAAAAACAAAAGTCCTTCTGCTGTCTCGTCAACTGTTTAATATTAAACAAACTAGCCACCAACATTTACCAGAATATGGAAGGAATTTTACACGATTCAAACGAAAACAGTAGTTATCACGCCAACTGATAAATAGGAAATAATAAAAACATTTTTTTGTGTTTTAATTAAGGTATAGTAATATTTGAAACATCCCAATGTCAGTAAAAATGAATTTTGTATTTTGTAACAAATAAATCATTTTCTATAAACTTGTACCTACGAAAAAGCCAATAATGAAAATTAACAAAAACTAAATTTCAAAACTGGACACGTTTTTTGTAGCTGGAGAGGAGGTTAGCAAACAATACACAGTGCGTTATAGTCTACATTTTGTATTCAATCTTAGCTTTGCGATAACAAAAACATAAAATTCAAATTGCATTATGATTAAAAATTCGCGCGGAAGACAAATCACGAAAAGAAAGCAGATTAACCAGAAAGAGGAAACGAAAGAATACAAAAGTTTTGAGTCTCGATGATATTTAGTCGACCGTGCAATATTAGAGAAACTCGCACCAGCTAAAACAAGAAGGTGAGAAAAAATTTCTATAACTGTAAGAGAAATCGCAAAACCTGCAATATGCCACGGGGTCTAAATTGATGTATTTGTAATTTTATCTATCAATATACATTCGACAATATATTTAAATGTTCTGCCTATGTCTGTTTATCCTAACGAGTATAGTTGCTAGCCTATTAAGAGATCGTTTATGGATGGCGAGCTTCATCGAGTTATATGATACGGACGCACGCGTAAAGTTGAAAGAGCACGAAAAAAGCGTAAACTTGCTCCAGGCGATAATCTGGGCCTATTGATCTACAAGTGTGGAGCACCACTGAGACTTTCGTCAATGTCCGAACTCAATAGACGACTATTTCAGGCCGCTGAATGGGACACCCTATTCCCAGCTCACTTACAGAGAACGGTTTCGTCGAATTTTTTGAAATAACCGATCAAAATTGATAAAATGTAAAGCAAACATATAGGCAAGGTAAAAGCGTACTAAAGAAGTGTGAAACTAATTTTGAAAACTAACGGATAGAAAACCATATATAGAAGAAAAAAAGTAGCTAAGGCAAATATATATACGCAAAATGTTAAAAAATTCAACTAATATTTAAACGTACTTATCTGAAATTCTTCAATCTGAGATCGATGACGGGTATATTGCTGCCAAATATTTACTCAGACTGCATGCATGTATATGCAAACTTGATTTACATATGGTATATACGCCACATGCAATGAACGTTTGGTGAATTAAATCATAATCGATTAGATCATCCAAATCGTTAGATAGAGTGTTTTATTTTTCACTATAAATCTGGTATTGCCTGAACTTGTATTTCAATTTGTCGCGATCGTATTAAAATAGCGTACCTGTTTTGAAGTGAGCAAAGTTAATACAATGTAGTGGAAAGAATTCAACAAATATTTTAAAACTTCTCTTGCTGCGGTGCAATCAACTGATCGATAGTAGCTATAAACAAATTAGCCACCAGCCTATCAAGCAGGTGCGATTTTATAGAATGGCGTGATCTTGCCTATTCTCGACTATGCTTGGTAACATTGTGTAGAGTGATAAGAATATAACGATTATGAACACATCACAGATATTCCATAACAAAGCTTGCAATGTGACCTTGCAAGGAATTTCTTTTTCATAGTTCACGCTTGAACAAAGACAAAAGTTTGACAGATATATTGCAGAACACATTAACGGTTTAATTGATTTTCAATGATAACCATATCGCAGATAATCTATGATTTAATAAAGTAAAACATGGCCCTATTACATGAATAATACCTTTCTATTTTTTCCCCTGAGATAAAAATGACGATATTGCTCTCAAATATTTACGAGATGTGCATGTACAATGAATTTAACGGTTAATAATTGCTCATCACCATAAGGTAGATTAAGGCAATAGTTAGATCATCATACGTACTACAGTACCTTGAAATTTGTATTCCGTTTTTCAAACAAACCTTTGCGCTTATAAAAATATTTATATTTTGATTTTTATTTTGCACGAAACCTCACAATTTAAACAAGTGGCTTAATTATAGTCCTGCTGCTGTCTCGTCAACTGTTTAATATTAAACTAACTAGGCACCAACATTTTCGAGAATATGGAAGGAATTTTTCTCAATTCAAAAGAAAATAGTAGTTATCACACCAACTGCTAAATAAGAATTAATAAAAACATTTTTTGTGTTTTAATTAAGGTATTGTAATATTTGAAATATCCCAAAGTCAGAATAAAATGTTGTTTTTAAATTTAGTAACAAATAAATCATTTTCTATAATTTTGTAACTGCGATAAAATCAGTAATATAAATTAACAAGATGGGAAGATGTTCTTTGTAGACGGAGATGAAGCGAACGAACTACACACAGTGTGTTATAGTCTAAATTTTGTTTTCAATCTTAGCTGTGCGCTGACAAAACTATATAATTTTAATTTCCATTATGAATAAAAATTCGCGCGGAAGACAAATGACGCAAAGAAATAAGTTTGACATGGAAGAAAAAACAAAAGAATACAAAAGTTTTGAGCGGTCTCATTGATATTTAGTCAACCGTGCAATACCAGAGAAACTGGCACCAGCTAACACAAGAATGTGACAAAAAAATTCTATTACTGTAGGAGAAATTGCATAACCTGCAATATGCCACGGTGTCTACATCCCAACATTACTTTGTAACATGTATTTGTATTTTATCTCTCAATATACATTCGACGATTTAAATGTTCTGCCAATGTCTGTTTATCCTAATGAGTATAGTTGCTAGCCTATTAAGAGATCGTTTATGGATGGCGAGCTTCATCGAGTTATATGATACGGACGCACGCGTAACGTTGAAAATGCACGAAAAAAGCCTAAAATTTGATCAGGGCTACAATCTTGGCCTATTAATCTACAAGTGGGAGCACCACTGAGGCTTTCGTCAATGTTCGAACTCAATAGACGACCCATTTCAGGCCGCCGGATGGGACACCCTATTCCCCGTTCAGCCGTTACAGAGAACTGTTTTGTCGAATTTTTTGAAATAACCAATCAAAATTGATAAAATGTGAAGCAAATATAGACAAAGTAAAAGTGTACTAAAGAATTGTGAAGCTAATCTTGAAAACTAACAAATAAAAAACCTATATATAGACAAAAATGAAATGCAAACTATAAAAGAAAAACTTTAAAAAATAGATTAACGTTCAACTAATATTTATACGTATACTTATCCGAAATCCTTCAATCTGGATCGATGACGGATATATTGCTGCCGAATATTTACTCTATATTGTATATACAAACTTGATTTCTATTACGCGTCGCGTACGCCAGAATGAACGTTTGGTGAATTAAATCAAAATCGATTAGATCATCCGAATCGCTATATAGAGTGCTGTATTTTCCACTATATACCTGGCATGGCCAACCTATATTTTAATGTATTTCAGTTTATATAGAGGTGTTGCGTGCGAGTTAAAATATTGCAGCTGTCTTGGAAAGAGCAAAGTTAACAATGTTGTAGAAAGAATTCAACGAATATTTTAAAACTCCTCTTGCCGCGATGCGTGCAATCAGCCGCCTTATAGTAAACACATTAGCCACCAACCGCTACTCAGATGCATCAGACAACTTCTACCCCATCAAGCATTTAGCCCGTGCGATTTTATCGAATGTCTTAATTGATCTTGCCTATCTTGGCTATGGTGACATCGCGTAGAGTGATAAGAATAAGATAACAATTATGAACACATCACAGATAATCCGACAGAACAAAACTGCCAATGTGATCGATAATTGACAGATATCTTTCGTTGAACACGTTAACTGTTTAATTGATTTACAATTGCATGTGCGCACATCACAGATAATGTACTAAATCCAGAACAAATCTGCATGGACGTTCCTTTACATTCGTCCTCAACAAATGTGCTACAAACTTTGAATCGGATCACACCGAAGCAAAGACAAACGTTTCACGGATATATTGCTGTTTAGACAAGATAAGACAAGACGAAACGAGACGAGACGAGACGAGACGAGACGAGACGAGACGAGACGAGACGAGACGAGACGAGACGAGACGAGACGAGACGAGACGAGACGAGACGAGACGGGACGAGACGAGACGAGACGAGACGAGACGAGACGAGGCGAGGCGAGGCGAGGCGAGGCGAGGCGAGGCGAGGCGAAGCGAGGCGAGGCGAGGCGAGGCGAGGCACGGCGAGGCACGGCGAGGCACGGCGAGGCACGGCGAGGCACGGCGAGGCACGGCGAAGCACGTACGGCGAGGCACGGCGAGGCACCGCGAAGATTTGATGGTTTACAGTGTCAAAAGCCTTTTGTATAGATCAAGGAAAATCCAACAGGAAAATCTGACATGCTTACTGTCAATTAATCGTTGAATATTTTCAACAATAAGTGTTATCGCATGTTCAGTAGAATGCCCTGAACGGAAACCAAATTGTTTAATACATGAAATGTTATTTTTCTTAATAAAATTAGCAATTCTATTATACATCAGCTTTTCGAGAAGTTTATTGAAAATGGAAGGAAGTGAAATTGGGCGATAAGTACTTAACACTGATATGAGCCCTTTCTTGTGAACTGGAGATACTTGAGCTAATTTTAATTTCTCAGGAACTGTACCAGAAGAAAAAGGAGAAATTATAAAGTATCTCTAAGGGTTTAAACAAATATAATTTAATCAGTTTAAGTAATTTTATCGGAATACGATTTGTAACGCTCATAATGATATGCAAAAAGGAACTAAGGTAGAGAAACGTGATAGGAATGTCAGGCATGCAAACTTAAGGTGACGTAACAGAGGGTAGGTATAAAATAAGTGAAGTTTCGCTTAACAGCTCTTTTGGCGTTAAGTTACTTCAGCGGAAGTCCAGAGCAGATTTACAATGACCCTCCTTCCCACCCAGTAAATTCCTGCGGTTAAGATTCGCGTTGCTACCGCCCTATTTTGGCTAGTGGATCAATATTTTCTTCCCATATTTTATACCCACTGAATCTTTTCTGAAAGTGTCAAACATCCCATTAAAAGCTAGTGTTATGTTCTCTTTGGTTTCACCATGGATTTTTCAACTTGTTTTCAATGTCCCTTGCCTTCTTTTTGGTTCTTATTGTTGTAGTCGATGATGTAAGTACTCAATCACTGACTTTGCAGAAGAAACTATTGCATGTAAGTATTAATTATCACTTTCAAGGACGCGTTGATCAAAGAGCAAGTTGTGTTACCACTCCCGGCCACAAATGCATGTATTTGTCTAAATAACAAAAGGGGAACCAACAATGCCACCGTCAGTAGGGGAGCGACCGTCCTGACCAGTAATATACCGGGGGTGGTTTAGGAACCGACCATTTAACTTTTTTGGGGGGGTGGGGGGTGGGGGTGGTGATTTCAAAAAAAAAATCCTGCAAGGTGGTTTGGGACGGAAAAAAAGCATGTAATGAATCACAAAGAGAAAAAATATCCTACATCAAGTTGCATCACTTTTCAAAAACAAAGTTGAACGTTAATAGTTTATTATTTTAAAAAGTAAACATTTTAAGATGGTCTCAATACATTCATCTCTTAAACGATAAACTGTATTTTAATAACTGTTATTTTTTTTAAATTCATCTATTAAGTTTATCTTATATTTTTTATCAGTTAAGGTAAGTTTGTTTTAATTGGCTCAATGCAGTTGTTCAGCAGGGAAAACCGGCTACAAGAATTTAAAACTCACCCCTCAGAATGTTAAAAATCGCATCTCAGAATGCAGGAAATGGCATTTCCAAGAATCTAAATTTCAATGCCCCCGGATCCCCCTAGAGGGTTCTCTCGCGCCTTCAGCGCTGACCAGTCTGCCCAAATAATCTATGGATATGGCACTGTTCAGAACTACTCTCCTTTACGATTAATATATAGAACGATGTCCAAAACGAATTAAATGCGTCCAGATCAAATGTTTTATCCATGTGTCTGATACATGTGTCGCTTTTCAGACGCATGGAATTTCCAGTAAATGCATAAAAACTAATGCATTATTTCAAGCTTCGGAAAAAATGTACTGGTTCCTTTCGTCTGCCAGATATGCACATTTAGATGCAACGTATAAACAGGGCATATTTAATAAAAGCCCTGAAGAATTGCTTATTTACCCGTATCATTGGTGGATAAAAGCTTAACTAAAACTGCTCAAAAAATAAATCTTGCCGAACCTAAAATGGTGAAAAAAATTTCACACATAGTTGCGACCTAGGAAAAAACTATTCTTCAGCAATACGGGTACCGAAAAAAATAATCATGCCCAAACAAGATCACCCAACCCCAAACCCCCCTCAAAAGTCAAATTGTCGGCCCCTTTGGTACTCTTTTTCAGGGCTGTCAAAATGCAAGACACATCAGAATTTATTTATGTAAGTTCCGATCCTTCTTTTATTTAAGAAAAAGTATCCACACAACAATCAACACAGTCGGATATGAATAATGTCCGTATTATGTTTTGTTTTTTTTCCGTTTGTTTTTTTTGTTTTTTGTTTTTTTTTGTCTTTTCTATTTTTACACTAAATAAGTGAAGCATTCACACAATAACCAACATATATGGACATAAATAATGTCGATATTGTGTCTGTAATCAGGAAGAACTAGTGTCGTGGCTGAAGACGAGGATCTTGGGGCGCCTGCGGAATGCTAGTAGACCCGGTTGTAGCTCTGTCTAGCGTTTTCGCTTTTGACATTGAGATTGGAAATGCCCCACTCTGCCGCAGTAAATTAAAGCATCGGAGGGCTGAGCAGACGCCAGGCTCCGCCGCACCGGTTGGCTGCTTGGTGCATTCGGACTAGCACGGGAATTGCGCTTTTCCATCTTGGTAATCACGTCAAGTACTTTCTCGTAGTCTTTGTCGCCAAGTAATGGGAGGAGGAGATCGCGAAACTGCTGATCTGATCGGTCAAGTTTGCCTCTTAGCATTTCGTAGACCAAGCGATGGCACTGTTACTTCTCATGTCTATTAGCATCATGAGCAGCATTCTTTAACGAGTCCACTAACTCAAGTGCCTCATGTTTGTTGAACTCTGTCAGGGGACGAGATGTGAGGTTCATAACACGTTGCAGCACTGCCGCAACGGAGGATTTGGTCCATTGTTAGCGCTGCATGAGTGACAAATTAGATCGTTTGTTATTTTTCCGATCAGGTATACAGGCATTTGGACAAAACTTGTGCATGGTTGCGGGCCTGAGTCCAGATCAGAAGTTTCACGGTTAGCTTGCCGCAGACTGCTTTCGCAAAGCGGCAATTATTAAGCATGTAACTCTTCTCCTATTTACAATGTGAGAAAATTGTCTCCCATGATCAGCATAAATTAAATGTTTTATGTCCACCTGAGCTAACCACGTTGTCCCATGTGGTCTAGTGGTTAGGATCTGGCGCTCTCACCGCTATGGCCCGGGTTCAATTCCCGGCATGGGAATTTTTTCCATATCTAATGAAAATCTTCTCTTTCACCAGTTAGTAGTACTAGCCGGGGCTGCAAGGGGATTTTTTTCTTTTACTCACCAATATTTTTTTCATTTAATACCGTTTCCCGCATGGGTTGCAAATTAGATCATTTGTTATTTTTTCTGCTTGGACCGAAACTCTTGCATGGTTAATGCGCGCCTGAATCCAGATCAGAAGATGGGTTTTTATTTGACTTACTGTCAGCTTGCCGCTGACACCTTTGATCGAGGCAGTTATTAAGACACGTACCATTTCTCCTAATTACAATGTGCAAAAATTGTTTCTCAGCGTTAAATATTTATGCCCACACAAAATACCCATGTTCTCCCATGTGGTCTGGTGGCTAGAATCTGGCGCTCTCACCGCCATGGCCCGGGTTCAATTCCCGGCATAGGAATTTCTTTCATAGCAAATTCTTTAACGCACCCCTATTCCTGCATAGGTTGGAATTAGATTGTTCATTGTTTTTGGATATTTTCTGCCTCTACAAATACAAATTCAGCTATACTGTGTATTCATTAATATATCAATTTTTAACCTATGGAATACTTATGTGGGGAAACACATGTATAAGTACCCTTAATCCTATCATAGTGCTTCAAAAGAAAATTCTGAAGATAATCACATCCTCAAAGCATGATTGTTATTCAACTATACTGTTTAAAAATATAATTGCAAAATTGTAAAATTAATAGATTTAATTCATCTAACAAATTGTATGTTTATGTATGATTATCATTATGGTTTACTTCCAGTAGCTTTCAAATCGTTTTGTAAACAAGTAAATGAAGTTCACAGATATGACACAAGATTAACAGCAATAAAGTCTTACCAGATTCTCCCAGCAATGAGAAATTAGGCTAAATTTTCTATTCGTTCCCAAGGACCTAAGATATGGAAAATTAAAAAATAACTCAAAAAACTTTTCAAATATAGATTAAAACAAAGTTCACTTGATTCTTACATTCAATGAGAAAACTGTTGTTTCTTACAGTAGATTGTCAGAAGAAAGACAGTTTAGTGTCAAAAGATTTCAGCTTTTCTATCTTCTCGTGGTATGATTTTATATATATATATATATATATATATATACTTCTATATAGTCTGTTCATTTAGTGATTCAAAATACTGTGTTCACAAGTTGATGTATGTTTTTCCTACTGTTTTAAACTGTTTTGTTTATAAATATCGCTCGTAAATTTTGCTTCGTCACAGTTTTCCGCCAGCGTTTCTTTTAAAATTCGCTATTTACACATGAAGTTGTCAAAACCATTTGGATAATAAAATTCATTTGCATCCCCATAACTCTCTGCTGAATATATTTTTTCTGTGGCAAGCGAAATAGTTATGAATATCGATCAACTTTAAATGACAGAATGTAAAAAAACCAACTTTTTTTTTTTGAAATCCGCAGCGGTCCGTATCGGGGTCCGTATCGTGTGATACGGACCGCTCGCTAAGCCAATCAGAGCGTGCGAATCAGATGGATACCAGACAGCAAAAAAATTAAATATGTTCTTTAACGCAGTATTTTTTTTGTCATTTTAACGCGGCTTCCTGCATGGGTGAAAAATTACATCATTTATTATTTTTTCCGATCAGGTACAAACCAGATCAGAAGATGTGTTCAATTTGTTTCACGGTCGGCTTGCCGCAGACTGCTTTCGGAAGGCGGCAATTATTAAGGCATGTAACTCTTCTCCTATTTACAATGGGAGAAAATTGTCTCTCAGCATAAATTAAATGTTTTATGTCCACCCGAACTAACCACGTTGTCCCATGTGGTCTAGTGGCTAGGATCTGGCACTCTCACGGCCATGGCCCTGGTTCAATTCCCGGCATGGGAATTTTTTCCATATCTAATGAAAATCTTCTCTTTCACCAATTTGTGGTACTTGCCGGGGCTGCAAGGGGATTTTTTCGTTAACGCACCAATATTTTTTTTGATTTAATACCGTTCCCCGTATGGGTTGCAAATTAGATCGTTTGTTATTTTTTCTGCTTGAACCGAAACTCTTGCATGGTTAATGCGCGCCTGAATCCAGATCGGAAGATGGGTTTTATTTGATTTACTGTCAGCTTGCCGTGCGACCCGCCCCCGAAATCACGGCTGGGCTCGTGAGCTTGTCATTGTCAATTTCCACCAATCACAAACGCGCTTGCACATTTTCAGCAGGCATATATTATTGAACATTTGTATAAATTATCGTGACAGCCCAAAGTGGCGGTCAATGGAAAGCTAATAAGTGAGGCGTACGACGAATTTTCGAAACTTTTGAAGATTATTTCTTTAAACGATTTGCAACGTGACCATTACTAGGTCAGGAAAATTACTGATATTTCAGTCAGCCTCAAAAGTTTGTTGATATCGTAAAACCGAACTCGAAATCAATCACAACTGCGATTTCGCCTTTGATTTCTTTCATGGAAGATGATCTGATGCGGTTTCTCAAGTCAGTTTGTTTCACGGCAGAGTTCGGCGACGATTTAAGAACGACGAAGATGCTAAAAAGCGAATTGAACCACCGTTTGTGTCTTCGTGAATTGGCGGGCCTAATTGTTGATTAAAGATGTTCATAAGAAAAGATTACACCTTGCTTCAGTTCACGAAGCTCACTAAATTATAAGTCGTGTCTTTGCTGCATTTCTGCCATTTCAAACATCTGCGATTTATCGTTCACTGACTCTGTTTATAGTGTTGGTTGGATGAATGACAAAAATATCCGGCTTTGCCGTGTGAAAATTATGCATTACGTCACAGATATAACAAGCCGCTCACGCGTCCAGCCATTCGTACGCGGGTAAAGTCCCGCGAGTCGAGATAAGGCTAGGAGCGGGAGGTGAAAAAGAGCCTGCACGCATACTAGCTATCAAATTTGAATGCCGCCCCTTCTAACGGGTTGTCAAAAGCGACCAATCACAAACCAGATACGCAATGTAAGCAAACAGAACGGTTTTACTTCCTCGCCAGACTAATACGCTAATAATTATTATTTGGAACAGTGCCGGTTCGCACATTTTAGACAGTATAACAAGTTTCATAAAACGCAGAATCTTGAACTCTCCATCAAATGAAAGCTCATTCAACATATAACAACATACGTATACAATATATTTCAACGATGCGTAGTTCTGAAATTACTAGTCAAATTGTTCCGCAAATGACAAGATATTAATGATATGTCGTATAGCCGCCGTGCCACTTCGGTACGTCCTGTCTGACTTTTTCCTATCTCTATTTCCACATATCGAGTGGAAGAACTGAAAAGGAGCCGGTAGGAACTTCAGTCATATAAATAATAATTAAGTTGGAATGAGCTTTATAACAACAAATCATTTGATAGACGGTTGAATTTGGTACACTGAAAAGCTGTGTATTGCAGGCGAATGCCATGGTGTTTCGAACATTATCGTTTGTTTTATAAAAATAATACTTTCTCAATCATAGGAAGTTGTCCTTTGATACCAAATTTTCAATTCATTGACTTGACTTTTATCCATGAGAAGACGATTTGGCATTTGCTTTCACACTAAAGTGTTTAACAATCGTGGCAAAGCGAAAAGGTGGTGAAATTTATGGAACGAATCTGAAATGCTGACATTTCGATCAAAGCTCTTCACCCGCAGAATATTTACTCGCTTTGATGAAAGGACTCCCCTCGAAACGTCAGTATTTCGTTTCAAAAGGATTCGGGTCTATGGATCTGGGTCTATCATTCCGCGTCGGCCGGGATCGGCTCAGCTCAGCTGCTAAGGTAAGGAATTGTACTTTCTGTTATCTGTTAGGAATTTTGGCTAAATTCTATCGATCTTCAATTCTCTAATGTTATTTTTAAAGTTCTGAGACAAAACTGCGCAGAAATACGAGACGAATCAGACGACAGATGTTTGTTTGGCGACAAAGCGACAGTAATAATAGTTTTAACGTGTAAATTATCGGGATTTTCTCTGTTTTGAATTATTCATGTGTTCAATTGTACATTGGGTTTGTCGTTTATAATTATGTGTAACAGAACGTTGATAAATCAATTAAACAAGTTACCAACGTACACAGAATTTTAATTTTCACTGTTACGTATTGCTGGGTCGAGATTGATTGAACTAACCAATCAGATGCCGAGTTTCATCGGAGTTGCCCAGAGCCTACGTTCCTTGGTAATGACCAAAAGGATCGCAGGCTCTGGATACGAGATTGGATTCGTACCACCCTTAATAAATGATCAAAGATATTAAAAAAATTTAGCTGATGGAAATATCTTTCAGACACAAATGCACTTAAAATTTTACAAATTACCAGCTGTCTATTAATATATCGTTGTACGTCAACAATCAGCATCTCGTCCAAACAGTAAGCTGCGTCCCAATTTGGAACGCTACTACTCAAAAAACAATACTACGCGTGCAGGCCCCCCTTCTCCTCCTCTCCCCAATCCCCCAAAGGAGAGCTGGCTCGCAGGCTAACATAAGGCTGGAAATCGAGCCTAAGCTTGCCGCTGACAGCTTTGATCGAGGCAGTTATTAAGACACGTACCATTTCTCCTAATTACAATGTGCGAAAATTGTTTCTCAGCGTTAAATATTTAATTTATGTCCATGCAAAATACCCGTGTTCTCCCATGTGGTCTAGTGGCTAGGATCTGGCGCTCTCACCGCCATGGCCCGGGTTCAACTCCCGGCATGGGAATTTCTTTCATAGCTGGTGAAAATTTTGTCTTCCACTGAGTAGAAGTACTGGCATTGGCTCCAAGGGGATTTTTTCTTTAACGCATCATCAATATACTTTCCACCGCTTGCCTAAAAATAGCATGTATTTTCCCTATTAAAAGACTTCGTCCTACACATTATTCCTAGCTATAGCGTGGCCTGTCAAATCACATGTCAAATGTATTTTGCTATGTGCTGTCAACCTAAGCCAGAACTCTTAGACATCCTAGGCAACAAACTGCCCAGCAAAAAATGAAAAAATATTGGGAAGCACTTTATGTAGCCTTGGGTTACACTAGTGTATCATCGAAAAATGTAAGTAAGAATTACGGGAAACGGAACTCTTATCCTCCCAATTTGGTAAGTTAAAAAGCATTAAATTCGTACAGTTTAAAATCACATTATTCTGTGATTGTTTTATTCGACTGCCATCTTTTTTTGGTACTTAAATCAATTAAATGTCAATTGAGTTGACAACTTTAATAAAACAATTTTTTGAATGTATATAATTTCTGGCATAGTGAAATCACAACTATTCAATAGTAGTGGCATACCGCATGTATGCTGCATACAGTAGATTTCCGTCACACTGTGGAATCTTTATGTGCACTTGATATTTGGTCAGTGTCTAACCTCAGCATGTGTGCAGTGTGTCCTTACTTAGTCTCCTAGTTGTACATGCATGTACTTTGCCTCTGTCCATTGTGTTCAGCGTAATATCGTGATATGTTGTCCTGATACATCCCGTAGTATTCTCCTTCTTATATAGTACAATATATATATATATATATATATATATATATATATATATATATATATATATATATATATATATAGTCGTGTACTGAAGCCAAGGTCACAGTCTCATCACTAATCGTTAGAAATGACGAAAAGCAACCAAGGTAACCGAGTTAAATGCCTTACTGGAAGCTTACTGTACTAAAACTCAGATAAACTTCCTTGATAATAGAAACATAGGGCTGGAAGGTCTAAATAGATCAGGTGTCCATTTAAACAAAAAGGGAAGTCAGTTCAGTTTTAGCAACTAATTTAATTTCTTACATTAAAACCTTTTAACATATATTCTCATCCAGATTCTTGTGAAACTAATTCCGATTCGACCCCTGAGAATGAATTATCCGCGTCGCAATGTACTAGTAGTAACAGCGATCATGTTAATAATGATAACAAGTGAGCAGCACGGATTATTACCGGAGATACATATGATGTACGTTCAAAAGACATCCTTTCTATGTTAGGATGGAGAAACTTAGAAGAGCGTAGAGTATTACAAACAACCTCGTCCCCAGGGAATTTTGTCTCCACGTTGGGAGGTCGGCGAATTTTCGCCCTGGCATCGGCTGGTCGATTCTATAATCGGATTGGCCGGTTTAAAAACTTGATTAACTCATTCCTGTCCGGGGGCTTCCCCAGAGGTGAATAAAATCGTCTGGCGTTAGCCAGAATAAAATACTAAAGACCAATTCGGACAAGAAAGAGTTAAAGAGAGATAGTTTATAACTCATTCCTGTCCGGGGGCTTCCCCAGAGGTGAATAAAATCGTCTGGCGTTAGCCAGAATAAAATACTAAAGACCAATTCGGACAAGAAAGAGTTAATTCAGATACAGTGTAATTTATTGATCAAAATATGAATTGCAATAAATCCACTCTGCGAAGTTCATCCAAAGAATTGTAACGATAGCTTTGGTTAAAGTCAAGAACAACATTAGATATATGTTTCTTCCAGACATTTAAATGTATCCTGGATAATCGTGGGGAGTATCATGATGAATAATGCTAGCCAGTTGCATTTATGATAAAGGTTCACATGAGTGATTCGGCAGAGCGTTAAATATTTCTTATTTATTATTCATGTATACGTATTATACAAAAACGAAACACAAAGACCGCATAAATTTTCTTGCCAAAACACCCCAAAATTCTGGGTGTCACGTGACCAGCCGATGCCAGGGCCATTTTCGCCGACCTCCCAACGTGGAGGAAAAATGCCCTGGGGACGAGGTTGTATTACAAACTGAATCATATGTTACAAAAGCTATTCAAAGGAAATGTACTGTAAGTATAAACGAAATGTTTAAAATTTCTGACAAAAATTACCAACTAAGGAACAATAACCTTGATATTATCTAAACCAAAAATGCAATGAAGAGGAGTTTTAGCTACTCAGCTGCAAAAATCTGGAGCAGTCAATCTACTGATGCAAGAAGAAAAGTTATAAATGAGCTGCATCTTTAAAAAATTTTTTTTTTCTTTTTTTAATTTTTAGTATTTTAATGTTGATTTCTTTATTTATTTAACATTATTTTGACACGGTAGCTAATCAACCTAATTACATGATACAAATAAGAAAAAAATGGTTACTTTTCATTAGGCCTTGTTGTCTACTTGTTTATGCAAAAAAAGTTCCAAAAACAATAAAATATACAGAGAATAGACTTTATATAGAAATTCAGCATATATAACTAACTATATTTACAATAAGATTTTTCAAATGAGTTAAAAATTACAATCAAGCTACGTTTGCACTTAAGTCAGATTTTTGCTATTATCATTCCAGATTTTAGCAGCGGCATAGCTAAAAGCCCTTTTCATTGAGTTTGTTCTAGGTTTCGACAACATTAACGTATTGTTATTGCTTCTTAAATTATAACTTTCTGAATTTGACACTTTAAACATTTTTGAAATACTTTCTGGACATTGATTATTTAGTGCTTTAGTTACATATGATAAAGTCTGTTTATCTCTTCTTTTTTCAAGTTTCCCATTTCAATTTTTCTAATATGTCACTAGACCGTATTTCATATCCGTCCCCCGTTATTATTCTTGCTGCTCTATTTTGGAGTTTCTGTAAGTTTGAGTAGATAGGTAGCAATTATAGAACTTTTAGACACCTTTTAATGTAGTTAGTTATTAGTTATTGGATCAGTGGCAAATTTGCAGTCACCATTACATGTAAATACGTTTTTATCTAATAATTAACATTGACTTTTATAGGATATTTAATATATCTCCTCTTTTTTTAAAAAAGTTTTATATACACGGCCCTATGAAAAACAGCCTTTTTTTTCTTTATATTTTTTTTAAGTGTAATAATTATAACTTTCTAATATAGGCCGTCGGCTGAAGGTCGAAAAGTGCTCTAGAAAAGATTTTTTCCGCACATGTTTCTAATCTAAAGGAACTTCACATATTCTGGTAGAGTAAAGCACGCTGAATCCAAATCTAAAAAGTTCCTGCCATTTCCTCCTGTAGTTTTTGAGAATTTCGCGATGCTGATATGTGTGTTGAGATATTTAATAGCAACATCTAGCCTTCCAAGAGTATGAACTGAATGTGAATTTCTTATTCATCAGGTAAGTCAAGAACAAAATATATCGAAACTTTAACTGGTGCTACGAAATACATCTTCTGAACTTTTGAATCCTTTGAATATCTACAATAAACAAGTAAATATCTGATTAGAATACTCACCTCTCTGCTGTACATAGATTTAAATTTCTATACATATTCATCATCATCATCATCATCATCATCATCACAAATTTCACCATCAATTAACTCTGATTCCATTTCATTAAGTTCTTGCTCTTCTGCATTCTCACAGCTATTGCATTGACAAAGTTCTGTACATTTGAGGTTTGCTTTGTGACATGAACACCTTCTTGTTTGGCAACCCTTTTTGCATTTTTAACAAACATATTCTAAAATACTGTCAGGAGCAGGCTCTAGTGTCCCCCAGGTAATTGCTAATTCATCTGACTCAAGTTTCCAACCATAGTCTACAGGTGATGGTGCTGCTACAATAGGAATGGTAGAATGCTTGCGTATGTACATGTAGCTCTCAAAGGTCACTCTCAGAATGTGCTGTTGTAAACTGTCTGAGTTGGGCGGTAGTGATTCCTCAGTAACCTTTCCAAGTTTGAACATTCTGTAACGGGCATTGTTGACATCAGTAGCATCTTGTTGACCATAAAAGCAGCAAACATATTACTCCAGGAGAGTGGCGATATTGTCTGGCACATGTATGTCTTCTCCAAGTGTCTCAAATGCTTGGCAAAAATTCATTTTTGCTTCTGGCCACTCCAAGTGACCGTGCTTTGCCCTTACCAAAGAAAGCACTTGTTGAATCAGATCCTAGATAAAAATTATATTTATTAAATTATATAAAACACTTAACTAGTGTGTTTAATTAACACATAATTGTATTGATCTTAACAGCCTGTAACTATAGAAAAGTATTTCAATGTTTTGAGCATAGGCCCTGGCCTTTAAGGAAATAAGGCTTGAAATGTTGAAATGGATATCGCTTTTTCACCTATAAAAAGTGAGTCTGGGTGCAGTTACCCATTTGGTCCTGGAAGTAAAATTTCACTTTTCATTGGAAGGAAACTCTACTCAGTGTATTAATTTAATTTTACAACCATTAGCACATTTTATATGACAACTGCTATTTTACCAGTAAAAATATGGAATGGGATAATTGCTTTGCACCATCTAGGGCCAAGATATTAAGCAGCAACTTGGGCAATGTCAATTCTTCTTCGGTTGTTTCCAGTTCCTGTATCGAGTATGAGCCTGGCAGGTATGGTGGCTTGACATGCTAATGCAATAACAAACACATCAGTGTCTGGGCTCTTGATGATGATATTATCAGTTAATGTTGCAGCATGTTGTGCATGAACAAACATTTTGGTATCCGCCTCTTCGTGGTCACATTCTAACTCTGGAATTTCATTGAAAGCAACAGCATCACCATTTGACTGATAGTGGTAGCATTTTTCTTCTTTGGTTACAAACAATTCCTTTGATTGTAGTGCTCAACCAGGGACCTTTCTCCATTGCTTCACCAGAAAATCTACCAACCCTTATTTATTGCTGCCCATGCTCAGGAACTTTTTCCACTGTTTTGGTACCTTTTGTTGCTCGCTGAGGATTGAAACAGCATATGTACCAGCGGCTGCTCTGTTTAATCTTTCAGCATTTTTGGTGCTAACTGTGGGATATCTGTCTGTAACAAAGTCTATACGAGCTGATTTATTGTACACTGCAATGCCAATAACTTTCTTGCATTAGCATGTCAAGCCACCATACCTGCCAGGCTCATACTCGATACAGGAACTGGAAACAACCGAAGAAGAATTGACATTGCCCAAGTTGCTGCTTATCTTGGCCCTAGATGGTGTAAAGCAATTATCCTATTCCATATTTTTACTGGTAAAATAGCAGTTGTCATATAAAATGTGCTAATGGTTGTAAAATTAAATTAATACACTGAATAGAGTTTCCTTACCAATAAAAAGTGAAATTTTACTTCCAGGACCAAATGGGTAACTGCACCCAGACTCACTTTTTATAGGTGAGAAAGCTATATCCATTTCAACATTTCAAGCCTTATTTCCTTAAAGGCCAGGGCCTATGCTCAAAACATTGAAATACTTTTCTATAGTTACAGGCTGTTAAGATCAATACAATTATGTGCTACTTAAACACACTAGTTAAGTGTTTTATATATTTTAATAAATATAATTTTTATCTAGGATCTGATTCAACAAGTGCTTTCTTTGGTAAGGGCAAAGCACGGTCACTTGGAGTGGCCAGAAGCAAAAATGAATTTTGCCAAGCACTTGAGACACTTGGAGAAGACATACATGTGCCAGACAATATCGCCACTCTCCTGGAGTAATATGTTTGCTGCTTTTATGGTCAACAAGATGCTACTGATGTCAACAATGCCCGTTACAGAATGTTCAAACTTGGAAAGGTTACTGAGGAATCACTACCACCCAACTCAAACAGTTTACAACAGCACATTCTGAGAGTGACCTTTGAGAGCTACATGTACATACGCAAGCATTCTACCATTCCTATTGTAGCAGCACCATCACCTGTAGGCTATGGTTGGAAACTTGAGTCAGATGAATTAGCAATAACCTGGGGGACACTAGAGCCTGCTCCTGACAGTATTTTAGAATATGTTTGTTGAAAATGCAAAAAGGGTTGCCAAACAAGAAGGTGTTCATGTCACAAAGCAAACCTCAAATGTACAGAACTTTGTCAATGCAATAGCTGTGAGAATGCAGAAGAGCAAGAACTTAATGAAATGGAATGGTGAAATTGGTGATGAAGAAATGGACTGTGATGATGATGATGATGATGATGATGATGATGATGATGATGATGAATATGTATAGAAATTTAAATCTACGTACAGCAGAGAGGTGAGTATTCTAATCAGATATTTACTTGTTTATTGTAGATATTCAAAGGATTCAAAAGATGTACTTCGTAGCACCAGTTAAAGTTTCGATATATTTTGTTCTTGACTTACCTGATGAATAAGAAATTCACATTCAGTTCATACTCTTGGAAGGCTAGATGTTGCTATTAAATATCTCAACACACATATCAGCATGATCACAGCCTTCGCAGGCATATATATTAGTGAGATATACAGAAAATCGAAGGGAATATCGTGTATTTACCTCCATTACACAATCACATTGCCCAAAAGGAACCGGAAATTACGTTTTTAGCATGACACCATTGTGACACTATATGGTGCGTGAAGACTGGGTATTAGGATTGAGCCTTTTGAGGTATGTTATTTATTTTTAAGCGATTTCGAAACATGTAATTTTGAAGATTTTGATCGCGAAATTCTCAAAAACTACAGGAGGAAATGACAGGAACTTTTTAGATTTGGATTCAGCGTGCTTTACCCTACCAGAATATGTGAAGTTTCTTTAGATTAGAAACATGTGCTAGTGAAGTGAAGCTTTTCGACCCTCAGCCGACGGCCTAGGCCGTCGGCTGAAGGTCGAAAAGTGCTCTAGAAAAGATTTTTTCCGCACATGTTTCTAATCTAAAGGAACTTCACATATTCTGGTAGAGTAAAGCACGCTGAATCCAAATCTAAAAAGTTCCTGCCATTTCCTCCTGTAGTTTTTGAGAATTTCGCGATGCTGATATGTGTGTTGAGATATTTAATAGCAACATCTAGCCTTCCAAGAGTATGAACTGAATGTGAATTTCTTATTCATCAGGTAAGTCAAGAACAAAATATATCGAAACTTTAACTGGTGCTACGAAATACATCTTCTGAACTTTTGAATCCTTTGAATATCTACAATAAACAAGTAAATATCTGATTAGAATACTCACCTCTCTGCTGTACATAGATTTAAATTTCTATACATATTCATCATCATCATCATCATCATCATCACAAATTTCACCATCAATTAACTCTGATTCCATTTCATTAAGTTCTTGCTCTTCTGCATTCTCACAGCTATTGCATTGACAAAGTTCTGTACATTTGAGGTTTGCTTTGTGACATGAACACCTTCTTGTTTGGCAACCCTTTTTGCATTTTTAACAAACATATTCTAAAATACTGTCAGGAGCAGGCTCTAGTGTCCCCCAGGTAATTGCTAATTCATCTGACTCAAGTTTCCAACCATAGTCTACAGGTGATGGTGCTGCTACAATAGGAATGGTAGAATGCTTGCGTATGTACATGTAGCTCTCAAAGGTCACTCTCAGAATGTGCTGTTGTAAACTGTCTGAGTTGGGCGGTAGTGATTCCTCAGTAACCTTTCCAAGTTTGAACATTCTGTAACGGGCATTGTTGACATCAGTAGCATCTTGTTGACCATAAAAGCAGCAAACATATTACTCCAGGAGAGTGGCGATATTGTCTGGCACATGTATGTCTTCTCCAAGTGTCTCAAATGCTTGGCAAAAATTCATTTTTGCTTCTGGCCACTCCAAGTGACCGTGCTTTGCCCTTACCAAAGAAAGCACTTGTTGAATCAGATCCTAGATAAAAATTATATTTATTAAATTATATAAAACACTTAACTAGTGTGTTTAATTAACACATAATTGTATTGATCTTAACAGCCTGTAACTATAGAAAAGTATTTCAATGTTTTGAGCATAGGCCCTGGCCTTTAAGGAAATAAGGCTTGAAATGTTGAAATGGATATCGCTTTTTCACCTATAAAAAGTGAGTCTGGGTGCAGTTACCCATTTGGTCCTGGAAGTAAAATTTCACTTTTCATTGGAAGGAAACTCTACTCAGTGTATTAATTTAATTTTACAACCATTAGCACATTTTATATGACAACTGCTATTTTACCAGTAAAAATATGGAATGGGATAATTGCTTTGCACCATCTAGGGCCAAGATATTAAGCAGCAACTTGGGCAATGTCAATTCTTCTTCGGTTGTTTCCAGTTCCTGTATCGAGTATGAGCCTGGCAGGTATGGTGGCTTGACATGCTAATGCAATAACAAACACATCAGTGTCTGGGCTCTTGATGATGATATTATCAGTTAATGTTGCAGCATGTTGTGCATGAACAAACATTTTGGTATCCGCCTCTTCGTGGTCACATTCTAACTCTGGAATTTCATTGAAAGCAACAGCATCACCATTTGACTGATAGTGGTAGCATTTTTCTTCTTTGGTTACAAACAATTCCTTTGATTGTAGTGCTCAACCAGGGACCTTTCTCCATTGCTTCACCAGAAAATCTACCAACCCTTATTTATTGCTGCCCATGCTCAGGAACTTTTTCCACTGTTTTGGTACCTTTTGTTGCTCGCTGAGGATTGAAACAGCATATGTACCAGCGGCTGCTCTGTTTAATCTTTCAGCATTTTTGGTGCTAACTGTGGGATATCTGTCTGTAACAAAGTCTATACGAGCTGATTTATTGTACACTGCAATGCCAATAACTTTCTTGCATTAGCATGTCAAGCCACCATACCTGCCAGGCTCATACTCGATACAGGAACTGGAAACAACCGAAGAAGAATTGACATTGCCCAAGTTGCTGCTTATCTTGGCCCTAGATGGTGTAAAGCAATTATCCTATTCCATATTTTTACTGGTAAAATAGCAGTTGTCATATAAAATGTGCTAATGGTTGTAAAATTAAATTAATACACTGAATAGAGTTTCCTTACCAATAAAAAGTGAAATTTTACTTCCAGGACCAAATGGGTAACTGCACCCAGACTCACTTTTTATAGGTGAGAAAGCTATATCCATTTCAACATTTCAAGCCTTATTTCCTTAAAGGCCAGGGCCTATGCTCAAAACATTGAAATACTTTTCTATAGTTACAGGCTGTTAAGATCAATACAATTATGTGCTACTTAAACACACTAGTTAAGTGTTTTATATATTTTAATAAATATAATTTTTATCTAGGATCTGATTCAACAAGTGCTTTCTTTGGTAAGGGCAAAGCACGGTCACTTGGAGTGGCCAGAAGCAAAAATGAATTTTGCCAAGCACTTGAGACACTTGGAGAAGACATACATGTGCCAGACAATATCGCCACTCTCCTGGAGTAATATGTTTGCTGCTTTTATGGTCAACAAGATGCTACTGATGTCAACAATGCCCGTTACAGAATGTTCAAACTTGGAAAGGTTACTGAGGAATCACTACCACCCAACTCAAACAGTTTACAACAGCACATTCTGAGAGTGACCTTTGAGAGCTACATGTACATACGCAAGCATACCATTCCTATTGTAGCAGCACCATCACCTGTAGGCTATGGTTGGAAACTTGAGTCAGATGAATTAGCAATAACCTGGGGGACACTAGAGCCTGCTCCTGACAGTATTTTAGAATATGTTTGTTGAAAATGCAAAAAGGGTTGCCAAACAAGAAGGTGTTCATGTCACAAAGCAAACCTCAAATGTACAGAACTTTGTCAATGCAATAGCTGTGAGAATGCAGAAGAGCAAGAACTTAATGAAATGGAATGGTGAAATTGGTGATGAAGAAATGGACTGTGATGATGATGATGATGATGATGATGATGATGATGATGATGATGAATATGTATAGAAATTTAAATCTACGTACAGCAGAGAGGTGAGTATTCTAATCAGATATTTACTTGTTTATTGTAGATATTCAAAGGATTCAAAAGATGTACTTCGTAGCACCAGTTAAAGTTTCGATATATTTTGTTCTTGACTTACCTGATGAATAAGAAATTCACATTCAGTTCATACTCTTGGAAGGCTAGATGTTGCTATTAAATATCTCAACACACATATCAGCATGATCACAGCCTTCGCAGGCATATATATTAGTGAGATATACAGAAAATCGAAGGGAATATCGTGTATTTACCTCCATTACACAATCACATTGCCCAAAAGGAACCGGAAATTACGTTTTTAGCATGACACCATTGTGACACTATATGGTGCGTGAAGACTGGGTATTAGGATTGAGCCTTTTGAGGTATGTTATTTATTTTTAAGCGATTTCGAAACATGTAATTTTGAAGATTTTGATCGCGAAATTCTCAAAAACTACAGGAGGAAATGACAGAAACTTTTTAGATTTGGATTCAGCGTGCTTTACCCTACCAGAATATGTGAAGTTTCTTTAGATTAGAAACATGTGCTAGTGAAGTGAAGCTTTTCGACCCTCAGCCGACGGCCTAATATTCTTTCTTGTTTTGGAACACAATGTTGATTATCTGTGGTGATTAATTCTTTGAAAGTTTTTATGGTGATAATGTAATATAGATTATTTTTGTGGAAACACCAAATAAAATATTTATTTGCTAAGCTTTTGGCCTGAGTCAACAGGCTGAAAGCTTAGCAAATAAATATTTTACATAGTGTTTCCACAAAAATAATCTACATGTATATGATTGGGCGTGAGTTGCATGTAACAAAGCCAAGATAGCTTATTTAGTTGATAAATTCTAGCTAAAGAACAGCACTAATCGTGCTTTGAACAACCTAATATAAAATTTTATCCACTGAGTATTTAATTATGTATCTGATAGTGCTGTTTAGTGGATAAATATTAAATTGGGTTGTTCAAAGCACCACTAGAGTGGTTCTCTAGCTGGGATTTATCCAACCAGATAAGCTATCCGGGCTTTGTACAAAAATCTGAATTTTACAAGTTCACTTCATGTAAAACTTGGGGGCATGTTGATGATGCTAATATAATATGCTATCTTATGTTTTGGAAACAGCCAGTGAAGATATATGTATAGTATGTGCCATGTTCAAAATAGCAGAACATGTATAAAATGATTTAAAATAACTATCATTTTTGTGTGTCTGTGTGCTTTTCAAGCATTGATTCTTAAGTCTATATCTCCTTCTGTGCTTAGCAGCGGGAGTCAGATGTACGCATTGCGTACCTAGTTTTTTGATGTAGTACTTGTCTTCACTCCAAGACAATATTTTCTTTAACGCAGTATGTTTTTTTTTGTCATTTTAATGCGGCTTCCTGCATGGGTAAAAAATTAGATCGTTTATTATTTTTTCCAATCATGATTGCGGGCCTGATTCCAGATCTGAAGATGTGTTCAATTCGTTTCACGGGGCAATTATTAAAACCGGTTTTCCATTAGGCGACTTTTTTCGCGCGAAGCGACTTTTTCTTTTGTCTCATGAGCTCTGAGCTGGAACTAATCAGAAATCTATTGAATTTGAACAAAAGAAAGTCGCTTTGCGCGAATAAAATCGCCTAGTGGAAAACCGGCTTAAGGCATGTATCGCTTCTCATTTTTACAAGTGCGAAAATTATCTCTCACCGTTAAATATTTATGCCCACACAAAAAAATTACGTTGTCCCATGTAGTCCAGTGACTAGGGTCTGGCGCTCTCACCGCCATGCATGACCCTGGTTCAATTTCCAGCATGGGAATTTTGAAAATGTTGTCTACCACTAATTAGTAGTACTAGCCTTGACTCCAAGGGGAATTTTTCTTTAATGCACCAATATTTTTGTGACTTAATGCCTTTTTGCATAGGTTGCAACTCTTGTGGTCTAGTGGCTAGGATCTGGCGCTCTCACCGCCATGCATGCTTCAGTTCATCATATTGAGCCTGGAGCTTCTATAACAGTCGCAAGAAACGATAATACTAGAAATTACTATCGCAAGTGAAGTGCTGCCTCAAATGGGACAGAAACCTTAGCCTACTCCACAAGCAAATCTGGGCAGCCTGTGGCCAATGTTACAGCCCCCTTGCCCACCCCACCAAAGATTGCCCACTCCACCCAAGTTTTCCCACTCCACCCGAGGTTGCCCACTCCGCCCAAGTTTGCCCACTCCACCCAAAAGAGCCCACAGGTTTGCCTGAGAGGGAGGTTGGAAAGTCCAAAAATTTAATATTACAATACACATAGTATTTATACACATTACTACAAGTTACTATACTTTTCGCTTGACATGATATGGCAAGGGTTTTGACAGGATATACACATAATTAATATACAAATATTAAATAATCATGACTCTTGCTCTACCAAGTGCTTAATATGTTTTGACAAATCTAGAGCTTTAACAAAATTATACAGCATTGTACCATTGAGCCCATCAGATTATTTTGCAGAATTTGTATCAGTAAAAATACACACACGCAGATAGTAACGTACATCTGATCAGAATGCTGATCAGCGCAAACACAATGAAGCCACGCCAATATTGGCTATATACACCTAAAAATAGAAGAAAACAACCGTGAAACCTCCTACCAAGACACACAGTTGTCAGTTGTAAAACTAATATCTTACCTCCACAAGATAATCGGCTCTCCTCACTAAAATCGTATAAGATCCTAAGACAACAAGTGTGTTCATTTATAGCCAAGAACAAGTGTGATTCACCAGACTTTGACTCGTGGCATTGCCAGGTCAGACAATCCACACCCTTGCAAATTTCATCAAACAAATCGTCTGGCGTATGTGACGTAAGTTCTAGGAAGAAACTTAGAAACTTACTAAGTCACACAACGTCATAAAACAGTCAACATCCCTCTAAAAATCTATACATAACTCGGCAAAGAGGTCTGGACACGAGACACAGCAACCCATGTTAAGATTAGTGTGCTGCCTCGCTACGTTCGACAGCAATTACCTCATCACAAACCTCTGGCAATGGGCCTCACATATATGGCCTACCGGACTCTATACACCGGATATATAGGCCCGGGAGACTGTACACTATTAGGGCCTAATCGAGAGCCTCAAACTATGGAGTCCTAAGTCTGCTCTAATTATCGCCCGAACCATCTCGGGGAGAAAATAACAAGAATCCGGATAACAAGAATCCTGTGATTGCGCGAAAGGATTATTACACAGTCTCTCGTTTCCCGCCACCCGCTGGGTAAAGGGAACGTGGGCTCTGGGAACGAGATGGTTAACGGCAAAGAGCAGACTGACAAAGTCTGACTGAATTTGGTTGTCGTAAATGCCCAAAACGCCTGTAACCTATACAAGGCTTGCCGTTAGTTGTAATAGGTACCATCTGGAAATGAAAGTACAATAAAACAAATTATGCGGCTAAGCTCAAGTAATCCGAAGACGGCGGGCTTTTTCAGGCAAGAAAACATGTTACGATTTGACTCCATGTGTACGATCATCAGTGCATCGACAGCTATGAGTAAACAAGGGTTTATTTTACGAAGGGTACCACTTAAAATATATCGGGTTTTATTATATGGCACAAGTTACTTCCGTTGAAATCGTGTGTTCTCATTGGCTGAGACGCTTCACGTGACGTTCGATATTTTTCCGTAATCGACCGCTCAATTACGGATTTGGCAGACATGTTGTTTGCAACTAAACAATGAAAGAAAAGCGCAAAAATTTTGTGAATTCAATAACCTGAGGACTAAATTATGCATGTATGCGTGGGACGATGAGCAATCTGGCAACAAGAGCAACAACATTGAAAGCAGGGGCGTAGCCCGGGTCTTGGGTTTGGGGGGGCGAGAACCTCGGTCTCCTAGGGGGGTACGGGGGCATGCCCCCCCGGAAAATTTTGGATTTCTAGAGTCTCGGAAACACTATGTCCTGCATTTTGAGGCAAGTATTAAAGAGTAATCTGAAAGCAATAAATTACATAATTTTGTTAAAATCAAACCAGAACATAGAATGATACACATACGTCAGAATATCTTTAGATTTATTTATAAACAAGTTGTAAATGTAAAAACAGGTTGGAAGCATTTTGTATAGACCCTTACTATTGTAATTTATAGCAACTATCTACTCACTTGGACTTAAAACAGCTGTACCCCCCCCCCCCCCTACAAGTTTCTCCACGGATTTAAACTTTTCACGAGAACGTTCTTGGAGACCATTGGGGGGGGGGGGGGGCGACCGCCCCTGATTGAAACGATGAGTCTATGTCACACGCTCGAGGTCGCACTATTGACAAGGTAATGTAAGATGCGTTGTTTCAAAATGCCATATAATAAACCTCTTATTAACCTCGTCCGCTTGATCATTACGGAAAAATATCAGACCTCGGTCTGATATTTTTCCGTAATGGCCGCGCTCTCGGTTAATAAGAAGTTAGTAATCTCTCTTGGAAGGCATAGTAGCCGAGAATGCAAGGTGTAGCTTTAAAAGAGCCCAAAACAGCACACGCTCTGCCCTGTCACCGCCGTTCTTAATATGACACGAACACGCCAGCCAATCACAGAAGAGAATTAGGCAAATCATACAACTAACCTACTCCCCCTCCAGAGATATTTTGACGACCGCTCAGCAACGGGCATTCCACGCCAGCCATGATCAAGGCGTAAGACTTGTGCTTTCAATGGACTCAAGCGAAAGCACACCGGGGAGAAGAACTGGTATATCGATCGATGTTTCCAGGCTGTCGAAAACCTAAAATCCTCACATATAACAATCTTGTTGAGGAAATCAACAAAATTGATATCGGAAAGGTTTTCCAAATCAGTGCTGCTGAATATCAAAGTTTATTAGTATGAGATACACCTGTTAATAGTGCGTATAGAAATCTCACAGAGTACCTGCTACGCTTGGAAAATTCTATTTAAGAATAGATAAGGAAAATGCATTGAAATGGTGTGGAAAAACACTGGGTGGGGACGGGTGTTCATTTGGTAAATATGAAAGCGCCTGTTCAAGTTTTCTTAATGTAGGAAGAAAAGTTACGTTTAGTTATGACAACTATTGTATTTTTTGGGCTAACTATGCGAGATTGATGAGATTGTTCAGTTGGGGAAAAAATTTCCAAATTGATAATTTGTTAACAATAACCTTTAAATTGGAAGAAATTCCCAATGATATGAAAATGATCGTGATGCTTGCACGTGAACTTACTATTAGCGCGTATTTCTCTCATTTTGCTAACGTATGCAAAGATAATAACACTGACTTACAAGCTTTAATTCAGTGGAATAGAGGCTAAAAACAATGAATCCTTAAAAAAACATAACTTGAGAAGGAAACAATCACTGAGAAATAAAAAAGATCTTAGATTACTGATTTTATTGCACGCCAAAAAAAAAGGCAAAACTTTTTTCTTCTTTTGGGCGAGTACATCAATAAGGCCCATATGGAGCTTTTGCTCTGAAAAATAATGCCTGGCAGTATTTTTTTCGAAATATTGTAAAAGTTTTCTGAAGTCCCAAATGATAGTACTTTTGCTAGGGTCATTACATCATTACAAAAGCAGTTTAATGCAAAGTGCCTTGCAAGAAAAGTAAAAATTAAGGTGGTTTGATGATACTCAATGTTCTGATCCTGATGTGCAATACAGATCGATTTACCGGCAAAGATTCTCGACTTTTATGTAACAATTTTGTAGGGCTAGTCACATCACTTATTGATGAAAACGACTCAAAGGCTGACAGAAAAACAGTTCTTATTATTGCTTATACCTACTATCATAGAATAATTAATTGGGACATTTTCCGTGGGAGCGCGATTTCTGTCTACATCGTAACCTCTTTAAAAAATCAATATGTCGCCTTCTCCAAACCACCATCACAGGTCTTCCTCCTCCCCCACAAGTCTACCCTTCTCCATGCAATGTTGGTCCTTGGGGGTAGGCCTTACCCGCACCTCATACCATGTTAATGAACCGACATTGTATGGTGGGGGAGGGGGGGGGTGGGGTGGGGAGGAGGATAACTTAACTGGGCAAAATGCATCTTTGCTTAGATGTGACATTGTTGCAAGTTGTCCCAATGTAATCCATATCTTTGGCGTCAAACGCAACGGGAGATATCACTATGACAATACGGTAATTTAACTCCATATTGCCATAGCGATACCGACTTAATTGGAAAAGTAGGACACTGTGGCCCAAAGTGAGACTGCAACGTCTGCCATTTGATTTTACTTTTGTGGCCAAGTTGTTCGCATTTGTGATAGTAAAAGACGATATTTCGGAAGAGCTAAAGTTGTAATTTACTATCTAATAGAAACCACGTCCAATAGCGCGCACAACTACGATAACAACGATGTCGAACGCAAATGTTGTGCCTTCGATTTGCCGCGGCGCGCAACCTAAATCTGCTCAAATACCCAATTCCCGGTCACAAGAAAACAATTCTCATCAACAAGCAAAACATGTAATTGTTCTTCTAAATGTACTGCCTTCAATGAAGGAAACAGGAACTTCCAACGCACATAAACCCCGAAAACGTTGCTCTTTGTACCCATGGCCAGAAATCGAGGACAGCCAGCGGCAGTGGCCTGTGGGCTCAGATTTAGAAATATTAAATATTAATATGGAAATATATGGAAATATTAATATTTTGAAGATTCTGATGGCTAAATATTGATCATTTCGGCTATAAACAGAAGTCTATAACAATAAATAAAAGTAGAGTTATTCGCTAAAATGTCTTATTTTCCAAATATCAAATTACAAAAGGTTTAGACCTGTACACTCATACTCACAATTATTGCCGCATAAATTTCGGTTATTATTTCTTCATCCACAGTCACATTTAATAACAATAACAGCGGTTAAGACTCTGGCAAACCTAGCAATACATGGATCGCGAATGTCGACTGCGCATCAGAATGGCGCGTTCTGAGTCGGGATAAAACTTATTTCAATTTATAACATTAGGCTGAGGAATTCAGTACAATGAGTTCAGAAATGTAAATGCAAATGCAAATGAAAACTGCAGCTTTAGCCTGATGTTATAAAGTTAATTAAGTTTTATCCCGACTCAGAACGCGTCATTCTGATGCGCAGTCGGCATTCGCGATCCATGTATAGCTCCATAAGAATTGGCGGACAAGAACCCGAAATCATCGAGCAATGCATTGCTTCTTCACGCCGAGTTCACAGTATTTATCTTTGCGCTTGATGGATTAAATTACGACTCGGCTGCACTAAAATCGTACATTTTAAGGTGTTTGGGAACCTATTAAACAACGAAAAAGTGGAACGAACAACTCCGCAAAACAAGATAACGTTCATCCCGAGCAAATTCAGACGTTCGCATCGTGGACAAACAACACAGAAGCAGCCAAAATTGGAGCTCCAAAATAAGTGCTATAGCAGATTAAGAGACTTTAAATAACGAACAAGACGCCCACTAGGCGTGAACTCGGGCTACTGTGGGCTTGGTGCCTTGCAAAATAATAGAACAACAGCAGTGCTGTTTGGAGTTAATGGTTGAATTTGATGCAACTTTCAGTCAATTGACTATGGTGGGTATACTGGTGTACCAAAACATTGATTTGGCAGCCATACTGGTCTGCCAAAACATTGAAATGGTGGCCATACTGGTGTACCAAAACAATGAAATAGTGGCCATACTGGTGTACCAAAACAATGAAATAGTGGCCATACTGGTGTACCAAAACAATGAAATAGTGACCATACTGGTGTAGCAAAACATTGAAATAGTGGCCATACTGGTGTACCAAAACAATGAAATAGTGGCCATACTGGTGTACCAAAACATTGAAATGGTGGCCATACTGGTGTACCAAAACAATGAAATAGTGGCCATACTGGTGTAGCAAAACATTGAAATAGTGGCCATACTGGTGTACCAAAACAATGAAATAGTGGCCATACTGGTGCACCAAAACAATGAAATAGTGGCCAATCGGCCATATTGGTGTACCAAAACAATGAAATAGTGGCCATACCGGTGTACCAAAACAATGAAATAGTGTGGCCATACTGGTGTACCAAAACAATGAAATAGCAGCCATATTGATGTAACCAAAACAATGAAATAGTGGCCATATTGGTGTACCAAAACAATGAAATGGTGGCCATACTGGTGTACCAAAACAATGAAATAGTGGCCATATTGGTGTACAAAACAATGAAATGGTGGCCATATTGGTGTACCACAACAATGAAATAGTGGCCATATTGGTGTACCAAAACAATGAAATAGTAGCCATATTGGTGTAAGGTACCAAAACAATAATACACACTTGATGAAAGTAATGTATAAACTGTTGAATAGCATCGACTTTTATTTGCAAGACATCAGTACAATAAATCAATAATAGCAAAAAATGAAGCAAACCACAAATATTAATACAGTTTAAACCTCAATACATTTACGTACAGCATTCACAGACACAAGTCAGTTCGGTGTAAGACATATGATGTAAAGAAGATGTAAAACACAGCATGTTTACCTTTCACTTGCAAGTTGGCTTTACCAACTTTCTTTGATCTTTGATTTACAGCACTTGAGCAACATTTTTCAGTACAATTTAATTAATAACACATGTATAAAATTGATCGAGAACACATTGATCGAGGGTTGATCGACAGATCGAGTACTACACATTTTCAGCGTACGGTTATCGAGATCGCGGACCAACCCAGGTCTACTATAGTATAAAAGCATTGCAAGCGTGTTTATCATTAAAACACAAATTCACAAGTTTCGAACAACACAACCAAAGGCGTCAGGAGAAAAAACTCGCCATTCCTGCATGAAAATCCACCATCATGAAACATCAGCATTTGAGCTGTGACGTCAGAAGTGTCACATGCCTCAGTTTCGCAAAGCCTGTCGGGGCAATATCGCGACCCCAAGAAAACCAAGAATAACCGGACCGAAACCTAGACTCGTTCTACCACAGTAGCCCGAGTAATAAGAGGTGTGCTTATGAGGGGCTCGGGAACCTATTTAGGACGCTCCAAACTTAATAGAAATTGTAGTGCTCAACGATTGTTCAATTTGGTGAAGTTTTGGACGTTCGCATGTCGGAATTTACAATAGTAAATAACCGAAAATGATTGTTCTTTATATTTCCTTATGAAATCTATTGAAGGACGCCATATTGAATTAATTAATAAGGGATTCAGTGCGCATGCTTTGCCGCCATAATGTCCTCGATTTCTGGCCATGACCCGATCTGTCCTACTTTTTTCATTAATTTCCATGGTGACATCTCCCGTTGCGTTTGACGCCAAAGATATCGATTATTGCATGATTGTAGGTCAGAGGTTTAAAGGCTTGTATTTCACTTTTCCACAGATTTGATATGGAAGAAGAGCAGCTTAGTTGCATGTATATTTTCTACCTAAAATTCATAAACCTAACAATCCTGGCAGGCCGATCGTTTCTGCTTGCTGCTGTCCTACTGAACTCATTTCCAGCTTTTTAGACAATGTTATGTCACCTTTGGTAAAGAAGTTGCCTTCTTATATCAAAGATAAAAACATGCTATACAGATTTTCGACCAAATACTTATCAACGGTTCCAGTAAATTCATTTTCACTATGGATGTTAATTAAGTCTCTCTACAGCGTCATTCGTCACCACGATAGTCTCGAAGCTTTGAAGTTTTTCTTTAATTAACGCAACGTTTTGGAACCATCCACCACTACATTACTTCGCTTGGCAGAACTTGTACTCACCCTCAACAAATTTTAATTTGATGGTGAACATTACCAACAGGTTAGTGGAGTAGCAATGGGTACCAAAATGGGCCCTAGCTACGCCAACTTATTTGTTGGTTATGTTGAAAAACAAATCTTTGAACGATACACTGGACCCTTTCCTGATCTCTTTAAGAGATACATAGATGATTGTTTCGGAACAGCATCATGCTCACGTGTGAATTTAGAGAGATTTATTAATTATGTTAATGATTTCCATCCAGCACTTAAATTCAAGCACTTAAATTCACATGGGAAATCAGTGAAACCTGTGTGTCGTACGTTCCTGGATATCTTGGTATCGATTAGTGATAATGCGCTCACTACTTCTGTCTCTTATAAGCCGACCGATTCACATAGTTACCTTTTATTTTCATCCTCGCATCCCAAACACACTAAACAATCCATTCCATAATCTCAATTTGTGCGACTTCGCCGCATATGCAGTGATGACAAAGACGTTGAGACCAAATGTTTGGAAATGAGACCCTTTTTTGTCCAGCGTGGCTATCCTACCCACCTGTTAGACACTGTTATTAACAAAGCATCTAGTATTCCTCGTCCTGACACTTTAAAACAACCTTTAGAAAGAGTTTCGGATAATAAAATACCATTAGTTCTCACATTTCATCAACCACAAAGTTAAGGACATCATTAGCCGCAATTTTCATATCCTAAATAATTATCCTGAAGCGTCAGCTATTTTCACTGATAACGCCGTAATAAAAATATTCGTGATGGTGTAGTCCGTAGTGATACTTTTATTTCACTATTAATGTATTTAACGCTTTTCGAGTGTGTTTACTTTAATGGATTGTAAAATCGTTCCTCCATTTACGTCACACTTGTTAGTGCCAGACTTTTTATAGAACATGGCTTTTTATAAAAATACTTCAAAATTCGTCGATTCAACATCCCCAAATCAGCGGAAAAAAATTTCAATTAATTTTTTTTCCCATCATATTCGGATTCTACGTTCTTTAATACATATGTAAAGCGAAAAATGTAATTTGCCTTGAGTTCACCTTTAAACCTATATTTACATCGTTCCGACAGGAGTGGCTATTTCCAGGCCCCCAATAGAAAAGAGTGGAAGGGGGGTTGTATTAATGTTTTTTATTATATGGCAAGCGTCACTTCCGGTGAAATAGCGCGCTGTGATTGGCTTAGAAACATGTTTAGCGGTCCATTACTTTCCCGTAATGGACCAGCGGTCCATTACGGAAAAAAACCAAACAAATTTCTTATCAGCCATGTTGTTTGCAACTAAACAACGAAAGAAAACCGCAAGAATTTTGTGAATTCAACAACCTGAGGAATAAATTATGTATGATTGGGACGAGAGCAATCTGGAAGCGAGTTTAGGAGTCCGAAAGCGACGACAACAAAAGCAACAACATTGAAAACGATGAGTTTATGTCACACGCTCGAGGTCACACTAAACTGACTAAAGTACGTATCATGACAAGGTATAAATGTAAGGTTTGTTGTTTCAAAATGCCATATAATAAACTTTTTATTAACCTCGCTTGCTCGGTCTTTACAGAGAAATATCAGACCTCGGCCTTTGTGTACAAACCTCGCCCTACGGGCTCGGTCTGTACCAAAAAGACCTCGGTCCGATATTTCGCTGTAAAGACCTCGCGTTCGGTTAATAAGAAGTTAATAATCAGGGAGTATTTACAAAAATGCATGTAAAAGCGGGCGAACACCGCTGCCAAACGTTTTGCGCATGCGCGACGTCCGAGCCCGTCCCAGGCTCGTCCTCAGAAAAAGAGCGGGAAAACACTGAAATATTTGGACTTGTCCAAGAGTCCGACACAAAAGTTAAAATTATAAGCATACTAGAAATACATGAATGCAACAACCCCTCGCCCACTTTTATTAAATGGTTTTTTGAAACAACCCCCACCCACCCACCCTGATTTAAAATAAGCACCCTGATATACAGCCAATATAAAAACAAACAGATTTAAAGCAAATGGTAATCCTCGAGATAATTATAGAATTTATGGATAGGATGACTAACTGATTTAAAGAAAGTTGAACATATCAAAACAAAATTTAGATCTGGTTTTAAAAAATATATTGTTTTTATAGGAGGATTCAAAAGGGATTATTTTTAGCAAGCACTTAATGGCTTATGGCTTCCCTATGTGGCTTTGTATACATGTTTTGTAAAGGCAGAATTAAAAGTTAACAGCTCAAAATTACATTTATAATAGAGTCTGAGATAAAAACAATTCAGTAGAATCGGATCCCAGAAAGAAGTATTAAACAGACCACGTTTCAGACGAAAATTTGGAAATACAGCAAAAAAAATCGCCAAAGCCCATGCAAAGTCAATGAATAAACATAAGCTTATAAAGGAAGTGTTTTAAGTTAGCTTTAGTTAAGCTGACTTATGGTTTGGACGAGCAAAGGGAAAGCACGAAAACGTGAAGCTGTATATTGTTTAGGTTATAAGACAACAAGAATCCTACCGTTTATAACTTTAAAATTATTTGACCACTGAGTGACCACAACCAATGCAATTTAGATCGAGTTTTGTTTACCATACAGCGTGTGGTTTCTTCAGGTTCTCTGGTTTCACTTCAAGATATATTAAACCGGCTGTTTGTATCCTTTTCTTCGTTGTTCTCTTTTATTATTTAAGTAGAACAGGCTCCATAAAGCCGAAATACTGAAAGATTTATTAGTTTTCTTCGTCGCTAGTCACCAGTGTCCAACTATTCTTACCGCGTGACACCGTACCAAACATATATATATATACAAATAAACTATTTCACAGATTTCGTCTCCCTCGCTTTTTCTACACGCGTGTAAAATGGACTCCACGCGTGTCGAGATTAGCACCCTCACCGGGCTCCGGGCCTTCGGCCCGTCGCCCGGCTCGGGGACTACCAAAAAGATAAGGTAGGTAATTTGTGCATGGCTTCTTTGTCAATATTGTAACATATTCTGAATTTACCCCTTCGTAATTTTCTTTACCCTTTTTTAAAACACAAATGAATAGTCGAGTCTTACTTAGTTTTCACTGTCTGGTTGTTGTCGCCACGGCTAGTTCCCACTTCTCTTGCAATGTATACTCAGCGAATTCACGCATGCGCAAACGTTTGGCAGCGGTGTTAGCGGGCGAGGGGTTATTGCATGATTATTGTTGATTAAAATATTTGGAGTTCTACAAATATTCGTACGTGTGCCTTGTGCCTACTGGTCAAATATCTTATCAATAGCAGATTGGGAATAGTGAATACAATCATTCAGTCCAACACCATCGTACCAGGAACCGATCAAAGTAAGAGGCAAGTTATGTTGGGCTATGTAACTTCGTAAGCAACGAAGTAACTCGCTGTGTCCGACGTGGTACTGTGGAATACAGTCTTTATGAATAGAAACAGTGCACTTGCGTGGCTCAACGTGAATGTTAAGGACATCTCGTAATGCGTCGAGAGCGTCTTTCTTTATGTGTTCTTTATCCACCTTGTCGGGATCTCCAAACTGGTCTTCAAAACGATTTCCTCCCAACATAACCTAGGATGAACACACAAATAGTATGATGATAAGGATAATGACGACGGTGTTGCTGATGGTGATGATAGTGGTGGTGATGATAACGATGATACTGGTGAACATGATGCTGCTGCTGCTGCTGCTGCTGATGATGGTGGCGCTGATAGTGCTGTTGCTGACAATGATGGTAGTGGTAAATTGATGACGATGATAATAGTAGTGGTAATGATGGTGGTGATAATGATGATCAAAATGATGATAATAACGATGATGACGAAGATGGTGGTGCTGGTGCTGCTGCTGATGACGAAAAGATAATGACAATGACGGGGGTGCTGATAGTTGTAATGATAGAACTGTTGCTGACGGCGATGATGATGATGGTCGTGGTGGTGCACGGTGGTGGTAATAATGAAGCTAATGATGGTTATGTATGGCGGTGGTGGTGCGGCTGACGTTAAGCTAATGACAAAGATGACGTTGATGATGATGATGATGATGATGGCAATGATGATGAGGAGGAGGAGAAGGAGAAGGAGGAGCAGACGGAGAAGGAGAAAGAGAAAGAGAAGGAGAAGGAGAAGGAGAAGGAGAAGGAGAAGGAGAAGGAGAAGGAGAAGGAGAAGGAGAAGGAGAAGGAGAAGGAGAAGGAGAAGGAGAAGGAGAAGGAGAAGGAGAAGGAGAAGGAGAAGGAGAAGGAGAAGGAGAAGGAGAAGGAGAAGGAGAAGGAGAAGGAGAAGGAGAAGGAGAAGGAGAAGGAGAAGGAGAAGGAGAAGGAGAAGGAGAAGGAGAAGGAGAAGGAGAAGGAGGAGAAGAAGAAGAAGAAGAAGAAGAAGAAGAAGAAGGAGAAGGAGAAGGAGAGAAGGAGAAGAAGAAGAAGAAGAAGAAGAAGAAGAAGAAGAAGAAGAAGAAGAAGAAGAAGAAGAAGAAGAACACGAAAACCAAGAAGAAGAAGAAGAAAAACACGAAAACCAAGAAGAAGAAGAAGAAGAAGAAGAAGAAGAAGAAGAAGAAGAAGAAGAAGAAGAAGAAGAAGAAGAAGAAGAAGAAGAAGAAGATGAAGAAGAAGAAGAAGAAGAAGAAGAAGAAGAAGAAGAAGAAGAAGAAGAAGAAGAAGAAGAAGAAGAAGAAGAAGAAGAAGAAGATGAAAAAGAAGAAGAAGAAGAAGAAGAAGAAGATGAAGAAGAAGAAGAAGAAGAAGAAGAAGAAGAAGAAGAAGAAGAAGAAGAAGAAGAAGAAGAAGAAGAAGAAGAAGAAGAAGAAGAAGAAGAAGAAGAAGAAGAAGAAGAAGAAGAAGAAAAAAAGACACGAAAAACAACAAGAAGAAAAACAAGAAGAAAAACAAGAAGAAAAACAACAAGAAGATGAAGAAGATGAAGAAGAAGAAGAAGAAGAAGAAGAAGAAGAAGAAGAAGAAGAAGAAGAAGAAGAAGAAGAAGAAGAAGAAGAAGATGAAGAAGAAGAAGAAGAAGAAGAAGAAGAAGAAGAAGAAGAAGAAGAAGAAGAAAGAAAAAGAGGAAGAAGAGTATAACGACGACTTTCGCCTACCGTCAAACGCGTTGAAATAGATGATGTTGATTTACCATGAGGAAACATGGACGAGTCAAAAACGACACCCAATACTCTGTCGGATTCGCATGACGGGTACATGTACCCGAAACCTTGGTATTGCAAAACAGATCCTTCAAATTCAACGTTAACAACAGCGACTGTAACTGCCTGAATTTTTCGGAGATGACTTGCCAACGTTAGATGCTGTTCTGGCAAAAGCGAAGCAAGTTGTTTGGTTGGAACACTGCTAATGACATGATCTACAACAAGAGTCTTATCGTTTACATTTCCTCGAACTTCAACAGTCCCGTCTTCAACAAACTTCAACGAATCAAAAGATTTGTTTTTCAATATATTAACACCGGAGTTAAGCAACCCAGTTTCCAACCTCTCGACTAGTGTCGTCAGACCATTCTTTAACGTCCAAAGACTCCATCGCTCCGTACATGCTTTCTTAATGAGTGGGTTTACGTCATCGGGAATACCAGGACCTATAATACGAGATAAAAAGATCATCAAATGGCTTTGTAATAACTCGAGTTCTGATTGGTTCCGCTTCCAAACCGCTATCCCGGATGTTGATTTTTCCGGCGTAAATAAACCATTTGTTCGATGACGTACGATGGCGTGGGTGATTATAACTACCAGAATGCTTTGCCAGTTTCCTCCATTTATTAGCATTAGGATGCTAGCAAAGCATTCTGGTAGTTGTAGTCACCCAACGCCATCGCACATCATCGTGCAATAAATATATCCAATAAGTATATATATATACAAATTAAAATAGCCATATAATAAAGAATTTATTAACCTTGTTTACTTAGTCTGTACGGGAAAACATTACACTCCATTATTTTTTTGCGGTCCGGTATCCATCTGATTCGCGCGCTCTGATTGGCCTAGCGAGCGGTCCGTATCACACGACACGGACCCCGGTACGGACCGCTGCGGATTTCAAAACAAAAACAAAACTAGATCCCAAGGATAGTGCAAAGTTTCTAGTCAAACATAATAACAATTTTTGCCACATGCACGGACAGAGCTGCCAGTTCCACAACCTGCCAGCCCATTTTCTTGAGCAAAGCCAAAATTAATTTAATACAAGCCTAAACTCAGACAAACAACCCAAAATACCCCAAATTACGATCGTGTGATGATTATGTTGCTAGCTTCACGTCATTTGGCCTTGCGAATCACGCGCGAAGTTCACGCAGGTCAGATTACACGTAGAACCTCGTGAAGAAGTTGAACATTCATGTTTATGGCCAGGTTTCTTCGTACAGTGGTTTATTGAACGCCAAATCAAAATGCGAAGACAGCCTACAATCTCCAGAATTTGTTACTGAGTTGACGTGCAAAACTGCTCGAGCGCCATTCGTGTAAAATATAAGAGACACGAACCAACAACACTCTACAAACCGACTTTACAACATCGTCATTCGTCAACATGCCAGACCATATTAAAGTTAAATATAAAGTTTTTAATATTTATTCGCACCTTCCGCTAGGCAGACAATAAATCCTTTCATCCCGACCATATTTAATTAACCATGCAGCTAAGCCTAGAAAGTCGTTGTTTCGAGAAGAAAATTGATCACTCCTTTACGTTTCTCTGCCATTGCTGTATTCGCCAGTCGTAAACAAAACCACGCGTGCGCAGTGCTATTCTTATATATTCCGGGGGGAAACTTCTTTCATTCTTGGTATATTAAGATATAAAACGTCTTTCAAGAAATATCCATAGATAAGGTACAAACCTGTCTGTTATCGCTGTTTATAGGGCTTACGAGCTTTAAGCGACATAAATATTTGTCGTCTATGAAAGACTGATACTAGTGTTTCACATTTTCACTGGTTTTAGCCTTTCAACTACGACAAGTATGTTTGTCGTTAAACCTGGTAAGTTTACCCCCCGGAAAGTTTACACTATCTATGTATCTATCGTGTGAATTTTCCCCACTCATCACAATACTGCAACTGAACTTTGCACTAAAAAAGTTTGTTTATTTTTTTTACATTCTGTCATTTAAAACTGATCGATTTTCATAACTATTTCGCTTGCCACAGAAAAATATATTCAACAGAGAGCTACGGGGATGCAAATGAGTTTTATTATCCAAATGGCTTTGACTAAACAGCGAATTTAAAAAAAACGCGAGAAAATTGTGAAAAAGCAAAATTTCAGCGAGCGACATTTATAAAGTTTTAAAGTATCATTGCTGAACGACGTATGAAAACAGTTTAAAACAGTAGGCAAAACATACATAAACTTGTGAACACAGTATTTTGAATCAGTAAATGAAACTATATAGAAGTATATATTTAAAAAAAAACATACCACGAGAAGACAGAAAAGCTGAAACATTTTGATACTATTACTGTCATTCTTCTGTTGTCCAACTATAACTATACTCAACAAAACCGCTACAAGTCTTACCCTTTAGTCAAATATTTTCCACATGCCAATCTCATCGTGTCATGTCTTTGAAAAAAGTTACAAATGGCTTATTATACAAGCATTTTCGTCTTCAAACTCGAACGACCCACTTTCAATTTCCATGCAGTCAGCCAGTATTGAAAGCGATTTTCCAAGCGAACAGCCAAAAACGAGCAAGCCACGAAGAAGAACGACGAAGAATCTTTATCAACTAAACTTTAAAAACACTAGGGCTGCATTCTGACTTCCATTCGTAACTAGATCTTCAAGATTTGACTGTTTTTGGGTTTTTTATCACAAAAGAGGTTCCAAGCTTCCCTGTCAGACTGCATGTCGGCAGTTGTTTTACTGTCAAACGATAAACTTTGGACTTTTGAATATCACGTGAATGTCATCTCGATTACGCAATTGAATTATGTTAATTTAGCTAATTATGAAAATTATAAATCGTACGATTAATAAAAAAAATAAATATGCTATTTACCGTTTTGGTCGGTCCGTATAGATAAATATTTCTCTATACGGACCTCCCAGACGGTAAATAACATATATGTCTTCTTGTACGAACCTCACGCCTGCGGCTTTTTTCGCATTTTGCTGAGCTTTCAGTTTGTTTCTTTAAAATAATAGCTTGTCCGACTAATTGGTTTATATTAAAAAAACAAGACGCCTGCTTAGGCGTTCACTCGGGCTACTGATTTCTGCAAATATTGCATAAGGCCAATAATTAGCGCTCGGCACAAATTCTCTATATATGGTCTTATACGAAGTACTTGGTTCCATGAAGCGATTTGGTGTAAACAAGCTTATTAGCCGAAAAATTAAACGATCTTAATACTTTCAGTAGACTGGACAAAACCACAAAACTTATAGTGCTGAATTCGGCAGATTCAAGCGATGGTTCCGATATAGAATCATGTAAATCGTACCAACAGAAACTATTTAAACATGTTTTGAAAACATTTCCCAAATGAAATACGACACCTTCACGATAGGCGATTTGTAGACGACTATAAACATATCTAAACATATTTTTGCATTATTCGGTGCCTACCAGGCTGGACCAAGCAGAAAGGCGTTTAATACTAGGTAAACATGTATATGTTCTTTGATATTCTGTGGCTCTTTCTTGTATCCCTACTAGTCCTCAAGTCAAGTCAAGTCAAGTCAAGTCAAGTCAAGTCAAGTCAAGTCAAGTCAAGTCAAGTCAAGTCAAGTCAAGTCAAGTCAAGTCAAGTCAAGTCAAGTCAAGTCAAGTCAAGTCAAGTCAAGTCAAGTCAAGTCAAGTCAAGTCAAGTCAAGTCAAGTCAAGTCAAGTCAAGTCAAGTCAAGTCAAGTCAAGTCAAGTCAAGTCAAGTCAAGTCAAGTCAAGTCAAGTCAAGGCTTGCCCTTAGATTCTGATGTCAATACGGCATTTTCTCGCGTCTGTAATATACTCGTCTATTCTGTCTTCATGGACAAACCTTGTCAGCAACATTACTGATCCACTATTGATGAATTCACCAATAGGCCTACCGCGGAAATCAGCTCAACCCAACTATTAAACACTCGAAATCTTCAAGAAACACACCAACGCCAAGATGTTGTCGAAAAGAAGAACACGCTATATACTCGCTATGGCCGCAAAGCTTTACCGGAAGTAAAATGTGCAAAAATGCAATTTTGTGACCCGAAAACTAAAAAAAAAACCCAGAAAAGGCGAAACCTAGACTCGTCCGACACAGATCGCCCGAGTAATTAGACAACTCGTCGTCGTTGTCTATGAACTGTTGTCTGATTGTTAATTACATCCAGACCTCGGCATTACCAGAAATTAATGACAAAATGGCCACCGCTTAAAAGCCAATTTACATATATTCCTTAGAAGATGGCGTCCCGTTTTGAACAGTAAATATATAAGGCGAATATATTAAAGTGAGGATTCTGCTTATTGAGTAGCTTGCCAACTATTTGCCGACCTCCTGATCTAAACAACCATTATCCAATTATTCAGTCACCTATTTATTTTCATCAGGTATTTCTACGATCCACCAAATTGTGTTGAAAATAGTAAACAAATATAAGTAGGTCATGCACCACTGGATTGCGGTAGGATTTTGTTTGATACTTTCAAAATTGTCTGTGGTCAAATGTTCGAGAGTTGATAGAGGAACCTTTATCTTGCATGTAATAGATTACATATTGACCAAATTGGCTGAAGTTGTATATCTCTAATTTAACAACTACCCGACTTGTAATGACAACAAGACAATGAGCATTTTGAACTCACCATGATTGATGGAGGCTCAAACACTGACAAACGATAGCACGAGAGATATAGTTAATTGGTGGATCGTAGGTATACCTGATTTAAAGAAATAAGGAAGTGAATAATTTGAAAATCGCTGTTGCTTAAATAGCGAGGTCGGCAAATAGTAGGCGAGATACTCAGTTAGCAGAATTTTCATTTTCTCCTCTATATATTTACTGTTCACAATTAGCTGCCATTTTATAAGGACTATATGTAAATTAGCCCTTAAGCGGCGGCCATTTTGTCATCAATTTCTGGTAATGGTCAATGTTATCCGCATCAGCCTTCGGAAGATAACAATAACCGTGGTCTGCATATTCTTGATATCATGCTCAGCCCCACCAAATAGTTGTTTAATATTTAGTATCAAATATACCCAACTCACTTACTTTTAGCCAACAGTGTTCCTTTCACAACTGATCCTGATGTCTGTTCAAGGTTATAGATTGGAGGCAGACATGACTTGACACTCAACTTCTTTATATCTCCAGCAAATATTCCACGGCACATTGGATCAATAACGTAGTCAGCAATCTAAATGAATGAGCAAACTACGTAAGGGTTAGAGAATGGTCACGTGTGCTCTATAGGATATAGAGTCCCGAGAATTAGATAGAAGGCCACGAGGGACCGGAGTACCGAGTCTTCTATCTAATTCGAGGGACTCTTATCATTTATAGACCTGGATCGAGGGGAATTCGATGAAATATTACCCCGAGGTATGATTATCATCCCGAGGGGTAATATTTCACCCAATTCCCTCAGCGAAAGATCTATAAATGATATATTATATCGAAACGTATTAACCTTTCCAAAAAGCTTAAATAATGTTAATAAAGTTCGCTTAGCTTAACTTTTGTCCGCTTATCATTGTCTGTTTCCATTCTGTTGTCGTCTCAAGGCTTCTGGATGCATTGTTTGTTGCTTTCTTTGTATTCCCTGAATCCTTATTTTCTTGTAACCTAAAAATCTTCTTGTCAACATCTCAATGTTCAGGCGAAACGTTTTCTTGTCTCGCCAAACTCCGCCATTGTTGACAGCTTCGTGAATCGTGTGACATTCACGAGTGACATCGGTATTCGACTCGAATACCCCGCCCACAGCGGGGTATTCTACGATAAATTAACTGGTCACGTGGTACAAATCAAGCTCTCTGACTGGACAATTTACAGGTGAGATATAATATTACAGTATATCCCATAGAGCACGAGTGACCATTCACTAACCGTCTTAGAGAATGGTTGCAATTGCAATCACTAAGAAGTTTCAATTAACTTTTTTTGTGTCCGGCACGTTAACCGTAGAATTTACTCTATACAGACTGCACTAGTGACTCTATTGAATTCATTAATGACTCTATAGAGAGTTCCTGTGCTATGACAAAAAGAAAACAAAAGATCTTTGCAGTGGACTCTATATAGAGCTCACTAGTATGTCTAATCTTGATGAATCAGAACACTATGTAATATAGAGCGTTGAAATACTCGATCGGGATTGGCTGAGTGGGTGCAACCATTCTCTAAATAATATTAAGTTCACGGTAGAGTAGAGTGGAGAGGAGTGAAGTGGGGTAGAGTAGATTGGAGTGGCGTAGAGTGAAGTGAAAGTGGAATGGAGGTGGAGTGGAGTGGAGTGGAGTGAAGTGTAGGTCGAGTGGCGTGGAGGGTAGTCTAGTATAGGTGGGGTAAAGGTGGAGATAGAGTATAGGTGGAGTAGAGTGGTGTGGAGGTGGGGTGAAGTGTATAGGTGGAGTAGAGTGGAGGTTGAGTGGAGGTGGAGTAAAGTGGAGTATAGGTAGAGTAGAGTATAGGTAGAGTGGAGTAGAATGTTGAGTGGAGGAAGAAGAGTGCAGGTGGAGTGGGGATGGAACAAAGGTGGAGTGAACTGGAGTGTAGGTGGAGTGTAGGTGGAGCGGAGGTGGAGTAGTGGAGGTGGAGTAGTGGAGGTGGAGTAGTGGAGGTGGAGTGTAGGTGGAGTAGACTGGAGTGTAGGTGGAGCGGAGGTGGAGTGGAGGTGGAGCGGAGGTGGAGTGGAGTGGAGGTGGAGTGGAGGTGGGTGGAGGTGGAGTGGAGGTGGAGTGGAGGTGGAGTGGAGGTGGAGTGGAGGTGGAGTGGAGGTGGAGTGGAGGTGGAGTGGAAGTGGAGCGGAGGTGGAGTAGACTGGAGTGTAGGTGGAGTGGAGGTGGAGTGGAGGTGGAGGTGGGGTAGTGGAGGTGGATGTGGGGTAGTGGAGGTGGAGGTGGGGTAGTGGAGGTGGAGGTGGGGTAGTGGAGGTGGAGTGGAGGTGGACTGGACGTGGAGGTGGAGATGGAGCGGAGGTGGAGCGGAGGTGGAGTGGAGGTGGAGCTGGAACGGAGGTGCAGTGGAGGTAGAGGTGGAGTGGAGGTGGAGGAGGTGGAGTGGAGGTGGAGGTGGAGATGGAGTGGAGGTGGAGTGGAGGTGGAGGTTGAGTGGTGGAGTGGAGGTTGAGTGGAGGTGGAGTGGAGGTGGAGTGGAGGTGGAGTGGAGGTGGAGTGGAGGTTGAGTGGAGGCGGAGTGGAGGTGGAGTGGAGGTCGAGTGGAGGTGGAGGTGGAGTGGAGGTGGAGGTGGAGGTGGAGTGGAGGTGGAGGTGGAGGTGGAGTGGAGGTGGAATGGAGGTGGAGTGGAGGTGGAGTGGAGGTGGAATGGAGGTGGAATGGAGGTGGAGTGGAGGTGGAGTGGAGGTGGAATGGAGGTGGAGTGGAGGTGGAGTGGAGGTGGAGTGGAGGTGGAGTGGAGGTGGAGTGGAGGTGGAGTGGAGGTGGAATGGAGGTGGAGTGGAGGTGGAGTGGAGGTGGAATGGAGGTGGAGTGGAGGTGGAGTGGAGGTGGAATGGAGGTGGAATGGAGGTGGAGTGGAGGTGGAGTGGAGGTGGAATGGAGGTGGAGTGGAGGTGGAGTGGAGGTGGAGTGGAGGTGGAGTGGAGGTGGAATGGAGGTGGAGTGGAGGTGGAGTGGAGGTGGAATGGAGGTGGAGTGGAGGTGGAGTGGAGGTGGAATGGAGGTGGAGTGGAGGTGGAGTAGAGGTGGAGTGGAGTGGAGGTAGAGTGAAATGAAGTGAAGTGAAGTGAAGTGAAGTGAAGTGAAGTGAAGTGAAGTGAAGTGAAGTGAAGTGAAGTGAAGTGTAGGTCGAGTGTAGGTAGAATGGAGGTGAAGGTGCAGTGCAGTGCAGTGCAGTGCAGTGCAGTGCAGTGCAGTGCAGTGCAGTGCAGTGCAGTGCAGTGTAGTGTAGTGTAGTGTAGTGTAGTGTATGGTAGGGTAGGTGGAGTGGGGATGGAGTGAAGGTGGAGTAAACTGGAGTGGAGGTGGAGTGGAGATGGAGTGGAGGTAGAGTGAAGTGAAGTGAAGTGAAGTGAAGTGAAGTGAAGTGAAGTGAAGTGAAGTGAAGTGAAGTGAAGTGAGGTGTAGGTAGAGTGGAGGTGAAGGTGCAGTGCGGTGCGGTGTAGTGTAGTGTAGTGTAGTGTAGTGTAGTGTAGTGTAGTGTAGTGTAGTGTAGTGTAGTGTAGTGTAGTGTAGTAGGGTAGGTGGAGTGGGGATGGAGTGAAGGTGGAGTAAACTGGAGTGGAGGTGGAGTGGAGGTGGAGTGGAGATTGAGTGGAGGTGGAGTGGAGGTGGAGTGGAGTGGAGTGGAGTGGAGGTGGAGTGGAGGTGGAGTGGAGATTGAGTGGAGGTGGAGTGACGTGAAGTGGAGCAGTGAGAGGAGAGAAAACAAAGCAAAGTAAACTAAATTGAAATTATACCTCACTATTAAACCGTCTAGTGAAAAAACCATAAATGCTTTCATCATCCGCGTCTGTTTTTTTAGGTACGAATGCTTCTCTGAGAAGGACTGGTACTAGGTTCTTTGACAACAGTGATTGTGATTTAAACAGACCAACGATGCCAGATGGAAGCTTGTGAAGCTTTTGGTGAGCAAAAATATATCTGTTTTTCGCTGAAACGTGGTCAGTCGACACTGCAATAATGTCATTCTCCAGGCCTAGATCGTACGCCTACGGTACATAAAGACAAAAAATGTACATTACGGTTACGGTTACAGAATACCCTGAAAACACCGTTCACGAAATTTGTTACCGGCCGCGCAGTTGTTCTCCGATTTGTCTCAAATTTGCACCAAATATAGTTACGTATGTGGAGGACACTATCGTAAAAAATACAATACTGTTCCAGATATACTCATAACTTTACAACCACTGTACCTTCGCGGCGCGGTTTAACTTGGTCTTTTTGGTTTTACCAAAAAGCTCTCAATTTACATGTATCATATTCACACTTCTCAATGTTTGTTCTAAAAAAAGGTGTCGGCGTTTTTACATGAATAAGACATTCGCCAACGTCCTGTGCAAGTTTGATAGGAATCGGTTAAAACGCGCGATCAGGTTAGATCTTTTAGCGCGCCTATATGACTCAAAACCTTTACAAATACAGTATATCAAAACACCGTTTTCCAAAAGAAAATTACCATTCTAGGGTATTCTGTACGTGGCTCGTCAGTCTAAATCACAAGAAATTATCGTTTCCCTCATAAAACGTTTTTCACATGTCTCATGAGCTTCATTTTAGTTCATTACATAGCTCTAGCGGTGGTCTTGATTATTGAAAAGTTTTATACTCTCAAAGTTTACCTAAGTGAAGAAATCGCGTTATGCAGAAAACCTAATTTGCATAAAATCTGTCGCTTACCACAAACACAATTTCTCTAGTTACGAAAACGCTACAAGTATAAATCTTTTCAATAATCAAGAGCGCCACTAGAGCTATGCAATGGTTACAAAAACAAAGCTCGTGGAACCTTTTAAACATATTTTATCAAGAAAATACGTAATTTCTCATGATTTAAACTGTCGAGCCATTAACCAACACCGCTGCCGAACGTTTTGCGCATGCGCGGCGCCCGAGCTCGTCCTCGGAAAAAGAGCGGGAAAACTGCATAGGGGACTGGAACTGCTCCATGTTTGGCTTCAAGCTTTGCCCGGTCAATGACCGGCAGATATCACTCCAGTTATATATATATATATATATATATATATATATATATATATATATATATATAAATATATACACAGTAGAGCTCACTGATGGTTACCTGATTTTGACCCCATTATGCCAAGGAAAAGGACCCCACTGCCCACATGCCCACCTTTCAGCCAAAACATTTGAGGGATGCAGTCATTGTTAATCACCACCCACTCACGATCAAGCTCTTGGCAACGCCCTCTGTGGCTCAGTGGTCAGAGCATTGCACTAGAATTGCAAGGTCGTGGGTTCAATACCTGCCAGAAGGCCTGTGTAGTTGCATTTTTCGCAACTGGTCCCGGTTTTGTCTTAAAATGTATATATTCTACACTCGAAATTTCCTTCACCCCAAATCCTTAGAACATATATATATATATATATATATATATATATATATATATATATATATATATATATATATATATATATATATATATATATATATATATATATATATATATATATATATAATACATAACATATATAATATATAATATATAATATATATAGATTGAATATATATATATATATATATATATATATATATATATATATATATATATATATGGGGGATGAATACACCCACCATGACATCAGCTCCCCCCCCCCCTCCTCCCCCCGAATAAAAATGCTCCATGGTCCCTGCACCTGTCAACTTTTCTCTCACCTGCCTTTTTCTCATTGGCTAATCATGTTTCCACACCTTAATGTAAATAGTACTTTTAATACCTTAACAATAACCTAATTCATGTAATGTCACTTTGAAAATGTTGTGCATTGGCAACAAAACATCACTATAGCATTTATAAATTATTAAACATGCCGCATATTATTTGTATTAAAGATTTATTCCTTCATGGCTATACACAGGACTCTAATATTCATCCTAAGACTATGATTCCCACCTTGGTAAATCTTTGGTGAAGGCTATGTATACAGTATACTGTTTGTATAAACTTTAATTAAGAAATGACTCATGGTTTAGCATGCTCCATCGAGTTATGGACGGTTGAGGTATAGCCGAGACTTGTGTGCTCTCCAAATTTCCCAAGTACATGCATAACTTGATGGAGCACACTAAACCATGAGCCATTTCTTTTATAACATAGCATTAAATCCTTTCACAAGCTGGCAAATCGTTTTGGTTGTTGTGTTTTTCTACTTTCATAGCCAAGTCTTTTTTGTTCACTAAAATCCAACAGTTTAAACTCGGTTACCCAGACCCAGTTTATGTCTTCTGGGTCCTTGTTCTTTATTACTCAATAAAATTAAATGACTTGGTATTTAGATAATATAAAAGGCCATAAAAAGTCAATTTAAAACTCAGTTTTGTTTTGAAAACTTTCCCCGCACTTTTTTGCCGTACTCCATCGAGTTATGGAGCACACACGACAGCCAATCGAAAATGTTGCTATATCAAAGCTATGTTATAACTGTAGTTAGAGCTTAATTCTAGCCAATCAGGACCAGCTAAATTGAGAAGTTACTGTAACTACAATTTAGCAATGCAACAAGCTTTTAAAAGTAGCTAAACTGTCTTTAAAGGTTTTATACAACTGGCCCCAGAACTGCATTTTCACACCTGTGTATCCCCCCCCACCCCCCTTACATGTAGCTACACCACTGAACCGGCTGTCTATAATTATCAATTTCATTTTCTATTTTTATGTCGACTTCGCAATATTCATCAGCCAGGAAGCAGTGAACTATTATAAAAGCCGCAATCATTAGTAAAGTTAGTGACAACAAATGAAAACAACTTGCCAGTTCCAACGACGATCTGCCGCTCGGTCCAGCTGGTCGAAGTCCGCGGGGTCCATGTTCAAAGATTGTTCCATCTTCATAACGTTTGGATTGAATCCATCCTCCTAACCTCGATGTCGACTCGACAACTGTAATATTCCTCGGGTTGGACACTCTCCTAAGCAAACGATAAGCAGCAGCGAGACCAGAAATACCTCCTCCAAGAATTAGAAACCTACCATTGTCGTGCATGGTTCAAACTTTCGGTTTAATCACGTGGGACCGGGGGGGGGGAGGGGCGGGGGATTGGATTTATACATACTCCTTAATCAGCCTGGCGTGCAGACGCTCTGGGGCTCTAGGGGGATAGCAAACCCAAGTTGTTAATAAATTAAAAGAACGAGAAGCGCGTATAATTCTTGGTTTTCATCTGACGTTACGGCGGCCATATTGGTGCACAACCTTTATCCTTAATTAAGCCTAGTTCTCATATGTCGCCGACAGTCGCAGATCGTCGCCGATTTATGATTTAGATGCATGTTAAGTAATAAAGAACAATGCAGAAAAGCACTGCTTTTTTGATGGTTCTTTATTGCTTAACATGCTGCTGCACTTCCTCATGCATCTAAATCATAAATCGGCGATGATCTGCGACCGTCGACTCGCCCGGCGATGTATGAGAACTAGGCTTCAGCTATAAACTGGGCTGACTCGTATCACGAATTTTTTTCCTCGGCCACAAAACGAGATTTTAATCAACGTTGGGATTCGTTTACATCTAAATTAAACCAATTCTTTTTTGTACATTTAGTTTATGGGAGTTTCAAAACCACAGTGAGATCCTTTCGTATTGTTTCACCACCCCCAATCACGCCGCTCCGAATGAAATCTATGGCACAGCAACCTCGTCCCCTTGTGGCACAGGCAGCCAGACACCCCCCGATTCGAAGTTTCGATTTTCGAATCCAGTGCGGAAGTTCAAAATATTGCCATGCATATATTTTGACTGGTGGCTTCTTATTAATGTGAGCTCGGTATAGCAGCTAATTACCACACAAAATTGGCAGTAAAGTTCGATTACAAGATATGTCTTTTGATTTTCACATCTAAGGGTAGCTTTCAGTTCGAACTTCAGACTTCAAAGTGCAGAATGGTTAGTTTGGCTCCGTCACGAGGACAAGAACATGGGGTACGTATTTATGTGTCAAAGTTTCAATTTCTGATGTATTAGTTTGACTTTACAGTTTCGAGTTGTTAGTTTTACTTAAACATTGATATCAACAATTTAAACTAGGATTGTTGATATTCTTTACTAAAAGTGTGTTTGCAGACTGTCAGCACAAATATTGATATAAAAGGAGAATTTTGTGATATCGATTGGTATTGATTATCGATAGCAATCAATGAACTGTAATGATTGCATTAGTACTTAGTTATAGCTTTTAGCTATTGGTGATACTGTAATTCAGCCCTGTTTACATGAAGCAGATTCACAGTTGATTAGATCAACCAGGCACATGTTTAACACTTTGAGGCCCTGTGCCTGAATAAATCATCTTGCATTAGCCAAAATAATGTATGGGTCAATTCCAACTGTGATCATCCCATACCTCCCACCCCCAAACTTTAAACAATGACATTTCCAAATGTTCACGTGGAATATCGACAGACAAGATCATGCAGGCTGAAGAGATGGCTAGAATGAAGAGATTTTTTAATGTGCAACCGCTGGCCAACTTTTTTCAATAGTCAAATGCCTGACCAGGTGGGATTGCTTTGCGTCAAATTCCCACCTATACGGAGCTCACCTTGGGTCAAATGCCTGGGGTTTGCCCCAGGGTGGGGGTGGGTGGGGGTGGTATGATCGCAGTTGGATTTGACTCGTACATAAACCTTAAAGACTTGTTTTCAGGCTTCAAAGTGTTAAAGAGATAGGTTTTAACACTTTGAGGCCTGGACCTCCCTCTGTGCTGAATAAAATCATCTGGCATTAGCCAGAATAAACCTTAAAGACTCATCATCAGACTTCGAAGTGTTAAGCCAGCTGCACATGAGAGCAACTAGCTCAGCTAACCACCTCGCAAGACCATTTGCTCAGCAAGATTCACTCATGTGCACGTCATTTTTCTTTGGCCTCATGAGGCTGTGAGACAAATGTCTATTGTGTTTGATATAAAAGACTCTTGCTCAGCAAATGGCCTTGCAAGGTGGTTACCTGTAGTTAGCTCAGCTAGACTTGCTCTCATGTGGATAGCTCTGGCTTTACATGGAGAATCAGATCTGGATTCTGGAATATTATTTTCACTTTTGGAACACTATATTTTCTGTGCTTTCCTCACTTGTGGCTAAAAATGACCACCAACTAAGCTAAAATTATCAACATGACACACAGATTTAAGATGATAATGTGATACACTTTGATACAGTATGTGAGTCAAGGTTACTGACGTACTGTACGTATGATGTGTTTCTGACAATTAATGAAAATACAATGAGCTCAATCCAGACTTGTCTTGTGTAATACTGAATAACTTCCTCCAATTTACCAAAACTTATGCAAAATGAAAATTAATTGTGTTGAATAAGTGAGTCATTGGCTTGAATTAAATTCAACTTTGTTTTGACTTTTATACCGTCCAGCTTTTCAGCTTGTTCGAAACTTAATAATTTTATAGAGTGACTAGCTGATCAACAATTTATCATTTCAAATGATAAAAACAAATGATTTGTTGGCAAGATTTTAATAAGGCCAAAAAACCCCAAAAAACCCTGGGTTTCCTATTTCTCTTCACAAAAACTTAGGTAGATCAAGCTCTTGGCAATGCCCTCCGTGGCTCAGTGGTCAGAGCATTGCACAAGAATCACAAGGTCGTGGGTTCAATTCCTGCCGGAAGGCCTGTGTAGTTGCATTTTTCGCAACTGGTCCCAGTTTGGTCTTAAAATGTATATATTCTACACTCAAATTTTCCTTCACCCAAAATCCTTAGAACAAATTAGGTAGGGTAGGTCGGATTTACTTTTTTTTAACTTTTTTTTTAATTTATTGCCTAGGAATAACAATTAATATTCTTTCCAACACCAAATGTCAATTATGCTAGTACATCTTAATAGCTAATTTTGAGTACATTACTAGGTTCTGTTGCCTGATGCTTGCTATCCCAAGATGCAACTCAGGCTCATGCTCCTTAAAAATTCAATAAAAAGATTAGGGTCAGCATTTTGCTAGCAAAAAAACTAGGTAGGGTCAGGAAATCGGAAACCCAGGTATTTTTTTTAATGGCCTAAATGGTGTAAATTTCAAAGGAATAAACAACAGCTTGGAAACATTAACATTTTGCGTACATACTTACAGTATACAAGAAAACCTATAACCAGCCAATAAAATGATAGAACTCTAAAACATCTTTTGAATGTTAGAACAAGACTAGATATGCATATGTACTGTATATTTGCTTTCTCCATTTAACAGTGTACATTATACGGAGTCTGTATGTGAATACATGCATGTATGCTGCATCATGAGCCCCATTATGCAAACAGTGGTGTTTCACAATATTTTACATTGCAGTGCCCACACCAAAATGGCAGTGCTGCAGATTAGCTGCAGATGTAAATACATGTATCAACTGCAGATGTAAATATTGACTGCAAGTCAAAATGCATAAATTTATATACTGCACATTGAATGTGCAGTCAAACAAAGTTTTCAAACTCAGTGTGTAGAGTATAGTCAATAATTATGCAGCTAATCTGCAACACAAAGTAGTTTTAGTGCTGCACGTTCAATACTTACATAATTTAATTGGTGAGGCAAACATGCTTTAATAATACGGTAAGCATGTTTGCCACACCATAGTTAATAGAAAATATACATGGTTTAGAAACCCGGCAAACTTCAAAGCGGTTAACAATCAAGCTACGATTCATGTTGAAAGGTACATGAAGGTGCCAAATCCTTTGTTTTAGGTTTATTAATATTTAAACAGTACAGTTGAGTGATTGAACCCAAACGTTGCTATTGGATGATTGCTTCATTATACAGAAAACACAATATGTTCAGTAACCGTGAAAGTGCAAAAATTTGCATAAACCTGAACAAAAACATAAAAAATGACTTTTGTGAGCTTCCAAACCATGTATATTTTCTATTAACTATGGCCACACCAAGTAAAACATAAAACAGACCTGTCAGCTTTTAGCATTATGTCTTTTCTCAATGTCCAGCCATGTTGCATGGCACACCCTAATTTCACAGAATCACAGATTTCGAGTAAAATAGTCCAGAGACTGGAGGGGGAGTATTGTCACCCGAGCGGAGAATTTACGAGACCAACTATTTTTAGTGTAATTTTGGGTGTACAGTACATGTATGTAGATTACGCTTTTGCATGTTGATCAAGTGTTTGAGGGGCCGTTTCTGATAAATGGGGGGGGGGGGGGGGGGTCTTTACCTTATCAGTTTTACCTTAAAGAACATTGGAAGTATAATTTAAGTTTCTTTCATTTGAAAGAACTTGTGAAATGGTATAGTAAGACTCTTTACAATTTTCCCATATCTATCTTAGTTTTCGAAATATTTTGGCCAAAATCAGCGTGCAGTCCGCCATTTTGTAGATCTTGAAACATATGACAAAGAGTGAGTAACTGTTTGTACGTAGCTTATTGATGATCTGTTTACATTCTTTCAATCCATTTCAGCTCAAAAATACAGTAGATGAAGAATTGGATGAACACGTTTCGTGAATCTAAATGATTCAATGTCTATTGATATGAGTTTTCTCTTTTATTATATTGAATTTTTTCATATCAATAGGCACTGAATCATTTAGATTCACGAAACGTGTTCATCCAACATTCTTCATCTACTTACTGTATTTTTGAGCTGAAATGGGTTGAAAGAATGTAAACAGATCAATAAGCTACGTACAAACAGCAAGGGTGGGTCGTAGCGAACTACTTCTAGTTCGCTACTGTAGCGAACTACAATTTTCAAGAAGCGAATAGTTTTTGACTACTTTTTGAAAACAGTAGCTGTAGCTGTAGTGAACTACATTTTTTCAGTAGCGAAGTAGTCAGCTACTTATTAGAAAAAATGCAAAACAATCGCTTTTCGCTACTTTTCGAATTTGACATGGTCACAACATGGTTTCGCTTTGTTCGCTCGCGAGACTATTCGCAATACGTACCGCTTTTGGGAATTGAAATTTAAATGCCGATTAGCACTGCTGATTGAAATACCGCGATTTCAGCGCGGTCTTCACTAATGGCTTTTAACAAAAGCGAAAGAAGAGACTTCCGCGAGAGGGCGAGCGAGAAGAGGCGGCTGTTCTCTCAGGAGTGACGAGCCGATATAAATATTGTCTATTCACAGTAGCGGAAGTAGCAAAATAGTTACATGTACATTGTGAGTCTTGATGTTACATCGTGAGACCTTAATTACGTTACATTGCGAGACCTCACGTTACATTGTGGGTGTTGATGTTATATTGCGAGACCTTACGTTGCATTGTGAGACCTTACGTTGCATTGTGACACCTTACATTACATTGTGAGACCTTACTATACATTACATTGTGAGACCTTACGTTACATTGTGAGACCTTACTGTGCATTACATTGCGAGACCTCACGTTACATTGTGGGTGTTGATGTTACATTGCGAGACCTTACGTTACATTGTGAGACCTTACAGGACGTTACATTGTGAGACCTTACAGGACGTTACATTGTGAGACCTTACGTACGTTACATTGTGAGACCTTAGGGACCGGTCATTATTTATGGCAGGGGTTGGCACCGAAGAGAAATGTTTTCTTAGTTGAATATTTTGCTGACCCAACCATTAATAAGTTCAATATTTCCTTTACTCAACCTCGAATAGCAATAAAAAAAATATTACCCACCCTAAAACTTAAACATTGTCCAAAGCATTTTATATGTTAATATTTTGATATATCCTTTTGAGATTATTAAGAATATTAAAAAGGATACTATTCAATTACGGAATGTGTCTGTTAAAGCAAGAGTGGTGGAACCACATTAGGCCTTTCCTCTCTACATCCCAAGTTCAATTCTTGCTCCATGCAGTTGTCCCATGCCACACAACTGTGGCCACAGGTTTTATCCAGGTACTTTGGTTTTCTCCTGTAGTAACTGAATTGAACCTCTTTATAGGGAGAGTAGTTCAGACACGACTGGTATTTGTTGTCCAGTACAGGTATTTATCCAGGTACTTTGGTTTTCTCCTGTAGTAACTGAATTGAACCTCTTTATAGGGAGAGTAGTTCAGACACGACTGGTATTTCTTGTCCAGTACAGGTATTTATCCAGGTACTTTGGTTTTCTCCTGTAGTAACTGAATTGAACCTCGTTATAGGGAGAGTAGTTCAGACACGACTGGTATTTGTTGTCCAGTACAGGTATTTATCCAGGTACTTTGGTTTTCTCCTGTAGTAACTGAATTGAACCTCGTTATAGGGAGAGTAGTTCAGACACGACTGGTATTTGTTGTCCAGTACAGGTACAAATAAAGTTAAATAGTATAGCAGCAGTTCATGTAATGTCACTTTAGCTGAAATAAGTTCCATGATCCTGCATGAATCCCATATCTTGTTGTGACTACTAAGGGTAGAATTTCATCTTCCTCATCAGTATTATTTAGGGGGTGGACGTCGGTTGCTATGAGGTTGCTATGGTGGTGCCCAGGCCACATTCACAAAGATGGCGGATCAGAGCTTCGAAAACTTTCTTTCGACTCTAAATTTTACAGCATTGTATTTGCAGCGATTCAAAGACACTGGTTAAGATGACACTGACTTATTGATCAATGCAACCAACGAAGAATTTAATCAAATGTTTGAGATTGTGCCATTTCATTTGTTGGTGGAAAGTTTGTTCTTGGTGGAGATGCCCAAGTTGCCGATGTCAAGTCATGAGATAGGTTGCAATACTTCAATTCTATTACTGAAGAGCTGTATAAATGTGCCTACACAAAGAAACAGTCCTATTTTCTAGCATACCTGGAAGGTCAACGAAAATTTAGATGGAATATAAAGATTGCATTAGAAAATATCCAGATGATATTTGACTCCCATCAAAGTGGGATGGTTCCTAATATCAGCTTGTAAAGGTATCAGTCCATTGCAGTAGATGTAAAAGTACAAGATGTTGGTAAGTGTCAAAGAGCGTTTAAACATGTTGATGAAACTTTGGTTTCTGTGAGAAAAATGAAGGAGAGGTTATTGAACTGAAAAATTGAGTTGGTGGATGAAAGCATGACCCCAAAAGACTGGGCACATGATGAACTAAGCTTCATTGGAGATTCAGTGGATCTATTAACTGCTGCCATCGTGAAAGAGCTTGATAGCCTTGTAAATAATTTACAATTTGTGCTCTCACAACTGCAAAAAAGATTCAATGTCGCCCCAATCTTACAGGTGTGCAAAAAGGAAAAATTAGAGCAGCATAGCAAAGTGGCAAAGAAAAAGAGGACGAAGGCTAGTTTAAAGGCAGTTGCAGATTACCAATTTCCTGCAAATGATCAAGACCCTGACAGTGACACTGACACTGATTGACATAGTATATTAATATATTATGTTGACATATTGACATATTATTTTAGAAATTACATTAATTTTTTTCTTTACCCAACCTTTGAGTTGGTTTATTATTTTTTTACCCAACTTTTGACTTACTTGAAATTTTGTTTACCCAACCATTTTCTCTTCGGTGCCAACCCCCACCATAAATAATGACCGGTCCCTTACAGGACGTTACATTGTGAGGCCTTACGTACGTTACATTGTGAGACCTTACAGGACGTTACATTGTGAGACCTTACGTACTTTACATTGTGAGACCTTGCGTACGTTACATTGTGAGACCTTACTGTTGTCGGAAATTCGCCTCCCAAATCTCAAACACTTCACAAAGGTGTTATTATTTATTAAAGGTTCACAAAATTCACAAGTTATTCACGGTTCACTTCACAAACTTCCCTGTTGTTTTCACTTTCCCAACTGAATCTCTCGCTGACCATGCTCTCGTTCCAGCACTTTTACTCGTCCAAAAATAATTACGAATAAATTAAAGTTAATTATAGATTACATTAACATTATCACGAAAATAGCAACAGTTTCCGACACTGTACATTACATTGTGAGACCGTACGTTACATTGTGAGACCTTACGTTACATTGTGAGACCTTACGTTACACTGTGAGACCTTACATTACATTGGGAGACCTTGCGTTACATTGTGAGACCTCACGTTACATTGTGAGACCTCACATTACATTGTGAGACCTTACGTTACATTGTGAGACCTCACATTACATTGTGAGACCTTACGTTACATTGTGAGACCTCACGTTACATTGTGAGACCTTACGTTACATCGTGAGACCTACTGTAACATTACATTGTGAGACCTTACGTTATATTGTGAGACATCACATTATATTGTGAGACCTTACGTTACGTTGTGAGGCCTTACGTTACATTGTGAGACCTTACGTTACATTGTGAGACCTTACGTTACATTGTGAGACCTTACATTACATTGTGAGACCTTGCATTACATTGTGAGACCTTACGTTACATTGTGAGACCTTACGTTACATTGTGAGACCCTACGTTACATTGTGAGACCTTACGCTTCATTGTGAGACCTTACGTTACATTGTGAGACCTAACATTACATTGTGAGACCTTAAGTTACATCGTGAGACCTTACGTTACATTGTGAGACCTTACGTTACATTGCGAGGCCTTACGTTACATGGTGAGACCTTACGTTACATTGTGAGACCTCACATTACATTGTGAGCCCTCGCATTACATTGTGAGACCTCACATTACATTGTGAGACCTCGCATTACATTGTGAGACCTTACGTTACATTGTGAGACCTCACATTACATTGTGAGACCTTACGTTACATTGTGAGACCTCACATTACATTGTGAGACCTTACGTTACATTGTGAGACCTCACATTACATTGTGAGACCTTACGTTAAATTGTGAGACCTCGCGTTACATTGTGAGACCTCAAGATACGATGACAGACCGTACGTTGAAGACTTACATGTACGTTGTGTTGTGCCTTACGTAAGATTGTGAGATCAGTTTTACTACACTTTTTGAGATATCGTTGTGACAGACAAACAGAGGAACAATATAATCTCCTGATGGAGGTAACAACGAAGCCAGGTGAAGGATATTCTAATACTGCGAATTCAGGTTGAGCGTTTAACGACAACAATTGTCGCATTAGTTGCAACAATTCCAATTATGACGTTTCTAGGGACATTTTTCAATCCAACTGCGAAAAATTCACACGCAACGCAGATATTTTTAGACAGAAGGTCGTAAGCCCCGCACAGCAACGTCTGACATTTTGCCTGGAAACGTCATAATTAATTATTGCAACTAACGCAACAATTGTGTCGTTAACACTTTGAGGCCTGTACCTCTCCCTGTGCTGAATAAAATCGTCTGGCGTTAACCAGAATAAAACACTAAAGACTCGTCGTCAGGCTTCAAAGTGTTAAAGAGATATGGGTTTTAACACTTTGAGGCCTGGACCTCTCCCTGTGCTGAATAAAATCGTCTGGCGTTAGCCAGAATATAATACTAAAGACTCGTCGTCAGGCTTCAAAGTGTTAAAGAGATAGGTTTTAACACTTTGAGGTCTGGACCTTTCTCTGTATTCAATAAAATCGTTTGGCGTTAGCCGTAATAAAATACTAAAGACTCGTCTTCAGGCTTCAAAGTGTTAAACGCTCAACCTGAATCCGCCGTAAAAAATATTTTTTTACTACAGGGTTTTTCTTTTGGTCATGGAAGTGACAGAGATTCAGTAAGAAGTGAAGATGTTGATTTATTGAACGAGAGCAGAGATCTTTCTCCCGTTGTAAACAGAGCTCAGTTTGTTCCTTTGTATATTTCATGGATTGCTGGATTCGAAGCATTATTAATTGTGAGTGGTTTGATTATCACCTTATACCTACGGTAAATATCATTTTTAAGTGTTTAATCCATTTCATGACTTAAGCAGCTCTGTATAATTTTGAATAATATTTGCCATTTCGCTCTATGAAATTACTTGGCGCTGTCACGAAAGCGGTGTTACGCTAAGAAAGGAGAGAGAGCCTGTATGCACGGACTCCATACAATTTTAAACATCCGCCCCCGTTTGAGATAAAGCCAATCAACCCATATATACATGTCAGATGTGTGCTCGTTCGTGTTTAACTGAACAAAGCAAGTCTAATAGCATTTCTTTCGTGTCGGTTGCGACAAACTGATCCATCGGAAAATTTCCATTGTGCGTTCATTATTGAATATTTTGTCATTGTTATTCTTAAGGTTACAGGATACCCTACGAAGCCATTTCAAGAAATTTGTTACCGCTCGCTCAATTTTTCCCCGATTTGTCTCAAATTTGCACCAAATGTAGTTAAGTATGTGACGGACACTATCGTATAAAACAGTAAATAAGAAATAAAATATTGTTGCAGATATAATACTCATCAGTTTAAAATCACAGTACCTTCGCGCCGCGGTTTAAGGCGGTCTTGGTTTTACCAAAGAGCTCTCAATTTATCATATTTACTTTTCTCAATGTTTGTTCTAAAAAGTGTGTTCGCATTTTTTTTATTAATGTAGTGGTTTAGCAGCTAGGATATTTTATTTCTCGACCTATGTTGTGGCACAAGCAACTGACAAATAAAAGCTTGTAACTCAGGTAATTTTTACATAATTAAAACGCGCGAACACACTTTTTTAGAAGAAACATTGAGAAGTGTAAATATGATAAATTGAGAGCTTTTTGGTAAAACCAAAGACCGCCTTGAAACCGCGGCGCGAAGGTACTGTGATTTTAAACTGATTATATGAGTATATCTGCAACAATGTTTTATTTCTTATTTACTGTATAATACGATAGTGTCCGTCACATACTTAACTACATTTGGTGCAAATTTGAGACAAATCGGAAAAAAATTGAGCGAGCGGTAACAAATTTCTTGAAATGGCTTCCCAGGGTATCCTATAACCTTAATATGGTTTACATAATTTTCTCTTCCTTCTTGCAAGATTTGCTGAATCTATTGCAATAAGTACACTGTTTCTTCGTTTCACTCCAAGTCTAGATGATGGTTTGACTGTATAATTTTTCGCATTTTTGAATTTCGTTTCAAAACCCGATCTTTTTCAGTTTGAGACTTCGGTACACAACATTCACCGAATTATGAATTTCACTGGGACCTGCACCGCATAATGCCACGCGAGGTGGATGGCTGTAGTAATTAACCCGCATTCCTGCAAAGCCCAAGGGAATGGAAACTAGTATATAGGCAACCGAAAAACCGTGCTTTTCACTATTTGCCGATTTGCCACGAAGATAAACACACCAGGATTGGATAATTTGTTTGCAGTAGTCCCGTGCCGCGGCCGAGCTGGTTTTTCTCCGTATATATGGCCCACCAACAGGGCAGAGACCCGTTCCTATCGATGTTGCCGCAGCATTAGCCGAACACCAGCAAGACGGTGTAGTCGTTCCGGTTATCGACGAGCCTGGCCAGCCTGACCTGATCTCCAGCTACAACCCCAGGTTCGTACCACGGTTTGTCTGGTCGTTTTATTTTTACAAAGTTATGTGTGCCAGCATCTCTCGGTTGTTTATTCTTTGTGTTTCCCTTACTTCGTTTTGTCCCACTATGTAGTGCGTTCTCTCCCCGTACTTGGTCGCTATCATTGGATGTATATTGTATTTAATATACGTTTCCCAACGTTTTGTTCAACTGTTGTTTCGCTACGACTCTTCATGATATTTGTAATCCCTACTGCTCAGGACGTAGGTATTAGGTATAGCTATCTGCTATCATATGATTCATAGATATATGAATCATATATTAGCTATCATATGATTCATAGGTATTAATAGTATAAAAAAAATTCTGGCGCGCTTCGCCCCCCATTCCCACCACCAGCTCCGGCCCTGAACCTCGATGAGATCTCGGGTGTGCAAGACAAAAATTCAGGTGTGCAAGTGTGCATTTATGAGTCTAAAAAATTCAGGTGTGCAAGTGTGCACTCAGATTTGTCATTTGTGTCGTTTATTTACAGTCTGAATAACTCAAGTTGCCAAATTAAATAAATACGGTATTAAAATATAAAGTTTTTAACGTTATTTTCTTGTAGTTGATTGCTGCCCTGTCTTGTGAACTTTTTATGACATTTTATGACCTTCAATGTTCTTACAAATCACCCCTCAGAATGCAGGAATTGGCATTTCCAAGACTCTAAATTTTAAAAATTTCCGGGGGGCATACCCCCGGACCCCCCTAGAATAATTCAAGTGTGCAACGTCATTTGACAAAAAAAATATCTCCGGTGTGCATGCTTGCCATACTCTGCAGTCTGGCCCTGCCGTAGCTCCCTCAGCGGCGCTCCACCCTGCTTTGGTCGCGCAGCAGGCCTGATCTCACTTCGCTCGCTCAGCACCCTCCTACCAGATCAAGCTGGATTCATCACTGCTACTGCTTAGCCAGGTTTCGGCCGTTTTAGTTTTATAATACCATGATCACCTCGGATTCTATTGTTCCGAGCGGGCATTAAAATCTCTAAATTCTCTCTGAGCGGGCAATTTACTAAATTGCCCGCTTACATCGCCCGCTTGCATATATTTTCCATCATCAACATGCACGAGAAAATTAGATGCAACTTCTCTGTTCAACCGTGTAAATTTCCTGGCGGTAAGATTCTCAAAGTTTTCCTCGGCGATCATAATATTACAAACTGATAACATGACTTGTCGGGAAATTAGCGATTAAATTGCCCGTCGCCTCGGGAAGATTTGTAAAAGTCTTTCACAAATCTTCCCTCGGGCGGCGGGCAATTTAATCGCTAATTTCCCTCAAGTCATGTTATTACTTATAATAAGAACCGGGATATCTTTAACAAGGTTACGACCTCTGTTAATTTCGTTCACTTTCCGAGCATATATATGGTTGCCGTTTTTTTGCTTTGACGTTTTTACAAACCAGATAGGGGAAATTTGCTTCTCGATGGTTTCAGTATATGAAAATCTGAGGTCTTTATTCCAGTCAGGCGACGCCTCGCTGGCGATATTTGCATGTGATTGCCTATTGTATATTGATGTAGTTCGTCGTGTTGGTTTCTTGAGTATTTCGGCCAAGTTTTACCTGTCAAGCGTTTTGTTAGTCTTTGTCCTATTCCTGATTTCCTCCGTACCGTTTTACTACGGCGAAGCCCAGGTTTTTGACACGTTTTCTTTTCACCAAGCAGCGTTTTGCCCTCTTTGTTGTATCGGACGCTACCCATCGCAGGCAATCGAGGTCTTCGGACACAAATATCAAATAATATGCACATACATGCGGACTGACCTGGCAACCTGATCATCGAGAGGGGCACTCTTAGTACGCCTTATACACTGACTAACGTCGGAGTTCTCGTGCATGCTCGGTTGCTTTTGTGGAAGCATCCTTTACCTGGCCTGGCTGTTTATATGCGCCTCTCTCTCTCACAACTTGCCGTTTTCGGCTAAAAGCTCGCCGTTTTATTATATGCCTGTCTTATCCTGTTCACGTCGGGTGAGGTACGCGATAATCCAAACAAATTCTCTCGTATTCTAGCCTATTTAGGAACTTCTCGCGGTGCACCGAAGTTTTGTACGATTCGTCTTGTTTTTGGTGCAGCGGTGTCGTTAAACTTTATACCTTCTAGTCTAGGCGTTCTTACTTATGAGATTACACACCGAAGTTTTATATGTTGTACTCATTTCGGTGACGCGGAGTCTGTCTACATGCGTTTTGGGTGAAGCAATGCCTTCGTTTGTTTTTCGTATTGTGACACAAGTTTTTCTTTAGGTGCACCGTAATTTCTCTGGCATATTTTGTTTGGTGAGATAATTTAGGCCATGTCCACACGTATGCGTTTTGATAGCGGTTTTATATTGTTCTCGGTCCTCAGTGGAGCAGAAAACAATGGGCTCATTACCTGAAACAATATGAAAACGCCAGGAAAACGTATACGTGTGGACGTGGCCTTAATGTATACATGTGCTTTTGGAGAAGTAATTTACATGTGCTTTTGGTGAAGCAATTTACATGTGCCTTTGGTGAAGCAATTTACATGTGCCTTTGGTGAGGCCATTTACATGTGCCAAATTTAACGTTTTGCATGTGATTTTGGTGAAGAAATTTAATACATGCTATTATAAATCCAAACTTAGTTCGAAGGAAGTTCGAAGGAAGTATGTGCGCGTGTTTCTCTCACAAAGCCAAACATGTAGAATTTTCAAGTGATTATATTTGATCATAGAAAAGATATATAACCTTCTCTGATAACCATTATGCACATGTGAAGTCAAGTTGTTTAATTTACATTTCAAACAAACTGAAATATCTCAACAACGAAGCAAGGAAACGAAAAACTGAAAAATATGTTATTCTATCATTTTAAGTGTTCTTTCAAATAAGACAAACTTAATTTTTGTTTCATGTACACTTTTTAAGTCTGTCAATGTAAGGACCACCCACCCCCTCTATGTAGCAGGCCACTGACCCCACAATTTGTGAGTACGACTGACCTAGCAATGTTCTATGGGTATCAGCCTGTTATAATCTGGAGTCAAAACTATTGTGTAGTGGGCGTGCTACGAGGTCGACGTTTTCTCGCTTCTCCTCCTCGACTATATTTATTCACACAGTCAAGTAAACGAACGCGTATCGAAGCGAGTTGAACAGTTTTTCAGCCTGCTTTGCCGGGATGAAAACGATTCCCGGTTAACCGGGCCAGCCCGGTCCACGTAATCGCCCCCTTAATCCGATAAAACAATGTTGCTTAAAGGTGCATTTCACTCCGTACTGCGTATGACCCGCCAGCTTTGTTTTGTGAGCCTCACCAGCAAGACATTCGTAGATAATTACACGAAGTACTCAGCTCAGTGTAAACTAGCAGAAAACCAAGAGATTCGGCGAGGATATCTCATCGGATTTCTTCTAAAAATGTTTTGTTTCGGGTACAAGTAATGAAGAGGAAGCAAGAAAAGCTTACAATCTTGAAGAGGGTATCATTAATTTTTTTTCATAAATAAAGATATGGACATTAGTTTGGTACATGGCGTAGAACGGAGTGGAATGCACCTTTTATGCTAGACTTGCTCCAAGTCTGCCTCTTGTTGTTTCGAGACGGGTTTGTTTCGAGATAAAAGGCAAACATAACCCATCTCGAAACAAACCCGTCGAAGCAACAAGAGGCAGACTTGGATTGCATTTTAAACATTACTTATTAGTCATGTGACAAGGATGAGATTCCATATTGTTATTGGGTGTTCATTATCATTCTTTTGAACATGTATAATCAGGGCCTTTTCTCCGTGGGGGTGCCGTTCCCAAAGGGACTCTTCTAGGGGAGTTCGGGGGCATGCCCCCTTTTATTTTTTAAATTTAGAGTTGGAAATGCCATTTCCTGCATTCTGAGGGGTGATTGTTAAGAACACTGAAGGTCAAAATGTCATAAAAACTAGTTAAAATACAACACATTTCTGACTGTTTCGCTTTGGGTCAGTACTCATCAGCTTGTTCACTTTCAAATATAATATGGAAAATTTTTTGAGGAACAAAAAAAGATTTTTCGTCACCACATAATGTTATCAAAATAAAAACCATTTAAGGTGGCTCCATACAGTTTCTTGAAACATGGAAAACACAAGTTTGAGAGTCCAAAACACGTACATAAACAATTCAGAAAAAGAATAAACTAAATGTTATGCATAATTAAACAGTCTGACAATCAAAAACTGTTACCAAATTTATACCAACAGTTGTTGCTATGGCAACAATGACGCTTCAAAATGGCTGCCAATTACCCTTCAAACTAATTTAATTCGAAAAAAACTTTGTGACCCCCCATTTTTTTTTCATTAAAACTTTTCTTGAAGTATGAGTAATCAATAGGCCGATTTTAAAAAAATTCTGTAGAACGAATAATTTTGTTTTCGGAAAAATCATGTTTAATTTTTAAAAAATTTCGTTCTACAGAATTTTTTCAAAATCGGCCTATTGATTACCCAAACTTCAAGGAAAGTTTTAATGAAAAAAAAATGGGGGGTCACAAAGTTTTTTCCGAATTAAATTAGTTTGAAGGGTAATTGGCAGCCATTTTGGAACGTCATTGTTGCCATAGCAACAACTGTTGCTATTTATCTGGTAACTGTTTTTGATTGTCAGACTGTTTAACTATGCATACCATTTAGTTTTATTCTTTTTCCTAATTGTTTAATCACGTGTTTTGGACTCTCAAACTTGTATTTTCCATTTTTCAAAAACTGTATGGAACCACCGTAAGTACTGTAAAGACTTATGTATACCTTTGTAACAACTGAAACTATTCAACTGACTTGCTAATCCATACACATTTTATCCTGGGGGCAAAAATGGACATTTACTGGGGGGGGGGGGGCGCAAAATCAATTCGTGTGTGTGTGTGTGTGTGTGTGTGTGGGGCTCTAGAGGGGGCATTGCCTCCCTGTTATATAGTTAAAAAAGGCCCTGTATATAATTGGTAAATCCAGGTATCCAATTTATTAATAATTCATGAAAAAAATTCAAAAGAAATTAATGTTTAATCAGGTGTTGTGCAAATTCATTCTGATTTATATAAACTGATTATATCTTTAAAAATGTTAATGAACCGCAACAATTGCATAATATGTGTGAATTTAATAGATCGTTTTCACTCACGTGATCGGTAACCCCATTGGGGTGGTGAAACAATAAGAAATATTTGAATAAGAATAGAGCTAAATTTTAATGGTACACCAATATGGCCGCCATTTCATTGTTTTGGTACACCAGTATGGCCGCCGTGACGTCAGATGAAAACGATCTATTGGATATGTTGTATCCACGTCCCAATTGTATAGGATTTACAACGGCTCGCCTTCGGCTCTAAGCTCGATTTCCAGCCGTATCACGGGCCCGGGTACTCAACTCTCCCGACTCGTTTAGCTTGTCCATAGTGTCGATTTGCACCAATCACAAACGTGCCTGCACATTTTTGGCAGGCCCATACTGTTATTGGGATGATTAGAATTTAGGCATGAATTACCGCGTAAGTACAAAATGGCGATCAATAGAGTGCTGATGAGTGAGGTATGCGACCTCATCTTAGAAACGTTTAAAGTGCTTATAAACACAAATATGATATTAATGCATATGGATTCTATTTAATGTGTATAGTTGAATGCAAAAATATTTTTTGATTTGAACTTTTATTTGTCGTTATATTGAGGTTTGTATTTCCAAAATGGTAGTGAGGACAACGTCTAGCTATGTAGGCATAATTTTCGTACACAGTGTTCTGTTACAGCAGACGTTAATGGAATACTTGAATGGTACATTCTATATTTTATCATTTTTTTCATTAAAATCTTCAAGCGATTTATCATAAGAAAAGAACTGAAAAAACACACACAAATGCCTACATTCAAATACAAACCTCAATATAGCAACAAATAGATAACTATTCGCGTATGCATAGAATCCATATCAGTAATATCTTATTTGAGTTTATCCCCGAGCCCGGGGATATATATATATATATATATATATATATGTTATCAAATCCACAACTTGCGCAGTTCGAATAGCAGGGTACTGGTAACTAACCTGTTAAATTATTCAAATTATTTAAATATACGTCAGCAAATTATAATTTATAAGTTCGGTTGGATTACAAAATAGTTTTTCAACGATCATGACGAAAGAAATCTTTGCCAGAAAAAATGATTTCAGCTAAAATGTACATTAATATTACTATGAAGAAAGACCAAAGAAAGAAGGCTAACAAGAGATGTGGTAGCGAGAAAAAGACAACAATAAATACGACTTAAAACCACTGGAAAAAGCCTAAGAATTAATACGATAAAGACCGAAAACGATGCCGACCAAAATGTAACTGAAAGAAGAAGAATGTGTCCTGAAACTGTTCAAAGCCGGTAAAGAATTTTACTCTGTATATTCTACATAACTCGAGAGGGAACGATGAAGAAATTTTGAAACAAATGGCGTTTTCGATCATGAAGAGAACTGAATGATGCCTTGTCATATTTATGTTGCAACAACGAAAAAAGTAAGAAACCACGAACGAAAATTGAAAATGAAAATTAATATAAATAATATATTGTCTAGCATTGCCTTTCAACGCTAGGACGTTGACATTGTGTGATTTGTGTCTTTTCTTGGCCTTGAATGAAAATTTGTCATTTGGTTCGTCTCGTTTTTGTTTTTTTTAATATTGACATTGCATGTTCTTTCGGTGTGCCAATACACGACTACAGATGAACCTTGCTAACTAATTTTCTTGATGTTTTCTGATCTGTGTCGTTAATACAACAAAAAACAGAAATTAGGGGGGGTAGGGGGGTTAAAAATGCATATAAAGCGGGCGAGGGGTTGTTGCGTTCATGTATTTCTAGTAAGCACTTTAAGATTGATTGTCTAAAAGATTTACAACAGCAAGCTCTAGAGAAATTGGTTAATAGCCAATAAATTTTCGTCTTTCAACCTACAGGATCAGGGAAGTCACTTATATTTCAGTCAGCTTTTATGGTTTTTGATATCGTGAAATTAATTTATGCAAAGGTCGCAGACACGTTCTGTGGCTTACGCGTCCACCCGTCTCTTTCGGGGAGGTAATTGTCCCTTTAGCAGGGCTCAAAATAACGGCCGGTCACCGGTCAATGACCGGCCAAATTTTTAATGTGACCGGTCAAATTTGTATAACGCCGGGTGAGTTTGACGTTAACCATTACTAAACACCACTTTTCAAAAATTTCCAACCGAAGCTAGAACGAAGCGAGCAATTTGAATTACGACATTTAAAAGAAATCATGCATCGCTGACACGGCAATTTTATGGACTAGTATATTTTCGACCTTCAAAAAGCTTGCAGGGATTACTCTTGGGACTTCAAATTGTTCATTGTCTTTGTTTTAGATGTAAATTTATTTTGTATGAAGGACGTTATCACGACGTTCCCATTGTGTTTGCTAAAGCATGGCTCAAAGTAACGTTTCATGTTACGCCGGTCATGGTGACTGGTCAGTTCCAATTGTGACCGGTCAAAGGCGATTTTTGACCAGTCAAATTTCAAGTATGTTCTACGCTATATATAAGCTAGTACTGATATGAACGTTGGTCATAAAAAGGGAATGCAAGCATAGTTCACAATATATATATATATATATACATGTGTATATATATATATATATATATATATATATATATATATATATATATATATATATATATATATATATATATATATATATATATATATATATATATATATATATATATATATATATATATATATATATATATATATACAGACATTATTAAACGGGTCTACAACAGCACAACAACAATCATTTTAAGTTCCTTCAAATGGGAGTAATAAAATTAATTGCAAGTAATATGACCGGTCAAAATGACCAACAACTTTCACTGTGTAATACGTGAAAAAATGCAAAACTTCGTACGCAAGAATGCTTTCGTTGAGGTAACATGTACAACGAGGACAATGCATGAATTCATTTTTTGGATGTTACATTGTATGAAGGACGTCGTCACTGACGTTCCCATTGTCTAGCTTTGCTAAAGGTCCCCCCTAATTATACCGGGGCCCGGGAGACGGTTGAAAATGAGCCTGCTTCGGCTCGCATTATACATGTAAATGCCCATACAGTTCGGTTGCTCATATATATATATATATATATATATATATATATATATATATATATATATATATTATTACTTATACATACTGTAAGTCAGTGGTCACCACGTATATTTCTAAAACGTTGTTTTACCCTCACTTGTTTCTAGTTTGTGTTTGAGATCATGACCTTTATTCTTGCTGACGTCTTGTATGTCAAGGATCTGGGTGGCAGAGATCCACCCTTTTCTTTCCTCGCTCTTCTACATGTGCTGCTGTGGCTTCTCATAATGGTGTGTCACTTCTTCCTAATATTTCAACACAACCGGCTGCAGCTTCGTGGCTATTTGACGTTCTGTCATCAAGTCAAGCATCTAACGATCCTTCCACCACTTGTCCTCTCATTTGGTAAGAACTTTTCTCAGTATATTAATTCGCATTCTTCTTGAATCTCAGCGGTGGTTGAGTAGATGTTTTCTCTACTTAGTGTCATTATAGTTGTTTAATGTTAACGATACTATGAGATATACCCAAATCACTTTCGCAACTGATCGTGATGTCTGTACAATCTAGAATGAGCAAACGTGATATTACGTTCACAGTGCAGTGCAATGCAATGCAGTGCAGTGCAGTGCGGTACGGTACGGTAACGGTAATGTGTAGTACAACAGTACAGTACAGTACAGTACAGTACAGTACAGTACAGTACAGTACAGTACAGTACAGTACAGTACAGTACAGTACAGTACACAGTACAATACAGTGCAATACAGTACACAGTACACAGTACAATACAGTACAGAGTACAGTACACATGCAGTACACAGTACACAGTACGCAGTAGTACGCAGTACACGGTACACAGTACAGTACAGTACAGTACAGTACAGTACAGTACAGTATATTGTACTCCAACTCCCCTGGACTCCCACTCCACTGGACTCCCACTGCACATCTCCTAATAACATCTGACGAAGTTGAGGGTTGTATCACTTCCCAAACTCTCGCATACCTCGCTAAAAATTCTTAAAAAATTTGGAAATCCCCACAGATCTTAAGTCCCAAAAATCTCTGAAAATAAAAAAAAAAAGCTTTATAAATCCCGAAAAATTTATAAAAATCCATGGAAATCTATGGAAATCCCTGGAAATTCTTCCAAAAAACCTCAATATGAATTTTAAAAAATTTTAAAAATCTCATGGTATTTTGAAAATTCCCAAAGTTTCGTACGATTTTTTGACAGTGATACATCCCTCGGGTGGAGGTATATCGTACTTCCTCGAGTACATTTTTTTGTTAGAAATGAATACTCAGTTGAATTGGTTGAAAGAAAATTTATAAGCGCCTTCTTCTTTAAGCGCCCTCCTTTTAATAGTTTGCCTTTACGATGTTGCGAGAACCCTGCCGTTTATTAAGTTTGCATGTGTTTTTTTTTGTTTAGTTTGTAAGCATGTATAGTTCTTGTTGTACTTCTTTAGTTAATCTACGGCGAAGTCAATAAAAATAAGCGCCCACTTTTTTACCCGAAATTTAAAACTAGGAATAATCACAGGTTAAAGGTGCAACCAGGGCAAATTGCGTATTGTAGAATACCAGCATTTTTTTTTTGTTTCGGTGCTTCCACTCGACGTACGGAGCCACTAAGGTACGTGTTCTTTAATGGCTCCCTACGGTAATTTCAATAGGGGACTGGTGACTAGAAATAATATCGCTACGCATGCGTAAATAGCGATCTTGTCGATTCGAAATTCTATGCCGCGTCGACATAGATGTTAGACCTTTAGACGTTTTCTTCAGTGAATTTTGCTAAAATTTTGTAAATAAGTAGTTTATAAAAAGTTATAAAGTATATATAATTTTAAAAAATTTTCATAAGACAGAATTTTTTTAAATCGATAATTTTTATAGCGAAAAATCCGTCCATACAACCCTCTCTAATTTTGTGCATGGATATTCGCCACAACAGTATCTATCATCTCAGCAATTTTTAAGAAAATTCACCGAATCAAACTGAAGATATGCCGCTTTATTTTGAAATATTTGAAAATATACCAAAGTTCCAACGTCATTATTATCATGGTAACAGCAAAGAATTGAACTTTTTGATAGGTATTTTATATCTGCGATGGTTCTGCTATAGTATTAGGTCTACTTATTTATCTAACAAATATTTATACTTATATTTATCTAACAAATTTTTAAACTTGTGAGTAAGTATAGGTTATTTTGAGGCCACGAGGGGATATGCGAATAAACACATATCCCGAGGGGCCTCAAAATAACGTACTTATTTTTCACATGGTGAGGTCTGGTTGACAGGATTTCATAAGATAAGGAGTGATGCGGGGGATATTAGACGGGAAGATTAGAGGAGAATATTATAGCGGGGAATGGTAGAGGGGAATATTAGAGCCTTAGAGGGGAATATTAATCTATTGTTTTGCCAGGGGCTATTGAATATATTCCCCTAAACGAACAATGGAAACAGAGGCATGTGAAAAATAACATTAGATAATGAGCGTACGAAGTAGCGCGTAGTTATTGAAACTATATATGGAGCCATCTTAAATTCGCTAAAATTCTCTCAAATTCTCCGAAAACGAATCGAAAGCAGAACTCGTCTCCTGTGCACTGTTAGATACTAGAGCCTCTCGTAAACTAGAACTAGCAGTTGTGCCTCTCTCATCGGAGTTGGGCGTCATTTTGAATTTTGGATTTGTATCGACCCAGACTCCCACACCACACATGGCATCGTATTTCAACAAAGCATATATACGATATGGCGGAAAGGTCAGTAGGTCACGGTATATATTATAGCACGAAAGAGCACTACTAATATACTGCTTTTAACATGCGTTATTTTTATAATTAGAAGCAATATTTTGGTTTTCTTAGTTTGTATTTGAAACATCGAATGTATTTTTCAAGTTCCGCATTATGAATATAAAAGTATAGAACGTTTTTGAAGTTTGGCATAATGTATATCGGCACTGAATATTGTCCAATTTTGCGCCTCGTGCAAGTTTCGGCGTTTTGTTTCCACGCGGCCTTCCAAATATGGCAAATATCGAAAGATGGCATAACTTTCCAAATATACGTTGGCGAACAGTTCGAAGAGCGTTGGAAAATGTGCCTTGCATAGTAGAAGGAAACGAGTTCAAAATAAACTGAGATTGAGAAGAGAGTGGCCATAAAGCAGCTGCATGTGTATCTTGAGGAAAACGTTTATTCGCAGGTTTCCCATTTAATTACAGTAAGATTTTCACGCAATTCGTGGCCCCTTCGGCTTAACGGCGGGTAACTGAATTGTCTGACATTCTCTTGAGCAAAACATCATTTAGAATTTAAATTCGCTATTAAATTTAACTATTATTGATATGCGTGCGCATAGTCGTTTTAATACATACGCATGTTTTATAACTACGAAAATAATCTGTCTGAGCTGCCAGTAGCCCACTCAACATAAATTGTTTAATTATTTAAAAGATTTTGCAGTGAACGCTATTAACTGTAAACCAGCCAACATATAGCAACAGCAGAATTGCTATAATATAATATAATGTTGTCTGACGCTGACACAGCAAACATATAACACACGAATTCCTGAATCAAGAATGCACTTCGATACACACACTCATTCATTCATTCACAACTTTACTGTTTTAGTTACTTCCAAAAACACACTGTTTTAATTAGGGGGCGGCACGAAAAATAACAATAGCGCATAGGCGCCTGCAGGCGCTCGGTTTTCCCCGATCACCCAGCGCAGGCTAGCAATGGGAGATGACTCCCCAGACCAAACTTTCTTCCCTCAGAGTAGGTTGCTCCCAGCTCTCTCGCTGGTCGCAATAACCGGCAATAAGCGCCAGGCGCTTACTCGAGATAATACGGCAAGCAGTCTCTGAGTGCTTTTTTAGTATTTTTTTTTTACTATTTTATAGGGAATGCTGTGCTATTGGCCTTCTTTTCTATTGCTGATTATGCTTGGGCAGAAACCAGATTCCATCATTATTATTTTTTCCAGCTGCTCTATAGCGTGGAATTTGTTATTATTTTGCCTGCATTAATTTATTATATAGGTAAGCTGCTTTGTATTTTAACAGTAACAACACCTACAACGACAACCTCAATCCCCACTAAAATCCGCCCTCCTGGGCGGAAATACCTTATTTGTTGACTACCTTATATACAGTATATGTGTGTGTAAAACTGTTATTTATTTTTAGTCAAAGTAGTTATATTCAACAAAGAACGTGCGTTGCCAGATTGTTACACACTTGTTGATAATAACTTCCGATTGGACATTGAGGGAGAAATTGGTTACAGGTATGCCTATGTGCTGTGTTCTCCTGTGTAGTGGTTTGCTTTGCTTTGCTTTGCTATGCTGTGCTATGTTGTCTTGCCTTGCCTTGCGTTTGCGTTTGCGTTTGCGTTTGCGTTTGCGTTTGCGTTTGCGTTTGCGTTTGCGTTTGCGTTTGCGTTTGCGTTTGCGTTTGCGTTTGCGTTTGCGTTTGCGTTTGCGTTTGCGTTTGCGTTTGCGTTTGCGTTTGCGTTTGCGTTTGCGTTTGCGTTTGCGTTTGCGTTTGTGTTTGTGTTGTACTTATGTCGCTTGTGTTGTACTTATTTCGTTTGTGTTGTACTTATGTCGTTTGTGTTGTACTATTTCTGTCGTTTGTGTTGTACTTATGTCGTTTGTGTTGTGCTGTTCTTGTTGTGCTTTAATTTCTTATTGTACTGTGTTGTGTCGTTTCGTGTGTTGTGTTGTGTTGTGTTGTGTTGTGTTGTGTTGTGTTGTGTTGTGTTGTGTTGTGTTGTGTTGTGTTGTGTTTTGTTTTGTTTTGTTTTAACCTTTACTTTTCCGCCGATTTTGACCATTTTTTTCAACCTTTGAAACAAGGTCAAGAAATGATAATTTAACTTAGATAAGGCCTTTCTTAGCTTCTGCAGCAATAAAAAGCGTTTAATTGTGTTAAATCGTCTTATTATACAGATGTAAGACAGTGTTTTACTAGAAAATAACCGGTGGCATATTTTGCATATTCTCACTAGTGAAGATGTCGGTGACGTCATTTACCGCGTTTTACATAGAGGAAAATTACACGATGGCTTGAATATATGAATTTTTCCTTCTCGTGGTGAAAATAATATTTAGCTCATTCGTTGAAGTCATTCGAGAAATATTGTTTTTACCACTCGAAGATAAAATCCATATCTTTGCACATGGTGTGATATCCTCTATATATTCTAGTTTTATTTTAAAATTTGAAAACGATGCCCAAAATCGGTCAAAATGTTAAGGGGTTAACTGTGTAGCGGTTGCATGAGATGTATGAGATGTACGTGTTGCGTTGTTTTGTATTTTCTAGTCTTGTTTTTTTGTTATCATACACGCAATGTCATGGCTTGTTTTGAATTGTTTTAATTTACGCAGCTTTCTTGATTTACTTTTGTTTCGTTTCGTTTCGTTTTGATTTGTTGTTTCGTTTTGTTTCGTTTTGATTCGTTTCGTTTCGTTTCGTTTCGTTTCGTTTCGTTTCGTTTCGTTTCGCTTCGCTTCGCTTCGCTTCGCTTCGCTTCGCTTCGCTTCGCTTCGCTTCGCTTCGCTTCGCTTCGCTTCGCTTCGCTTCGTTTGGCTTTGCTTTGCTTTGCTTTGTCTCAGCTCAGCTCAGCTCAGCTCAGCTCAGCTCAGCTCAGCTCAGCTCAGCTCAGCTCAGCTCAGCTCAGCTCAGCTCAGCTCAGCTCAGCTCAGCTCAGCTCAGCTCAGCTCAGCTCAGCTCAGCTCAGCTCAGCTCTGCTCTGCTCTGTTCTGTTCTGTTCTGTTCTGTTCTGTTTTGTTTTGTTTTGTTTTGTTTTGTTTTGTTTTGTTTTGTTTTGTTTTGTTTTGTTTAATATACTTTTGTTTTAATTTAATTACTTTGTGTTGTTGATTTAAAAAAAAAACAACCTATAAACATTATTAAACATGATACGTATGGGCTTTTTATTCAAATTTTATTTATTTTTTGATAGCAGATTTCCTTTGACCTCTTTTTGCAGCGAAAGTAGGTGGCCAAATGGAATTTTGGAAAAGCAAGCAGACATGATTCGTTACTTGAAGCAACATAACGATAACTTATCAAGGCGCCTTCTCAGGCAAACGCAAGGCACCTGAACTAAAAAGGGTGGATTTTCCGAATGGGAAATGAACTATTTAGCGAACTGGGCTGTTTATAACCGAGTAAAACAATGGGAGGGAAATAAATTTGTTATTTGATGAAATATTTCTGTATGTGAACAGTGTGAGTTTTTACAAATCTATGAATTGTTTCTTTTTTGTAAATAATCTTTCTCAGAATCATTGACTGCTGTGAAATACAAGCGTATGCATTATGCAATTGTTTATATGCTCAATTTTTTTTAAAGTGCCTATCTCAGGGTTGGCGATTTTACATATTTAGGATATTTGGAACATTCTACGAAGATTTATAAGACCACTTTCACAATAGCGACTAATTAATCTGAATATTCTTTTGTGTGCATCCTGATAAGCCTTTCTGACCTCGTTTGTGTGTTTGCATTTCAAAAGAATCTTTCCTTCATAACGAGGCTAGAAAGACTCATTTAGATGCACATAAAAGAATATTAAAGTGGTAGCCATTAAGAAAGTGGTCTATACATCTTCTTTTCTTAAAATGTCATCTTCATGGAATTTTTCGCTGTTAAAGTTGGCGATTTTGACGGTGGCCGTGAATTTTCTTTACTGTGTTCCAGTCGCCGGAAGTCACGTAGAAACAGGGAGACCCTCTCAGACAGTAACAGTGCTTACATCGGGAGTTTACGGTTCACCTTGGACTTTCTTGTCTTCATTCAAGTTATTTTGTTGGAAATTTTTTTAGAAACTGCCAAACAGGTGTGTAGTGATCTTACTCTCGAATGAACCCAATTGATATGCTAGAATAGCGCTGTATGCTATTTCTTTTTTGCGACAACCATGTACTATCCCGACTCATGGGAGGCGAAGAAGAGAAGAATAGCTTAGTGCATGTAAAAGGAATGCCGATTTCGTCAAGGATAAAGGTGTGAAATGAACGCCGACATCTACTTCTATGACCTGTTCGTGGTTTGATGTAGTTTCATCGGGAATATTTGGTACTAAGTCTATTCACAGCAGTTTATCAGGAGGAAAACCCGTCGGTGTGGGGATTACAAAACGACAACAATGGAGCGTTTTTCCCCCGGAAAGTGACAAAACCGGGGGGGGGGGGGGGGTCAGTCTCATATTTGTTTTTATCGAAGTATTGTTTGCGTTTGATCAAGATTCAAGAATATAATTATCGACATATACTTGACTATAGTGTCGTCTATACTTGGTATAGTGTCGTCTGTCTACCTCTGTTCAGTTCTAATGCTGATGGCCAAAAAGGCCAGGAGGTAAATATTATTCCGGGATACGTAATCGAGATCGAAGACGAAGTAAATCTGTCTAATGTCGTGTGGCATGCATACCTGAAGACGAATCATCAGAATGCATTGTCAAGTTGTATGAAGACGAGTCGATTGCAGATGAAATTAGGATCGCAAATTTAATGAGCAAATGCGAGTTGAAAAAGATTTTCTACGATGGCTACAAACTCGCTTTGCGCACCGATATAGGTGAACGATTTGTAAGTTATGAAAGTTTGCTTTATCAATGAATTTATGTTTACGTTTTATCGAGTGTTGTATACTGGCATGCATGCCATATTTGCTATCACAAAATCGTATACTGTCAAAGCCAAATGATTCGCATGCTTATATTTGTTATATATGTGGTCACTACGTCTACCAGGACGCAATATGGAAGAATTGACAAGGCAAAGTATAAAATAGAAGACACCGAAAAAGCAGGTAGGTACTGTCAGTATTGATTATAGATTAATAGAATATTCCCGTTCGCTGTCCTATTTCCACTCGCGAATAAGCCAGTTGTGCACAATTCACCTAAACTAATAGAATTGCTTCGTTCTTCAAAATTGCCAAAATTCAGTGCTCGTGCAATTCGATAAACAACAAATGTTCGATTTCATCTTCATATACTTGAAGAAATTGACTCTGTATACTGTCACCTGCAAGTTCAAAAGTGGACGCGAGTATTCCATTAATCTATAATCAACATGCAGACAGTTCCTATACCTGTTTGCTGTACTGGTCTTTTATTTGATACTTTGTCTTGTCAACTTCGATGTATCAAAGTATTGTGTCTCGTATAACAAGTATCAATGCAGTAAGGAGTAAAATAAGTACATGAATAAAATGAGTAAGTGAGTAAATGAGTAATTAGTATAGGTAATCATATGATAGCGAGTGCAATTAATGATTTTACACTACGAGTGATATTTGAAAACTGATCCAAAATTGCACGAGACGTAGGCGAGTGCAATTTGGCTCAATTTTCAAATATCACGAGTAGTGTAAAATCATTAATTGCATGAGCAAAATCATATGATTACTTGTTTATTATATGCATGACAAATTTACGATATCTATCTTAATTACAGTCAAAAATTTTTGTCTTAATTTGAATGTTTATTGGCCATACAACCACAGACAATCTTAAAACGTTATTCAAAGCAGTGAATTAATTTTTCTTTCTGGCAACTAACTATAAGTAATCACAAACTTCAAAACCAATTTACAATTACCTAGCAATTCGCGCGGTTGAAAACATCTTGTTTCGTTACAACTGGACAACAAACAGTTTCACTTATGGTGAGCAGATGTTACCTGTATTGATCTTCAAATATTTACATGAAATTTTCAGTTGAAAGTGTTCCACAAGTCGTTGGAAAAGTCAAAATCTTTCAATTTGAAAATACGCCGCCATTTTGAATTTTATTTTTTACCACTGTTACCATGGTAACATTAATTTGCACTCCGGAGAGTGCAATTAATGACGGTAATAGAACGACGAGGAGTGCTATTAATGCCAAAATCATATGAGTGATTACAAAATCGACCGACCGCGAAGCGGGAGGTTGATTTGTTAATCACGAGTATGATTTGGCATTAATAGCAGGATTCGATTCGTTCTATTACCCATTAATCCCCTCGTGTTCGTGTGGTTCGCGAAGCGGGCCTCGCGACGCGAGGGTACTAATCTCGACGGAGTGGGCGGTAAGTCCGGTCGGGGATTGTACCCATGTTGGCGGTTTGGAGTATCCATTTGTGTGTATATATATATATATATATTTATTTATTTATTTATTTATTTATTTATTTATTTATTTATTTATTTATTTATTTATTTATTTATTTATTTATTTATTTATTTATTTATTTATTTATTTATTTATTTATTTATTTATTTATTTATTTATTTATTTATTTATTTATTTATTTATTTATTTATTTATTTATTTATTTATTTATTTATTTATTTATTTATTTATTTATTTATTTATTTATTTATATGTAATTAATGATCAACGGAGACCATGTTGGGGATCCGTGGGGCGATGGTGGTTAAAAGGGTACACGTGTTTTCCTTTGTAGTTTTTTGCGTCAAAACAAAACATCATTTTCGTTCGAGTTTGAGTACAAAACTACAAAAGTTCGGAGAAGAAAAAATGTTTATAGGCTAGCTAGAAATGTTGAGACGTATTCAAGGGAAAGACAAGAGAAAGAAACAAGCGAACGAACGAACGAAGGGAACAGGTCGAACAGCACTAGGCCAGAGCAAGATACAAGGAGAACTACAGTAAAGCGACTTGAGGACACAGCGTCTAAAATTATATCAAAGTTTATAGTCGAAGAAACGAAAAGAGTGACTCGCAATATCAAGGCTAAACCCGGTGTCTAGAACTACATCAGCGGAGAGAGGAACAGTGAAGAGAGAGGCTAGAAATTATGCCAGAAAACACAGCAAAAAGAATAGCACAAGAGAAAGAGAGACAGCGAAGAGAAAAACTTGAATTCGTGACTGAGAGATGGTACGAAGGTACAGAGATATTTTTTAAAACATTTATTTATTAATAACAAAAGAAAACGTATTTAAACAACATATCTCTGTGTAGGAATTGTTGGTGGCATACATGTACTGTACAATCATGTATTTGACGTTTTCATACATTCACTGTACTGCACAGTATGCATATTTATGATTTATTATAAATTCATCAATTGGAGTAATGCCTAGCTATTCCTCCCTGGAATGTCAGGCATAGTTTGCAAACTTTTTATGCCTGGGAGTGGGGCATTTATCTACAGTACTGTTCGAGGTACTGTTTACCTAAAGCTGAAAAATTTCTGGTTGCTAATTTAGTCACATATATACTTGCTTTGGTATAGCTGTGGTATAATAAGCCAATTAAACAGCAATACAACTGGGTTGTCAAAATATTGTATTTTGTGCAAAAAGACAATATAATTTGTACTGGTGTGCTACAATGGGAGGTACGGGACTCCCATATATTGACTATACAGGGGTGTGCCACTGGAAAGGGAATGGTTCTCATTTTTAGTTTGGAACAGGGTACCGGTGTAATAATTATCACACTTTTGATCTGGTGCAAGGTCTGTTCTTATATGCTGGCAATCATTTACTCCTTTCTTTCAGTTTGGAACAGGGTACCATTTTTAGCCATTTTGTGTGAACCCAATTCCTTTGTCTGGAGTAACCAACATAATTTAAGGGTTCAGTGGTACGCCCCTGGGATTGAAGGCAGAGTGCATTAATAATAATAAACAATGAACACGAGGGGTTTGCATTAATGTATTTCTAGTTATATATCCTTCTGTAATCAGGTCATGTCCTCGTCTTCTTTGTTTTCGACAGCAAATACTTCATAGTAGCCCAACTTTTGGGTTCTAGACCTAGGCCTCTCAACATGGCCCGCAAAAAATGCAAATGTCTGGTGGCCATTTCTTTTACGGAGACTCGTCGAGGAGTTTTTTTAATAATAAAGTGAATTTATGAGGAGTTCATACAATTATATGTGAGGTAAAACCGGGAGTTATTGATAAAGAATGACAAGAACCAAAAATGTGAGTAATTTAGTGCTGTTTGTCTTTACTTTATAGTGTGTTTATACGCATGTATTTATAAACACACTCATGCAGTTTAAGCTTTACTGTATTTCACCGAGTGTTGCTACTTTACTGACTAAAATATTTAAGAAATACCCGGGTGCCAATCTGGATAATACTTTGTTTTTAATTTGTTGGGGACACGACACTGTTTTCAAAACATATACAAAAAAATACAAATTTAAATTCTATATTTTAATATTTAAAATCCTCCATTTTTTAATTTTTTGAAAAATCCCGCAAAATCCTACAGCTTAGGTGCTGAACTGTGATTGGACAATTTTGATAGCTAGCTTGATTTCCATTGGCTGAAGCAGGTGTGCGATTACAGCTAGCAAGAGGTGCGATTAATGCTCAAATTGCACTCCTCTAAACCAATGAAATTGCAGTATTTGGGCCTGATTACAGAAGGATATATAATTAATGGGGGTAATAGAACGACGAGGAGTGCTATTAATGCCAAAATCATATGAGTGATTACAAAATCGACCGACCGCGAAGCGGGAGGTTGATTTGTTAATCACGAGTATGATTTGGCATTAATAGCACGATTCAATTCGTTCTATTACCCATTAATTATATATCCTTCTGTAATCAGGTCATGTCCTCATCTTCTTTGTTTTCGACAGCAAATACTTCATAGTAGCCCAACTTTTGGGTTCTAGACCTAGGCCTCTCAACATGGCCCGCAAAAAATGCAAATGTCAGGCGGCCATTTCTTTTAATATACGGAGACTCGTCGAGGAGTTTTTTTAATAATAAAGTGAATTTATGAGGAGTTCATACAATTATATGTGAGGTAAAACCGGGAGTTATTGATAAAGAATGACAAGAACCAAAAATGTGAGTAATTTAGTGCTGTTTGTCTTTACTTTATAGTGTGTTTATACGCATGTATTTATAAACACACTCATGCAGTTTAAGCTTTACTGTATTTCACCGAGTGTTGCTACTTTACTGACTAAAATATTTAAGAAATACCCGGGTGCCAATCTGGATCAATCTGGATAATACTTTGTTTTTAATTTGTTGGGGACACGACACTGTTTTCAAAACGTATACAAAAAAATACAAATTTAAATTCTATATTTTAATATTTAAAATCCTCCATTTTTTAATTTTTTGAAAAATCCCGCAAAATCCTACAGCTTAGGTGCTGAACTGTGATTGGACAATTTTGATAGCTAGCTTGATTTCCATTGGCTGAAGCAGGTGTGCGATTACAGCTAGCAAGAGGTGCGATTAATGCTCAAATCGCACTCCTCTAAACCAATGAAATTGCAGTATTTGGGCCTGATTACAGAAGGATATATAATTAACGATATAATTGCACTCCTCTTAGCCAATCAGATTGCAGTAATTTTGTCGTGCATATAATAAGGAGTAAAATAAGTACATGAATAAAATGAGTAAAGTGAGTAAATGAGTAAAGAGTAAAAAAGTACATGAATAAAATGAGTAAAATGAGTAAATGAATAAAATGAGTAAATGAATAAAATGAGTAAAGTGAGTAAATAAATAAAATGAGTAAAATGAGTAAATGAATAAAATGAGTAAAGTGAGTAAATAAATAAAATGAGTAAAGTGAGTAAATGAATAAAATGAGTAAAGTAAGTAAATGAGTAAAGAGTAAAATGAGTACACGAATGAAATAAATAAATAAATGAGTGAAATGAGTAAAGAATAAAATGAGTACATGGATAAAATAAGTAAATGAGTAAAATGAGTAAGTGAATAAAATGAGTAAAGAGTGAAATAAGTACATGAATAAATGGGTAAATTGAGTAAAGAGTAAAATGAGTACATGAATAAATGAGTGAAATGAGTAAATAAGTTAAATGAGTAAATAAGAAAAATGAGTAAATAAGTTAAATGAGTAAAGAGTAAAATGAGTACATGAATGAGCAAAATAAGTAAATGAGTGATATGAGTGAAGAGTAATGAGTAAAATGAGTAAAGAGTAAAATGAGTTAAATGAGCAAAACGAGTAAATGAGAAAAATTAGTAAATGAGTGAAATGAGTAAAGAGTAATGAGTAAAACGAGTAAATGAGTTAAATGAATAAATAAGTAAATGAATAATGAGTAAAAAGTAAATACTCTGAGTTTCTTTGAAAACACTCAAAACAGTTATTCTGCTCCTGTTCTTCCCTTTGGCAACATGTCGCATGTCTTAAATTTGTGGAAAAATCTTTTCGAGACTATGTAATCTACAGCGCCATATGAACACTGCTTATGGAGAGAGCGACGTCTCACGGTCTTGCAATATCCAATTACATGCACCCGTAACTAGATACACTCAGAATGGAAAGACTGTCTGGGTAACTAGGACACTTTTAGCGCATCATTGGGTGTTATGGAAAGTGGCAGTGAGTCCAAGAATTTAGGGGACCTTTACACGAGCCCGAGTTGAGAGCCAGCCCGGGTCAGCTCGCCAACCCGGGTCAGCTCGCCAACCCGGGTTATCCTTTTTTCGTGTTTACATGTCACGAACTGGCTGCTTTTCCCCCCAACCGGGTCAGCTTTCTTCAACCAGGGTTGGGAATTTTTTTGTCCGAGCAGAGCTCTTGTGTCAAGACATGTGGTCGATTATTATTCACTAAACAACATGGCAAACAGCACGGCTAGTGATGTTGAAAAACGTCGTAAGCAAATTTCGATTGTTTCAGTTGTCGTTGCCTTGTATCCTCGCCTATTCGTTCGCGTAAGTGAGAAAACAAGGCAACGACATCTGAATTGAGTCGACATTTTTGTAGTCCATCTCAGTTTTGTAGTCCTTCTGAGACGGACTGTCAAATATTCGATCTTGTCACTAGACCACTGCCATGATTCATGAAAGTTGAGAGTTATTTTCTTTGCGAGCGCTCGGACTTCTCAAATCAGACTCCTGTGTAAACATGGCAACTAACAAAATTGGCGTCAAAGACACAATTCGTAAGCGCCTGCCAAGATTTGGTCTGTTATGTTAAACTCCTTCTCCGTTTGACATTTCGGAAAGAAAGATAATACTACGACCCTTCCCGCGAATGTCTGCCAGTTTTTTCGCGGCCATGCAAAGAAATGGGATCGAAATCGCGCAAAGGATTATAATTATCGTCAAAGTGAGGTTTGTCATGAAGTGCAAGAACGGCACTAAACTAAAGTAAAGACCACATTGGAATCTGAAAGTTTATGATATGTTACGGCATTCTTTAGAATATCATAATTGACAACTTTACGTCAGGTCGTTTTTTCATATAAAATGAATACGTAATGGATATTTAAAATTTACAATAAAGTCTCATTTGGCGCCACATAGCTGACGACAAAGCCACGCATATCTGCTTTCGTTGAATTCGATCTTGTAATTAGGAATCTTTGTTAGGAATTCTTTCAATACTCTGTTTCAACAATGTAGTTATTTATACACTGAAAGTAAGATGAAAACTAAAACGCTCATTTTTCCCGGAGCGCGGGCGGCAACGCAGCAAGACGCCGCATCTATTCAACAGCGATGCGAGTACTCGCACAACAGTAGAAATAGTCAAATTAAACCCAATCGCCTCTGACATCTGAGCCGTTTAGGGGCCCGTGAGACTTACCTTCCCCCGGAGTCATCCTGGCTCTGGGCGGCCCTTGAATCGAAAGAAACGTGTACCGTTTACCACTGCAGTCAACGCGCTTTTAAAGTTTTATTGAAAATACAACCCATAATTGTTCAAAGCGTTAACAGACGTTTCTTACACAAAGGTTAAATTTAAAGTGATAAAGTAAAGTGAAGTAAAGTGAAAGTATAAAGTGCATGATAAAGTAAAGTGAAGGCAACCTGGGGGTTGGAACTACTTTCCAAAAAAATATTAACCTGATGCAAGTGACATGCTTGAATCCTACAAATTCCTACAAATAGTATACAAAGTTGTACACGATAATCATATAAATGATTCACTGCATGTCCGACTACAAGCTAACGAACAAAAATGTAACCCATTGCCTGTATTTTCCAACTTCCACAAGAGATACGATCGCCGGGACTTAGAGCTCCAAAACCAAGAAAGGAATCAGGGGTACGACAGTCGTTCTCATTATTTCCAATAATTCCAATCCTTACCCTTCTGTAACCATTACCGATCCCAATATTAAATCCTTCGCGATTGCAGTTTGTTTGAAGAGATGATCCACTGATCAACGATTTCCATTTCTGCCTGCCAAGATTGGTTAAACGTTGCTTGCCATCTGCGATCAAACTATGCAACGATCTTGCTGGGTAGGTGATTGAAACAAACCTAATATTTGTGCCAACTTTCATTCCAACACAAAGTTCTTTGAATGAAGTACTCCAGTATGTAGGTAGCTTAGTTTCTTTTTGATCCAGTCCAGATAATCCTCCGGCGGGATTATAAGATTTTTTGTTTGTCCAATACGTAGACGAGTAATGGAGTGTTTTCTATCGGTAAAAGAAACTATTTTAGTTAAATTACAATGAGTTACTTCCAAGTATTCTCTATAGGCCAAGAAAATAACATATAATAATGGCTATACAAAAATTGATGGCCATATTCTTTCTCGTGTATACTAACTAAGCATCGCGTAATAAAACCATGCAAAGTGTTATTATAATTACTCGTTTTTTTCTTGTTTTTATTTTCCCTATTTGGGTGTCACGATCTTGCGTTTTCCCACTTTTTATTTCCGCTAATATTCATACTTCCGGTGAGTTAGTAGCCGTGTGACTGAGTGGACTGAGTGAGGCCGTGAGGAATGTTGTAAGGTCTTTGCTCGGCTTTCGCTTTTGGAGTTCGACAAAAATCTTTGCCTTTTGATCAAGGTGTTCTTGCACGTTGTAAAATGACTGACCGACTTTGTAGTTACTTTGTGGTCAGATGTGGCTGACTGCTGACAACTGTCGTGATCGTAAACATGTTTCACCAATGTAAAGTATGCACCACATTCAGCCTTCGATTCAGGCTCGGCGTCCAGGCGTCTTGTTATTGCGTAATATATCTTGCCTTTCTCGCTCAAACGATGTGCTTTAGAAGGGCGAAGGGTCAGGGTGAGTGCTGCCTGGCTTATTGGGCTTCGAAATAGCCTTAATTTTAACTAATTGTGTTGTTAAGCACTCGGCCAAGATGTTTTAACTATAAGTTTACGGACAGAAATCCACTGCATGTGCTTGGCACTGTTTGAATTCTGCCGAGGACATTAGCCTCCGTATTGGGAGATTTCTGTCGCTAGCTAGCTAACCCCGCTTTGTTTTAGAACAGAAAGCAACGACATGCATAAAAAACTCAATTCTATTTGATTCTGGTTGTTCAATTGTTTCGTTTATATCGCATGAGCCAACACGATATTATAATATTCTTTATTATGAAGCTAGGCCTAAATCAACAAGTCGAAAGCTAAATAACGATTAAAAAACGTAGTGTTTTCAAAAATCCTCGCTTCTGTTAGCTATATAATAATATTGTTTAATACGAACAGTAAAGTTTCGGGGGGGGGGGGGGGGTGGGTTATTTTTTAAAATATTTTTAAAAGTATAATACCTTTTTTCCATCGATTTTCATCACCGGCGTCCAACCTCCCCCAGAGCACCCAGGCAGCGTGGTCATCTGACAGAATATGTCGCTGTAACCCTTTAAGGTGCTGGTCTTAATGCGATATAATCCATTCTTCCAACTGCTTTAAAGTAAAAAAACAATGTTTTAATATGTATTCAATAGTAATTGATTATTCAAATTGTAAAAAAGAAAGGCGTTATACTCTATTTTTGTCTGTTATTATCCTATTTTTCATTCTAAGATGCATTGATTTCTGACGTAAGCCAAAATTATATATAGCTATCGTTGTAACTGTAACTGTGACTGTGAATTTCACGTGGCCATGCCCATGATCTATGTCATGTTCATGGTCGTGCATGGTCGACGTCATGTCATGGTCGACTTCATGGTCATGGTTATCGTCATGGTCATAGTTAGGGTCATGGTTATGATGATGTGCATGATATCATAGTCATGTTCGTGGTCATGGTCGACGTCATGATCATGATCATGGTCATGGTCATGGTCATGGTCATGGTCATGGTCATGGTCATGGTCATGGTCATGGTCATGGTCATGGTCATGGTCTCATGCGGCCATCTTGGTATTCAAAATTCGCCATCTTTCGTGGTTTCATTTTTGGAGCCGGATGAGGAATCCAGTTATGTAGATATCAGTGATCCACTTACGATAATATAAAACAAATAGCATAACTTACCTTGTCTTTTCAAGAGCATCTGCGCATGAAGTAAACACCGCTTGATAAAAATAGAATATCGTGTATTTAGTAAATGAAACTATTTTAAGTTATTAAAATTAACATAAATTAATAATACAAGTCTATAACGTATATTGTAATACATTCTTGTAAATAGTTACAGTTTGGTTTTACAAATGAAAATATTTCAACCCTCGAAAATTTTTCTTTGCTAAAAATCCTTAGGACACGCTATTTAATTGAGAGAAATGCGAAATATCACTTGTGATGTATCTTGATTTTTTTGTGTTGGCCCTTTTCTAAGACATACAGTTATTGATACTCTGATCAGCCAAAGTTTTGCAAAACGTATAGTTTTTGGCCGTAATTTATTAACATAATTTGAATGTGGTCAACAAATACAATTAAATCTATTTTTGGAATTCACCAACGGCGCGCTATTAGTTCCTATACCATTCAATGTGTTGGTCATGGCAGCCTATAATGTTTAAAGTTCACTCTCTACATTTTTTGTGAAGAGTTGAATGATTAAAAAATAGCTTTGAAATATATTAGATTTCAGCTTTTCTTTCCTAAATGTTAGGTATTATTACGTATAATATGTTTCAGCAACAGTTGTGTTTTTTTTTAAATAATATTACACAAATAAAGGAACACAAGTGGCTATTTTCATGAGCCGAACCAAATTACTCGGGCTACCTATGGTACTCCGAGGTTTCGGCACAGATTAGGAAATGAACAGAAGGCGCACTCGCGTCGGAAACTTTGAAGTTTTCGTCCTCGTGCAGGTACCGTCGCGCATGCTGGAAATTCGAGCGACGCCATTACTCTGGCCAGAAAACTCCAGCCAGAAGCAAAACATGGGACGCTGAGCGGGTTATCTGCTCTAAAATGGTCATATCTCGAAACTTCGTCCGTACATTAAAGTTTTATGGCGAGGACATTCAAGAAGAAGGTAGGGGAATTAGAATTTACTGCTTATAAGCCGATTAAGATCATTTAAAGCTATTTTAACCGAGCCTTCTCCAATGACTAGCCGAGTCCACAAGTATTTATAATAAGAGAGCTAATACAGTTTGCTCTATGATTTGAAGTTATTAGCTTTTTACACAGCTTTTGCATAAATTGGTTTTTGTTGCCAAGGCTTTACAGCTTTTTTCGGTAAATATTTTGAACGTTAAGTTGCCTCTTTATCGCGAGTTTATATTGGAAGAGAACAAGATCGCCCGTGCTTCTCCTATTGTATTTCAGTCTTATAATACCTAGCCTGCAAAGCAGGCTCTCTGGAAGGCGCGGGCGCTGAGTGGACGGAGTTGAAAGAGAGCCTGCTACTGAAGCAGTAACTTTTTGGATTTATGCGTACACAATGTACGCAAAAATCCGATTGGCTAATCCCTTTTAATTAGTGACTTATGCCTGGTGTTTCTGCAAAATATCGCATCAGACGCTGTCAACTTGATATTTTTATGGCTTTTATATAGTTATTTAATGCAAGGCTGTGAACTCCGATGCCGATGGGCTTTCATGTTGATGAATTTTGAATGATTCCGAGGAGAAAAGAGGTGAGTTTTTAAACGGGAAATATTTTTAAAATGGGGAAACGTCGGTCTTTAATTTGATTCATTGCGTGAATGTGTTTATGGCTGATTCATATAAACGCATTCACGCAATGAATCAAATGACCGACGTTTTCCCATTTTAAAAATATTTCCCGTTTAGCTAAAAACTAGAAATTTCTACTCCAAATAGCATTTTCCAATAGCTTCTGTTTGATATATATCTCATTTGTTATATCATTTAAAAAATTCTAAAATTCTCTATTAACACTTGTGAGGAGTCAATTTCCTGTTTTGTTTGTAATATTTTATATTTCGAACAGCGGTTCGCAGATTTTGGACATTTTAACGAGTTTTACTTAACGGAGAAACTTGACCTATACATCAAATGAAAGCTCATTCAACATGTGATAACATACGTGGACAATATATTTTAGTGATGAGTAGTTCTAAAATTGCTGGCCATCTTGTTCCACAACTGACAAAATGCCGTGTGCAAATCTTATGCCATGCCACTTCACACTCACTCCTCTTCTCCTCGGAATCATTCAAAATTCGTCAACATGAAAGCCCATCGGCATCAGAGTTCAAAATATCATAGCCCTGCATTAAATAACTATATAAAACCCATAAAAATATCAAGCTGACAGCGTCTGATGCGATATTTTACCGAAACACCAGGACTAAGTTACTAATTAAAAGGGATTTAGACAATGGGATTTTTGCCTACATTCTGTACGCATAAGTCCGAAAAGTTACTGCTTCAGTAGCAGGCTCGCTTTCAACTCCGCCCACTCCGCGACCGCGCATCCCAGAGAGCCTGCTTTGCGGAACCAGTGATATTTTAATACTGATGGATGAATTTGTTTTGCCTTTGATTTTGCATTTGAACATAATGTGTTTGAAATATACAGTATCTTCTATATTATTGCTGGACAATAATTCCCATTCACATGTTGCCATAATGTAAATATTATTTTATATATATATATATATATATATATATATATATATATATATACAAATATAAAATATCCAGTGCACTTGTATATGCAAGGCAGTGAATAGTGGCAAAAAGACATTACAATTACAGGGCATTTTTGACAGCTGGTCTCAATTCTTCACAAGTGTGAAACCTTTCTTCTCCCAGTTTCTTGTGATTTGTTTATCTGATTCTCAGACAAAGCATCATGAAAGACTTGAATTTCTTGTAGTGTCATAGAGCATACTGTTCCACCTTAATTATGCCCTTCATAAATACCATATGGAATTCATTGGAGAACATCAGTTGCAATGCAAATAAGTTTTGTCAGGAATGTTCTTAGTTATTTTCGAATCAGAAACGTGTATCCCCCTCCTTCTTCCCAAATATTCTGGCATTAAAACATAAATTTATGGATAAATAATTGGAATATGACTTTCATAGCTAGATCACATTATACAATTCCTGTCATGGTTTGTATCACCAATATCGGGCTGAAAACACAAGCTAACTTAAAATTGTTACAAAAAATATTAAAAGTGAACATCACTTAGGACGTTGTCACAATTTTCAACATCAGATTCCACCTGAGGAAGAATTGCATGAAGGTTAAGCATTTATCATTGATGGGGTTTCCCCTAGAAAAGTAAAATTGTCTGGTGTAAAAAGCATAAGACATCACTGATTCTAGCAATTAATCTTGTAAAAAAAGAAAATTTCGTCTTTTATGATTTATATTTATAAACTGCCTTCTGAAGTCTTTGATATAGTACCACCTCCAACAATATAATGGTCATCCCCTTTTACAGCTTTATGTTTAGTAATAATTTCACACATCACGACATAAATACAAGAAGACTGAAGTAAGACAATTCCTAATCTTTGTATCTACCGCGCATGCGCGAGTAGATACATTGATGTCGTGCGTGTAAAGTGGTGTAAAGTGGTGTAATGTAATGTAAGAAAGTAACAAAGAATGCCTTCGGAACCAATCAAAACGTAGAAAAAAACGATTGACTCACGACAAACCACCGAAGCCAAAATAACTACTGTACACCAAGTATTTCATAACTCATTGTTGAGAGCATTGTCTGGAGCGAGATATTTGACAAGGAGCGGGATATTCAACAGGTGTAAGTCTTTACAAATTTAGTAAGTATTTTAAGTATGAATCGTAGTCATTTCTTAATTGTGGTGTACTAGACTTTGTTGGAATGATGATAAAAGTTTTTGAAAGCAAATTAATCGGGTCGTTGCGTGGACAATTCCATATTCAGACGAAGCAATTTATATGGCCAACATGTCTGATCGAGCTTCGTAAACTGCCAAGACTGTGCGTTGCCGGATAGAAATGAATGACCTTCTTCTAAGAAAACAAAGTTAGCTCCATGGTCAAGCAACAATGCCCAAAACCTATGGTAGTCCACGAGCGAAATATGTTATTAAATAACATATTTTCGATGTAGATTACAAATAGTCAAATGTCAGTGACAGGCTACGTTGAGAGCGTGAACTGCCAAGTCTATATAAGCTTACAGTATTAATGGAGTAAAATTGTATGCTGCAGCTGTCAATGTCATGAATCTGTGTTATGAATGTGCAAACATTTATTGTACCTTTTACTGCATGTATGTAATATGCATATGTCTTGACGAACAATTAATATGGTTGCTCTTATAATTTTGATGACATAATTTTCTGGACATCTTTTTCATTCACTATTAAATTTTACACCAGTAATACTCGAGATGCTTGTTATCTCAAGCGATTTTCTTTACCTTCTAATTAGATTGCATTATTGTTTGACGAATTGTTGTAACGAAAATATTTCAATACTGTATTAAATTAGTCAATTAATATTTGATTGACGTACTTGTGGCTTTACAACCATACTTAATGACTATAAATTTTAGTACCATAGCTCTCACCACTGAGGACAGGAGTAAAGCCCATTTGGATTGAGTTAGTGTTTGAATGGGTGACCATGCACCTGTTCGGTCTTGGAACTCATGCCAGATATGAGTAGAGTTTTTCGCACTTAGCCTTCTGTGCCTTGCTGGCTTTACTCTGAGAGGCTGAGTTGACTGAGTTCTTTATCAATTTCTTTGAAAGTTTTCATGGCGATAATGTAATATAAATACGTTTTGTGGAAACACTACGTAAAATATTTCTTTGCTAAGCTTTTGGCCTGTTGACTCAGGCCTTCATCAGAGCAATTACAATAAGTTGTTGGCTCACGTCATTCATAAACTAAGCAACGGATCAATTAAATCACGTAAGAATACAATGGCGTATCACGTTAATTTCATTAATTAGAAATCAAAATCAAGATCATGGTCTACTGAGATTGCACAACATCGCAGTATTTCTCAGGAAGGACGGCCATTAAACACCATGTGGTGTGCCCTTTTCAGAGAACATTCTTGACTTTGTTTTCTAATTAATAATATTAACGTGATACGCCATTGTATTCTTACGTGATTTCATTGATCAGTTGCTTAGTTTATAGATGACGTGAGCCAACAACTTGTTCTTATTGCTCTGATGAAGGCCTGAGTGAACAGGCAGAAAGCTTAGCAACGAAATATTTTACGTGGTGTTTCCACAAAACTTATTTATATTCTATATCAAAGTTAAAACACAGCATGGCCTGTGAGCATAAAGTAGACAATTTTGTCAAAAAACTTTCTCAGCTCTAGATCTGAATACAAGGTTGTTTAAACTATACAATTCCATCATTTTTTTCAAGAATCTTGTTCAGCTATGAATACAAGGTTGTTACAAGTATACAGTTACATCATTGTTTTTACCATAGTAGCTATAGGCATTAAACGCACTAGATACATGCACGCCTGGGCGTGCCTATTTTTATACAGATTTAATGATTATTATTAACATAGAAAATAGAAATACATATATGTTATTTACCGGCTGGGAGGTCCGTATAGAGAAATATTTACCAAGGTCTCAAAAACTGCCCGAGGCCGAGGGTCGTTTTTGAGACCGAGGGAAATATTTCTCTATACGGACCGACCAAAACGGTAAATAACATATATTTTTTTATTAATCGTACGATTTATAATTTACATAATTAGGTAATAAATTAACGTAATTGAATTGCGTAATCGAGATGACATTCACGTGATATTCAAAAGTCCAAAGTTTATCGTTCGACAGCAAACAACTGCCGACATGCAGTCTGACAGAGAAGCTTGGAACCTCTTGTGATAAAAAACCCCCAAAAAACAGTCAAAATTTAAAGATTTAAAGTTTATTTGATAAAGATTCTTTGTCGTTCTTCTTCGTTGCTTGCTCGTTTTTGGCTGTTCGCTTGGAAAATCGCTTTCAATACTCGGCTGACTGCATGGAAATTGAAAGTGGGTCGTTCGAGTTTGAAGACGAAAATGCTGGTAGTATAAAGCCATTTGAAACTTTTTTCAAAGACGACACGATGAGGTTGGCATCTGGAAAATACTTGACTAAAGGGTAAAGACTTGTAACGGTTTTGTTGAGTAGTTGGACAACAGAAGAATGACAGTTTAGTATCAAAAGGTTTCAGCTTTACTTGCCTCTCGTGGTACGTTTTTTATCAGACATACTTCTATATAGTTTCATTTAGTGATTCAAAATACTGTGTTCACAAGTTTATATATGTTTTGTCTACTGTTTTAAACTGTTTTCATACGTCGTTGAGCAATAATACTTTAAAACTTTATAAATGTCGCTCGCTGAAATTTTGATTTTTCACAGTTTTCTCGCATTCTTTTAAAATTCGCTGTTTTCACACGAAGTTGTCAAAGCCATTTGGATAATAAAACTCATTTGCATCCACGTAGCTCTTTGTTGAATATATTTTTTCTGTGGTGAGCGAAATAGTTATGAAAATCGATCAATTTTAAATGACAGAATGTAAAAAAATAATCTTTTTTTGGTTTTTGTTTTGAAATCCGCAGCGGTCCGTATTGGGGTCCGTATCGTGTGATACGGACCGCTCGCTAAGCCAATCAGAGCGCGCGAATCAGATGGATACCGGACGGCAAAAAAAATAAATTAAGGTTACAACATACCCTAGAAAGTAAAAAAAAATCAGAAACGTAAAGATTGCTTCCAGGTCTATCATCTGGTAAAAGTTTGATTTAAAAATATTGAAAATTGAATGAGTTATTTAGTAAAACGTTACCCAAGTCTCCATCGGTGGCGGGAAAGTCTGTTGTTATTGCTAATGAGCGCTGTCATTAATCCACTAGCAAAGAAATATTTTACGTGGTGTTTCCACAAAACTTATTTATATTATTCTGTATTCTTAGTATTTTGTTTTCTCAACCCGAGTTCATTGTCCGACAATAATCATGCGAAAGTTTAACATTCTTATATTTTTCGGTAATTTCATACAAGACAGCACCTCTACCAACTTGGCGTAATGGATATTTGTCGACAAAACAGTTTTTACAACTTTTGAATATATTAATGGCCAGAAAATTGCAAAGAAACGTATACCCGACGACACTCATTCTACTTAATTTTGTTTTCTCCTTATTCTACTTCACCAGCCTTGTTTATCAACAAAATCTCCTGCTTCGGTAAACAAAGCAAAACTGGCCGCAATTTTCTTTTCCCCACAGTTGAGTAGTGCAGGATATCCCGAGCTAGAGGAACCAATCAGATTGTGTGAAAAGCACTATTCGCCTGCGAAATAGAATAGAATAGAATAGAACAGAACAGCACAGAACAGAACAGAACAGAACAGAACAGAACAGAACAGAACAGAGCAGAGCAGAGCAGAGCAGAGCAGAGCAGAGCAGAGCAGAGCAGAGCAGAGCAGAACAGAACAGAGCGGAGCGGAGGGCAGCGGAGCGGAGCAGAACAGAGCAGAGAAGAGCAGAGCAGAGCCGAGCCGAGCCAAGCCGAGCCGAGCAGAGCCGAGCAGAGCAGAGCAGAGCAGAGCAGAGCAGAGCAAAGCAAAGCAGAGCAGAGCACATAATAGAAGAGAATAGAAGAGAATAGAAGAAAATAGAAGAGATTAGAAGAGAAAGAAGAGAAGAGAAGAGAAGAGAAGAGAAGAGAAGAGAAGAGAAGAGAAGAGAAGAGAAGAGAGTGGAGTGGAGTGGAGTGGAGTGGAGTAGAGTAGAATGGAATAGAATAGAATATTTTGTTTTCTTTCGTCATAGTGAGCCTCCATATATAGTCACTAGTGACCTCTATATAGATTCCACTGCAAAGATTTTTTGCTTTCTTTTGTCATAGAAGTGAATCCTTATATAGTCTCTAATATAGTCTATATAGAGCAAATTCTCCGATGAACATGCTATCTATTTCTCAGGACTCTGTATCCCATAGAGCACCCAGTGACCATTGGTATGACAAGCGACTATATTAAAGTCGTTCTCTGTACCAGGCTACTGTAATACGCAACGTCTTTAAAGGCGTGTAGGCGCATGAACGCTCTGTGTACAGTAGCTAAGTTTTGACTGAATTCAATTGGCATTTATTTTTTAAAGGTGATGTGTCTCACCCTCGTGACAGCTTCCGTTTCATGTCACTTCCTGGCGAGTTGTTGTAATTACTTATTATAAAACAATTAGGACTACCTGTATATCAACAGTACTGAAAAACATTCGTAGTAATTTGCTCTATGTAGACTTTAAAGAATGATTGCTCCCACTCAGCTATATTCCATAGCTCTTTCATTCATTAAGATTAGACATACTAATGAGCTCTACTATACGTATAGAGTCCACAGCAAAGCTTTTTTGTTTTCTTTTGCCATAGTGGGCCTCAATATATAGAGTAACTATTGAGCTCTATATAGATTCCACTGCAAAGTTTTTAAGTTCTTTTGTCAGTATGAACAGTTATCCCCTCGTGTTATTTACATGTGACGATCAACTTAAAAGGGTACACGTGTTTCAGTGTAGTTTTTTACGTCAAAAACATCATTAATTTCGTTCGATTTTGAGTACAAAAGTTCGGGGAAGAAAAAATGTTTATAGGCTAGAAATGTTGAGACGTTTTCAAGGGAAAGACAAGACAATGAAACAACCGAACGAACGAAGGGAACAGACCGAAGAGCACTTGACCAGATCAAAACACAAGGAGAACTTGCGACTTGATGAAAACAAATCTCGGTGTCTAATATTACATCAGAGTTTATAGTCGAAGAAACGGAAAGAACGACTCGCAATATCAAGGTTAAACACGGTGTCTAGAACTACATCAGCGGAGAGGAACAGCGAAGAGAAAGACTAGAAATTATGCCAGAAAACACAGCAAAAAGAATAGCACAAGAGAAAGAGAAAGAGAGACAGCGAAGAGAAAAACTTGAATTCGTGACTATCAACACATGTGACCAAAAAGGCCGAAAATTAGGCGAAGGTACAGAGATAATTTTTAAAACATTTATTTACTAATAACAAAATAAAACCTATTTAAACAATATATCTCTGTGTAGGAATTGTTGGTGGCATACATGTACTGCACAATCATGCATTTGACATTTTCATACATTCACTGTACTCTACATTGTTTTGTATTGTCTTTATATTTCTAGATGTATGCATTATGATTTATTATAAATCCATCAATTTGAGTAATGCCTGGCTATTCCTCCCTGGAATGTCAGGCATAATTTTCAAACTTTTTTGCCTGGGAGTGGGGCATTTATCTGCAGACCCAGTACAGTTCGAGGTACTGTTTACCTAAAGCTGAAACAATTCTGGTTGTTATAGTCACATACTTGCTGTGGTATTAAAATTAAAGCCAATTAAACAGCAATACAACTGGGTTGTCAAAATATTGTATTTTGTGCAAAAACTCGAAAAAGACAATACAATTTGTACTGGTACGCTACAATGGGAGGTACGGGACTCCCATATATATATTGACTATACAGAGATGTGATATTGGAAAGGGAATGGTTGTCATTTTTAGTTTGGAACAGGGTACCGGTGTAATAGTTATCACACTTTTGATCTGGTGCAAGGTCTGTTCTTATATGCTGGAAGTTATTTACTCCTTTCTTTCAGTTTGGAACAGGGTATCATTTTTAGCCATTTCGTGTGAAGCCAATTCCTTTGTCTGGAGTAACCAACATAATTTAAGGGTTCAGTGGTACACCCCTATCCTGCGTTTGAAGGAGTAGCCCTTCCCTGGGATTGAAAGCAGAGTGCATTAATAATAATAAACAATTTCTAGTTATTAAAGCCGGTTTTCCACAAGGCGATTTTTTTCGTGCGAACCGACTTTATTTTGTTCGAATTCAATAGATTTCTGATTAGTTCCAGTTCAAAGCTCATGAGACAAAAGAAAAGCCGCTTCGCGCGAAAAAAGTCGCCTAGTGGAAAACCGGCTTGACAGCGGATTAATCACAGCGCTCATTAGCACAGAATTCTGTATTATTAGTATCAAATTTTATCTTGTCGACAGAACTCGCATATACAAACTTCCTCTGCTTTCTTTCCTTTCTTTCCTTTTTAAATGCCTAATGATAAGTCAAAGCTGTGTAAAAGAAAACGCCCGTTTTGTAAGTCACGGAAGAAATCAGTCACCAACAAGAAAGCTGCGCTTTCAGAGTAAAAAATAAATCTTTATACAACCCTTTCTGAGGCTTTCTCCCTCATCTTTATAGAGAGTAGGGTCGTTGTTCTCTTCTGCGGTTCTGCCTCTTCGCAGATCTTGTGGCTTCACCTTGCGGCGCGGTTTTAGGCTTTCTCTTTGCGGGCATCTTCGATGACATGAATGCAATAGCAACTGAGATTTGATCATTTCTTTCGCACCAGTTTTGAAATACAAGGTGATCCGCTCGCATTGTTATTGGGCAACAGTAATAGGATTATCTTTATACCCAGAAGGGGCGGAGAATCATCAACAGCTGTGAAAATCCCCGCCCAAACCTTCACGGCTTATTTTCTAGTACATCAATTTTGAGTCACATAGGCGCGCTAAAAGATGTAAGGCGGTCGCGCTTTTTAACCGATTCCTACCAAACTTACAAAGGACGTAGGCGAATGTCTGGGCTACAAAATTTTATTCGCGTGTTTTAGTTATGAAAAAATTGTCTGAGTTACAAGCTTTTATTTCTCAATTGCTTGTGCCACAACATAGGTCGAGAAATAAAGTATCCTAGCTGCTAAACCACTACATTAATAAAAAATGCGAACATCGTTTTTTAGAACAAACATCGTGTAAATGAGCTAAATTGAGAGCTTTTTGGAAAAACCAAAGATCACCTTAAACCGCGGCGCGAAGGTACTGTGATTTTAAGCTGATGAGTATATCTGCAACAATATTTTATTTCTTATTTGCTGCATAATACGATTGTGTACGTCCGTCACATCTTCCCAGACAAATCGTGGAAAAATTGAGCGAGCGGTAACAAATTTCTTTAAATGACTTCCTAGGGTATCCTGTAATCTTAAAATGTATATAAATAAAAAACTCTAAAACAATTAGGCGACGTTTTTCAAGCTGTCCAGTAAAATCTCTGTGTACGGAATTTCGTGATGTTTAGTTGTCTCTTTAACATGAAGATGTTTAGTTATTTTTTTTCGGTTAAACAATATAACTAAACTACATATAACTTTTTAAAACTTACTTTTTTCCGAACAAAGAGAGCTGTAGGCTTGTCGATGTTTTTGAACGTCGGATGCTATATTCTTGCAACACTTGGCAGATAGTTGGTTACCCATGGAACACAACCTCTTGTGTGCGAGAACCTTATTCGCAAGCACATTCTTTATCTTTTTGCAACAGATCGTCTCTGCGCTTGCTGCTGTTACGTACAGTGCGAAGAAACCGAGAAAAATGTTTATGGACATATCTTTAAAGTCTACCTTCAACTATAGGAGTGTTTCTCAGAACTGTTGATATTCAGGTAGTCCTAACTATTTAATAATAACTCTGCAGGGAGTGAACTGAAACGGAAGCTGTCGCGAAGTTGTGACACATCAACTTATAGCCACACCCATTTTACTTACATCCACCTCTAGATAACACCTATCTACAAACTAAAGCCCGTGGAGATCTCACTACCTACCTTATTATTCAACTACGAGTGTTTTTCAGTACTCTTGATATTCAGATAGTCCTAACTATTTTATAAGACGTAATTACAATAACTCCGCAGGAGGTGAACTGAAACGGAAGCGTTCATGCGTCTACAAGCCTTTAAAGACGTTGCGTGTTAAACAGTATCCCGGTCCAGAGAACGAGTTTAATATAGTCGCTTGTCATATCAATGGTCACTGTGCGCTATATGGGATATAGAGTCCTGAGAATTAGGTAGAGTCCTGAGAATTAGATAACGTGTTTACCCGAGAATTTTCTCTAGTGACTCTATATAGGGGCTCATTTCTACGACAAAAGAAAACAAAAAATCTTTGCAGTGGAATCTATATATAGAGGCTCACTGCTAGGACAAAAGAAAACAAAAGATCTTTGCTGTGGACTCTATATATAGTAGAGCTCACTAATATGTATAATCTTGATGAATGAAAGCTCTATGGAATATGGAGCGTTAAAATACTCGGCCGGGATTAGCTGAGTGGGAGCAACCATTCTCTAAAGTCTATATTGAGCAAATTACAACGAATGTTTTTCAGTACTGTTGAGATACAGGTAGTCCTAATTGTTTTATAATAAGTAATTACAACAACTCCGCAGGAGGTGAACTGACACGGAAATTGGCAATAAATGGCAATTGAATTCAGTAAAAACTTAGCTACTGCACGCACAGCGTTCATGTGTCTACAAGCCTTTAAAGACGTTGCGTGTTAAACAGTAGCGCGGTCCAGAAAACGAGTTTAATATAGTCCCTTGTCATATCAAAGGTCACTGTGGGCTATATGGGATATAGATCCCGGAGAATTAGATAACTATCGCCCGATGTTGAAGGCATAAAGTTGGATATGACTATCCTAGAATCCAAAATAAATCATCAAATGAATTCAATTGGAGAAAAACTATCGAAGTTTAGCGAGGACGTGGCAAAGAAGACTGGAAGTTATGTAAATTCGACACTGCAAGAAATACCAATTACCTTCAACAACAACCCACTAATGTGCAAATTTCGACGCTAATAAGCGAACACGCGACAAAGAAGATAACTACTTATTTAAATCCCACGCTAATTGAAGTCTCCGATGCCAAACGGCAAAGCGAGGCCATGCAAAGAAGATTGGAATTTATGAAAATCCAACACCAAAAGAAAAATCAACAATATTCCACTGATGAGCAAATGTCGACGTTAAGTGAAGGCGTGACAAAGAAGTAAGGAAGTTGTGAAAATCCTAAATTGATAGAAATACCAGTGGCAAATCAGCAACAACTCAGTGTCGTACAATCGCCTACTGAGACATGTGGCGAAACAATAGACAATACGAACCACGTAAAGAAATTACCAAATAGAAATGGAAATGAACTATTCAAGTAACGACAGGAAGAACAAATACAAGAATACAGTAATAAACATCGCCGTCGGTTTTCGCAACGGCTACCAAAACCGAGCCTTGGTTTTGAGCGATCGTCCAACGAAACCCGCGTTTCTTCAACGTTTCAAAATGTTGAAGCACCAATACCTGGTTCATAGTTTCGTAACGTATCAGCACCTGCCACAGTGCACTGTTTACCTTAAGTCGCCTGCCACTAGTCGAGAAAGCGTATTGTTCCACATCAGGTAAATAGTATGCGGCCCTAGGGAAATGAGTCCCTTTTTCACGAGCAACCAACGAACCAAACACATTTACATATGAGACATGCCCAAATTTTGGATATTTGAAGAAAATATCTTCAAAAGGTCTATCAAGTAACAAAGAGTTAATTTCTGTTGACTCTCCTACTATAATGCAGTACAGAATACCAATCAGAGTAACTTTCTCTCCTAATGTAGTAAATAGTACATTAAGTTGTAGACGAAATTTGTAAAACCTAATTCAAATTAAATCCACCAAAACTTTGACCAAAGTGAATCAAACAAACAGTAATTCGCGGTATATTGATGTTACAAAAGAAAAGTATGCTCCTTCTAAACTCAACGTCGCTCATTTAAACATTCGCTCACCAAGAAATGTTGCTCACCTTACAGAAGTCAGGGAACTTGTAAATTTAAACAAAATCGATGTCCTTACAATTTCCAAACATGGCTAAATTCCACAGTAGCTAATGGAGAAATTGATATTAAAGATTATAAGATTCATAGACTTGATCGGTTACACAAGAAAGGTGGCGGCGTCTGTGTTTACATCAAGAGAAATATTAAAGCAACTGTTTTAAAGGAACTATCACAAATATCAGAATCCAACTTTCATCAACTCTTGATAAATCTCCAATGTAAGAAAAACAAGTCTGTCATAATTTGCGTGACATACCGACCACCCAAATGTCCCCTGAATTGTTTCGAGAATTTTTTTAAACCTAACAATGTTCAGGCTTTAACCAGGAACAAACCGATTTTCGTGCTTGGGGACCTAAATTGCAATATGCTGAAGGATGGTCGTGATTATAGAGCACTAACAGATATCACGACTGAGTCAAACCTCACACAAGCGGTTAAAACCCCGACGAGAATTACAGGCACCTCTCAATCACTTATTGATGTCATCTTATTCTCATCCACCGCCCCTGTACTTGAGAGTGGGGTCAATCAGTGATCACCTTCGAGTATGTGTTTCACTCAAATATTACACCGAGGAGTCATAAAAACTATAATCCTTCATTCTTTTCCTCCGACCTCGCCACCAAATCGGACCACCTTTTATCCACATTCTCGGATGCAGATGTTAACACGAAACTAGAATCCTTTAATGATGTTCTTCATTCAACTCTCGACGTACATGCATGAACCGTGAAAACGTTTAAAATTCGTCGTTGATCATGCGGTACGCATGGTACGCAGAGGTACGCATGGTTTTTCTTGATATTAGTAAAGCATTTGATACAGTATGGCATAAGGGTCTACTTTATAAACTAGAAAATCTTGGAGTTAAGGATCCTCTCTTAAGTTGGTTTCGCAGTTATTTATCGCATAGAAAACAAAGAGTAGTAATTGAGGGACAAAGCCCGAGTTGGGTAAACATTGAGGCTGGAGTTCCACAGGGTTCTGTACTCGGACCACTGCTTTTCCTTATCTATATAAACGATATTAATAAAAATATTTCATCCAACTGTTTTCTTTATGCTGATGACACATCATTATTTGATATAATTGATGATCCACATAACTCTTCTATAAAATTAAATAATGATCTCAATTATATCAACCAATGGTGTAAACAATGGCTCATGAATATGAATCCCAGTAAATGTGAATGTATTACATTTTCAGTAAAGAAATTTAAACAATCCCATCCTCGGTTATACTTGAATGGTGTTGCTTTACAAGAAGTTGAGTCTCATACTCACCTCGGCCTTACATTTGCATCTAACTTTTCTTGGAATAATCATATTCTTGACATACAACAAAAAGCTAGTAAGTCATTGAATGTACTAAAAAGTGTAAAGTATAAACTTAATAGGGCTACTCTTATTACTCTTTATAAAAGCCAAATTAGATCTGTGATGGAATATGCAGATGTCATATGGGATGGATGTAGTGAAGGAGAAGCCAATCTTCTAGAAAAAATTCAATATGAAGCAGCATGTATAGTTACTGGGGCTATAAAAGGTACCAGCAAAACACGTTTGTTAAATGAATTATGCTGGGAAGATATGAAAACAAGAAGATTTTTACATAAATTAACTTTATTTTATAAAATAATCAACTCTTACACGCCATCCTACCTACGTGACATCTTGCCTTTACAAGTAAATCAAAGAAGTAGATATTCCTTAAGATCAAATGAAAATTATTTATATATCCCTACACGTACAGAGCGTTTTAGAAAATCATTTCTCCCATCTGCAGTCGCAGGATGGAATGAATTAAGTATTGAATTACGTAATGTTGAAACTTTGTCCAGATTTAAATCAAGAGCACGTAACACTTATGGTGCCAATAAGTATAAAAAGATATATGATACTTCATTGAGTCGATATGGTTCTATATTGCACACAAGATTGCGTTTAGGACAGTGCCAACTTAATTTCTATTTATACAAAATTAATTGTAAACCTTCTCCTTTCTGCGACTGTACGTTGGGGGATATAGAATCTATTACGCACTACTTTTTATATTGTACTCATTATGCCGCTCAACGTAATCATCTGATAGCCTCTTCTGCGCGGTTGTTCCATGCCATGTGGTCAGGTTTTTCTGATTCCCAAAAAATTCAAATATTTCTACATGGATCAGAACTGCTTAGTTTCAAAGATAATCAAGTTCTGTTCTGTAATGTCCAGGAATTTATACGAGACACTAAGCGATTTTAAGAACTAAACGATCAAATGATCAGTAAGTTAGGACTATATCAGCAATTGCTGGCCATTTTTCAATTATTTTACTCTGTGTGTCCTTTTCTTTTCTTTTTTTTTTTTACAATATAATTTAATAGTATCAGCTAAATCTTTTTTTTTATCATATATCAAACGAACTTTACTCTTTCCCTTTAAAAAACTCTTTAGTGACTTTGTAATATTATATTTCGACATAATCTCCCTAGATGAGCTTTGCTCTTGGAGAAAATGTTTGTACTCTAAAATATGTTTAAATAAAAAAAAAAATAAAGTTTAGAGATCAACTTCACCGCCGGTTTCTTCAGACACATGATAAAAGAGATTGGGAAGTCTACAAGGATTCTCGCAATCGCTTTAAAATCAATATCAAGAAAGCCGCAAAAAACCACATCTTCAACGAAGTAAAGGAACACAAGCACAATTCAGCTTCTCTCTGGAAAATAATCAATAACATTATTCCTTCAAACGAAAAGGAAACGCAAGTCTATTGTAAACATCCTAAGTCAATTGCAGAAGATTTTAATCACTTCTTCACTTCTAGATGTGTGGGAAGGAACGCTGCCATGACAGCGGCAAGCGCAGCCAAAGACAATGATATCACCCCGTTAAACCCTTTTTCAAATTTAATAACTTATCCAGCAGATCAGCAGTTTAATTTTATATCTGTTACTTGTACTGAAGTTTAAAGTATTATTATGGCAATGCCAAGTAACAAATCATCCGGTTTTTAAAGTTTAGTTGAAAAAGATTCTTCGTCGTTCTTCTTCGTGGCTTGCTCGTTTTTGGCTGTTCGCTTGGAAAATCGTTTTGAATACTGGCCGACTGCATGGAAATTGAAAGTGGGTCGTTCGAGTTTGAAGAAAAATTGCTTGTAATAAGCCATTTGTGACTTTTTTCAAAGACATGACACGAGGAGGTTGGCATGTGGAAAATATTTGAGGAAAGGATAAAGACTTGTAGCGGCTTTGTTGAGTATAGTTTGACAACAGAAGAATGACAGTAACATTATCAAAAGGTTTCAGCTTTTCTGTCTTCTCGTGGTATGTTTTTTTATATATACTTTTATATAGTTTCATTTACTGATTCAAAATACTGTGTTCACAAGTTTATGTATGTCTTTCCTACTGTGTTGAACTGCTTTCATACATCGTTGAGCAATAATGCTTTAAAACTTTATAAATGTCGCTCGCTGAAATTTTACTTTTTCACAGTTTTCTCGCGTTCCTTTAAAATTCGCTGTTTTCACACGAAGTTGTCAAAGCCATTTGGATAATAAAACTCATTTTCATCCCCGTAGCTCCAACGATTTTTTGTTTTCCTTTGTCATAGAAGTAAGCCCCTATATAGTGTCACCACCACAGTCTATATAGAGCAAATTCTCCAGTAAACATGCTATCTAATTCTCAGGACTCTATCTAATTCTCAGGACTGTATATCCCATAGAGCACACAGTTACCATTGATATGACAAGCGACTATATTAAACTCGTTCTCTGGACCGGGCTACTGTTTAACACGCAACGTCTTGTAGACACATGAACGCTGTAGACACATGAACGCTGTGCGTACGGTAGCTAAGTTTTGACTGAATTCAATTGCCATTTTTAAAGGTGTTGTGTCACACCCTCGTGACAGCTTCCGTTTCAGTTCACTTCCTGCGGAGTTATTGTAATTACTTATTACAAAACAATTAGGACTACCTGTATATCAACAGTACTGAAAAACATTCCAAGTAATTTGCTCTATATAGACAGGGGCGCCGGAAGCTAGTTAAGGCGGCGGGGGCAGCCATATAAAAAGGGCACTTTTTCTCAGCCTTAATTTTTGCATGTGGTAATTAATATTCGCGAATTTTGCTGTATAGCATAAAATAACCAAAAGCCATTATATAATAAATTGCAATGTATTGAAAAAGTAAATTCAACGATTGAATTGTACGTATTGATGCTACATTCCTATTTACATTTAAGAAAACATGACATCATAAGTTGTATTATACATAACATGCATGTAACAGACGTTCGGTGGACATTCGTCAAGCTCAATTACTCAAGAAAAGATTTGAGCCCCAGACAGGGTTCGAATCTGCAACCTTGTAATGACTGGTTAATGATGTTAATCAAATGTCAGCCAAGGTAAAACATGACATCCTTAACGAAATCACAAAACACCCACCAAGTTAAAAAGGCCTGCATGAGCAGAATTAAGACAGAAGTAACCCAAGGCAAAATTAGTTTGCTGCCTCCCCGCGGTCTGAAGCAATAAACTAGCTTGTAAGACATTTTCCATGTTAATACAACAGTAATCTAATACAATAATACGAATGATACTTTCTGTAGAAAACATTCCTCGTACGGAAAAGGGCAATTGTTGCCCCCGTGCTGCCCCCGCACCGTGAGGGCAAGGGGGGCAGCTGCCCCCGCTGCCCCCGTGGCTCCGGCGCCCCTGTATATAGACTTCAAAGAATGGTGGCTCCCACTCAGCTAATCTCTATATATTCCATAGTGGTTTCATTCATCAAGATTAGACATGTTAGTGAGCTCTACTATATATAGAGTCCACAGCAAAAATCTTTCGTTTAGTATCAGAAAATGACATTTTAACATATTCGTAAAGCTTACTACCAGGCAAAATATCTCCTGACGAAGGGCCTTCGCTCGAAACGTCGAGAAGATTTTTCTCTGTTTTTCAGGCCAACGTGACTTAACCCTGGTAATACCAGGCAAAAGTTTGATTTTAAAATATTGAAAATTGAATGAGTTATTGAGCAAAACGTTACCCAAGTCTCGGTGGCCGGTAGGTCTGTTTTTATTAACAGCGGATTAACGACGGCGCTGATTAGCACAGAATTCTGTATTATTAGCATCAAATTTTATCTTGTCGACAGAACTCGCGTATACAAGCTTCCTCTGCTTTCTTTCCTTTCTTTCCTTTGTAAATGCCTAATGATAAGTCAAAGCTTTGTAAAAGGAAAAAGCAGGTTTTGTAAGTCACGGAAGAAATCAGTCACCGATAAGAAAGCTGCGTTTTCAGAGATAAATCTTTATCTTTGAGTGATAAAGGCTCATACTTCAAGCAGGAAAAGCAATGTCCAAAGCTTTTCCCAAACAACCCTTTCTGCTTTTTTTTCACCAGTTTTGAACAACAGGGTGATTCGCTCGCATTTTTATTGGGCAACAGTAATAGGATTATCTTTATAACCAGAAGGGGCGGAGAATCATCAACAGCTGTTAAAATCCCCGCCAAACCTTCACGGCTTGTTTTCTAGTACATGAATTTTGAGTCACACAGGCGTATGTAAGGCAGTCGCGCGTTTTAACAGATTTCTACCAAACTTATAAAGGACGTTGGCGAATGTCTGGGCTACAAGATTGTGTTCGCGCGTTTTAGTTATGAAAAAATTGGGTGAGCTGAAGCTTTTATTTGTCAATTGCTTGTGCCACATTATAGGACGAGAAATAAAATATCCTAACTGCTAAACCACTACATTAATAAAAGAATGCGAACACCCATTTTAGAACAAACATTAAGAAGTGTAAATATGCATGATAAATTGAGAGCTTTTTGGTAAAACCAAAGACCACCTTAAACCGTGGCGCGAAAGTACTGTGATTTTAAACTGATGAGTTTATCTGCAACAATATTTTATTTCATATTTACTACATCATACGACTGTATACGTCCGTCACATACTTAACTACATTCGGTGCAAATTTGAGACAAATCGGGGAAAAATTGAGCGAGCGGTAACAAATTTCTTGAAATGGCTTCCTATGGTATCTTGTAACCTTAAAATATATATATATAAATAAAAAACTCTAAAACAATTAGGCGAAGTTTTTCAAGTTGTCGTGTAAAATCTCTGTGTACGCGATTTCGTGATGTTTAGTTGTCTCTTTAACATGAAGAAGTTTATTTATATTTTTTTTGGTTACACAATATAACTAAACTACATATAATTTTTCAAAACTTACTTTTTGCCGAACAAAGAGAGCTGTAGGCTTGTCGATGTTTTTCAACGTCGGATGCTATATCCTTGCAACAGTTGGCAGATAGTTGGTTACCCGTGGAACACAATGTCTTGTGTGCGAGAACCTTATTCTCAAGCACATTCTTTATCTTTTTGCAGCATATCGTCTCTGCGCTTGCTGCTGTTACGTACAGTGCGAAGAAACCGAGAAAAATGTTTACGGACATATCTTTAAAGTCTCCCTTCAACTACGAGTGTTTTTCAGAACTGTTGATATTCAGGTAGTCCTAACTATTTAATAATAACTCCGCAGGGAGTGAACTGAAACGGAAACTGTCACGAGGTTCTGACACATCACCTTGTAGCCACACTCATTTTACATACATCCACCACGACATAACACCACAGTTTACATATTAAATATGCTCGAAAACTTATCTACAAATTAGCGGCGGTGGAGGTCCCACTACCAACCTTATTATTCAACTACGAGTGTTTTTCAGTACTGCTGATGTTCAGATAGTCCTAACTATTTTATAAGACGTAATTACAATAACTCCGCAGGAGGTGAACTGAAACGGAAGCTGTTACGAGATTTTGACAGTAAAAACTTAGCTACTGCACGCACAGCGTTCATGCGTCTACCAGCCTTTAAAGACGTTACGTGTTAAAAGTAGCCCGGTGTCCCAGGAAATACGTCCCGCCGTAATTTCGCCCCCCCGGGGGCGATATTCCTAGGAAATTCGCCCTCCCGGGGGGCGAATTTCCTAGGAATATCGCCCCCCTTTAGGAATTTCGCCCTCCCCCTTTTAGTCGCAAAACATAAATCGCCCAAATTGGCAAACATTTATATTGCCAACAACACATCCATTCTGGAAGCCAGTCGAGATAAAACTACTACGGCAACGTGTTTGAACACTAGAATTTTATGTCATATACAAAGAACGTTTGCAAACGACGACGGTTCCCAAGAGTAATTTTAACGCCGTCGTGACTCTGTTGACAACGTGAAAAAGCATTTTCACGTTGCATAGACAACGCGGAACCCGAGTCACTACAGAAGCCTTGGGAAAGTTTAACCTTACTTTCGCGACTAACATAGATTGAACAAGTGTTTTTCCTCAAGAACTTAAGAACGGAATGAGTCCGTGCGATTATATATGAATGTATAAATACAACACTATTTAATACCACTCTTAAACTTCCTGCCGTAGCCGTAGTCCGTTGTCAGGATCTTAAAGTCCCTTCAGAATCGGAAGCACTTCTATCTTTCATAAGAGTACCCTGGTTCCAGAGGTAGAACTGTTATTTTTTGCGTCGCGGTATTGACCAGACAGGCTTTGCGATATGTCGATCGATCTGTTTAACGCCGTGACTTTAGCTGCTAGTTCGCCGCTGTACCAGCTTTTCCAACTTTCTATTGTCTATAACTTCACAGGTTGAACGGGATTGTCTGACGATCCCTTGAATCTACCGAATCTAGCACTGCAGGTTATTTTTATATAGTCAACTAGTATAATTTTTATAAGATATTAAATTTACTAAACAATGTTCTTGTCATGTTTTGAATTTAAATCGAAATCGAGAAGGGGGGGCGAAATTCCTAAAGGGGGGCGATATTCCTAGGAAATTCACCCTCCGGGAGGGCGAGATTCCTAGGAAATTCGCCCCCCTGGGGGCGATATTCCTGGGAAATTCGTCCCCCCATGGGGAGGGGGGCGAATTTACAGGGGGGGGGGGCGAATTTCCTGTGACAGGTCCAGAAAACGAGTTTAATATAGTAGCGTATCATATCAAAAGGTCACTGTGTGCTATATGGGATATAGAGTCCCGAGAATTAGATAACTATCGCCCGATGTTGAAGGCACAAAGTTGGATATGACTATCCTAGAATCCAAAATAAATCATCAAATCAATTCAATTGGTGAAAAACTATCGAAGTTAAGCGAGGACGTGGCAAAGAAGACTGGAAGTTATGTAAATTCGACACTGCAAGAAATACCAATTACCATTCAACAACATCCCACTGCAAATTTCGGCGCTAATAAGCGAAGACGCGACAAAGAAGACAAGTAGTTATTTAAATCCCACGCTAATTGAAGTCTCAGATGCCAAACGGCAAAGCGAGGCCATGGCAAAGAAGATTGCAAGCCGGTTATGAAAATCCAACACCAAAAGAAATCCCAACTGCCAATCAACAAAATTCCACTGATGTGCAAATTTCGACGTTAAGTGAAGGCGTGACAAAGAAGTTAGGAAGTTGTGAAAATCCTATATTGATCGAAATACCAGTAGCAAATAAGCAACAACTCAGTATCGTACAATCTCCTACTGAGACATGTGGAGAAATAATAGACAATACTAACCACGCCAAGAAATTACCAAATAGAAATGGAAATGAACTATTCAAACAACGACAGGAAGAAAAAATACAAGAATGCAGAACTAAACATCGCCGTCCGTTTTCGCAACGGCTACCAAAATCGACCCTTGGTTTTGAGCGATCGTCCAAAGAAACCCGCGTTTCGTCAATGTTTCAAAATGGTCAATCATCACTTGTATGTTGGTTCAAAGTTTCGTAACGTATCAGCACCTGCCACAGTGTACGATTTACGTAAAGTCGTCTGCCACTCGTCGAGAAAGCGTATGGTTCCACATAAGGTAAATAGTATGCCCTTTTTCGTGAGCAACCAACGAACCAAACACATTTATATATGAGACACGCCCAGATGTTGGATTGGAGAAAATATCTTCAAAAGGTCTGTGAAGTAACAAGGAGTTAATGTCTGTTGACTCTCCTACTATAATGCAGTACAGAATACCAATCAGAGTTACTTTCTCTCCTAATGTAGTTAATAGTACAGGTTGTAGACGAAATTTGTGTAACCTAATTCAAATTAAATCCACCAAAACTTTGACCAAAGTGAATCAAACAAACAGTAATTCGCGGCATATTGATGTTACAAAAGAAAACTATACTCCATCTAAGCTCAACATCGCTCATTTAAACATTCGCTCACTAAGAAATGTTGCTCACCTTACCGAAGTCAGTGAACTTGTAAATTTAAACAAAATCGATGTCCTTACAATTTCAGAAACATGGCTAAATTCCACTGTAGTTAATGGAGAAATTGGTATTGAAGGTTATAAGATTCACAGACTTGATCGGTTACACAAGAAAGGAGGCGGCGTCTGTGTTTACATCAAGAAAAATATTAAAGCAACTGTTTTAAAAGAACTTTCACAAACATCAGAATCCAACTTTCATCAACACTGGATAAATCTCCAATGTAAGAAAAGCAAGTATGTCATAATTTGCGTGACATACCGACCACCTAACTGTCCCCTGAATTGTTTCGAGAATTAGTTTAAACCTAACTATGTTCAGCCTTTAACCATGAAAAAAGCGATTTTACTGATTGGGGACCTAAATTGCAATATGATGAAGGATGGTCCTGATTATAGAGCACTAACAGATATCACGACTGAGTTAAATCTCACACAAGTGATTAAAACCCCGACAAGAATTACAGACACCTCTCAATTACTTATTGATGTCATCTTATACACTGTAAATCTGGCGGTGTTATTTGAACACCTAACAGGTGTAATGTTACACCGATTTGGTGTAAAATGAAAGTTAACACCATTCAAGTGTAACTTAACACACCTAACGTGAGTAGTTACCCCTCCCCCCCCCCCTCATATACTGTACAAAGGGATACCGTCTCATTAAATATTCGGTGTGATGCACGGTGTGATGCACGGTGTGATGCGCGGTTTGATGCACGGTGTGATGCACGGTGTGATGCACGAAAAGTAATTTGCAAACACGTGATTGATGATATAAACCTGAGTTTGAATGTTATCATCACACTCGTTTGCTCTTTTTTCTGGTTAATGGTACCTTTTGGTTCTGTGGACAGAAACCTAGTTGTGAGTTATTTTGCCCAGAAGAAGATTGTTACATGTTTGGAAAAGCTGTGGACTCTTTTCGAGCAAGCGGTTGTGTGCATCCGGTGTGTCCTAACCATCAGAAATTTGCGAAGATGCGAATGGTTAAAGATAAGATGAAAGCAAGTTATGGAAGACCTTACTTTGTTTGCTCCGAACGACAAAACCTCTGTTCGTTTTGGCAATGGGGGGACATCTTCCAGAGTCACAAACCGCTATGTAAACACGGAATGGTGTGTCGTACGCTTAACCCTATCCAGACTGGGGGGCGGAAAGTGCCCGCGCGGAATTTAAAAGTTAATATCTCCTAAACCAGTATAGGTATGGTTCTGAAATTTTATGACTTTTCCTAAATATGTATGGGCTTTATGTGTGAAAAATTGGGTGAAAAAATATTACGCCAAAAAAAAGTTACAGCGGAGTCGTGAACACCTTCCAACACTAATTAAATTTCAGCAGACAATTTTTCTTATGTTTCCTTTTATAATAGTTACAATAAAAGTAAGCACTTTTTAGAAGATATTGAAAAATTGAACATTTGTTGAACTTATATAATTGTGTATGCTAATTTAATATGTACAATAAATATGTTTGCATTTATATCGTGTCATTGACTTTTGTTTATTCATTTACCTCTAACCTTTGTTGCTGTGGAGGTTTACCACAGTTAGCCCTTCGTAATATTTTTCGAAAGATTCGCTGTATATCAGCGTGCTGTGGGGGAAAAATTGTGATACAAGCATCCGAATTAGATGGCGGAACAGTATCTTCACGACCTGTACTGTAACCCAAAATGTCCGGCAAGTTTTGCCGGCGTAGATGCCTTATACCGCGTCGTAAAAAGTGACGGGAAATTTCAGACATCCCGAAACAAGATAAAAACATGGTTTAGACAGCAAGATACTTATACGTTGCATAAACTCTTACGACATAATTTTAAGGGAAATCGCGTTATTGTTGGAGCGATGGACGAGGAGTGGGGGGCAGAGATCTAGTAATTATGGATTCGCTTAGTAAAACAAATAATGGTTATAAATACGTTTTAACTGTTATTGATGTACTGTCCAAATTTGCGTGGGTGGAACCCATTAAAAACAAAGACTGGAGAGAGTTTGGACAATGCCTTTGAAAAGATACTAAAGAAAGGAAGAAAACCTGAAACATTTCATACCGACGACTAAGGAACTGAATTTACCAACAAACGCTTTCAAAGGTTATTGAACGACAAACATATTCGATTTTTTACAACACACAACGATACCAAGGCATCCATCGTTGAACGATTTAATCGAACGCTAAAGGGCAAAATGTGGAAATATTTCACAGCTAAGAATACGATGAAGTATATCGACGTACTGCAGAAACTACTATTCCTACAACCATTGCAGACACCGCAGTATCGGGATGAGACCGGCTGATGTCAATCGAGAAAACGAGTCCGTTGTGTGGCAAAAACTGCATGGTGATGAGTCCAGCAAACCCATCAAATATAAATTCAACATTGGTGACCAAGTTCGGATTAGCAAGGCAAGATGTACATTTAAGAAAGGCTACTTACCTAATTGGACGGAAGAGGTGTTCACCATCACGAAGCGAGTACCCAGACGACCGCCAGTGTACAAGATCGCCGATTATCACGGAGAAGAATTAGATGGAACATTTTACGAACAGGAATTGCAAAGAGTTACAAAGACAGATAGTGACTTTTATAGAATAGAGAGAGTAATTACATCACGCATGCGTGGTAAACGTAGAGAATATCTTGTAAAATGGTTAGGCTATCCTGAAGATTTTAATTCTTGGGTATCAGCCGAAAATGTAAAAGATTTGACGAAATAAAAATTGTTCTTCGACATGACAACACAGTTCTATTTAACGCTTCCAAGCAATAGTTCTATGGAATATTTTCCATATAATACTGTAGCTAATTTTAAAGTGAAACTTGCTGAAACTATACAACTGACAGGTGATTGGGAAGTAGCCTTGTCAGAGTTTTATTATCCCCATACATGGAACACGATTCGAAAAGGTAATCAACAAACGTTTCTCTATAACGCTGGAACAAAATATGACGACACGGGTCTTATCCCAAATGGTTACTATAACACCATTGCCGATCTCGTAGGGGCTTTAAACCGTAGCATGAACAAAGAGGCACGAGTCAAGATAAAATTTTCTTACATTGCAAGTAAACACAAAGTCATGCTTGATGTACCTTAAGGTGGACTGGTGTGGATATCTGGTGATATTGCTACAACACTAGGGTTTCAACAAGACATAGTCATTAAAAAGAAAACCCTAAGCCCTTACGTAGCAGACGTTAACGGAGGATTTTCAGCCATGCATGACTGAATGTGTACATACATGCATGTATGTGTACACCGATATCGTGGATGCACAAATTGTCAGTGATGTCAAAGTGCCCCTACTCATAATTGTCAATACTCAAGGAAGTTATGGAGAAAACGTGAACGTCAGTCTCCGTAACCCACAATATATTCCTGTCAAGGTGAAGTCCTTCGAATCGATTGAGGTGAATATAAAGGACGACAAAAACGAAAACGTGTCATTTGGCTTCGGGAAGTCGATCCTGACACTTCACTTTAGACAGCAAAGATCTTCGTATTTCATTTAAAAATGAGACATGAAAGATCTTGCTCAAAAAGGGATCCGTCAGATTACAAACAAATCAGGAGCCGGTCATAAACGCAAACGGGTGAATTATCCTATAAAAGGCAACACAAGACGTAAAACCATCAGTCGTTCTCAAACTGTGAAGAAGAAAACATCTGTGCCAACCGAAGCAAAGATCGGACCGTTTATAAAATATAAATCATGTGTCAAGCTTTTAGTGCCCTACATAAAGATTCGTGTGAGTGTGGAAAATCAGAATTAGATTTATTTGTAATACCTACTACACAAGTAGAAATGAATAAAGGATTTTGGGAAGATATAGATCCAGTATGGAGTATTGGAGCTTCAGATACTATTGAGTTTCTGTGTGCAGCAAATTCTGATGAGTATACCGATTTAGCAAACAGTTACCTACACGTGAAAGCAAAAATAACCAACAACGACGGATCCATTACCAGAAATTTGGGACAAGATGGTGGCGCGCGTGCGTATTAAGGACCATAATAATGGAGATTCTCAACAGTAAATAATAAGGAGAGCACATAATAATTCAAATTTTGCTTAAACGGTGACATATTTCTTCTTTGCCCGACTCCATTTGACTTCAGCATGGACTAAGGAACAGTTATAACTAAAAAATATTTGCTTACTTCGACGACAAAGTACTTCCCTAGCTCGTCTTATTTTTGCACTGAAAGTGCCACTATCCATAGTGTTAGCCATAGTAATCTTTGCAAACATGTTCCAGAAATTGGCCAAAATGATCGACAACGTTACGGGCGATGCGAAGTGCCCGACTCGCGTTGCATTCGGCATGAGTCAGCCTACTTGGAGAGCACATAAAGGTCCTCATTTGTCTCTAGCATAGTACTTCCAAAAGCGTTTGAACTTGCTTGATTTCACAGTCCTTTACATGCACGATTTAGGCGAATTCTAAAGAACTCAATGACCTGAATAATGAGAAACACTAGAATACAGTAGAATGACACTCATTAGAAATTCTAGAATACATAATTATATTATTAGGCGAATATAGCTGCTTACCGAGAGCAGCGCACAAATGACCCAAATTTTTGGTAATGCTAATCTCGATGAAAATGTTCAAGTCGGACCTGTAAATCTGTGGATGCATGCTTTATTTTCTCAAGTAGAAGTTTACCTGAACAACAAACTTGTCACACCATCGAGCACTGCTTACCCCTACCGATCGTATATGGAAACTGTACTGAACTTTAGCAAAGACGCAAAATCATCTCATCCAACCTCAGCGCTGTTCTATAAAGATCAAGCTGGGAAAATGGATGTCGTGAACCCCGTGGTAGTAGATGCCGATGCAAACAAGGGTTTGAAACAACGGTATGTTCATGCAAGCCAGAGTAAGTCTGTGGCTATGGAAGGAAGAATCCATTCCGACCTATTTGGACCAGACCGTTATATTCGTGGTACTGTACCCATCAAACTCAAGAGAGTGCGTTCGAGAAACCCATTTTCACTGGTATCGTCAGCAGATCATCCTGACTTTAAAGTGGTTTTGGAGGAATGTGTATTTCGCGTTCGACGTGTCAACGTCTCTTCTACAGTTATAATGGCTCATACCCATGCCCTTCAACGTGTCACGGCCAAGTACCCTATCAATCGTGTCAGTTGTAAAGTGATTTCTGTACCGAGAGGAAATATGTCAGGCAATCAACCAAATATATTTCAAGGCCCTATACCTAATCGAGTGGTTATCGGAATGGTAGATGCATATGCTTATAATGGTACCTATTCCAAAAATCCTTTCAATTTCCAAAACTACGACATTACTTCTCTTGGTCTAACGGTAAATGGGGAGCATTTGCCTGGAAAACCTCTACAACTGAAATTTGCTGCCGCGAGAGGAAGTAACTACGTGTCCGCTTTCCAAACCTTATATGCTGGCAGTAACAAGTTATTTCAAAATGATGGCAATGGCATTACACGAGATGAGTATGCCAATGGGTACACTCTATTCCTGTTTGATCTGACAACTGATCTGTGCCTAAGCAATCATATTCAACCGATTTAAAACGGAAACGTATCGATAGAATGTCAGTTTGGGCCGGCTCTGACAACAGCTATAAATATAGTGGTGCTTGGAGAATTTCAAAGTCTTATCGAAATTGACACCAACCGCAACGTTCTAAGCGACTTTAGCAGTTAAGATGAACACTCTGCAAATCCTAAATGTCTTGAAAAGTGATCCATTTACTGAGACCATATTTAAACATGTGTTACCATCGGATTGTCTACCAAGTCAGATACCAAGAAGACCTAGAGGCTTTATTCTGAATGTGGATTCTAGTAATGGACCTGGTACGCATTGGGTAGCAATTTATCTCACTTCAGATGGAAAAGGGGAATTTATGGACTCGCACGGACAAGAACCCGAATTTATAGCAAAAGCTTTGAAACGTTTTTACGAGTTCATACTATCAGTTTTACCTGGAATGAACAGACTTTGCAGTCATTAGGGTCTCGCGTGTGTGGACAATATTGTTTGTTTTTTTGCTTTACATCGATGTAGAAATATAGCCATGTCAACAATTGTTGGCATGTTTACTGATAATAAAGAATGGAATGACATGCTAGTTCGTGACTTTATGCGTAAATATTATTATGTGTAATAAATACAAGACAATTATAATATGTTGTAAAAATATTCTTTTTTGTAATATCAAAAGTTTTACAAGGAATAAATTTATTTAACCCATTTAAATGGATGTAAGTTTTTGTCTCTTCGTTTCTGTTTTTCTTTTGTTCTTTTTGATGTTGCGGGAGATGACGTCAGGGGCGGGGAGGTGTCTGAAATATCTTTAGTCTTATATTCTCGTACCATGCTTAAACGATTTTTATTTCTGATAATGCCTTCTGGAACATTCATGTTCCCTAATGCTTTTACGAAAAGCTGCCATCCAGCAGGGTTGAAATTCTTTCGTTGACGTAGAGAATCGTTGACCAAGTCAACATCATTTGTACCCGGAATGGGTCGTCCTTTAAACACCATCTGTCCTTGGTCAGTCCATCCTATGAGGTCTTTATTCGTTTTAAGTTTCTTAACCAACTGTCGAGCTCTTGATTTCATTGTTACAGCTACACTTTCTAAAATGTCAGTTTCTATCTCTCCAGGCAAGTCAGAGGGTTCTGTTTCAGCAGTCTCTTCTGAATTCACTGATTCTTCAGGAATGGGTGTCGTAGATGGTATGACGTTTACACGTACGGGTCTACTCATGCGTTTATCGTAATAATTCAGGTAGCGTTGAAGCGACTGATCGTACATTTTGACTTTCTCGTCTTGTGTTATATCTTGACGTTTAAGAAGATTTTGCATTTCTGAATCTAGTTCATTCACCTGCGCTGTTAAAGGAGTGACCAAGGGTTTCTTTCTATCTGTCATATGTTCTGGAACTAACACCAATTCCTGACGTGTTCCATTATTTGGTTAAAAAACTTGCCAGTTGTTCAAGTACAGGAGCTAAGAGAAACGGTAGAAAACCTTCGCCTTCTTGTAGAATGACCGTCTTTCTTTTTGTTACTGGATGGCGCTTATCAGCAACAAACTTAATATGATCGTTATAAGGGGCTAGTTTCCTTGCTGTTTTCTGAGTAATCTTAATTGTTTCACACCACACGTTCAAAAGACACTGTCGAATGGCTTCTAATATATCGTCAGTAGTATAGGACATGGGGCTTCCGGCACACCCCGAAAAAACCAAAAAATTAATTTCAACCAATAATTGGTCCCAAAGCAAACTATTAGTCACATACTCGACGGATTCAGCCCTTCCAAGATAAATCGATTTTTAGCTGTTTTCGCACTTTTTATATCCTCGTTCCACTTTATTTTTCGTCTCATAATAAATTTTTCCCAAATGTCAATTAGATTATGAAAACACTGGCGGGGCTGAATCCGTCGAGTATGTGGTTAATAGTTTGCTTTGGGACCAATTATTGGTTGAAATTAATTTTTCAGTTTTCTCGAAGTATACCGGTACCCCCATGTCCTATACTACTAATAAGGACACTACCCAATTACTTGTTATATTTTCCCAGTTTTCTGTTCCACTACTTTTTGTTTCTTATGATGATACACATGTTTTCCCACAGTTACACCACCAGATAACAATCCAAGACATGGTAAGTACGGCGTGATTATTGCTACAACTTTACCAACGTCACTCTTTAACAGCTTATGTTTTTGTAATTCGTTGTCTAATTCCTCAGAGCTTTCTATGGCGTCCAATCCGCCGAGAACATTGGAGAATCTACTGATCAACATATCAGTTAAGAACTCATTAGCTCTTTCCATCCTTCTAGACTCATATTCAGCGTATAACCTGTCCACAACCTTTACCGACGCTCTTTAAATGTAGCTAACCGACTGAGTTACCTCACCATCCTCTGATAGTTTTATCAGCTCGCTTCTCTTCTTTTCAGTGTCAGTTGGCAGTTGTGTTGGCTGAGGTGATTCAGTTTTTTCTTCAGCTTTTTTTAACTCAACAACAAGTTCATTAACAAGTTCATCCGTGGGTATTTCTACGACTGGCGCGTCCTTGGGGATGTTTTTTTTCCGTTTTTCCACAGTTTTTTTCTGACTGGTTTTTACGACTACCTCCTTTTCCGCCATCTTACTGTAGACTAGATTCTGGAATTACCACCTTATACTCGTACGGATGTCTTAGAATTATTTCAAGCCTGGCGTATTTATTCTTTTTTAACTTTTCAGTTATTACTCTAACCTGTTCACGGTCCAAACCGCCAAGGTAGTCGTCAGTAATAACCTTCATGTCAGCCTTATTGGGGTTGTAGAACGTTACCAACTTGCTAATATTTTCTCTATAGGGTTTTGTGATAGCCGTTAGCTGCTGTGTGATTACGATAGTTGACAGATTGTAGTGCCGGGCGCTGAAGGCTAATTTAACCAACTCACTTGTTCTATTTTTCACGACCTGTCCACTAGCACAGTCGTCGAGGACTATTAGTGTTTTAGAACCTCTGTATATCCCAACAACATGTTTAAGCACTATCTGTACATCGTCCTGACTAACCTCAAGTGTGATGAAGTCTGGGTCGGGAGTGTATTTCCAAGTAGTGTAGGTCTCATTCCAGCTAAACGTTGGACAAATCAGGACGACATAGTCGAAGAATCTAAAATATTCTTCCTCTAACATTTTTAAAAGGTAAAAAGTCTTCCCACAAGCTGTCATACCAGTAACTAACATATTGAACGGGTGATCGAGTTTAGACTTACTCATTTAGTACTGAATTGATTCCAGATTTCTATTTAACATGTTCACCAAACCATCGCTCAACACAAAGATCCGACAGACTACATTAGCGGTGAACGCCTTCTTAATAATTTCAACAAGAACACCCGATTGTGTGTTGACAATTCTTTTCCCAGTCCCAACTCTATTACAGTCCTCAATACTTCTCAAATCAATAGTTAGAGCAAAACCGTTCTTATAGAACTTCTGGATTGTCATAAACTGATCAGACTCAGACCCTTTACCGAATAATCTTTTAGCCTCGTCATAGAACCGATTTTTTGGAATCCCTTGGCTGAAAACAGCATTAGGTACACCCTCAATTGTCAGCTTAACACTTTCAATGTTTGGGTAGACGTATTCCTCACTGTTAGTTCGTGGGCTCCTCTTATTCGTAAACATCATCACAATCCCTTTCATAGACTTCCGTGGAAGGTTAATGTGTTCGTTAATCAGGGTTGATCCGGCTGCCCATTCAGTTGACTTCATTAGCGTCACGTGCTCAAAAGATAGCGACCGGCCAGCTGTGTAAAGTGAGGTTATTTCACTAGCAATATTGGTGTTATCAATTGTTTCATACTCTAGCTCAAGGTTTTCTAGTGTATACCCACCAACAGACTCACTTGACTGGGCTAACATAATATCACCCGCTTTTGGTAGAGTAATTACATAGCGAAAGTTGTTATACATTTCGAAGGGAGCATAGAGGCCATGGTCTTCGAGGATTTTATCCAGTTTTATTTTAAGTTTTGTCCCATAGATAGAAAACATTAAAGCGTCAGCCACCTTCTCAACGTCCCCAGAGGAACCCCCACTATCGTCCTTAGACATTAGCTTTCTTAAATTCTCTGAGCCAAATCCATATTCAATGTTCTGATCCCTTACACTCTTCGGTAGCCAGAGATCTTTGTATACACCGAAAACATTCTCACCCGTATTGTCATAAACAGTCTCACCGGCTAGCTTGACGACCAGCCTTTCAACTAGGAGTCTAGAGAGATTGTTTAAAAACCATGACTTAGTGTTAGCGTTCTTGAAGTCGAACAATAAATGAAAGCTACCCGGGACCAGACAGCTGTTAGGTTTTAGCTTTGGTATGTCAATATATAAGTCCTCACCAGGGTTAATTTTATTAGGATTGTTTGTGATCGTGTGTCTCGTTCGGTGTCCCTTTATTTCCCCCATTTTCGCTCGTCTGAATCCAGGGGACAGCTCTGTTTGGCTTCTGTTGATCATATACTAAATGGTAGATTTCATTTACTACTTTTTCCTGTTTTTAGTCCAATAGTCATACAGTAACCACACCATAAATATAGCTAAGACCCATAGATTCTTAGCTAACCAACTTATCCCTTTTGCTCCCCAAGTTAGAACCTGTGCTACTAGGTTTAAAAGTGGCGCCAACAAAGGCCCGACTTTCTTCGCTAGGTTAGCAAGTGCCTTAGCGAAACCACCAACAGCTTTTGCCCCCCCTGATACAGTTTTTCTAGCAGCAACAACTACTGTGGTTATTAGTCCAGCTATTGTGATGGCTATGGCAGATAAGCCAACCATATTTTCCTTAGCCCACTTTTTAAACTTTTCTAGTCTGTTCAGGTCATTATTTTCCACTTCATCTCTTACAATCTCTATAACATCAGTATGTTGTGGGGCATCACCAATTCTAATTCTTATTGTGTCCGCCTTCATTTCTGCTACCTCACTGAATTTTTCAAACAGTTGTTTCTTACTAGGATCTTCCTCATTAGCCGACTTTTCCCTATAGTTTTTAGCTTCTATTTCAAGGGCTTCAATCTTTTCCACACTTGTGCCTTGTGGGCCGAGCGTTCCAGCAAATTCTCTTACTTCCTGCTCAGTTAGAAATATTCCTCTCGCCTGTCTTGTAGACCCTCCTCTCTCTCCTCAAGTATTCTCTCACTCTCTGGGATGACTTGTGAGATTACATCTACGACTACTTCTTGAGAAGTTGTGGGGTCATTGTTAGCCTCCTCGACGGCTCCTTCAATTGTTTTAGAATGTTCAGTTCTGGCCTCTTCTACCAGTACTTTTAAACGCCCGACGGCTCCGACTACTCTTTTTGATTTGTTCTCACTGTACACAATTTTACCACCCTTAGACACGAGAACTTTCACACCATCGAAAAACGCTCCGATGATACGACCAGTTCTTTTGTTAGTGTCAATAGAAATCCATTCTAACAGGTTTCTAGAAGCCCTACCATCTTTCTTATTTACAGTAATATTTAAATTGTCGCTGAAGAACTTCTTTATATCACCTGTAAGGGACCTTTTCATCGCTCCAACATCACGACCAATGTTGGGCACCCCATCTTCAGTACGGCTAAAGCTGGTTTTACGTTCAGAAGGCCTAGTCAGATCATCCAGTCTTCTTTCCAAATCGTCATCACCTTCTGTGAAACTCGTTTCGCCTGTACCTTCTTCATCTTCCTTACCTTCATTATGCTCACCCATTTCAAAATCTTCTCCCCCTTCAGCCATTATATACTAACCTATGTACAGCTCGAGCAGAACAGCTCCAATATTCTCAGAACCGTTATTCCCACAGACTTTAAAGGTCATATTGTTATAAATACCCTTACGAATCTCAACTTTTGACTCAATGTCTGTATAATGCTGTACGCTCCCCTTTAGTCTCTGTTCAGAGGTTATTGGGAGAGTACTAACTAAGTCACTCCTTCTTCCGTTGTGTAGACTTTTCTCACTTTCAACAGCGTCACATAAGATTTCAACATACCTCAGTCCTCTGTTAATATCAACCTGGTTTGGACTGTTAATCCACTCAGCACCAGTTATCACGTCATCCTGTTTAAACCCTAAAAGAAGGCCCATTTTTCCGAACTCTGACTTTCCAGATGTTTTTATCCTAGAAGTTCCGTCGTAGATGTTCTTCCCAAAGTCTACTGTCTTACCAGACCTTTCTGCTAGAGATTTAACAAACAAACGTATCGCGTCAAAGTCCAGATAACCTTCGGGAATATACGCCTCCTTACCATCAAACGTTACTGAGTTATTTCCAGACTTCTTCATTATGTTGTTATAGTTCCAGAATACAGTCGCTTTTTTCAACATTATATATCCTCCCAATTCTCTCACCACGATAGGCTGATCAAAATAGACAATCCTTTCGCCAGTTTCAATGAATAATGTTAACTTCATAAACTCTATAAACTAACTCAGGTTTTGTACGCTACTTTCAGGTATCCATGAATTATGTTTACTGTCATAACCCAACCACTTAACCAACACCATTTTCTTTCCCGCGGTTTTTTTTCTTTTCAATATTTTCTCTATTCTGTAAACATCATCACTCTTATCTACCAGCGACAGTTCTGGACCATAAAACTTCCCAATAATCGGCTCACCCTCAGCGTCCTCAATTTCGTAAACATTTGGATCACCACGAATGACCTTCGTTATCTTAAAGATCTCCTCAGTGAAGTTAGCTTCATAGCCTTTTGTGAATATGCTCTTGTATTTAGATATTCTCACAGTGTCTCCAATCTTAAACTTAGGTAAAGAATAACTACCAAAATGGTGGCCGAATAGTGTGTTCCAAACCTGATTTTCGTTTGACTTATTAACATCCTTAGGCCTCAGCAGAATAACACTATGTTTTGTGTTGTTATAGTTCATTACAAGGTCGTCCAAAACATCAATCCATTTATAAGTCGACTTAGCGTAGAAATATTTCCACATAGCAGTTTTTAACGTTCTGTTAAACCGTTCGACAATCGCTGCTTTTTTGTCTGAAAACGTACTGAAGTACTTAACACCATGTTCTTTCAATAGGTTTTTCACACCAACGTTATAAAACTCCTTTCCGTCATCGAACTGAGCTAGGTTAGGGTAACTACCAAACCGGTCTTTAAACTGCCCCAACAGCTTACTCACAGCTTTAGTCATGTTAGTTCTATCCTTCCTGTAAACTGGAACGGCAAAGGCATACCTACTCAAGATTTCAACAGCAGTTAGGATCCAGTAATACCCTTTATTCTGGTTTTTATACTTCCCCATATCAACCAAATCCATCTGTATCTGTTCAGCTAGCGTGCTGACGAATGTCTGTCTGAACTTATGTTTCCTCACAGCTGGTTTATACCTCGTATAAGTGTCCTGTGTCCTCAGCCAATTCCTTACTGTCTTCCTACTCACATCAAGACCTTCCCCCAATGCTTTCTGGTATAATCTTTCAGCTGACTGATATCCTGTTTTCGGATTGTAGTAGATATCTCTCAGTTCCTGTTCTAGTCCAACCCCAGTGTCCATATAACCTAACCTTTGTTATAATGAATAAAACCCTGAGAGAATTTTTCACCAAATACCCATACGCTGATAGGACTAAGTTTATAACTGACTCAGTCTTCGGCCAATCAGAACCTGGTGTATTCTTCGGACCTATCGGTGACACATACATCTACACTGGCGACAGAGATTTTAAAAACAATAAAAACTACACCAAGTATTTAACAATAAATAAACCACCGCCAAGATTTCCAAAAATATGGTTATTAGGTGGTCACGTTCAAACACTTCCAAAAGGAAAACAACACAGATCAATGTACAAAACACATGGATCATATTATTACTATGATAATTTCCCAACGGAATATGTTTTGAATTATCCAGTCAATCAATTTAGGGTTTATGTTAATGAGACACAGTATTTTCAAAGTGACCTCCCACCGTTAGATATAAAAACTTCTCAGTATTCCAAATGGAATCTAAAAGAGAAATATTACCAAGCACTTGTGGGGGCGTACGTCGCTACATATGCTTCTGGGGTGTCGTTACTTCATCTAACACCTAGTGTCAACATTCCACCAGAAGTTACATCGCTTCTGAGATTTCATCTGTATTTCACAATAAGAAGAATTATGAGAGAATTTGATGTAAAATCAGGCTCAGAAATAAGTGACATTATGAGAAGCTATGGTGCAACATTCTTGATGGAAAACGATAAGGCACCGAGATGGACGTGGCAGGAGGTAGAACACACAGAAGACCCTGAGCATTCAGTAACAAAATGGAAAGGAGTCAGGAGGTTAAGAGATGTTAGTGGAGATTTTAAGAAATTCATACCAAAGAAATCTGATGGTCTAACCTCAAATGGTCTCCTCCTCCTAAATCAAAGCATAGAGGTGTTTATTTATTCTATTCTTGGTGCTCAGGCAAAGACTAAACAAAGCATATATGGTGATAGGGCGAGTGCATTGGAGACTCAGAAAGTGTTTAGGCAGATTGTTGAGGATAGTATTATCAACTACGACACAGCTACATGGATAAACAATATGAATAGAGCGGTGACAGATACGAACGTCGTCCTAAATCTAGCAGTCTCACCAAGTCTTTGGCTATTACCATCCAACCTTATAATTCTTAAAAATCCGATTGCTGGCTACAACAACAAACTACAGGTTGCAAATGATAGTATGAAATTTGGTGTGAACCATAGTGTTAATTACTCCGCTGAAAACCAAACTAGACCCAAGCCTAAAAAAACCCATCAGGATGGTGGGGATCATCTTGACTCACTAGACAACACTAAAAGTCTGAGAACACCAACACCAACACCAACACCAACACCAAAGAAGAAGAAGGTACAACTCCTTACCAGTCAGAACTCAGACAATGAGCTGGGAATTCTGCTGGTCCTAACAGTCACGTCTGGTTATCTACTCAGTAAATATATTATATAGTATATATGAGTCTGTTTTATGGTTACAGCAAACCGGACACGGTGACTAAGAAACAACTCAACGAGGCTCTTCACACAAAGGGCCATAACTACAAAGTCATCTTTGACCTAAACGTAACCAGAGCCAGTAAGAACGCGATCTCAAAACTCCCCCCCTTTGTTGATTATATAGAAGACAGAGACGGTACAGCCAAAACCAACTCAGCCATGTTCTGGAGACCTCCTAGTATTAACCCACAGATAAGCACTGCAGGAGACCATCACTTCCTTTACCCTGAGACGACGATAAGAACGGCCTTCCACGCTAACGTACCCAGATTTATGTTCGCCGATGTCTCAGTTTTCATTGTGGTGAAGAGAAATAGTGTGAGACCGGCGTCGAAGGCCTGGGAAGTAATCATTTCCAATAATGAAATCAATCCTGGTAAAACCCTTTTTCACAAAGCTGGGGTGAATGACAAACTGGTTATAGGTGGGTCGTTATATAATAGCCTCCGCGAATGTACAATCCCAGCAAAGTTCATCGGAAAGAAGTGTTTAATATCTGCTCACTGGCTATCTGGACTTAGAGTGTCACACGTCAGGATAAATGGTGAAACCCTGAGAGACTCATACTTTGTATGTAACATTGAGCAAGTAGGGAAACCTTATCTGGATTTGTTCGCGATGAACCGCTCTAAAAAATATTATTCAGACATCAGCTTTTACGGTATGAAAATCGTAGAGGGTCGTCTGGGAGACACTGATATTGAGAAGATCTGTAAAGAGACTATGGTTGAATATGGTCTATAGTTAGATGTCTCCGAAAAAGAAAAGCGTTATGAACTTCAACCATATTGACGAAAACCTTTTACCAACTGAAGTAGATGAACTACAGAAACTCTACTCATATTACCATAGGCTAGCGACCTGTTACAAATGGAAATATACCCGACTAAAACGGATAAAACTAATCCTTGAGATAGTCTCTATTGGGTTAACTGTCACCGGAGGAGTCACTGGTGGTGTTACTGCTAACCCAGTAATCCTCGGGGCAATAGCAGGTCCTGGCGTGTTAATTCAGGGGTATATGACCAAGTCTAGGGTGATAAGAAAAATGGAAAACTGTCAATTTGCTTATGTAAACTATCACAAAGTCCTAACACAAATCAGGAGTTTCTTACGTGGGACCCAGTACGACCGGACTGTTTTTTTATCTGACGTACGTGTGCTTGATGATATTGTGATTGAGGTCTGCCCACGTTACGATAGTATGACTACGAGGTACAACAAGAGGTATGATAACACCACGTAGACAGTCACAGACTTCTTGTAGATCAACTGTTAGAAACAAAACATAGACTAATACATAGATATGGCTGACGCTGCTGACGTAACTGAGTCGGACACAAAGATAACATCTGCTGAGAAAATTAAAGACCCAAAACGAGTGGCCGCGGGTAAAAGACTAGCTCAGATATCAAAGGAAGCTAAGGAAAGAAAAGCTAGGGAACGACTAGCCATTGAGAGAAGTGAAACTGTAGGTTGGTGGCAAGATAACCGCCTGATTGGGATAATTGGAATCGCTGAATTGGTTATCGGAATAATAGGCATATACTTATTTTATACTATGAGAGGAAAAGAGAAAAAGGTACAGGAGGATCACCCTAACTATTTTCCAGAGATCTCTGAACAACCAGAAAAAAAAAAAAGTCGAAGACCCAACGCCTCCACTGTTTTAGACAGTTTTGGTGAATGAAATAAAATATTGGCTATATGTATAGTATGTCAAAAGTTGATAGAAAAGAACTGATGGATGAAGTCTACGAGGCTCTTTTAATTACAACTGGGGCTGTGGTGGTTTCCATGGCTTCAAAGAAAATACTAAAGGAACCTCTGGGTACTCCCGAATCTATGAAAGGTACTGCTAAGCTGGCTCTGGCCGTTGGAATTAGTACAGTTGGGATTAAATATGCTCAGTCAAAGGGGTACCTACCAGTTGATCCATTTTCGAAAAAGGGTTAAGAAAGAAGCTATAGGTAAGGGGTAATATGAACACCTGTCAAATTTGTGGATGGCCGTTCACCTCTAAGGGAAATCTTTACCAACACGTCAGACAAGTACACAACAAGGAGAAAAATTATAAATGTAAGAAAGCCAACTGTGGGAAAAAATTCTCACGATATAACGATATGATGAAACATTATCATGCAGTACATTGGTCAGAACCCGCCCGTCGTAGGTCTAGAGGGGAAAGAGATGTTGAGGATGTGCTACGGGTTAACGGAGTTAGGGTAATTAGGGAAAAGACGTTTGAGAAGTTGGTGGGGTTAGGTGGTGGTCAGTTAAGATATGACTTTGCTGTACCTGTTGGTGGTGACAGTTTCCTACTAATTGAGTATGACGGAAAACAACATTTTGTACCTACTCAATGGTCGGATAAAATGACTCAGGAAGAGGTTGTAAGTAGCTTTGAAAGGTTACAAAAACATGATCAGATAAAGAACAAATATGCTGAGTCGAACGGCTATCCCCTACTCAGAATCCCATACTGGAAAAGGTGTGAGATTTATCCTATTGTCACAGAATTTCTGAAAGATAACCACGTTAAAAACGACTGCCAGCAACTTAGATTAGATAGGATGGTTGGTGACTTACGTTTGAGATATGTATCTTTGGTTTACTTTTAAGATCTGAAACAGTAGTCTAGTATATAAATGGCTAGTGTAGTTGCTAGTGGGGTATTTAATGCCTTAGCCTTCGCTGGTGCTGGATTTTTATTTTCAAAGTTAAACCATAGTGGATATGAAGATGAAATTAAAAGACATAACCATGCCACTGAGCAGTTAGCTAGAGCAAAGGAGAAATGGTATGAATCTGAGGTGGCTAAGAAAAACAGGGTACAAAAACTGAGACAAGAACTATCTGACGCCAACGCTGACATGAATACAACGAACCATGCTCTGGATCTGTTAAAGTCAGAGCTAAGACAAGCTGAAGCTGTTAGGACTCAGTCATATGGGGTAAATGGTGCTCCTAAACTATCTGACTATTACAAACCATCTAGTGAAATGAAAGAGTATGAAGTGCTATTTGTTGGAATCGCTGGTATAGCTGGTGGGTATCTAATAACCAGGTTTGTCTCCTAAGTTAAAGAATTGTCAGACTATTGTTATAATGACTCCTGTCTTTTTGTTGGATTTACCGAAAGAATTAGAGGGTATAGATCTGTCAAGTGTTGAGTGGATTTGTAAACAGATTGGACTTGAGTTACAACAAGATAATAAGAAAGATTTAGACTGGGGTAGTCGGCTATGGTGTAAGGACTGTTCCGAATTCCGTTCTGAGGTGAAAGCTGGGATGTTCTCCTGTCCAAAGTGTGGTGGTACAGAATATGGATATGTTGCTGATAGACCTGATGGTAAAACAACTGTTGTGGTAAAAAAGAGTGTGCATTCAAGATCACGCCGGATGAGGGAAAAACTTACTAAAGTCGTTAGTTCTAACGTTTGTGACATAATTTTAGATGACTTTTCCAAGGTCCTTAATGTAATGAGCAAGAAGAATCTGATAAAAGGCCGTAACTTATCTGGGTATGACTATTATATCATCAGGTTGTGCTCGAGAAGGGGAATAAATGTAGGAGAACGACACTTCCTTAAAGATCTTAAAAATGGGAAAACGAAGGACTTGTTTGATAACAATCTGTTTGGAATTGTGTATAGGGAACTTGGTTGGGAGTGTAGTCGTGTGGATAAATTTTACACAACCTGGTTGGAGGGTCGTAGTAGTACAGAGGCCTAACAGAATATAACTCCCAGTAGAGTATAGCGATGATCCGCCAGGATAACGATCTGAACCCCGACGACTTTGACTACTCTGATGACATAGACCCTGATTTCTATGAGAGAATAATTGGCTATGACATAAATCAGTTAAACATAGCCTTGAGGGGTAAAACAAAGTCTTTTAGTTGTGCCATAGTAAACAAAGACCCACTGAAACAGATAAACGCTTTAAAGAACGATGTGAGTCTGTTAGTATTCCAGGAGTTGGGTCAGCTGAGAGGACTGAAGTTCGCTGAAACGTTGGTTGTAGTGCTCGAAAAAGAGGTCCCCGGTGGAACAACCTACAAAACAGCTTACTTTAACAGTCATATCAAAACTGTAACAAACACAGATGAGATTAGTCAGGACGTTAACACTGCAAATGAGGAAATAATGGTTGGAATATCCCGGTGGATAAGTGAGGGATCTGGCTGGACAGTAGATTCAGTCGATGGTCACTATATTAATCTGACACTGTATAGTCCGCTAAGAGGATCCTCGTATGTAGAACTGCCTAAGGAGTTAAAAAACAGTCGAAAAGGATTGATTAATATTAAAAATAATGATGATAGGTGTTTTATGTGGTGTCATATTGCTCATAAGTTCCCCGTGTTAAAGAACCCACAACGAGTGTCTAAGTACCGGGAGTATGTTAACGACTTGGACTATAATGGAATCAACTTTCCAGTAACTCAGAAACAGTATAATCAAATAGAAAGGCAGAATAAGGTACGTATTAATGTCTTCGGTTATGAAGATAAACTAACCTTTCCTGTGTATGTCTCAGGCGAAACTTTTACAGACTCTATGAATCTCCTGGTTATAACTAACGACGACGGCGACAGGCAACATTATGTCCTCATAAAAGACTTTGACAGGTTTATGTACAGCACAACAAAACATAAGGAAAAAAAACACTACTGCATGTACTGCCTCCAATCTTTCAGTTCAACAGAAATCTTAGACAAACATAGGGGCTTGTGTATTAAAATAAATGGTAAACAAGCTGTCAGAATGCCTGAAAAGGGTAAGAACGTGCTGAAGTATTGTAATTCCCACAAACAACTAAATGTTCCGTTTGTTATTTACGCTGATTTTGAGGCTATCACGGAAAAGGTCGACAGTGGCTCAGTAGAAGAAGAAAAAAAAACAAAAACGTATATGGAAAAGTATCAGAAACACATTGTCTGTGGTTATGGGTATAAGGTTGTCTGCTGTTACGACGATCAATATAGCAAGTCTGTTCAGGTGTATAGAGGCCAAAACGCTGTCTATAAATTTATTGAAAAAATGTTAGAAGAAGTGGAAGATCTTAAGAAAATAAAAAAAGAACATTTCAACCAAAATATGGTTTTGAGTGCTGCTGATAAGGTGGACTTTAGGGACGCTAAAAAGTGTCACATTTGTGGACGGGAATATACGGAAGAAGATGTTGTTGTCCGAGACCATTGTCATGTAACAGGGAAGTACAGAGGTTCCGCCCATCAGCTTTGTAATAGAAACTATAGACTAACTGATAAAATACCAGTAATCTTCCACAATCTAAGGGGTTATGATAGCCATCACATTATGTGTGAGATTGGGAAATTCAAACAGGAGATTAACGTAATTCCAAACAATATGGAGAAGTATTTATCATTCATGTTAGGGAAGAATTTAGTGTTTTTAGACAGCCTACAGTTTATGAGCAGTTCTCTTGATAGACTTGTCGGAAATTTACCAAAAGACTCTTTCAAATACACAGCAGAAGAATTCTCAGGTTTACTAGACTTAATGAGAACTAAAGGCGTTTATCCTTATGACTACATGGATAGCTTTGAGCGATTCAATGAGACAGAACTTCCTCCAAAAGAACAGTTTTACAGTATACTAAACGATATGGAAATATCAGACAGTCAGTATACACATGCACATAATGTTTGGAAAGCGTTTAATATGCAAACAATCGGCGACTATCATGATGTTTATCTGAAGTCTGATGTCTTGTTGTTAGCTGACGTTTTTGAGAACTTCAGGAAAACATGTACACAAAACTATAAACTAGATCCCTGTCACTATTTCACCTCACCGGGGTTGGCCTGGGACGCTATGTTGAAAATGACAGGGATAAAGTTGGAATTAATGACAGATATTGACATGTTTCAGTTTGCGGAAAAAGGGATGAGAGGTGGGGTCAGTTACATAGCTAATAGGTATGGCGTAGCAAACAACCCATATATGACAAGTAATTATAACAAAAACGAGGCTAATAAATACATAATGTATCTGGACGCGAATAATCTCTATGGTTGGGCTATGAGTCAGTATTTACCGACTGGTGGGTTTAGGTGGATGAGTAAAAACAAGTTGGGTAACTTAGATTTAGGAAAATTTACTGACAGTAGTAGAACTGGAATAATACTTGAGGTTGACCTTGAATATCCCGCTGAACTTCACGACCTACATAACGACTACCCATTAGCCCCAGAAAAAATGGAAATACGGGAAGAAATGCTGTCTGAATACTGTTTGAAGATTAAAGAGAAGTTTGGCGTCAGCGTTGGCGGTGTTAGTAAGCTAGTAACTAACCTAATGGATAAGGAAAAATACGTCGTACATTACAGAAATCTTCAGCTTTACGTTAGGCTTGGGATTAAAGTAACAAAAATTCACCGGGCTTTACTCTTCAATCAATCCCCCTGGCTAAAGCAGTATATTGACTTCAACACGGTAAAGAGGACCGCTGCTAAAAACGCCTTCGAGAAGGACTTCTTCAAGCTAATGAATAATAGTGTTTTCGGCAAGACAATGGAGAACCTGAGAAAGCGTGTAGACGTTAGACTAGTTACGAGTGAAGAACAGTTGATAAAGCTAACTTCTAAACCAACCTTTGTATCCTCTAAAATATTTAATGAGAATCTGGTCGCCGTTCATAAAATCAAAGAAGTTCTAACACTAAATCGGCCGGCATATGTTGGCATGTGTATTCTCGATCTGTCAAAGACGTTAATGTATGATTTTCACTACAACTATATGTTAAAAAAATATGGGGATAATATCAAGTTGTTATTCACAGACACTGACAGTTTGACGTATGAGATTGAGGCGGATAACGTGTACGAAGACTTTTGGGTAGATAAAGATATGTTCGACAACTCGGATTATCCAGAAAGCTCGCCGTATCACAACAAGTCGAATAAGAAAGTCATTGGGAAAATGAAGGACGAAGCGGCTGGCGTTCCCATAGTTGAATTCATCGGTCTGAGGAGTAAAATGTATTCGTATTTAAAAGATAATGGAACAGGTGGTAAGACAGCGAAAGGGATAAAAAAGATTGTTACTAAGAAACAGATCAGACATGAAGATTATAAAGACACGCTATTCGGTAAAAAACAGCTATTTCAGAAAATGAATACAATCCGAAGTGTTAAACATGAGCTGGGCAGCTATGAAATTAATAAAATATCGCTCTCATGCTTTGACGATAAGAGATATTTGTTGGAAGATGGGGTTAACTCTTACGCGTACGGACATTATAAGTGTCATATGAATATTTAATCAGAACTGACAATTAGTATGCAGTAAACAAGACAGCCCGAAAGACGACTGCCTGGTAAGGTATATATATTTTACCGACTTGTGATATATTACTTTCTCTTAGTGTAACTATAGGAAAATAATCCAGCCGCTATGATAATCACTACTAAATACTCTCCAGCGAAAATAATTACCCTACCACTTGCTTTCTCTATTTCTGTCCATGGTATTGTGTCTCTTCTCTTCGATGGATGTAACTTCTCCCATTTCTTAGCCTGATGAACTATATCAGATCCCTTCCTAGTTAAACCCACAGACAGACCAGTTACTAATGCAATCACTCCTAAACCAATAGCAGTCATAATTCCAGCTTTTCTCAGTGCTCTATCTAGGTTGATCTTAGTCCACTCATCATAGTGTGTTCTGATACCATTTCTTAACAAACCATCATCCTCTTCAGTTAAAGCCCGTCCAATTGTCTGAAACTCACCTCCCAAATACTTCACAGAATAATCGATAACTAAACCAGACTCACTGAACTCCCTGGACACACTTAGTATATTATTATCAATCAGATAGTCAATAAACAGTGGATCTGCACATTGTGGTTCCAGTTCTAGTATATTTGTGAAAAGGTCCTTACAGTCTCTATGTGCAGCCCGTCTTCTTATCCTCTCAGTTCTAGCTTCTGATATATTATTTATAATGGGGCCATCAACAGCGTGAGCAGCTCTGACACTATTACTATACCTTAAAAAGTCATCTACAGCGTCATCACCTCCAAAATCTGTCTCGTCTTGATCATTTTCAGGATCTGGGTCCGGGTCACGATTTGAGTCTAATGGCTTAAGTTCAATTTCCTCCATATTAAAACTGTTATGATTACAAAAAGATAAGCTGTTAAAAAGTGGGAAAACAGGGGAAATATAACAAGTAATTGGACAGTACCACCTACTCTTGCTTGGAAGACATAATATATATATATAGGAGTATGGAGGAAGATTTTTCTGAAATGGGGCCACTAAGTCCAACTCATGAAGAAGATGATATCCCAGAAGACCACAGAAGAATGGGAACAGATGATGACGTGGGACTTACTTATGGTGATATCAAATTTGATGAGGACAATAAACCTATTTCTAACTTATGGGGTAGCACTTATGTAGAACCCAGGAAATCCATCCGTAAAAAGGCTGTGGACTTTTTTACAGATGTTTTAGATTTAGAGTCCCAGTGCAATAACCCTGTTTTTATTGACTATCTGACCGACGAAAATATACTGTCTTTCATAATAGATGAAGATATGGGTGACTACACTGTCAGATATAATGGTGATGAAATTAGGACAGTTGATGGGAATCTCACTGAACAACAGATGGATCATCTAAGAGATGGTATCAGGGAGCAGTATGACAAATGGAATGACGCTAACACCAGAAAAAAATTGAAGAAAGCTGGTATTATCACAGCAATAGGTTTTGGGGTAATTGCCCTGGTTACTGGTTTATCAGTCGGTCTGACTAGGAGGGGATCTGATATTGTCCATCAGGCTAAATATTGGGAAAAACTACATCCATCCAAAAAGATAACAGACATAGTACCATGGACAGAAATAGAAAAGGCTGGTGGTAAGATAATCATTTTCATTGGGGAGTATCTGGTAGTTATTATTGCTGCTACTGGAATGTATTTACTTTTACGTAGTAAATAAGTTGTTTGTGTTGGTTGAAATAAGAGTAGTGAATATTGTTGGAAAATATAACAAGTAATTGGACAGTGTCCTTATTAGTAGTATAGAACATGGGGCTTCCGGCATACTTCGAGAAAACTGAAAAATTAATTTCAACCAATAATTGGTCCCAAAGCAAACTATTAGTCACATACTCGACGGATTCAGCCCCGCCAGTGTTTTCATAATCTAATTGACATTTGGGAAAAATTTATTATGAGACGAAAAATAAAGTGGAACGAGGATATAAAAAGTGCGAAAACAGCTAAAAATCGATTTATCTTGGAAGGGCTGAATCCGTCGAGTATGTGACTAATAGTTTGCTTTGGGACCAATTATTGGTTGAAATTAATTTTTTGGTTTTTTCGGGGTGTGCCGGAAGCCCCATGTCCTATACTACTATCGTCGTCGGCAGCTTTTATAATTGCGTTACGTAGTTGAGGATTACACTTTGCCAATACTTTTAAAACATCACAGTTCCTTCTTATACAAGCAGACATGGTCAAATGATAGCATTGTCATTGAACAGCCCCTTTTATACTCTGGGCTGGTACACGTAATGGGTGTCAGTCGGAAAGATCCCGGATCTTACTCGGATTTCATCGGGACAGGTCGGAGTGAGGTCGACAAACAGATACGAGTAAGGCTCTTTAGTCGCCATCTGATAGGCTTACTGGAAAAACTTTGTGTTGCTGGGATACAACTGTTTGGCCAGATGAATTACTTGACTAGCAACGCGGACATTTCCCGTGCGGACTAAGTAACTAGCGTTGAGAGAGATGGTACGGTGATCTTTGCTTCGATGAAACAAATTTTGCACGATATAAATTACACTGAGATTCCCATGATGGGATTTTTTCGTAAAAAGTTTAGCAATTTATGCATCTTTTTCTCCCATCATATCGTCAATTATAAATAGATTTCTTGTTTGGGGGTTAATGCTATCCAACATAGATTGGGGCAAGCCTTGAACAAACTGAATTCCAGGGATTAAGGTTTCTATTTCACCAAATGTATCTTGATACTCTGAATAAAAATACATGATATTTTCTAGAGCAGGGTCGATCATGATTTGGGCGTTGACTAACGATCGTTTCACAAAGGTTGTCTTGCCTGTCTTAGTACCTACAGAGACCATAAGCCCGAAAGGATGTGTTAGCTGTATCGAAGACGTTTTTTGACGCTCAGGGGAGAACGTAGATGTCATAGCAGTAAATGGGGCAAATGTTGTTACCCTATCACTGATAGACCTTTTGTGATGAAAATATCTCATATGGCGTAGACGATTGCTTGATGCAGAGAATGATTTTTCGCAGACTTCGCAAACGTAAGACATGTTCACACAGTGACTGTTAAGCATAAACTGAATGCCACTCTTTTGTGCAACTGCTTTTTATAAGACTGAATCATCGAATCCTAAGACTGAATCATTGAATCCTAAGTTTGAATTATTGAATCCTAAGATTGAATCATTGAATCCTAAGACTGAATCATTGAATCATTGAATCCTAAGATTGAATCATTGAATCCTAAGATTGAATCATTGAATCATTGAATCCTAAGACTCAATCATTGAATCCTAAGATTGAATCATTGAATCCTAAGATTGAATCATTTAATCATTGAATCCTAAGACTGAATCATTGAATCCCAAGATTGAATCATTGAATCCTAAGATTGAATAATTGAATCCCCCCTCTTATCCCTCACACCAGAATAACACAAATGAATAGTGTTAATAAAAGATGTAATTTTTCCCATTTACAAGCACACGCACACGCACACAAAAGTTAAAATTATTTACAAACATACAAAGTTAAAATCCATAAGGTAAAGTGTCAAAATTATTTACAATCACACGCTTATTATATACAACTCGATAGTCCTTACTTTCTCTCTTTGTCATTACATCTTTACTCTTTCAATAAGCGTGTGTTATTAGATAATTAGTAGTATAGAACATGAGGCTGCCGGCGCGTTTTGTTTTTTTTTGCCGAAAACAGCCTCAAAATGTTGGGATTCAACGGGAAGAGATGTTTGAAAGGGTGGACTCTTTTTTTCCACTTTTTAAAGTATAAGCAGACGGGAAAATGGGTTTTGAGGGATACGGAAAATTTTGTCGGTGTCAAAAACGCTTCCGAATGATCAGGTTTTGGTTTTAACAACACACTTCACTTAGTTTCCGGTTTCTGTTCAACTACTTTTGTTTTATGTTGGTACATATGTTTTCCCACAGTTACACCACCAGATAACAGTCCGAGACATGGTATATACGGCGTGATCATGGCTACAACTTTAACAACATCACTCTTTAACAGTTTATCTTTTTGTAATCATAACAATTTTAATATGGAGGAATTTGAATTTAAACCATTAGACACAAATCATGACCCGGACCCAAATCCTGAAAATGATCAGGATGAAACAGATTTTGGGGGGTGCTGATGCTTTGGAGAACTTTTTAGAGTATAGTAATAGTGTTGGATCTGGTCATGTTATTGATGGTCCCATTGTGAATAATGTGTCAGAAGCTAGAACTGAGAGGATAAGAAGAAGGGTGGCATATAGAGACTGTGAGGATTTCTTCACAAATATATTAGAACTGGAACCACAATGTGCAGATCCACTGTTTGTTGACTATCTGATTGATAATAACATATTAAGTGTATCCAGAGAGTTTAGTGAGTCTGGTTTAGTAGTGGATTATTCTGTGAAACATTTGGGAGGTGATTTCCGAACAATTGGGCGGGCTTTAACTGAGGATGATGATGATCCACTAAGGGATGGTATTAGAACACACTATGATGAGTGGACTAAGGCTAACCTAAATAAGAAACTGAAGAAAGCTGGAATTGTGACTGCTATTGGTCTGGGAGTGATTGCATTAGTAACTGGTCTGTCTGTAGGTCTGACCAGGAAGGGATCTGATATAGTTCATCAGGCTAAGAAATGGGAAAAGTTACATCCGTCGGAGAGAGGAGACACGATACCATGGACAGAAATACAAACAGCTGGTGGTAAGGTAATTGTTTTCACTGGAGAGTATTTAATAGTGTTTGTCATGGCGGCTGGATTATTTTCCTATCGTTACACTAAGAGAGAGTAATCTATAAACGTAAGTGGGTAAAAATATATACCTTACCGGCTACAATTGGCTTTTGTTAGTTGTAATCGGTTCCCGATGGTGAATATTTAAGGTTTTAACGCGACACGCTTCTTTATCGTTGATGGAAGTCGACAAACAACTAACTACTACCATCCAACCAGACGTCCGCCAAAATCTTGGCCCGGACATTCTGAGACTGTACCAAAAGAAAAAGGATGAGGAGTCAAAGGTGTTGAAACAGCTTAGTGCATGATGTGAGGGAGAAGAAGGCTGTTTTGGAGAGAAAGGAACGCTGTCTGGAGGCCAACCTCAATCAGATAAGAATGAACATGAAGGAGATGGCTCCCTATGTTCTGAAAGCATTGGAACTCTAGTCTTTGACTGTGGTTTGAAACGGTCCTTCTCCACGGGGGAAAGCGCGTTCGTGACTCTCGTGGAGTCGTAAACACCCACTATTTAGTTAGGTGTTCTGATGAGGCTTGATATCAGCCGAAACGACTCTACGAAATGATGCTTTTATTTCTGTACGCGTAGGAGTTAATCCCATCTTCCAGCAGGTATCTCTTATCATCCAAGCATGAGAGTGACACCTTATTAATTTCATAACTACCCAGCTTATGTTTTACATTTCGAATGGTTTTTCATTTTCTGAAACACTTGTTTCTTACCAAATAGTGTGTCTTTGTAGTTCTCGTGTTTGATTTGTTTCTTAGTGACACTCTTTTTAATTCCCTTCGCGGTTTTGCCACCTACTCCGTTGTCTTTTAAATATGAATACATTTTACTTCTGAGACCAACGAACTCAACTATGGGAACGCCAGCCGCTTCGTCCTTCATCTTTCCGATAACCTTTTTGTTCGACTTGTTGTGATACGGCGAGCTCTCTGGATAGTCCGAATTGTCAAAGATATCTTTATCGGCCCAGAAGTCTTTGTAAACGTCTTCCGCCTCGATCTCATATGTCAGGCTGTCCGTATCTGTAAACAACAACTTAGCATTATTTTCATATTTCTTTAACACATAGTTGTAATGGAAATCATACATCAAGGTTTTCGATAGATCCAGAATACACATACCAACGTACGCTGGTCGGTTTAACGTAAGAACTTCCTTAATTTTGTGAACGGCAACAAGGTTTTCGTTGAATATTTTGGCGGACACAAAGGTTGGTTTGGAAACTAACTTCAACATTTTCTCCTCACACGTGACCAACCGGACGTCCACACGCTTTCTCAGATTTTCCATCGTCTTACCGAAAACGCTGTTATTCATCAGCTTGAAGAAGTCCTTTTCGAAGGCATTCCTGGCGGCGGTTCTCTTCACCGTGTTGAAGTCGATGTACTGCTTTAGCCAGGGGGACTGATCGAACAACAAAACCCGGTGAACTTTCTTCACCCTCATTCCAAGCCTGACGTACAGCTCCAGGTTTCTGTAGTGGACGACATACCTTTCCTTCCTCATCAGGTTGGTTACCAACACTAACACCACCAACGCTGACGCCGAACTTTTCCTTAATCTTAAAACAATACTCCGACAACATTTCTTCCCGTATTTCCATTTTTTCGGGGGCTAACGGATAGTCGTTGTGTAGGTCGTGGAGTTCAGAGGGATATTCAAGATCAACCTCAAGTATCATTCCAGTTCGACCGTCGTCCTCCGGAAGTTCCCAGTCCAGGTTTCTTAGCTTAGATTCACTCATCCACCTGAATCCACCAGTCGGGAGGCACTGACTCATGGCCCAACCATACAGATTGTTGGCGTCCAGGAACATTATATACTTCACAGCCTCGTTTTCATCATACCCCTTCATGTATGGGTTGTTTGCTTTCCCATATCTGTTGGCTATATAACTGACTCCACCTCTCATTCCTTTCTCGATGAACTGGAACATATCAATGTTAGTCATTAACTCCAGCTTAATCCCAGTCATCTTCAGCATAGCGTCCCAGGCCAACCCAGGTGAGGTGAAGTAGTGACAGGGGTCCAGCTTATAGTACTGAACACAAGTCTTTCTAAAGTTCTCAAAGACGTCAGCTAACAGCAACACATCCGATTTCAGGTACACGTCATGGTAGTCCCCCATTGTCCTCATCCCAAACGACCCCCAGACCTTTTGAGCGTGTTGGTAATCGGTGTCTGATATTTCCTCATCGTTTAGTACGCTATAAAACTCACTCTTTGGTGGTAACCCCATTTCCTCAAACCGACTGAAGCTGTCCATGTAGTCATAGGGGTAAACACCCTTAGTCCTCATCAGGTCCAACCTTTCACCAAACTCCTCAGCTGTGTGTCTGAAGGCGTCAACCGGGAGATTTCCAACCAATTTTTCCAATGAACTACTCATAAACTGAAGACTGTCCAGAAACACAAGGTTTTTACCTAACATGAAGGCCATATACTTCTCCATATTATTCGGAATGACGTTAATTTCCTGTCCGAACTTTCCGATTTCTCCCATGATGAGATGGCTATCATAACCCCTAAGGTTGTGTAAGATGACTGGTATTTTATCAGTTAGTCTGGGATTTCTGTTACAAAGCTGGTGGGCAGATCCCCGATACCTTCCTGTTAGGTGACAATGGTCCCGGACCCTAACGTCCCCTACTGTGTACTTCCGACCACAGATGTGACACTTTATAGCGTCTCTAAAGTCTACCCTGTCGGAATCACTCAAAATCATATCCTGGTTGAAGTGTTCTTTTTTTGTATTCTTACAATACTCCACTTCTTCCAACATCTTTTTGATGAACTTGTTGACAGCATCAGGGCCCCTATACACCTGAACAGGTTTGCTGTATCTGTCGTCGTAACAGCAGACAACCTTATACCCATAACCACAATCAGTATGTTTTTGGTACTTCTCCATGTACGGTCTTTTATCTTTCTCCTCTTGGTCTGAGGCTAACACCTCCGGTTTGTTGACCTTCTCCGTGATCGCCTCGAAGTCAGCGTATACAACAAACGGAACATTTAGCTGTTTGTGGAAATTACTGTACTTCAACACGTTCTTACCGGGGTCAGGCATCCTAACAGCTTGTTTACCATTTACACTGACACACACAGCCTTATGCCTATCCAGAACCTCCGTTGAACTGAAACATTGTAGACAGTAAACACAGAAGTGTTTTCTCCTCTTATGTTTTGTTTTGTTGTACATGAACCTATCAAAATCCTTGATGAGGACGTAATGTTTGTTGTTTTCGTTGGTTATAGTCAGGAGGTTCATGAGGTCGGTGAATTTCTCCTTTGATACGTAAACCGGAAAGGTTAACCCGTCCTCATAACCAAAGACGTTGATACGTATCCTGTTCTGTCTTTCCACTCGATTGTACTGTTTCTGAGTCACTGGGAAGCTGATCCCACTATAATCCAAGTTGCCAACATGGTCCCGGTATTTTGTGACCCTTTGTGGGTCTTTTGAGACGGGAAACTTATGAGCCAAATGACCCCCCATAAAACACCTATCATCATTATTCTTAACGTTGATCAACCCCATCCGACTGTTTTTCAGCTCCTTAGGGAGGTCGATGTATGACGAGCCTTCCAGTGGACTGTAAACAGTCAGATTAACGTAGTGACCGTCGACTGAGTTTACTGTCCAGCGGGATCCCTCGCTTATCCACCGGGCTATCCTAACCACCACCTCCTCATTCGCGGAGTCAACGTCCTGACCAATTCCATTACCGTTGATTACAGTCCTGATGTGCCTGTTGAAGTGGGCCGTCTTATAAGTTGTTCCGCCGGATACCTCCTTTTCGAGCCTTACAACCAACGTTTCAGCGAACTTCAGCCCCCTCATCTCAGCCAGCTTCCGACGTAGTAATCGTACCACGTCATTCCTGAGAGTATTTACCTGTTCTAGTGGGTGTTGACTTACTACAGCACAACTGAACGATTTGGTTTTACCCCTCAGGGCTCTGTCTAACTGATTTATGTCGTAACCGATTAGTCTCTCGTAGAGACGGAGGTCTTCGTCAGAATAGTCGTCGTCCTGGTGGATCATAATACCTGAGCTAGCTCATCGTTATAACAGGGGTGATCATATTCCGTTAGGTGTCACCCCAACCACTCGGTGTAGAATTTGTCCGGGGTACGATCCCAACCAAGTTCCTTATACACAACCCCAAACACATTGTTATCAAACAAGTCCTTCGTTTTCCCCTTCTTAAGATCCTTCAGACTACTCAGTAACTCAATTCCTCTTCTTGAGCACAATCTGATGATATAATAATTGTATCTGGATACGTTACGACCTCTTATCAGACCCTTAATGTCCATCACGTAGAGAACCTTGGAGAAGTCTTCTAAAATAATATCAACAAACTGTTCCTTAACGACTCTAGTGAGTTTTTTCCTCATCCAACGATTTTTCGAGTGCCCAGGATGTTTGGGACCAACAGCCGCCTGATATCTCCCGACAACGTACCCATATTCTGTGTCACCACACCCTGGACAGGAGAACATCTCAGTGCTTACCTGTACACGAAACCTAGAACAACTCTCACACCACAGTTTCGTACTACGTCCGAGTGGGTGATCGGTCAGATCTGTTAACTTAAGCTTCATCTGCTTACAGATCCATTCAACGCTTGAAGACGGTAAACCCTTCAACCCCTCCGGTAACTCCGACCAGGAAACAGACATTATAACTAAACCCTAACAAATCCCCTTAACCCCTACAAAACAAACCTAGACATCAGATACCCACCAACTAGACCAACAGACCCAATAAACAGGGTCTGATACTCTTTCATCTCACCCGATGGCTTGTAATAGTCAGACAACTCAGGCTTTGGCTGGGACAACCCAACAGCCTCAACCTGCCTTAACCTATCCTTCAACAGATCCAGAGCGTGATTCGTTGTGTTGATATCAGCGTTGGCGTCAGACAACTGTTGTCTCAACCTCTGTATCCTATCTATCTTATCCACCTCACTCTCATACCATTTCTCCTTTGCTCTAGCCAGCTGCTCAAGGGCGTGGTTGTGTCTTTTAATCTCAGCCTCATATCCAGTATGATTTAACTTTGAAAACAAGAATCCAGCGCCCGCGAAGGCCAAGGCGTTAAACAGTCCACCGGCAACCACACTAGCCATCTATAAACCAATGGGTATTCAGTGAATCAGTCCGTTATCCACCAGGAATTTTCTGACTATTTCGTAAATTTTATGACTTCTATAGCATGGGATCCTGAGTAACGGATAACCATGTAACCTAGCGTAGTCGTTCTTCATTTCGTCATGTCGTTTTAGTTTCTCAAATCGTTTTTCAGCCTCTTCAGCGGTCATACTCCCCCACCGGGTGGGTATGAAATGTTGTTCACCGTCGTACTCAATCAGTAGGAAACCACAACCCACAGGTATAGCGAAGTCATACCGTAGGGGACCACCGCCCAACCCGGTTAACCCATCAAACGTCTTCTCCTTAATGTATTTGATTATGTAACCGCGTAGGGTATCCTCGACGTCTCTTTCTCCCTTAGACCCACGACTTTTCGTGGTGACAACTTTTGTTTCGGTTGTGTACCTAATTTCAGTTGTTTCAGTCTTTGTGTATGTTGTGATGGATTCGCGTACTTCATGTATTCCGCGTACTCCGTGTACTTTCTCACGATGTTTTCTCATATCATTCCCCCTCGTGAACGTCCTCCCACAGTCCTCACACCTATAATTTCTCTCCTTGTTGTGGATTTGCCTGACATGTTGGGTAAGATTTCCCTTAGAACTAAATTTTTTTCCACAGATCCCACAATTCATTTAACTTCCGGTCCCAACTTTTCCCTAACCCCTCTGAGTCAGTCCGACCATGGGGTGTCTACTTTGTTTTGAACGGATCAACTGGTAGATACCCTTTCGATTGAGCATACTTAATCCCAACTGTGCTGATTCCAACGGCTAGAGCTAACTTGACAGTACCCTTCACCGACTCAGGAGTACCCAAAGGTTGCCTCACTATCTTCTTCGAGGCCATGGAGATTGCCACAGCTCCACTTGTAATCAGGAGAGCGTCGTAGAGCTCGTTCAACAGTTCTTTTCGGTCGGTGGTTGACATTATACTACTACATATTTCATTCGTCAAAACTGTCTAAAACCGGAAGGGTTTGGACGGGGTTCTGTGACTCGGATTTCACCACAATTCCTTCCATTACCTTTTCCTCATCAACGGTTTTCAACCTCTGGATTTCTCTTCTCTCCTGCCTCATACTGTAATAAAGTGAGGCCCCACCAATAATCAGTCCAACAGTTCCGATTATGTAGCCATAATAAGCTGACCGACCCCCACCGACTCCGAAGTCAACCGCCAACCGTTCCCTGGCTTTCCTCTCCTTGGCTGCCTTCGAAATCTGAGCCAGTCGTTTACCAGCAGCCACCCGTTTCGGATCCTTGACTCTCTCCGTCTTGACCACTGATGTTATTTTAGGGACTTCCAAGGCTTTCTCAGATGTTTCGTCAGCCATCTATACACTAACCTATATTCCATCTGTAGGGAATCTATGAGGTTGTCTGTCAGTTAATATGTAAGGTCGTCTGTAGGAGTCTGTGAGGAATCCGTGAGGTCATCTGTAGGAATCTCCGAGGTCATCTGTAGGGAATCTGTGGGAAAATCTGAGACTGTCTTTAGGGAATCTGTTAGCTGATCTGTAGGAATCTCTGAGGTCGTCTGTGGGGGATCTGAGACTATCGGCCAGACAACAACAGATTCAGTCACGTAGTACTCTCCCCTACGGTTTCTCCTAACACAATGTCTCATCACCTCGATAGCTCTTCTGAGGGCGTGGAAGATAATCAGTATGGGTCGTCTGAGTCTCTTTGGAATCTTCATATAAAATACAGAAGGTCTAGGATCATACCGTATACCTGGGGTATAATGACCGGGACAAAGTTCGGTGCTCGGCTGATCGCCCTCGACAGAAACATCGGTGTGGGAAAGACAACGTTTGTGAAACCATTCGCTAGGAGAAATGGTTACCGTCTCATCGAAGAGCCAGTTGAAGACAATCCATACCTCGAAAGGTTTTACGCTGACCCCGGGAGATGGACGTATGAGATGGAGACCTGGTTCCTCGGTGAGAGAATCGACGCTTACCTGAAGGCTCTGGAGTTAATCAACGAGGGGGAGAATGTGATCATAGAGCGAACACATCACAGCTGTCTGACTTTCACTAAGAACTGTTGGCGTAATGAGTGGATAACCAACAAACAGTTCTCTGAGTATTCCCAGGTCTTCCACTCACTAAAAAATCTACTCCCAACCCCTGATGCCCTACTATTCCTAGAGGCCTCAGTTGACACCTGTCACGGACGGATGCTCAGGAGAGGTCGGGAATGTGAAGCCGGTGTAACTAAGGATTACCTCAGGTGTATACAAAGGTATATGAAAGAAATGGTTGAGGGTATAGCTCTTAAGGGGACTAAGGTGATTACCCTCGATTGGGAAGACTTTGGTCCGGATGAGTCGGAGGTAGTCGGTACCCTCAATGGGACCCCTAACGGATTTCACGGTTGGATGGCCCGTGTGGGTGACCGAGACGTCTACATACCAGAGATAGTCAGAACAGTTAGCCAGGCCCGGCAGGCTCAGGTGAGTCGTACCTTCTGTGATACCGTGTGATCATACTGTCGAAATGTGGGCAGACCTCAGTCACAATGTCGTCGAGTACACGGACGTCGGATAGGAAGATACTCTCATTGTACTGGGCCCCACGTAGGAAGCTTCTAATTTGTGTTAGAACCTTGTGATAGTTGATATGAGCGAATTCACAGTTCTCCAGTCTGCCAGGCATCCCCGACTTGGTCATATACCCCTGAATCAGGACACCAGGACCGGCTATAGTTCCGAGGATCAGTGGGTTAGCTGTAACACCACCGGCTATCCCCCCAATCACAGTCAGTCCAATAGAGACCGTCTCGAGGATCATCTTCAGTCTCTTCAACCCGGTGTGTTTCCATTTGTAACAGGTCGCTAACCTGTGGTAATACGAATAAAGTCTCTGCAGTTTGTCTACTTCAGCCGATTGGAGGTTTTTACCAATGTGGTTGAAGCTGATAACGCTTTTTCTCATTCTAATTACAGGTCATATTCAACCATGGTCCTGTTACAGATCTTTTCGATATCAGGTCCCCCAAGACGGCCCTCTACGATTTTCATACCGTAAAAGTTGATGTCTGAATAATACTCCTTAACGCTGTTTCTCTTTACCACAACGAAAACTGAGACATCGGTGAACATAAATCTGAGTATGCTAACGTGGAAGGCTGTTCTTACCGTCACCTCAGGGTAAAGGAAGTGGTGATCGCCGGTGTGCTCAGCTGTGGATTGATACTAGAAGGTCTCCAAAACATGGTTGAGTGGGTCTCACCATCCCTATCCTCTATGTAATCAACAAAGGGAGAGAATTTGGAGATCGCGTTCTTACTGGCTCTGGTTACGTTCAAGTCGAAAATGACTCTGTGGTTGTGGGTTTTCGTGTAAGCTTTTAGTTTATCGTTGAGCTGCTTTAGGTCACTGCTGAGTTGCTTAGTGACCTGACTAGGGGCTCCTTTTTCCGGTTTGCTGTAACCATAAAACAGACTCATATACTATATGATGTATTTACTGAACAGATACCCAAACACAGCAGTTATGACCAACAGAATCCCCAACTCATTATCCGGCTTTGGTTGTTTATCAGGCGTATGGACAGTTGGTTTGTCAGATTTGTGAACGGTTGGTTTGTCAGGTGTATGAACGGCTGGTTTGTCGGTTTGTTCGTCAGTGTTGTGTAGTGTTTCCAGATGTGGACCGCTCTCCTGGTGTAGCTTCTTTGGTGGTTGTTTGTGAACACCTTGGTAGTTGACCTTAGAATTAATACCAAACTTCATACCCTCCGACGCACGCCTGAGTAAGTTGTTGTATCCTATAATTTTCTCCTTCAGTATCGTCAGTGATCCTGGTACTAACCACGTGTCAGGGCTAATGGCTAGGTTCTGGGTGACGTTAGTATCTGATATTGCCCTGTTCATATACAGAATCCAGGTGCTGACAGAATAGTTAACGATAGCATCCCCCACAAGGACTCTGAATTCCTGCTGTGTCTCGAGACTGCCAGCACCTTTGTTAACAATACTGACCCTTGTTTTAGCCTGTGAACCAAGAACGGCATAGACATAAGCCTCGATGGACTCATTCAGATACTGTAAACCTACCCTGGTGAAACCATCTGTCCGTAAAGGGATGAACCTTCTGTAGTGTGTCTTATAATCACTATTGAGACGCCACATCCACTCATAAAATGAACGGTTGTGTTTGTAACCAGAGTGAGGATTAATCAGGAACTTTTTTTCTCTGGGTATGTTCGCCATGTTGTCAATCACATCATGTTCAACGCCAAACTCTCTCATTAGGTCACTCCTCTTTTCCGTTATGAGACGTCTTAGTATACGTCGTGTGGTGAAATAAAGGTGAAAACACATGATACTGGTAACCACTGGATATACATGTTCTGAGAATTTCAGGTGTTCTACCCCAACGCCACAGCAGTATGAGCTGAGATAGACAGCAAAGATGAGCTGGTAATAAGGTTCATTGTTATTCCACCATACCGCGATGTCCGTCCGACTACCCGGATTTAGAACTGGTAATTTTGCCATAAAAAAGTCTTGGTCGTTAACATAAATCCTGAAATTGTTAAGGTCGTAGTCTATAGCGTTGTCTGATAGATACGTAAACTTCGAGAAGTCGTATTTTCCCTCAATGTCCCTCTTCCAGTGCCGCTTACCCTGAATCTTCTGTACCGTACCACCGCCAAGCCATATCTTCGGAAATCTGGGCGGTGGTTTATTTATTGTTAAATACTTGGTGTAGTTTTTATTGTTCTTAAAATCTGAATCGCCAGTGTAGATGTACGAATCGTTGATAGGTCCAAAGAACACACCAGGTTCTGATTGACCGAAGACTGAATCAGTTATGAACTTAGTTCTATCGGCGTACGGATATCTGATGAAAAATTCTCTCAGGGTCTTATCCATATAACAAAGGTTAGGTTATATGGATGCTGGGGTTGGGTTGGAACAGGAACTGAGAGATATCAGGATCAACCCTGATGAATGAGCACATTAACCTTCCACGAAAGTCTATGAAAGGTATTGTGATGATGTTCACAAATAAAACCCGGATTGATAGTGAAGAATACGTCTATCCAAACATCGAAAGTGTTAAGCTAACAATTGAGGGTGTACCCAACGCCGTCTCCAGTCAGTGAATCCCAAAACGTCGGTTCTATGATGAGGCTAAAAGACTGTTTGGTGGGAAGGAAAACACGGATCAGTTTATGACAATCCAGAAGTTCTACAAGAACACCTTCGCTCTGGCGATTGACCTGAGAAGTATTGAGGATCGCGATACTGTCGGAACTGGGAAAAGAATCGTTAACACACAATCTGGGGTCCTGATTGAGATTACCAAAAAGGCGACCGTGGCTGATGTAGTCTGTCGGATCTTTGTGTTGAGTGATGGTTTGGTGAACATGGTAAACAAAAATCTAAAATCAATTCAATATTAAATGGATCACCCATTCAATATGTTGGTCGTTGGTATGACAGCCTGTGGGAAAACCTGGTATCTTCTGAAGATGTTAGAAGATGAATACTTCGGGTTCTTCGACTACATCGTTCTGCTCTGTCCAACGTTCAGCTGGAATAAAACCTACACCACCTGGAAATACACCTCCGACCCGGACTTCATCGCTGTGGATTGTAGTCAGGACGACGTTGAAACTATACTAAAACATATTGTCGAAATATTCAGAGGGTCCAAAACATTGATAGTCCTCGACGACTGTGCTAGTGGGCAACCCGTAAAGAACAGAACAAGTGAGTTGGTTAAATTAGCCTTCAGCGCCAGACACTACAATCTGTCAACTATTGTAATCACACAACAGCTAACAGCTATCACAAAACCTTACAGGGAGAATATCAGTAAGTTGGTAACGTTCTACAACCCCAACAAAACCGATATGAAGGTTATTACTGATGACTACCTGGGTAGTTTAGACCGTGATGAGGTTATGGAGGTAACTAAAAAGTTAAAAGAAAACAAATACGCTAGGCTTGAGGTTATGTTAAGGCATCCGTACGCGTATAAGGTGGTCATCCCAAAATCTGGTCTATAGTAAGATGGCCGAAAAGAAAACTAAAACGGTAAAAGTTGGGGAAAAAATCAAAGCACCCGCTGTGGAACCAGTCGAGACGTCTGTTGGGGGACTAGAAACGGAAATACCTACTGAAATCCCCAACCTCGTTAATGAGCTGTTCAATGATCTAAAAAAGACTGAGGAAACCAGCCCAACACCACCACCAATTACTGATGACACCAACAAGAAAAGAAGTGAGCTGATAAAACTATCAGAGGATGGTGAGGTAACTCAGTCAGTTAACTACATCAGAAAAGCGACGGTAAAGGTTGTGGATAAGCTGTACGCTGAATATGAAACCAGAAGGATGGAAAGAGATAATGAATTCCTGACTGATATGCTAATCAGTAGATTCTCTAATGTTCTCGGTGGTTTGGACGCTGTAGAAAGCTCTGAGGAGCTAGATACCGAGCTACAAAAAGATAAGCTGTTAAAGAGTGACGTCGGCAAAATTGTGGCCATGATCACGCCGTATATACCATGTCTCGGACTGTTATCTGGAGGTATAACTGTGGGAAAACATGTGTACCAACATAAAACAAAAGTAGTGGAACAGAAACCGGAAACTAAGTGAAGTGAGTGTCAAAATCAAAACCCTGATCGCTCTAAAGCGTTTCTGACACCGACAAAATTTTCCGTATCCCTCAAAACCCATTTTCCCGTCTGCTTATACTTTGAAAAGTGGAAAAAAAGAGTTCACCCTTTCAAACTACCTCTCCCGTTAAATCCCAGCATTTTGAGGCTGTTTTTGGCAAAATAAAAAAAAATGCGCCGGCAGCCTCAAGTTCTATACTACTATAATTTTGATACTTTGCCTTACGGATTATAGTTGTTTGTAAAATAGGAGAATACGGATTGAGTGGGTTGTCACTGTTAGAGCTAGCGTTATTTTATAGACACGGTTAAATCTATTGATCACTTAAACACTGCCGCTAGTGTGTTTTAAAACTAGGTTTCTGTCCACAGAACCAAAAGATACCATGCATGGTTGTTGAGGCAGACGCAGGTTTACGATGTAGACATTCCATTGCAGCGATGTTGTGCTTAACCAGAAAAAAGACCAAACGAGTGTGATGCTAGCACTCAAACTCAGGTTTATATCATCAACCACGTGTATGCAAAGTACTTTTCGTGCATCACACCGTGCATCACACCGTGCATCACACCGTGCATCACACAGTGCGTCACACCTTGCATCACACCGTGCGTCACACCAAATATTTAATGAGGCGGCATCCCTTTGTACAGTATACGGAGGGGGGGGGGGGTGTTAACTACTAACGTGTATTTATACACTGCGCTTGGGTAAGGGTAACACTTCTTTAGTGTAAAATAGAAAACTGTCTTGTTAACACTTATTGGGGTGTAAATTTACTGCAAAATGATGTAATCTTACCTAAACCCAGTGTAATTTCACACACTGTTAAAGTGTGAAAATACACTTGTTTGGTGTAAAAAAACACCAACACTAGTGCAGTGTATATTTACACTTGACGTGGTGTAACATTACACTAACGAAGGTGTGCTAATACGCTATTTTGGTGTAAATTGCAATGCAAAATTTCAACACCAATAAATGGTAGATTGAAACTTCTTTGGTGTAATTTTAAACCAGGAAAATGTCATTACACACTGATTTGGTGTGAAAACTGAGTCATACATTAATAATTAACACTACTTTAGTGTACAAACGCACCAAAAATGGCTAATTTTAAACCAGTAATTTTACTACTTGTCAATGCTTTTAATTTACATTCTCGTGAATTGTTTACGCTAGGCCCAATAGTGTATTGTGTTATGCAAAGTGAACACACCTATCCAGTGTAAACATCAAAGTGAAGTTTTCTGGTTAAATTTCTGGTTAAGGTTAAATTTTCTGGCAGCAACCAGGTTAAAATACTAATACTATAGTCCCTTACGAAAAAATCCTATAGGATCCATAGGAATTCCTATTGAAATTGGAATTCGAACAAAAATCAACATGGATGATGGATATACTCAAGTGATATATTATATATATACTGTGTGGGGAAGACGAAAGTCTGTTCAACAGCGACTGGTTTTTATCGACATGGACCTGGCGACAGGCTGGATGAACTGTCCGATATTGAGAGGTATAAATCTTAATTTATTAACTTATAACAGTGTTATAATTTTGGCCCTTTCTCGATATATATGAACAACGGAATAGGTGCTCTTCCAAATGGGAACTCTACCTTAAACAACCTTAAACCTCCTTAGATAGCTTTAGCCATCCTTAGTTCTCCTTAGCTCTCCTTAGCCAGACTTAGCAGTAGATAACGCCCCCCCCCCCCATCCAGTGTATCAAAGGGATGCCGCCTCACTAATATTCAGTGTGACTCACGCACCGTGTTTCACGCATGATACCTATGCTTACGTCAGTATATCTCAGGCTCTTTTGAGACCCTCTTAACCCTAACTTTTATCCAACCCCCTAAACCCTAGCTGTTACTCAACACCCCTGGTATTCACTACGTCATAACCAACTAATACTCAAAGCAACCCCCCGTGCGAATTCGTCATTCCAGATTGACCTCCGACTGATTTCCGAAGTTACGTAAAAGGCACTCGACTTATATCCTTATAAGTAATCGTACTTACCTTTTCATTTATACACTTTACGCTTCTGACAGTCAACAGTTGTGGGACACGTAGACGTACAGGGCTTGCGTACAGTAAACTTTAACAAAACAGACGTTCTTTACAAGGAACTAAAGAGCAATTAGTAGACACACTTTATGTAAGAAGAAGAACGACCAATGACTTCATGAGAAAATATAAACGGAGTAACTCTTCAAGCTGGTTGCGACGCTTTCTGTTAGTAAGTGTGATATTTGCATATTTATCCCCAGTGCACGTGCAGGAGACAAAAGAGAAACTCATTAGCGGTAATTAAGAGGGTTAGGCAAGTCTATGCGAGAAAGTCATTAGCGAAATAGCGTGTATTTTGCATAAGACAGAATTCACAACAATCAGTTTATAATATTTATTTAGGCTTTGGTTTAAACATATACATATAAAAAGTTTTAGTAAGGTCTGCTTCTTATATTATATTTAGGTGTTTTTATTTCAAAAGTAGCATGATAGTCTTTCTTGTCCTCTGGCGATAATTGGGACAAATCTTCTTTTGTCATAAGTAAATATTTCGATCTAGTCGTCATTAGATGGATTTCATACTCTTCTCTTTCACCCAGGGACATCATTGCCAAGTCGCTTTCTTTCCACTCCGAAGAGCTTTCCCAGTTATGAAAGAAATTATGTTTAAGTGTCGGTTGTTCAACTTTTTTGAGGCGGTGTTATAAAATAAGGGAAACTGGAGAAGAAAAGGGCTCGGAGCCCGGATCCGTGGGCTTGGAGCCAGGAGCCGGGGGCTCGGATCCAGGCCGGGGGCTCGCAGCCTGACGCCTGGGGCTCCCATCCTGGAGCCAAGGGCTCCGAGCCATGATCGGAGCCAAGGCCTCAGAGCCAGGAGCCGGGGGCTTGGAACCAGGAACCAAGGGCTCGGAGTTCGGAGCCGGGAGCTCGGAGTCTTATCTTCCTCTTATTTGCCCATTATCTTTCTTATCTTCCTTATGTTCTTATCTTCCTTATCTTTCTCTTATCTTCCCATAAGATTGATTCAATCTTAGAATTTAATTATTCAAACTTATAAGAATCAATCTTATGGAAAGATAAGAGGAAGATAAGGAAGATAAGAGGAAGATAAGAGCAAAATAAGAGGAAGATAAGAGGAAGATAAGAGGAAGATAAGAGGAAGATAAGAGGAAGATAAGAGGAAGATAAGAAAGATAATGGGAAGATAAGAGGAAGATAAGGAAGATAAGACTCCGAGCTCCAGGCTCCGAGCTCCGAGCCCTTGGCTACTGGCTCCGAGCCCCCGACTCCTGGCTCCGAGATCTCGGCTACTGGCTCCGAGCCCTTGGCTCCAGGCTGCCAGCCCCCGGCTCCTGGCTTCGAGCCCCAGGCTCCGAGCTCCTGGCTCCGAGTCCCCGGCTCCTGGCTCCGAGCCCTTGTCTCCGATCCTGGCTCTGAGCCCTTGTCTCCGATCCTGGCTCCGAGATCCCGCCTCCTGGCTGCGAGCCCTTGGCTCCAGGATGCAATCCCCCGTCTCCAGGCTGCCGGCACCCGGCTCCTGTCTCCGAGCCCCTGACTCCGAACTCCTGGCTCCGAGCCCCCGGCTCCGGGCTCCGAGCCCCCGGCTCCCGACTCCGAGCCCCCGGCTCCCGACTCCGAGCCCCCGGCTCCCGACTCCGAGCCCCCGGCTCCCGACTCCGAGCCCTCGGCTCCCAGCTCCGAGCCCTCGGCTCCCAGCTCCGATCCCTCGGCTCCCAGCTCCGAGCCCTCGGCTCCCAGCTCCGAGCCCTCGGCTCCCAGCTCCGAGCCCTCGGCTCCCAGCTCCGAGCCCTCGGCTCCCAGCTCCGAGCCCTCGGCTCCCAGCTCCGAGCCCTCGGCTCCCAGCTCCGAGCCCTCGGCTCCCAGCTCCGAGCCCTCGGCTCCCAGCTCCGAGCCCTCGGCTCTCAGCTCCGAGGTCTCGGCTCCCATCTCCGAGCCCTCGGCTCCCATCTCCGAGCCTTCGGCTCCGAGCTCCGAGCCCTCGGCTTCCAGCTCCGAGCCCCCGGCTGCTGGCTCCGAGCCATTTCCTCCTCCAGTTTCCCTTATTTTATAACTCCGCCTCATGAAAGTTGAACAACCGGCACTTAAACATAATTTCTTTCATAACTGGGAAAGCTCTTCGGATTGGAAAGAAAGCGACTTGGCAATGATGTCCCCGGGTGAAAGAGAACAGTATGAAAACCATCTAATGATGACTAGATCGAAATATTTACCTATGACAAAAGAAGACGTGTCCCAATTATCGCCAGAGGACAAGGAAGACTATCATGCTACTTTTGAAATAAAAACACCTAAATATAATATAAGAAGCAGACCTTACTAAAACTTTTTATATGCATATGTTTAAACCAAAGCCTAAATAAATATTTTAAACTGATTGTTGTGAATTCTGTCTTACGTGTATTTTGCTAATGACTTTCTCGCCCAGACTTGCCTAACCCTCTTAATTACCCCAAATGAGTTTCTCTTTTGTCTCTTGCACGAGCACTGAGGATAAATATGCAAATATCACACTTAGTAACAGAAAGCGTAGCAACCCGCTTGAAGAGTTACTCCGTTTATATTTTCTCATGAAGTCATTGATCGTTCATCTTCTTACGGCTTCTCGAATTGATTTTTCATCCAAGGATTCGTAAACTCTATACACTAGGGTTAGATAAGCGATAATTGGACCAAAACTGGCAAGTGTCAACATTCGTCTGTTCGTAAATAACACTCAGATTACTTAACCAAAAACCCGCCGTATTCCTCCAAAGCAAGGTTTAAGATAAAAAATATAAAGTGTCTCTGTTCATTTCTGTTTCGTTCCTCTACAAACCAGGCCAAAGTAAACGATAACTCTCTAAAATTGTTAACACTTATTGCCTCGAAACGTGTATAAGACTGTTTGATCATTTAGGTTCTAACCAATATAATATTCAAAGTCTCCATATTTTCAAATAATATTCAGGTTTCACCAGAGCAGTTATCTCTGCCAATTCAGACACTTAGGCTGTTCAAACTCTCTATAATCTTCCAGACTAGGTTTAAGATAAAAAATATAAGGTGTGTCTACTAATTTCTCTTTAGTTCCTTGTAAAGATCGTCTATTTTGTTAAAGTTTACTGTACGCATGCCCTGTTCGTCTACGTGTCCCACAACTGTTGACTGTCAGCAGGGTAAAGTGTATAAATGAAAAGGTAAGTACGATTACTTATAAGGATATAAGTCGAGTGCCTTTTACGTAACTTGGGAAATCAGTCGGAGGCCAATCGCGAATGACGAATTCGCACGGGGGGTTGGTTTGAGAATTAGTAGGTTATGACGGAGTGAATACCAGGGGTGTTGAGTAACAGCTAGGGTTTAGGGGCTTGGATAAAAGTTAGGGTTAAGAGGGTCCCAAAAGAGCCTGAGATATAATGACCTAAGCATAGATATCATGCATCAGTCATAGTACGTCAATCACGGTGAATATTAACGATGCAGCATCTCTTTGACACACTGGATGTGGGGGGGGGGGGGGGGGGTTATCTACTCTTAGCCTTCCTTAACTCTCCTTAGCTCTCCTTAGTCATCCTTAGCTCTCCTTAGTCATTCTTAGGTCGCCTTAGCCATCCTTAGTTCTCCTTAGCCGTCCTTAGCTCTCTTTAGAAATATCCATCCTTAGTTCTGCTTAGCCGTCCTTAGCTCTCTTAGTTCTCCTTAGCCGTCCTTAGCTCTCATTAGCTACCCTTAGCCCTCCTTAGCTATCCCTAGGTCTCCTTAGCCATCCTAAGTCATCCTTAGCTCTCCTTTGGTCTCCTTTGCCATCCTTAGCTCTCCTTAGTCATTCTTAGGTCGCCTTAGCCATCCTTAGTTCTCCTTAGCCGTCCTTAGCTCTCTTTAGCCATCCTTTGCCATCCTTAGCTATCCTTAGCTCTCCTTAGTCATCCCTAGGTCTCCTTAGCCATCCTAAGCCATCCTTAGCTCTCCTTTGCTCTCCTTTGCCATCCTTAGCTCTCCTTAGTTCTCTTAGCCATCCTTAGGTATCCTTAGCCATCCTTAGCTCACCTTAGCTCACCTTAGCTCTCCTTAGCTATCCTTAGCTCTCCTTAGCCATCCTTAGCTCTCCTTAGCCATGCTTAGCTCTCCTTAGCTCTCCTTAGCTCTCCTTAGCCATCCTTTTTTATTAATTTTATGTAGAAGAAAGAAACTTTAGGAGTTAGACACAAAAACACTCGTTAGTATGTGACAAACAATATGTGATATGTTGTTATGAAAATGCATTCATACAACGCAAGTTCTTATTGTAGGATCATGCATGCAGAATGCAAATTTTCCCGCCAAAAGAACTCTCGGAGAATCACAAATTTTACCAATCTTTTAACAAAGTCAAATCTGTCGTAATTGAACAAGCGGAATGTTGCTTAATTTTCGAAAAGCTGAAAAACAATCGCCTATAGTCGGGCTTCTGTTTTTTAACGCTTTTTTTAGTTTCGCAGCATCGTGCATGTTTGGATCCAAGTATCCTGCACGGGAAAATATTTTATGTTAAGACTATCCAATTAAAGAATAAATTTTTACAGGACTTGATTAAGTGATTTTTAATAATTCTAATTATAAAATGCTATCTTTAACTTTATTTGTTCATTTTGAATTTATAACTTTATTACTATACATGTAATGTTCTTCATCTCTGAATTTTTAGGGAGTGGATAATAAGTGTTTGTATTTACGCATGCATGCATGTACGTATAGTCTTCAAAGTTCAAACGGAATCTTGAAGTTCAAAATGGACTTTGTATTAAAATTAATTAAAAAAAATTAACTGAAGTCATATATTGATTTTCGGACCGTATTTTATAGCTTAACGTATGAAATTCTTTTTTGATCGTTTTACAGCAATACATATCGTAATTGCCTGAATTTTTAGTGAAAAGTGCACCGAATTTCTCTTTTCCAAATATTTTTTGGGGGCAATGGCGTCCCCTGCCCCATCGCCTAATATGTTTATGCTTGCCTTGTGTATTATAAATACAATTTCATAACCACTTGAGAACTTTCCGAAATTTAGGTCATACAACCTTGACTCAATCTTCTTTGAGAAGCTTTATCAAGCGTTCGATACATACTATCGAGTGTTTTTGTTTAACTATTAAAGTTTCTTTCCCACTAAAATTATTAAAAAAGAACCTTATTTCATAATGGGTGAGTCATATACATAACTGGAAATTGGTCCTTGCTGTATAAAATCTGTTGTGGCCTGTAGCCCGAGTAAGTTGTGTTATTGATTGAAAAAAGAGTTGATCTGGTTATACTACAAAAAAATAGAACAGTTACGGAAAAATGGAAAAAATGGTGAGCAAGAAATTTGAAGACCCGAAACAAGCGTTAAGGCATCTTTTCCTCATGCAACACGTCTCGCAATTTTGTGGCGACACAAGTTGCATGAGAAATTGACCGGTGTGACATACGCCACATGCAATCACCAAGTATCGCAATTTTTCTACTTTTTGGAACGATTGCGCCAACGCTGCGACTTATTTTTTATGCGTTGCAAGGTCTAACACATAGATCCAACACTCCTCTTGCAACTTGCCTTGCGACAATTTGTGGGATTAGCCAGTAAAAATACGCTGTTTGAAGAGAGCTAAACAGAGATAAGGAGAGCTAAGGATGGTTAAGGAGAGCTGAGGATGGCTAAGGATGGCTAAGGAGAGCTAAAGGTGGTTAAGGATGGCTGAGGAGGGCTAAGGATGGCTAAGCAGAGCTAGGGAGACCTAAGGATTGGCAAAGGAGAACTAAGGAGAGCTAAGGATGGCTAAGGATGGCTAAGGAGACTTAAGGATGGCTAAGGAAACCTAAGGATGGCTAAAGAGACCTAAGGATGGCTAAAGAGAGCTAAGGATAGTCAAGGAGATCTAAGGATGACTAAGGAGAGCTAAGGATGGTTAAGAATGGCTAAGGACAGCTAAGGACGGCTAAGGATAGCTAAGGATGGCTAAGGAAAGCGAAGGAGGGCTAAGGATGGCTAAGGAGACCTAAGGTTGGCTAAGGAAAGTTAAAGAGGCCTAAGGATGGCAAAGAAGAGCTAAGGAGAGCTAAGGATGGCTAAGGATGGATACGGAGACCTAGGGATGGCTAAGGAGAGCTAAGGATGGCTAAGGATAGCTGAGGATGGCTAAGGATAGCTAATGATAGCTAAGGAGAGCTAAGGAGAGCTAAGGAGAGCTAAGGAGAGCTAAGGAGAACTAAGGAGAGCTAAGGAGAGCTAAGGAGAGCTAAGGAGAGATAAGGAGAGCTAAGGAGAGCTAAGGAGAGCTAAGGAGAGCTACGGAGAGCTAAGGAGAGCTACGGAGAGCTAAGGAGAGCTAAGGAGAGCTAAGGGGAGTTAAGGATGGCTAAGGATGGCTAAGGACAGCTAAGGACGGCTAACGATAGCTAAGGATGGATAAGGAGAGCTAAGGAGATCTAAGGATGGCTTAGGAGACCTAAGGATGGCTAATGAGAACTAAGGAGGCCTAAGGATGGCAAAGGAGAGCTAAGGAGAGCTAAAGATGGCTATGGATGGATAAGGAGATCTAGGGATCGCTAAGGAGAGCTAAGGATGGCTAAGGATAACTAAGGATGGCTAGGGATAGATAAGGAGAGCTAAGGTTGGCTTAAGGAGAGCGAAGGAGAGCTAAGGAGAGCTAAGGATGGCTAAGGATGGCTAAGGAGAGATAAGGATGGCTAAGGATGGTTAGGGAGAGCGAAGGATGGCTAAGGAGACCTAAGGATGACTAAGGAGAGCTAAGGAAATCTAAGGATGGCAAAGGAGAGCAAAGGATGGCTAAGTAGTCCTAACGATGGCTAAGGAGAGCTAAGGAGACCTAAGGAGACCTAAGGATGGCTACGGAGACCCAAGTGGCGCTAAGGATTGCTAAGGAGAGCTAAGGATGGTTAAGGAGGCCTAAGGATGGCTAAGGATCGCTAAGGATGTCTAAGGAGAGTTAATGAGAGCTAAGGATGGCTAATGATAGTTAAGAATGACTAGGGGAGCTAAGGATAGCTAAAGATGGGTAAACATATCTAAGGAGGTATAATGTAAGGTTGTTTAAGGAAGAGTTCCCATTTGGAAGAGCACCTATTTCGATTGTTCATATATCGAGAAAGGGCCATAATTTTTCTGTTTTCTTAAAAAGCCTAAATTCGTTGATTCAGTCACTCCTAACCTAATGACCTGGTCCGTAGTCACCCTCATTTAGAACCAAATATGTTGTTCACACGAAGATAAAGTTACAGGGTGAATGGGTTATTCAGCCTGAAAATTGTACTTTTTAAATATAAATGACTATCCCTGATGAATTGCGGTCGTTTCGCCCCCGAGTCGATTCGCCCCCAGTCGTTTCGCCCCCAACTCAAAGTCGTTTCGCCCCAAACTTGGGCACCTTTGTCATTTCAACCAGAGTTGGGGTTTCAAATGTAAAAATTTAAAAAAACAATGATTTATGGCCAAAATGTGTTAATTTAACCAATAATGATTATTCATGTAAATAATTCGCTATTAACAAATAATGAATTTAGTCGAGCTAAACAGTCTATATGGACTGGAATAACTAATGTAGAACAGTAAACTCAGATGGAGAGACTAATGGTATTATGTGCTACTCTGAGCCTCTGAGGCATGAACCATACTTAGTGATACAGGAAAACTCTATTCGACCCGAGGCTTTCAGATTCAAATTGGCAACCTTTAATTTATTAGTCCGACACTCTACCGACTGAGCTGACTGTATCTGTACTTGGTCAAGTTGGGAGCAGGTTGTGGAATGTCTCTTATATTTGATATTTTAAAATTGAAATCTGGTTTCTTCCATATTGAGAGACTTAACGGTTCTTCTAGTAATATTACAGTAGGTCCTCCGAATGACAAACAATTACTGGGTAACTGGAGAAAAACTTTACTCAACTGTGGCTGGAATTTGAAGCTGTGACCTTCAATTTACTAGTCTGACACTCTACTGCCTGAGCTAGAAATTAAGAAAGTACTGTATATCTCAGTTTAAGAATGCCAAATATAAGTACCATCAAGCTCAGTCAGTAGAGTAAGTTACTAGTAAACCAAACATTGCAAGTTAAGTCCCAGCCGCACCCAATATGACCTTGTAACTCAGTTGGTAGAGCATCGGACTAATAAACCGAAGGGTGCAGGTTTGAATCCCAGCCGTGGTTAGTAGTTTTCCTCTACTCATTCAGTATGGTTTGTCACTCACAGTAGAGATTCATAATCTATAGATTATTCAACAAATATATAATTAAATAATACAAGGATTGTTATTATAAAATTTCCAAGTATTTAAATAATCCGTAGATTTTTTTAGTAAATTAACCTGGAATTGTTTATAGGTAAATAATTTCCAAGTATTTAAATAATCGATAGATTATTTAGTAAATAATCCAGGGATTGTTTATAAATAATTTCAGAATGATTTGATTAATAAGTAATCCAGATTTAAAATTTACTTCTTAATTTTTGGCTTCACCAATTTGTTGTTCAGTTTAGTTTGTTTCTCTGAGTTGTGGGTGGAATGTGATGGGCTAGTGGGTAGAGTGGATTAATTACTATATAATCTATGGTTTATTCAAACAATACATGGATTATTTATTAAGTAATCAAATTATCCTGATTTAATCATATTATTTACAAACCATTCCTGGGTTATTTACTAAATATTTAATGGTTACTTATTTTCTTACTTGGAAATTATTTACAAACAATCCCTTGAAACAAATAATGTATGGATTATTTAATTCTTTGTTAAATAATCCATAGATTGTGAAGCTCATATAAATACATTTCTAAATAATGAATTTAGATAAGTAATGCTAAGCCTAAAATTAAGACATTATTGCCAGTCATATAATCATTTTTTTTAAAATTTGGCACCCAAGTATTTCAACTTTGAAACTCAGAAATTCAAGTAATTTTAAATAAAGCTTCCTTTACAATGATACAATGATTTTTAACTTTAACATATAGAATACTGTCTAAGATTTTAAATTATTACATTGTTGAGCACAAGGCTTTCCAATTACTGGTAGTAGTAATTCATTATGTCCACACACTTTGTATTGCAGGACTAATAATGGGAAGATTTCACCTGGTGATTGACAAAGAAATCCAGAACATTATCAAAGCAAAGTTGAATAACATTGAAAAATGCCATAAGTTGAAAAAAAATATTAACTATTATAAATAGCTAGTTACTGTATTCCACTATTGCAAATTTTTTTTTATTTGTAATTCTTCTGAATTTGTTTGGGTTTTTTTTTCTTAATATGGGTCGACTAAGAAAAAGGCAGTTGTTCGAAAAATGCAAATATTTATTAAAAGTCCCCACTAAGGATTTAATTTTTGTGAATGAACTTTTTCAATGAGTTTTTACTAAATAATTTAATGTAACCACAATAGTGATTTCTTATTGTAAATTTTAGTTGTACAATATTGTTAATTTTCAACTAGTAATAAAACCAGTTAACTTTTTTATACTACTATAATTTGTAATGTTTATTCTCCATTGTAGGTACTATACTTTTACTCCCTGTCAGTTAAACAAGAAGTTGTTTTGGTGTAAGTTTACTCTCCAAGTGTAAATTTACACCAAGATGTGTCCACACAGCTGCCAGCTATTTCACACTCATATAGTGTAAAAGAACATGTTTTGGTGTAAGATTACTCTCGAAGTGTAAATTTACAACAAGATGGTGTCCACGCAGCTGCCAGCTATTTCACACTCATCTAGTGTAAAAGAACATGTTTTGGTGTAAGATTACTCTCGAAGTGTAAATTTACACCAAGATGGTATGGTGTCCACACAGCTGCAAGCTATTTTACACCAATACAGTGTAAAGATCAAGACACACTTCCAGTGTAATTTTACACTGTTGAAAGGTTAGATTACACCAGTTTTTGGTGTAGTTTTACACCAACTTATAGTCAATTTACCCTTTCGGCAGTGTTTTACACCTTTTTGGTGTCCACACAGCTGCAAGAATTTACACCGATTTTGGTGTTGTGGCAACACTCCCAGATTTACAGTGTATAGTCTCATCCACTGCCCTTGTACTTGAGAGTGGGGTCCTTAATGCCTCAATCAGTGATCAACTTCGAGTATATGTTTCACTCAAATTGAAAATGCCACCTTGTTATACTAGTCATAAAAACTATAATCCTTTATTATTTTACTCCGACCTCGCCACCAAATCGGACCGCCTTTTATCCATATTCTCTGATGCAGATTAACACGAAACTAGAATCCTTTAATGATGTTCTTCCCTCAACTCTCGAAGTACATGAACCGTGAAAACTTTTAAAATTCGTCGTCGATCATGCCCATATGTCTCGCATGAAATAAAGTTTAGAGATCAACTTCACTGCCGGTTTCTTCAGAAACATAATAAAAGAGATTGGGAAGTCTACAAGGAATCTCGCAATCGCTGTAAAATCAATCTCAAGAATGCAGCAAAAAAACACATCTTCGACGAAGTAAAGGAACACAAGAACAATTCAGATTCTCTCTGGAAAATAATCAATAACATTATTCCTTCAAAAGAAAAGGAAACGCAAGTCTATAGTAAAGATCCTGAGTCGATTGCAGAAGATTTTAATCACTTCTTCACTTCTGTGGGAAGGAACGCTGCCATGACGGCGGCAAGCTCATCCAAAGACAATGATATCACCCTGTTAAAACCTTTTTCAAATTTAATAACTTATCCACCAGATCAGCAGTTCAATTTTAGACCTGTTACTTGTACTGAAGTTCAAAGTATCATTATGGCAATGCCAAGTAACAAGTCACCCGGTCCGGATACAGAGCAGGGGCGGATCTAGGAATTTTCCCCACTTAGTCCAACTATCTAGGGGGGTCCGGGGGCATGCCCCACGGGAAAATTTTTGAAATTTGGGTCTCTGAAATGGCATTTCCCGCATTCTGAGAACACTTTTAATCAAAATTTCTGAAGTTTTAAAACATATTTTTTAGCACATTTTATACTTTTTTTGAAAAAGTGTCAAAATTGGATTTGGATTAGTGAATTCTTGTAACAGTTAGTAAGTGCATAATTATTTTTTTCTAAAAAGAAGACAATACAACGAACAGTAGAGATATGTGATTATATTTGATTACTAACTTAAAAACATTTCAAAGACAGCTCTAGGAGCTCAACCATCTACATCATCCCAGTCATCCTAATTAAGTCACAACTAAACCAAGCCACTATACTATGAGCTGTCTGGTTTTCAGGTGCCAGATACTCACCTTTTACACATCTATCCAAGCAGACGATGTCTTGTTAAGGAATGCTTTTATTTATGATCATAATGCGACATGGACATAAAGGAGCTCAACTCTCGTCATTATCCCAGTCATCCTAACCCTTGGGCCCCCTACTACTCTAAGTCATTACCTGTTTATATGATTTCAATTTTGTAGATTATGAAAGTATATAAACATTGAATTCTAGAATTAAGCAGATATTGTATTTAAGCCAGATAATAAAATGTAAATAATAATTGTAATACAGCACATCTAGTTATTGGTTCATGTGGATGTCAGCACTTAGTACTGTAGCTACTGTACACATGTAAATTTATATTAAAAAGAAGAAACCAATCATCATTTTACTACTCAACTTTATTAAGACACCACATAATCATACAGGTCACATACAGTACATGACATGTTGACAGTGTATATATATTATATACTGTAATATTATTATAAGGAACAGAAACTAGCAATGTATGAGAAGAGTGCTTTAACTGCCAGGTTGGCTGGCTAGGTTAGTCTCACTCTCACAAAGATAAAATTAATTTAATAAACCATGAAATCTCCAAGCAAGATCAAATTTCCAGCACACACTCGTCCGTCCGATACACGTTTCATTGCAAAGTATCAATTCATTAACATGTTATAGATCAAATACAAGCAAACGCGAAGTCTAGCCCAAGAGTAAATCTATAAATTATCATAAAGATTATAATGATATTCAAATCATGCAGTAAAGTAGGGTTTCTTACCTCAGACGACCTCAGAGCGCATCACTGATTCACTGTATAAAATTCTCGCAATTGATATTTCGATATATATCTTTTTCAATCCTCTGTAAAAGGTCATCTTCAGTGCATAAAGCACTTGATGAAAGTTTCACGAATATTTCATCATAAAGGTCTTGTAGATATCCTTGCAATTGAGTGTTGGGAAATGGCCAAATGGGAATATGGAAAGGACGCAGAATATGCGCATGGCCTCGTAGAACCACAGAAGCGATCGCTAACCATACTGATTATTCAGAAAGGCGCGTATCCTGCAAAATGACGTTTCAGCCTCTACACCAATCGTAAGTCGTAATTAGAGAAAAATTAGCCAATCAGGTACGTTGAAAAACCAACCAACTTCTTCAAAATTTGACGAAGTGCTTTCCTTCGTCAAATTGTCAAGCCGAGAGCCTGCATCGCAGTTGCGGCCTGGAAATGACTGTGAACCCGATCCTTGATTATCCCATTATGTCCCGTGCATCCCACTGTTTCCCTCGAAATCTGTCGTAGCTAAAGAATTAGGCCTCGCGCGTAAAGAAAATGGAAAAACGCCAACGGGAAAATTGTTCTGGCCTGAACTGAAGCCTTTGTAGATAGGCATTTTAAGAATAGAACACACTCCTTCCTACTAGATAATTATTTTTAATTTGCAGGATTTTATTTGTAAATTTTTGACAACGTGCAAACAAACAAAAATTATATATTCACGTCAAATTTTCACTTCGTCGCGCGACTTAGTTGACGTAGTCTAAATCCGCCCCTGCAGAGAACCAGCGTATATCGTCACATCAAAGCGGAAACAGAAGATTTCACTCTACAGAAACCCTAAACATCTTCATTAGTGACACCATGTTGAATGCCATTGATAAAAAGAAGGTAACAGCACTTATCTTATTGGATTTATCCAAAGCCTTTGACAGTGTCAGTCACCCAATGCTATTGCACAAACTGAGCTGTGTTGGCGCCTCGTCCGAAACTGTTAAATAGTTTAAGAGCTATTTGTCAGGTAGATCTCAATACGTACGGATTGTGTCATCTGTGTAATCAACTCTTCGCATCACCCGTGGTGTACCGCAGGGCGCAATACTATTACCGCTTTTATTCTGCATTTATATAAACGATCTACCAGTACTGGCCACACAATCATGTAATTTTGATCCATACGTTGACGATTCAAAACTTTATCAGTCGTTCTCTATTAAAGATATGGAACAGACAACAGTCAATCTGGATGAAGACCTTCACAGAGCCGCTAGGTGGTCTTTTTAACACCAATTATTAATCAATCCCGACATAACCAAATTTCTTCTCATCGGTTCTAGGCCCATGTTACAAAATTTACCCACAGAAATGTCTCTATAAATTTTTTGGGAAGACCATCAATCTGGTACCGTCACCCAAAAATTCAGGAATTAACTTTGACACTTTTTATCGTTTGACGATCATATCTCTAAGCTGGTTTCGACGTGTTTGAGTAAATTATGTCAGCTTAACCGTGTCAAGGATAGTTTTGACAGAGAAACATTACCACTAGGCATCGAAACACTTGTAATCAATAAACTCTTGTAATTCTCCACGGTTTGGTCCAACTCATCATCTAAGAATATAAAGAAGCTTCAAACAGTACAGAACTTCGCCTGTAGAATCATTACAAAAACCACAATATTCGATCACGTTGCACCAGCTTTGCGTGAACTTAATTGGCTTCCTGTTGAACAATTGCTTTTGTACAGGGACTGTAATGGCCTATAAATGTTTCAACGTCTTACACCTAGTTATTTAATAAATAAGTTTACCAAAAGTCTAATATAGAACAAATTACTTCGAATGTTTTTCAGTACTGTTGCTATACAGGCAGTCCTAATTGTTTTATAATAAGTAATTACAATAACTCCGCAGGAAGTGAACTGATTCGGAAGCTGTCACGAGGGTGTGTCATATCACCTTTAAAGATAAATGGCAATTGAATTCAGTCAAAACTTAGCTACTGTACGCACAGCGTTCTTGCGTCTACAAGCATCTAAAGAAGCTGCGTGTTAAACAGTAGTCCGGTCCAGAGAACGAGTTTAATATAATCGCTTGTCATAGCAATGGTCACTGTGTGCTCTATGGGACATAGAGTCCTGAGAATTAGATAGGGTCCTGAGAATTAGATGGCATGTTTACCGGAGATCTAGAATTTGCTCTATATAACCTATAATAGTGACTCTATATGGGGGCTCACTTCTATGACAAAAGAAAACAAAAAAAATCTTTGCAGTGGAATCTATATAGGGGCTCACTGCTACGACAAAAGAAAACAAAAGATCTTTGCAGTGGACTCTATATGGAGCTCACTAGTGACTGTATATATAGAGGCTCACTGCAATGTCAAAATTAAAAACAAAAGATCTTTGCAATGGACCCTATCTTGAGCTCACTAATATGTCTAATCTTAATGAATGAAAACACAATGGAATATAGAGCGTTAAAATACTCGATCGGGATTGGCTGAGTTGGTGCAAAATATATATAGAGCAAATTACAAGACGTTGCGTGTTAAGGGAGGAATACACCTTGCACATCTTCAAAAATTCAAAAAAAAATTTAACTGCTAAAAAGAAACATTAGTTGCCATAGAAGAGTTAAAATTTAAAATGGCACCGTTTAAGGTTTTTTGTGAAGCTGTTTAATCTTTTAATCTTTTCTATGAAGGACATTGAAATTTTGAACCCCGCTGCCAAGGAAACGGGATTGTGTTTTTTCTTTCTTTTGTCCTTCCCTACTTTGTTTTTGGATGTTTCTCAAGAACTTTTGAATAATTTTGACGTTCCTTCAACAAAGAGACTGGTGACGAGTTTAAGGCCTGGCAACTCAGCGTTTTAGGTGTTATTTTTGCATTCGCACTTACACTTCGAAGAATACAAAGCAAGCGAACACAAATAATTATATTTTGACAGTATACACTGTTGTTTATTATATTTTTATTGTTGGAGATTGATTTTTGAGCTTTTATTTACGTGGCAATGCCAAAATTAAGTTACGAAGAAGAAGTGATTTCGGGGTAAAAATCGCTGGGATGTCGAGAGCAATAGCACGGCTAGTGAACAGGGCCCAAGTCTGCAAGAAGCATTTCTTCACCAGTCAGAGAAACAGCATCAATGCGAAAGCTTGGTTATCAAACCGCAGATACAAGTCAAGTTTTGGGCAATTCTTATAGTTATAGACTCATTGAATTGTCTAGTTTGTTGAGTATATTCCAGCCCCTACGTAAATGCGAAGCTGGGGGAGAGTTGAGGGTGAAAGATGACAGGACTCGGAGGTATGGAAATAGTTCTGCTATAGACCCTTTTACGGTTAGAATTGCATGCTGGGTAATCAGGACAAATTTGACAAAATAAAAAAACAAGAAGCAGGCGTGGGCGTTGTATTGATGAGTCAAAGAAGATACTAAAAACGAGTTTTATCGAAGAAATTTCAACAACTTATCATCAGTGGCTAAAGAGAAAAGTAATTAAACGATTTTGTGTCATTTTGGTGTTCATTTGTAGCTTAAAATGTAATTTAATATTGTTCGGTTACCACATTCTCGAGTTGTTCATCAACACTTAAGTTAATGTCAAACGACATATATGGCTCATTTTTGTGACTACCGCTGACCTGTCAGCGGGAGCCACTAGGTCGGCGAAATCTTGAGTGCATGAGTGTCTTGGACCTCACTCCAGATTGTAAAGTTTGCTAAGTGTGCGGGTAAGACGGATCAAAGGATCGGAATGCGCGGACGGGCAGGTAAAAACTGCGCGGATGGCTTTTAAAAACTGCGCAGATATGACACAACCATATTATTTAACTCATTTTTCGCGGATACGGATATATTTAACCCATTTTACGCGGATGCGGATATATTTAACCTATTTTGCGCGGATGCAGTTCAAGTTTGAAAAAATTGCGCGGGGAAGATCTTCCCCGCCAGTGGCGTGGTTGCAGGGGGGGGGGGGGGGCGGGGGGCGGGGGGGCCAAGGCCCCCAGCTGGGGTTGCAGAAGGGGCGCCAAAACGAACAAGGGCGCCAAAACTTAACAAAATAAACTTTCTTTGTATAGCTAGGTCTTCAATGGTGGGATATAAAGATCTGAAATCTGTAATCTTTTGTTTTCTATGAAGTTTTATAATCTTCAGAATTCTGTAAAATCTCACTCCAAAATGCAGGAAATGGCATATCAGCCAGACTATAGATTTCAAAATTTTCAGGGGGAGCATGCCCCCGGACCCCCCTAGATGTTTGGTGCTACTTCGGCGCTCGCATTGGCGTCGCCTTTGAGAGAACCCGTTGATTGTTGTAATATTATATACTTCTACTTGAGTTATTTTAAAACAAAAAATGTGATCATTTATCAAATACAGTTATTGTAATGTCTTTTTTCCTTTTTTTTTGGTGTGTGTGTGTGGGGGGGGGGGGGGGGGGGGGGGGGGGCGCCAAACTTAATCCGGCCACCCCAGCCTGAAACTTGCCACCACGCCACTGTTCCTCGCGAACGACAAACTTTACAATCTGGACCTCACTTACGTCATACTCGTGCTGCCATCGCCAGATATTCGACACGATCGCTATCACTGATCGCCATATAGTCGAGAAGAGCGCCATTGATCGCCAGGTATTCGGAAAGTGCTCGAGTTGTTTTCGTGGTCTCGTGGGGAATAAACTAAATGCATTTTGGTTGCTCTCGAATCTCGATGACAGTTTTGATTTTTGAAAAGTGTTATTTCTTTACAAATCCTTTCTTCTTGGAGCGGTTTCTGCCATTGATCAGTTTATACAAAGTAAGAAATAGTTTCAAAACTGTGACGTTGTTTATCTTATATACTATATACAAACTCTATATAAAATACTTGATCGGATCTCAAAGCCAACCTCGTACTTCGGTACTTATAGCAGTACTAGAAATATTTAGCTTATAAAGTTTGCTAGAAGTTGGGCCTTCAACTGTGTCCTGTTTCAAAGCTCTTCTTCTTTTATTGAAGAAATTGTCAATGTTAATGATAAAATCGCTTTATGAGTTTCAGTTTAATTTTGGTTTAATTGTGTCTTGTGCTCACAGACTCATCACTCATATGTTACTGCATGTACATGTAACACTATTAAGAGTGAGTAATTTTTACCAACTTTGAGGTAGGTGTTTTGATATTAGATCAAACACAACTTTCGAGTGTTTCAAGATCAAACAAATCAGGAAATGAATCAGTTGTCAAATTTTTAAGATAAAGTTTGACGTAAAAGTTGGCTTAATCTATCCAAGTGTTTGATCACATATCAAACCTTTGTCTCGCTTATGATTTTCCTATGTGTTTGGTTTTTAATTATTAATGATTTGGAGAAGTATATATCACAGTGCCCTGTATTTACACTATATACACGTATATCAGAAATTTATGCTGACAAAATATCTTGGCTGTTATATCGACATTATAATTATTATTTATTATTATTATTATTATTATTATTATTATTATTATTATTATTATTAGAACTTTATTCAAGTGTCGGTGTGTTTAGCTTTTTACAAACTAGTTGAGGACACTATTTAGCTATCAAGTCTACGGTTAATATCTAAAATACAATATGATAACAAGTATATAGGATTAACTACAATTTGCTAAAATATGTTACAAGGATTTCATGCCAACCTATTACATTGCGCAAAGTTCACAGCTATTGCATCCGTCTTCAACTAGACTGGCGATGTCAATATTTCTAATGTTGTGTTTGAAATAACTAAGACTAGATTGTTCTTATCCTTGCTACAAAGTTTTGACCAAATATATGGTCCTGTGTATCTCAATGAATGTTTACCATACCGTATAGTGTCAAACCGAGGCATGTTAAAATCTCCATTTCTAAGGTTATATTTCTTGCCTTTCAAATCAAATAGTTCTGTAATACCAGTCGATGTCATGCCATTCTTGACTTTGTACATGGTGATGGCAATATCTTGCAATCTTCTATTATACAGAGATGGTAAGTTAGCCTGTTTTAACAGATTTCATATGAGGTCTTATTTGATTTGTATACAGCTCTAAGAGCCCGTTCCTGAATACGTTCCAATTTACGTCGGTCGGAAGCTTTACAGAAATGCCATACTAGGTGACAGTATGTGAGATTGGGTAGTATAATGGTCTTATAAAGTAGAAGTTTAGATTTACAAGGAATGAGATTACGCAGTCTCATTAATACCCCAACCTTCTGGCTGGACCTTCTACATACGTCACTGATATGTCGTGTGAACGTCAGGTTATCATCAAAGAGAACCCCAAGTAGTTTGATTTCACTAGTTGGCTCAGTAGAATGTCCATCTATGCGTAGGCTTATTTCTCCCACACTTGCACCTGTTCCACGTCGTCTGGGATTGATGGTAATTACCTGAAATTTATCAGGGTTAGCCAGGAGAAAGTTATCCCTGTACCAGGATGCGGCCACTTCCGCTTCTGCCTCCAAATTGCGTTTCACCATTTCGATGTCATTTCCTGTGGTATAAAGCTGATGGTCATCTGCATCCATTGACAGGTTTGAGCTTTTGACATTAAAAGACATGTCATTTTGGAATATGTTCCACAGTAGGGGTCCAAATGACGAACCTTGTGGGCATCCTCTTTCCGTTTCTTTCCATGTGCTTGTAATTCCTGCCAGCTTAACCCTGTTCATTCTTTGGTGAAAGAACGAGCGCATTAAATTAAGTGATTGATTTCCGAATCCATAAGCCTTAAGTTTTTTAATCATAAGAGCAGGACACAATGAATCAAACGCCTTAGGGAAGCACGGGTGGCGTGTGCTGTTAGGGCGCTGCCTCTCACCGCTGTAGTTAAGCCCAGTTGGACGGGGTTAGTACTTGGATGGGTGACCGTCTGGGAATAGCTCCGTTCTCGAACTTGAATTTCATGTGAGTAGAGTTTAGTTGGTCTCTCCTGTGCTTCGAGGGTTTTTCGCAGGGTTCTGCGGTTTTCCTCCCTCCGTAAAATCAACACTTAGGTCTTAGTTTATGTCGTGCACTTTTAACATGAGCCTCTGGCTCGGATGATTGGGCGACCACATCCTGTGTTTACGACGTTAAATAAATCATTACTCATTACTCATTACATGTCCATAGATAAGACAGAAACAAGTTCTCTAGTATCTACTGCCATTTTACAATCCTCCACAAGTCTGATCATGGTTGTCTCGCAGCTATTATTTTTCCTGTACGCTGTCATTCGATAGTAGAATTGATGATCATAATGCTCTGTCACCTGTCTACTCAGGAGGAGTTCAAATATCTTGTCCACGGCTATTAAGGTTGTAATTGGACAGTAATTCCTTCGATCATGTCTGTCCTCACGTTTATGAACTGGGGTCCATTCCCCCTTTTTCCATTGCTTGGGCCATTGTCCGAGTGAAATACAATTGTTATAGAGATTGGTTAGAGCAGGCGCAATACTGCTTGCTGTAATCTTTAAGACTTTAGGAGACATACCGTCCCACCCGGGAGATTTTTTGACATCAATGTTTTCTAGTGTTCTTTGTACTTCCAGTATTTCGAATGGTTTAAATTCAAAACTTACAACCTCGTGTGCGTTCCTTATGGTCTCTATACTGGTGTGGTTTTCTAAATCAGCTTCTTTGAGATGTTCCACATTATCACCTCCAATGCCTGCAACTATAGTTGCGAAATAATCGGCAAATAGCTCCACTACTTGAGATTGATCTCTTTCGACCTTGTCATTTACTTTTAGGCTGATGTTGGTATTGATTTCATCTATATTGTTGTTGCTTAGAAATGGCTTGAAGGTTTTGTAAAATTCACCTGGCCTAGATTTCAAATCATCAGATTTCTTCCCCCAATACGCCTTTATAGCTATTCGTCGTTCCTGGGTTGCTATATTCCTGTATTTTTTCTTTAATTCATAGTTCTCTTGTTTTCGATCTTTCGAGAGTAATTTACCATATTTTCTCTTGTTTCGTATTGTGATGATCCTAGTCGGCTCAGATATTAAGCATTGCAAGTTATTGACTTCCTCGAGGTCCCTTAAAATTTTTCCTTCTCTTTGACCTGGTTTCAATCTATCCATGTTTAAATCTCCGATTATTACGACTGATTGATTCTGAAAAGATGCCGATTGAAAGATTTCGTTCATTTCTTTCTCAACTCTCTCCAGATAGTTGGTATTTGATGCGTTTGATCCCGATTGCTTAGGTGGCCTGTATATTGCGAGGAATACTATGTCATTCGCTCCTAACTTGGATTCAATGGCCATAGCTTCGAGTGTTTTATATGACTTCTGGATTTTTAATCTCTTGGAAAGAAGTAAAGAGGTAATGTAAGCTATTAGTCCGCCGCCACCTTTCTTCCTATCCTGACGATACATGTGATAACCAACGAGGTTAAACTGACTGTTGGGGTAGGATCTGTCGATTTTTGTTTCAGAAATAACGATAATATGAGCTTTGAGTGATTCATTTAGCATTTTTAATTCCTCAAATTTATTCTGAATACTGTTGTTGTTTAAGTGTATAATCATTGCTTCGCTCGAGTTGTTCTTCCTCTCTCTTACAATTGACATGTCAGTTATGCTATTGTTTTCTCTATTTAAATCAGAATACTCAGTACTTTCAAGCTCGTTTTGTGATACTTCGGTCTCCTGATTTCCTTCCACGACTCTCTCAATCATCTCTACCTCATTTACAGCAGAACTATCCCAAAAGTATGATTCGTTTACCTGTGGCAGCGAGCACAGAGGACATATCCAATGAATGTCAGCGTGGTCGAGATAGTATTTAAATTCATCCTTTGACATACTTAAACACTTCGCATAAAGCCATACCTCGCATTCGCTACATAAAATGGCGTCCTGATTGTTCCTTACATTCTTTCCGCACTCCTTGCACGGAAACTTGTGCGTAATTTCCCGAGGTCCGGGGTTACAGTGAACATCTCCATTCAGCGTAATCCGTCTTTTAATTTGAAAGCAACTTCTGCCGTCAGTGGAGTACGGAATTCTTCCCATCGGAAATGATTTCCCTCTACTATCACTGTTTTGTCTTCGTCCACGATGCTTGAATCCAATGTAGTCAACCTTCAGATGATCACTTATATCTAGATGTCGATGCTTTGAACATTGGCATTTCACTATAGGTAGTCCCAAGCTCACAATAAGTAAGAGTAAGACCAAAAGGGTGAAGTTATAAGCAAAACTCATGGAGCTCACATTTAGACGACCGTCAGCCATGATTAACCATCGAATCCCAAAACGCACGCTTGCAGAATAATAATCAAGACAGACTAACAGTTTTTCTGTCAGGATTTTGAAAATGACATTTCGATCTACTCAGTGGGTAAACTGTAAAATAATACCTGCATAGTTTCCTGTGTGTACTTCAAGTATTTGATGTCTTATTCTTCTTCTGTTTTCTTTAACTTATCTTTATTTCTATCTTCTCTTCCTACTAGAAGGCATTGATTGACTTGACATTGATCCTGACCCAGGTGTTGATGAACTAGAACTCATTATTTTGGTGTTGTTTTGACGTAGTTAAATGTACACACGTCAAAAATAAAATAAAACCTTGACTTGGTGCTTTGTTTACTTGTTTTAGGTGTTATTCAATATCTTGTATAATGAAATCCATATCTTTGGCGTTAAACGCAACGGGAGGTATAACCATGGAAATTAATGAAGAAAGTAGGACAGATCGGGTACAAATAACAACGTTTTCTTTTTTTGTGCGTTGGAAGTTCCCGTTTCCAGCATTGAAGGCAGTACATTTAGAAGAATAATTATGTGTTTTGCTTGTTGATGAGAATTGTTTTCTTGTGACCGGGAATCGGCTATTTGAGCAGATTTAGGTTGCGCCACGGCGAATCGAAGGCACAACATTTGCGTTCGATATCGTTGTTATCGTAGTTGTGCGCGCTATTGGACGTGGTTTCTATTAGATAGTAAATTACAAGGTTAGCTCTTCCGAAATATTGTCTTTTACTATCACAAATGCGAACAACTTGGCCACAAAACTAAAATCAAATGGCAGACGTTGTAATCTAATTCTGGGCCACAGTGTCCTACTTTTTCAATTAAGTTGATATCACTATAGCAAATATGAAGTTAAATTACCGTATTGTCATAGTGATATCTGCCGTTGCGTTTCACGCCAAAGATATGGATTAAGAAACCAATTAAGTTTGTGCACACCAGAGCTGCTACAGCGGTCTGACCGCAGAATAGTAGATACACCAGAAGTCTGACTCTTGTGAAAGTACTAAAATATTCTACAATCTGGTGTCTAAGTGTCACTCAATTGTACATTTTGATAAATTGTTGAAAAGCTATTGTGAGCTGTTGGGAGACTTAAAGCCTTGAATATGTTGAAAGCCTTGAAATGAAGAAATTAAATACATATGTTGAAACTACAATACTGAGCATTCTACTGTCTTATTTAAAATACTAGCAGAATCACAAAATATTAGTGATATACATAACACTTGAATGCCACAGACAGCATATTTATGACAGGTAAAATGTTGTTTTGGAACACAACGTTGATGATCTGGGGTGATTAATTCTTTGAAAGTTTTCATGGTGATAATGTACTATAGCTTATTTTTGTGGAAGCACCAAGTAAAATATTTATTTGCTAATCTTAGACCTGAGTCAACAGGCTGAAAGCTTAGCAAATAAATATTTTACGTGGTGTTTCCACAAAAATAATTTATATGATCTATAGGATGAGTTGTACAAAGCCGAGATAAAGAACATCACTAATCATGCTTTGAAAACCTAATGTAAAATTTTATCCGCTGAATACATGTAATTATGTATGTTATAGTGCTGTTCAGTGGATAAAAGTTAAATTGGGTTGTTCAAAGCACCACTAGAATGGTTCTCTAGCTAGGATTTATCCACTAGAAAAGCTATCCGGACTTCGTACAAAAATATGGTTTTTACAAGTTCACTTCATGAAAAAGTTTGGGGCATGTTTATAAAGCTAATATATGCTATGCCATATATGAATATGCGAAAACAGCCAGTAAAGATGTATGTGTAGTATGTGCCATGTTCAAATTAGCAACACATGTATAAAATGATTTGAAATAACCCATTTTTGTGTGTGCTGTGTGTTTTTCACACATTTTCATGCATTGCTTCTTAAATCTATATCTCTCTGTGCTTAATAGTGGTAGTCACATGTACGCATTGCGTACCTATTTTTCGATTTGTCGCCGATTTGTTTTGCATTCTCCCCTTATTTTGGACGTAAACAACATTTCCTTGTTCTTGTGTAGTTTTAATCGTTGTCGTGAATGACAGGTATAGATTTTTTGTTCTTTTATAGTGTCTGATTATGGTTAACTATCATTGCTGTGTTGCAGGATGCAATAATGACAGTATATCCCAACAAAATAATAAAACGCGGGCATGTTCAGGAGCTCAAATTTCATTATTTAAAAAAAAACTAGAACAACGTGAAGTATGGGTGAAGAAGTTTCTAACGGTCTTGTGGGTTTTCAAGCATCAAACAATAAAGTGGTCTGCTCCAATCACTTTGAGTGTTGGAAACCTACATCCAGCAGCCCAAACTCAACACTGTTTCTGGTTAGCAGCGACATAAAGAAAGCATCACCTAGAAAACGAAACAGAGTACTTTACAAGGCGAAGGGAATCAGCAAACCATCTTCAAAAACCCAGCAACCAATACATAGCACTGAATTTGGAGTTCAATGTTCCTTACCCACAAGATCAGCACTAGTTTTCTCCCAAATTACCAGAGATCGTGATGTGAAATACTTCACTGGCTTACCATCAGCAAAATCATTCCAGATGCTTTTTGACCATGTGAAAGCAAAAGCATCTGTAATGCACCACCGGAAAAGCAAAAAGAACACTACTACAAACATATCATCTGAAAGAGACATTAAAAGTGCTCATAGAAGGGCTTTAACTTTGGAGCAGGAAATTTTTTATTAATAATGATGCGAATAAGACTATCTTTAATGGTAGAGGACCTTGCTTTTAGATTTTGTTCTTCTGAGGCTCTTATTAGTTTATTATTTTTCACATGGGTTAAGCTTTTAGCTAATGAGTTGCGTTGGCTGGTTTACTCGCCAGATAGGCGGATTGTTAAGCGGAATCTCCCTGAAATGTTTAGGAAATACTACCCTAAGTGTTCTGTAATAATAGATTGCTCCTAAATCTTTATAGAAACACCATCAAGCTTAGAAGTTGCAGCAACCTATTGGTCTAACTGTAAACACCATTATACACTTAAGTTTGTAGAGGGCATCACTCCAAATGGGCCATATCATATTTATCAGATTGTAGTGGTGGAAGCCGGGCAACTGATCAATACATTGTTCAAGACTCTGGTTTTCTGAGATACCTCATACCAGGGGATCAGGTAATGGCAGATCGTGTGTTCAAAATTCATGAAATGCTGGCATTCTACCAGTGTTGTTTGGCTATATCACCCTCCAAGCACACAAATTTACAAATTACCACAGAAGTTTAATGGATTTGCCACAAGAAATAAATTATACACAATACATCAACAAATTACAGAACATTACTAGAGGTGGCAGGGATCGGGAACAGGACTAACGTCCCAATTGCTACCCAATCCCTTTACAAGAATAATATAAAAAGTATATGCATATATATATATATATATATATATATATATATATATACACACACATATACACACACATACACCAACAGCGTAAGTACAAGTAGGTTTCAAGCATGGTCAGGAGGAGAGTAGATAGGTAGTTTAGTTAGGTACAAGTTAATAAGTTTAGATTTAAAGGAAGAAAATAAATTACAGGCTTTTATATTTGAGGGCAGAGTATTCCAAAGTTCAGCAGATCTAATAAAGTATGAGTTTCTAAAATAATGCTGTTTGTGCTTGAGTATAAGGTTATAGTTATTGGGGTCAAAAGTGCGTGTCCGATAGCGTGAGACGAAGGTGTTCAAGAAATTTTTTATATCTATAGACACAAGGCCATTTCTGGGCTTACGGAACAGTAACAAGTCAGAGACTTCTCTTCTGAATTCTAAAGGTAGAAGGTTAGTTTTTACAAGTCTCTCGGTGTATGACATATTTCTGGGGTAATTTAAAATAAATCTGCTGGCCCTCCGCTGCACATTCTCAACAAGTGAGCGGTATTTGATTGTGTATGGAGACCAACGATTGCTGCTATATTCGAACTAAGGCTGACAATGGTTCAGTATAGTAGTTTCCTAGTGTCACCGTCTTCAATATCTTGGCACACTCTTTTTACAAGACCAAGAATCTTAATTGCATTAGAGACAATAGTTTTAATATGTTTTGACCATGAAATGTCATTGGCCACAGTGAAACCGAGGTCCAGGGTACACGAGACGCTCTCCAACTGCTGTCCTCCTAAATTATAAGTCCCGACCGTTGGAGCACTTGCGTTTTCTTCCTTGAAAAATGCACAACTTTGCACTTGGGCGTACTGTATGACATTACCCAGTCCAGACCCCATTGGTAGAGACAGTCCAGATCTTTTTGAAGGAGGTTACTGGCATTAGGTAGATTAATTGGTCGATACAATTTAGAATCGTCCGCATAAAGAGCAATTGATGAGCCAGATTGAATATAAGCAGGAACGTCATTTACATACATGAGGATGAGAAGGGGCCCCAGGATAGAGCCTTGGGGAACGCCAGATGTAACAGGGAGCCAATCGGAAAAAAGCCTCCCATAACAACCCTTTGCTGTCTGCTGGTGAGGTAGCTGCTAAACCAGCCGAGTAGAGGGCCAGCAATACCATAATTTCCAAGTTTGAGTAGAAGCAGATTGTGTGGTACAGTGTCGAAGGCTTTGGTTAAGTCAAGATAAATGGCATCAACTTCTTGACCACTGGCAAGAGAGTCCAAAATATAGCGATAGACCTCAAGCAGTTGTGTTGTGGTAGACCGACCCTCAAGGAAACCATGTTGGAAATGATAGACCAGAAGTGCCAGGTGCTGGTAACAATGATTAAATACACAACGCTCCAGTACTTTGGATAACGTGCTAAGTAGAGATATAGGTATATAGTTTGACGGATTTGTTGGGTCATCCTTCTTAAACACGGCTGTAACATTAGCGAGCTTCCAGTTTGCTGGGACCACGCCAAGATAAAGCGATAGATTGAATAATCTACATAACGAAGGGGCGATTTCGTCAGGAATATTCAACAATAATCTATTGGGTATGTCATCTGGGCCGCTTGCTTTATTAACATTCAAAGTACGGAGGACCTCGGCTACTTCTGCAACTAACAACTGGATTTCAGTGATCTGATTAATAGTTGGGGGTGGGGGGGTGGGGAATTGACAGTATCAGGAGGCGCTACAAAAACCTATTCAGGAGATTGGCCTTGCAAACACTATCCGTCACAAACTTTTGGCCGTCTCTTAAAAAATTTGGCTGTTGGTTAATCTTTGTCGATGATTTTGTGAGTGACCAAAAACGTTTTGTGTTTTCGAAAACGGACGCCTTCATTTTTGTAGCGTGATCTTTCTTTTTCTTTATGATCCATTGTTTTGTTGTTCTTCTGAGTAGCTTATATTTCTCAAGGTCAACAGGTGATTGAGCCTTCAATAATTTCTTTCTTTGGTTATTTTTCTTTCCGCATCGATCCATGAGTGGTCATTTACATTTTTAAGAGTACATTTAGGTATGTTGCTCATTAACAGCTGAGATAAACATATCACACCAATTTGAAAGCGATTCGTCCACATCGTTGGAGACAAAGCACAAGTCCCAAGGGATACTATCCAACAGCTCTTTCAGTAGTGGCCAATTTGCTTTTTTGAAATTGTAAGTAGTTCGCTTTACCTTGACCCTCTTTTGTATTTTGAGGTTTATGACAAAACTAATTAGTTTGTGATCTGTATCGAGAATGTCTTCAAAGCCCTGTAGGTCTATAAATTTGTCGGGAATAGTAGTGAGGACAAGATATAATGTGTTATTCGCTCTTGTTGGAAAGTCAATCATTTGCCATAAAAAATAATCTTGGACTGTTTATTAAAATGATTAGAAATAGACTCGCCGCTAGTGGGTGTCCCCGTATTCCAATCAATGTTAGGGAGGTTAAAATCTCCACATATGATAATCCGATCGAACTTCGCGATTGAGATAATCCGTAATGCTTTTTTAAACTCCTTAATATAGTTGAGGTCTGAATCCAGTGGTCTATAAAACAAAATAACAAGGAGCTTTCTCTTCGACTCGGGGCGAAGCTCACAGGCCAGAATTACCGCGTTGCTTTCGAGATCTTCCCTGCGAAAGCTTTGAATAGTGTTTCTGACGGCCAACATTACTCCCAGTGGCGGATTTAGCATACATCAGACCAGTCACGCGACTGACGTAAAAAATCACAAGAATAATTGCGCAATCAGACAATATTTTAATCTCAAGAGTCTTCTTCACTGGGTGCCGGCGACTATAGTTGGCCTTCAGTGATCGCAGAGATTGTGTTTCGGTTTCAAGGTTTTCAAATTCGCTTTTTATCTTAGTTTGCGAGTCACCGGGCAGAGATGACCGGTCAGCGTTCGCTCTGAATGTTTTGCTGGATCTGCACTCAAACCTGATTGGCTCTCGCGTTGATTTCAAGCGTTTTGCTGGATCTGCACCATGGCAACCATTTTTTTGCTGGATTTGCCTCAAACCTGATTGGCCCTCGCGTTGATTTCAAGCGTTTTGCTGGTTCTTGCTGAAAATTGGATTGCTGAGTCAGCTGAGATACTGAGGAATTAGATCAGTTATTTATCGTCATCGAAGCTTCTCACTAGTTCTCACAGCTGTGTTTCAGACTTTCAGTAATGAGTTATGTAAGCGGGGTTTTTTTACGTAACGGGTTTTAGCTGCTTTATACAGTCATCGATTTGTTTCAACCGAGGAACATTTGATAGACGCGATTGGAAGCATTTCGAGCTTCTCAATTTTGGCGTGGAGTCATTTATTCCCCCTCTGCTAAGGTAAGAGCCGTAAGACTGGTAAGTTAAGGTCGGGTCGTCTTCTTTCATTTCAAATCTACAAACAGTCTAGTGTCGAATATTTGTGTTTTGTCCAGCCTCAGTATCGTATTATTTATCATTTTGCGTCCTAGTGAAGTCTGAGTTCAGAGTTCAGACATATATTTATTCAGCAGGCGGCATTAGCATATTTCACGCTTGCCAGAAGCTTTTATATGATTTTGAAACTCAAAGGATCAATTGATCCTTAAGCCCAGGTTTAGTTAAACGTTAAATTGGATCTTTCTTTTCATTATTTTGAAATGAATACTGTTTTCAAAGTATTGTTAGTCTCGCTATCTTGCTCTGATGAGATATATTTTAACGGCGTTTCCTTGAAACATGATCTCAGCTCAGGTTGTCGGTAGATGACATACAATTATTAATCTTTGAGACAATGAATAATTGCATGGGTGTTCGCTTCTGTCTCGTTTAGCTATCTAATATTTTTGTTAGCTTTGTAAATATATAATTCTGTATAATTTTCTCAAAAAAGTTTAAGAAACGTCCAATTTGGACAAAATATCAAAATATCATTATTTTGCAATAATTCTAAAATGTCCCATTAGAAATATGTTTTAAAAGTTTCAAAATTTTGCTCAAATGTGCTGTCAGATCGCGGGAAATGGCATGTTAGAGACTCAATTTCAAATATTTTCCGGGGGGCATTCCCCCGCACCCCCCTCGATCTGTGGACCATAAGTTTGACTGATGTTTTCAAAATCCTAAATCCGCCCCTGACTCCCCCGCCTATTCGATTGATTCTATCCCGTCGATGGATTGTAAAAGTATTTCCAGGCAATAGTTCGCAGTTCAGAATATTCGGTTTAAGCCAGGTCTCTGAGACCGAGATCACATCGGCGTCAACAGCAAGCGTTTGGAATTCCTTGGTTTTATTAACTAAACTTCTGGCGTTGTAAACAGAACCTCACGAATTGAAAATATTCGCATTGATGTTGAGCAAGCTATAAAACGAATGAAAGACAACAGGATTATATTAATTTAGAATTACCAGTTATCCTTGTGCCTATTGCGGATTATACAGTTTTAATTTGTGCTGCGCTATGTAATTTGTTACCATCTCTGTGTACATAGAAATGATCAACCTGGAACTCATGTAGATGTTTACTAATAATTTGAAATTATTTTTATTTAATATCAACATACAGTGTATAATAAAACTTCAGGTTTGCTCTTTTGCAAGTTTAATACAACCTCTACAAAGAAAATCATTCGGAACATGATCTACAGTTATCTGAACACATGACCAGTGATACAATATGCTGCATGTTTCACAGTAAATACTATTGTTATCATCACTGTCAAACTGATCAGGTTCAAAGCATGGCTTATTGCATGCTGGGCAGACACAGATATATCTTGTGCAACCACTCCCTTCTAATTTAACATCCACATGCTTGGCTCGTTCATGTTTTATAAATGCTTTTGCAGCATTTTTCTCATTTACCTTACCCCAGTTTATTGCTGGAACATTTTCCAGTCTACTAGAATCAAATAATTGAGCCAAAAGGGGGGTGACTTTACATTTTACGGCTTTGTCATGGGATTTTGAAAGGGTGTTGACCTTGGTATATACATCATGAAATCTAGAGGCAGTTATTCTGCCTCTTCGTTGTTCAAACCAAGTGTTTGAGTTTGATTGCCCACGAATAGCTTTTTCTAGTTCATGCAGTTGACTATCATTAAATGATAGACTCTCTAAAGACGTTTGATTGAGTTCATCCTCAGTAATATCAGGCATTATTTCACTGATGCTTGCACCAATCTCTGAAAGGCTTGGTGGAATATTTGGAATATTTTCATTTGCAGGTGGGGTATAGGTTATGTTAAGAACAGCACCTGGAATGTGTTTCCTAACATTACTTAGTAGACTTCCTTTCTCTTCATCTGTTACCTCTTGGTATTTGGTAGGACGAGGATCGAAGTTGCATTTTTCTTTACCATTAATGAAAAAGGGAGGCTTTTGTTCCCGGATGTCCATATCTTTCACTTTCATGGGACCAATATCCTTATTACATTTATCATTCCATTTACGCGCTTGATCTGTACAAGCAGGATCAGTCAGTCCTTTCTCATTGGCATATTCTATCTTACAGAGGGTAGCAATTATGTGGTTGCAGCACTGTGACATACCAGCAGGTCAACTGCAGAAACCAGTTATCTCTCCCAACTGTTGGCACAGAAGCCACAAGTTATGGTTTTGCTCACGTATTCCCTGTGATGGGGTAACAGTCGACTTAACCAAAACATTTTCTCCAAAATTTTAAAACAAATATTTTATGGATGAAACCACTCATAAAGTAAGAGAACGATTTATTTCTTCCACCGTCTCTCTCTGACTAATATCAGCACTGCATTAACTGAGCTCTGTTTACTGGACAACCCACAAGGAAAATGAAATACACCAACTGGGATAAATTGGCTATGGTCCCCTTGGACCACAGCCGCGTTTATTAAGAAGTCATAATTAAATTATATAATTATTTTCCATAATTCAAACTGATGATTGAGCCCAGTGAAGGTGAGGGCAATAAAACGCCAGATAGGCAAAGAATAATACAGAATCTAATACACAACAAAGCAGAAAGGTGGTCAGCAAAAGGGGATCGAGGCGGGGTGGCAAATTGAAATCGTTCGTCTATACTTGTCTTTGCGAAAAGCAGCGATTACTGAGACTGCACTCTTGAATGTGATATCTATATAACAGCTTAAGCCGCACTGTAATTTTTAGGGAGTAAAAACTACTCTTACTTGGGTCAAAAATTACTCTTCCGAGTGGAGTAACCTAAATTGGAGCAAAAGTTGCCCCTGTTTGGGGGTAAAATAATAATAAAACTACTCTTGTGTGGAGTAAATATTACTCGTACGATCGAGTAACTCTAAATTGGAGTAAGATTTACCCCTGTTAAAGGGGTAGTCAGGGTAAGACAGGGGTAATAAGTCTGGTGGAGTAAATATTACTCGCCGTAATATCAGATTAAAAATTACCCCTCTTCACGATATTTCAAGATGGCGTAATAATGGCGGACTTCGTCTGATTAAGATTTTATTTGTTTGATAACTTTGGTTACTGACGACCTTGAAGAGATGAATTGTCCTCAATGTACAGTCTTTGACATTGTGACTCCAGGGAAGTGAAACTGTTATAAATATTATTTAGTATTGATACTTAATATGTTATGAGCGCGCTTAGGAGCGAGTGTCTGAGGCAAACAAATGCGTTCTATAAAGTCTATTAAAACGACCGTGTGTCATGTATTCAACATTTTAAACTATATACAGAATATATAGTAATAACTAATTGAGATTGTTGAATGTATGCAATGAAACATGCTTTCATTTTGAGCCGCTAGATAAGCGCTGTCAGGTGGACTGTTACCAGCATTGTTAATTGTGTCAATAATAAAGCTAAATCTGTTGACTTGTGCTTGGCCGTGGTTTGGCTGAATCGGTGTTTACTCTATATGCGGTGTATAGTTATGTATATATAAAGTATAATGCGCGCGACGTTTACTAAATATATACTACATCACGATTTTCTATTTCGGGTCGAAAGTTTAGTAAATTAATCTTCTTTGAGAACATTATGTTGAGCACAGTTCATGATCAGCGCCAAGCATAAATTAATATGCTGTATGCATATTATCCTATATGCCATGCATAAGCGGTAGAAATTCGGATTATTAGTTTGGACGACGCATTCCGATGTTATTGGGAACTTTAATATGCATATATACGTGGAATCTTGCTAAACTTAATTCGGCGCAGAAATCTATTCAATGATTTTGTAGCATGCGGTAATGTTACGAAAATCATTGAATATATTTCTGTGCTGAATTAAGTTATACAATCATGTACATCTGCTTGCCATATGTCACCTTTTACCGCGTTTATATAAACGAAATATTCGTTTAATAGTTTGTCTTGGTAGAGTGATATAAGCGGTGCCAACGTTCTAGTTATGAACGATAGTTTTTGGTGTGTGTTTCTGGCCTTATATATTGTATAGCTAGCCTGATTGATATCCATGTTCTATTATTTTGTCCTTTGAACACTTGACAAGCTGGGTATTTTCTTGAGGTGTTATAGAAAACGCAATTTCCGCAAAAAGATAATCTGATGTAGTGCATCAAACATCTGTTTATCATACCAGATCGTGCGTGTATGGTGTCATATTTTCCTGTCGCAACCATAGCCAATCATTTGATTTCTTATGTTTGTATAAACCAATCAAAATGCATGCCAAGATCTGGCGCTTGATTCAGATTATGAGACGAAAAAGCGTTTGGTATCCCAGTCAGTTCTGGTCTTCTGGAAGCCTACTAAAGCGTTGCTTTACATGTGGATATAGTATTAAATACTCGTTCATTAGAGAGTACATTTCTGAACGTATGGAGAGCTAATACAAAGCCAAAGGTAAGCGAAAGTAATATTTTACTAGTACAGATGTCGTATATATATATATATATATATATATAATATGTAGTATTTACAATATGAGTGGCCGTGTTGTATTGGATATACAAGCTCGAGCTGAAGGCGAGAGCTTGTCATATCCAATACAACACGGACACGAATATTGTAAATAGCTTAAGATACTCCAAGTCTTTGATGTTAATATGAGTCATATTTGTTCAGATTAATTCCACTAGTGGTTATATCTGATACAATCACGTGTGGTTTGTATCAGATATACAACCTCCTTCACGGTCATGATTTCTACTGTTTATTTTATTTATTTATTTTATAAGCTTCGCCATAGATTTGACAAAATACATGTATACCTATGGCAGGGTCACCGCAACAGCGTGAAGGCCAATTACTGCGGGCCCAAAAATATAAAAGTTAAAGTCAAATATTCTAATAAAACTTACACAATATACAACATACATACAATATAGAAATAAATACTAAAAACAGCAAGTAATGCTGCGGATTAGATGGGAGAATTATTACAATTTGGACATATGAATTAATGAGTATTTTAAATATATATATATATATATATATATATATATATATATATATATATATATATATATATATATATATGCCAGACAGTTTGCCTTTGTATTTAATGCCAGACAGTTTCCCTTGAGTGAGTTAATTTCCAAACTTGGCGCGTACTCACTTCTTGATTTGCGATGGCCAATAATGGCATTGGCGCTTACCAATAGATATAAAGGAATGATATAGAGGCGCTATATATTATATCTTTTGATAGCAATGGGAGTAATTACCAGTGTAAGAAATGTTGTGGTTGTTATTGTTATTGTGAGCGTTTACTGTGCAAATAATATGTCAGTATAACTTCTGCTGTTTGGTCTTCAGTCTATCTTTTCCAACTTTTCTGTACTAGTCTGCATACTATTTACATATACATATTTTTATATGTTCGCACGTACTGAAAGAATATTGAAAGACTGACATGAATTCATTTTCGAAAGCACACGGATACGCACGTCCTTTCACGACCTCATGATTAATGTTTGTTTTATCTCGCATTACAGATGCCTTTACTACAATACAGAACTTGAAGATTAAGTCTCATCAAGATGACGGTCTGGTACGGTAAACAGGTTTTGGTAACTATACGCATACTAAGATGGTTTACAAATATATCGTTAATCGGATATAGAAAATAACATAATTGAACTAGACTGGCGTAAATAGCGTGCACTGCAAGGAAGACCCGGCAGGCATTTTAAAAGCTAAGGTATGCCAGCTTTTAAAAGCTAAATTATCGGTGAAAATATGCAATAATATCTGCATGTCCACACAATAAGAAACTATCAATATATGTATATATTTGTACGTTATGTTGCAAGTTTATTTTACACAGACTAGGATAATTCGTGTTTTACTGTGCTTTAAGACTTATTCCATCTGGGATGTGTAAAAAGTAAACATGAGATTATATAAAATCTGTCAACACTCAAATGTAGTGTTGTATGCTGGATTTAAAATAAAGAAATGGAATTGAAATATTGAACTCTCTACGTGCTGGAGTTTTGAGTTGACGCGACTTGAAACAGAACGTTGAGGCGGCACGCCTTGCGAGTAGAGAAATATTTCAATTCCCCATGTTACTATGCTGGAGTTTTGAGTTGGCACGACTTGAAACAGAACGTTGAGGCGGCACGCCTTGCGAAAGTAACTATCTTTATTATTTTTCTTTATGCTTCCTTAAACAATATATTGATATAATTTTTATGAATATTTATCCAGATGGAACATGTCTCAAAGTGCACCATAACGCAAAATATATTTTAAATGAAAAAATAGAATGTTGCCAAGCTGGTAAACTTTTTATTAGATGCATTTTGCATAATACACATACCACAATTTAAAATGGAGGATGTATAACGTGTGATATGCTGGGACAATATGTTGCTCTCCCTTCTCCTACTGCATCGAATTTAACTTGTATTCTTCTAATTTTTTAAAGGTGACAGCGATTCAGAACTGCTATGGGAGAAATTATCAATCGATAGATCTTTCAAAGACGGCGACTAACTCTATTTCTGCTGTGTCTAATTAGCGTAGGAAAGTCATGCGATGTATAGCAACATTTGCGTTCAACGCAACGCAGCGGCTTTATTTGCGTTAACGTTTTGACCTTAGCACTATTAATGCTGTTATACCTGAACATTACTTATCTAACAGAATGAAAGGATAAGACACGTTTAGTTTGAAAGATGGCATTCGACAGGCCGCTATTGTATGAATAGTGAATACATGGTTTTGTAAAGTTATATAATTGTTAAATGTATAATTTCCTTTACCTAAAAGTAAAAGGTTAAATATTTGAATGTGACGAAGGAGAGACGTTGCATGCGCTATTGCATCCCAGCGTATTAGTTATTTTCGATTTATGTAGAACTTATTATTTCAAAGTATAGTAACACGTACTGAATAAAGTCACTGAAATATTTCCGAATCTTTCATGTTGCATATTTTACGTTATATATATGTTTTATATTTTCGCTTTGTGAAAGCTTTACCTAGAGCGCGCTAACAAAAACATTCACCACAAAAATGTATGGCATAATATATATTTCTCGTTTTGAAAGGTAGATTTTACTCCTCAAAGCTTTACCTTTTAGGGTAAAACTTACTCTCCGTGCGTAGGAGTAATTTTTACTCCTCCAGAAATTTTACCCCTCAAAACTGGGGCATTTCTACGACAAACCTTTTACCCGCAATTTGAGGGTAAAAATTACCCTCTTTGGTTAGGAGTAATTTTTACTCCCCCAAAAATTTTACCCCTCAACACTGGGGCATTTCTACGACAAGTATTAAGCCGTGTTTTGAGAGTAATTTTTACTCCCTAAAAATTACTGTGCGTATAGGAGGTGGCTGTAATTAGATCTTTACCATTCGTAAAGACAGACCACCTCTTTGCCTTAGGTCATGTTAGTTCTCATTAATAAGGTTTGCGTGATTTACATTCTCAATTACAATATAAACCGGACAGATGGAAGACATAAAAATCCTATTCGCTTGTAAATATTTCCTTTTTGTACTTTGTATTTTCCAATATAATCAGTTGAGAAATATTTCGTTTCCAAGATATAACTAGATATATTCCCAAAATTTAACCTTGGCTATATGGTTACATCGTCTACCCAACCTTCACATGAGTTTGGATCTTCTAATATGTTATTCCTTTTCAGTATATCTTGATAATTTTTATTTAAAGACTTTGTAATGTCATCGGAAACTTGTTTTATGGGTATTTGTTTTTCGTGTGCGACAAGACTACGTGCTGCTAACGTCGCATGCGGGCCAGTCAATACTAACCCTCTTTGCCGTAAGTAGAGGGTAAGTTCTTCTACTGAGAGCCCCAAAAAATCGCCCAATTGCTAATTAAGAAGAATTAGAACGAAAACATTAACAAAGTCGATGTAATATAAAACAATGCTTTGTTCTTCGTTAATGTTGATAATTAGTAAGTTTGCGACAATATCAAGTGACAACAGTAAAACCCGAACGATATTAAATTACATTTTAAGTTACAAATGAACACCAAAACGACACAATCCATCAATTACCTTTCTCTTTATCCACTGATGATAAATTGTTGAAATTTCTTCGATAAAACTCGTTTTTAGTATCTTCTTTGACTCATCAATACAACGCCCACGCATGCTTCTTGTTTGTTTATATTATCAAGTTTGCCCTGATTACCCAGCATCCAATTCTAACCGTAAAAGGGTCTATTGAAATAGAGTGCTCCAAGTGTGACACTAAACAGGAACTTCTAACTTCAGGGAACAAGAGTGAGTCATGGACACCACAAAATTCAACAGACATCAACAGACGAATGGTGTATACTGCCTCAGAAATGGGAGTTGGAAGAGAAGGCATGTCAGTAATGTGTGACATCTTGAACATACCTCCCCCTTGCAATCGTATTGCTTGGAATAACCATGTCAACGCTTTGTATGAGGCACACACGAAAGCTGTAACTGAAAATTTACAGAAGGCAAGAGAAAAAGTGACTTAACTTCATGGACCAAATAAATCCAATGCGGTAGAGATTACTGTTAGTTATGATGGAACATGGTCAAAAGGAGGCCAGATATACTGCAAATTTTGAAGTCCGGTTTGTCTTACCTGTCGATACTGGCGAGGTACTTGATTATGACTTTAAGTCAAAAGTGTGCAAGGAATGTGCAATAGCTAAACAAGAACTACAATCATGGCCATAAACAATTGGGACAGCAGTGCAAATGAAGAGTCTGGTAGCCTCGCACAAGAAAAAGTATAATACATCGCCTTGAATCCTTACCTAACAATCTCTCCCCTCCCCCCTCCATCATGTTGTTTCATTTTATACTTGGTGTGATATAACGACGAAAAAGAGCAATAGAATGGCAACATTGAAGGGGGGAAGGGGGCAACTTCGAATGCGTAGTGGTTTTTACGAACTGTCCTAGGGTTTTTGGCCATGATTGTCTGTATAGAGATTCTCCTCGATTTGTTGCATTTTTACGACATTTTAAACAAGAAAAGGTATTATTTGTCTCTATATCGTTAGAGAAAAGTTTTCTACGATCCTAAAATGTTTCAATGTATTGGCTGCATATTTTATTTCGGCTTGGTTATTTCGACATTGGAAGGGGATATAGTCCATTTTCCTGCACGGAAGCATTTTTGTAAGCATGATTTGGAACTAAATAGCGATACACCATTCTTCGCGACGGCCGACGCACCAATGACGCTAATAAAGTCCGGCTCCATCGACAGAGTAAACACTGAAATGATGAATGTCAGATGGCGTTTCTATAACTTTTGGAAAGTGATTCCCGAGTCGTGTCACAGAGATTCGAATGTCCCCATGTCCTCGTTCCTTCGCTGCTTTTCTTTGTGAAAATGTTAACGTTGAAGCGCATTAATTAACTTATTTCTGTTTATACTAACACTTAATTACAAAACTTATAATACTCTTATTCAGTTTCCTGCGTTTCGGCTTCGTTTACGTCATTTAAAGTTTACGTAATACGATAATAGGTTGCTACTGATGAGCTTCCTTCTGTGAAATTGTGACATTTTTCCCTAACATTTATGTAAATAGTGTTGCCAGTTTTCGTTTATATTTGTAAATTAAATTTACATGAGTTATATGAAGTGTGTATGACGTGTTTTAGTGTGATTTTGGTGCTAAAAAGTAACGATATACGCTTTTCCCGACATTTCTCCACTGACGACAATAAAGTTAGTTTGTATCGTTTATTTATAGATGGTCGCAGAAGGGAGAAATGTCAGAAAACTGAGATAACTTACCGAGCGAGCTCCAGTAAATAGAAAATAACACGCGGCAGACACAAACAATGCAATTAAAAGAAAAAGAAATCTAATTGGAGTTTTAACTTTGCATTTTACAACGATTTTGGGGGAGAAATGAAGTGGAGAAATGTGCCTTTGTTAAGTGTAAATATATAATAGAGGATATCAAGTAACATATCCTGTTTGTCTCTTTCTGTCTCTCTTTGTCTCCTTCTGTCTCTGTCTGTCCCTCTCTACCCCCTATCTCTCTTTCACATCCATGCTGTCGAAATCATCCGGAAGCTGCCTCTCTCAATATCTTGTCCTGTATCCCTTCTTTCGCAAAAATGGTTACTATTGATAATTAGTCAATTAAACGCTAATTATAATCAATTAGACGCTAGTGTAGCACATGTATCTTTGTAAGTGGCACAGACAAATGATAAGGAATAGTAGAGCAACTTGGAACAAAATATGTTAGACGAGCACAAAAGTATTGGTTGCCTATACATCATTGTTCATCTCAGACAATCATGGCCATAAACAATTGGGACAGCAGTGCAAATGAAGAGTCTGGTAGCCTCGCACAAGAAAAAGTATAATACATCGCCTTGAATCCTTACCTAACAATCTCTCCCCTCCCCCTCCATCAATGTTGTTTCATTTTATACTTGGTGTGATATAACGACGAAAAAGAGCAATAGAATGGCAACATTGAAGGGGGAAGGGGGGCAACTTCGAATGCGTAGTGGTTTTTACGAACTGTCCTAGGGTTTTTGGCCATGATTGTAGGTAAAGACACATTTGAGTACAGCATGTGGTTTACTGGACACCAAGAAAATGCACCCAAAGTCACACTGGCTTAAGTGGATCCATGGAATGTTCCGTAGCCAAGAAAATCTTGGGGCGTTAAAAAGAATACAATCTTCAGTATAAATTTATGATTTGGGTTGGTGACAGCAAGGCCAATGGTAGTATTTGGGACACACATGGATGTTGCGACGGCTGTAAAAAATGGAAAAAACCCCGACAAGTGTTCGAAGGAATACAAGAAATGGATTGAGTCCAATGATCACTGGAAATGGAAGGAAAGTCATGATAGTGGTGCAGCTAAGTGTTCCAGAGTCATGAAATTGTATTGTATTGGTCAGTCCAAAAGAGGATATGAACTCATTTGAGAGATCTCCCGAAAAAGAAAAGAACCTCAAGGACGGAAAATCGGTCAAGGGCAGTAAGGATAAACTTACAGACAATGCTTTAGATAAATTGCAGACATATTATGGTAATGCCATCAGGGCAAATGTGAAGCCTGGTAAATTGGCAATTAGATGGCAAGTTTACCGGGGAATTTGCTCTATATAGACTATAGTAGTGACCCTATTGAATTCGTTAGTGACTCTATATAGAGGCTCACTGCTACAACAACAACAACAAAAAATCTTTGCAGTGGACTCTATATAGAGCTCACAATAAGTATATAAGAATATAAGTATATAAGTATATAAGTATATATGTATATAAGTATATAAGTATATAAGTATATAAGCATATAAGTATATAAGTATATAAGTATATAAGTATATAAGTATATAAGTATATAAGTATATAAGTATATAAGTATATAAGTATATAAGTATATAAGTATATAAGTATATAAGTATATAAGTATATAAGTATATAAGTATATAAGTATATAAGTATATAAGTATATAAGTATATAAGTATATAAGTATATAAGTATATAAGTATATAAGTATATAAGTATATAAGTATATAAGTATATAAGTATATAAGTATATAAGTATATAAGTATATAAGTATATAAGTATATAAGTATATAAGTATATAAGTATATAAGTATATAAGTATATAAGTATATAAGTATATAAGTATATAAGTATATAAGTATATAAGTATATAAGTATATAAGTATATAAGTATATAAGTATATAAGTATATAAGTATATAAGTATATAAGTATATAAGTATATAAGTATATAAGTATATAAGTATATAAGTATATAAGTATATAATTATATAAGTATATAAGTATATAAGTATATAAGTATATAAGTATATAAGTATATAAGTATATAAGTATATAAGTATATAAGTATATAAGTATATAAGTATATAAGTATATAAGTATATAAGTATATAAGTATATAAGTATATAAGTATATAAGTATATAAGTATATAATTATATAAGTATATAAGTATATAAGTATATAAGTATATAAGTATATAAGTATATAAGTATATAAGTATATAAGTATATAAGTATATAAGTATATAAGTATATAAGTATATAAGTATATAAGTATATAAGTATATAAGTATATAAGTATATAAGTATATAAGTATATAAGTATATAAGTATATAAGTATATAAGTATATAAGTATATAAGTATATAAGTATATAAGTATATAAGTATATAAGTATATAAGTATATAAGTATATAAGTATATAAGTATATAAGTATATAAGTATATAAGTATATAAGTATATAAGTATATAAGTATATAAGTATATAAGTATATAAGTATATAAGTATATAAGTATATAAGTATATAAGTATATAAGTATATAAGTATATAAGTATATAAGTATATAAGTATATAAGTATATAAGTATATAAGTATATAAGTATATAAGTATATAAGTATATAAGTATATAAGTATATAAGTATATAAGTATATAAGTATATAAGTATATAAGTATATAAGTATATAAGTATATAAGTATATAAGTATATAAGTATATAAGTATATAAGTATATAAGTATATAAGTATATAAGTATATAAGTATATAAGTATATAAGTATATAAGTATATAAGTATATAAGTATATAAGTATATAAGTATATAAGTATATAAGTATATAAGTATATAAGTATATAAGTATATAAGTATATAAGTATATAAGTATATAAGTATATAAGTATATAAGTATATAAGTATATAAGTATATAAGTATATAAGTATATAAGTATATAAGTATATAAGTATATAAGTATATAAGTATATAAGTATATAAGTATATAAGTATATAAGTATATAAGTATATAAGTATATAAGTATATAAGTATATAAGTATATAAGTATATAAGTATATAAGTATATAAGTATATAAGTATATAAGTATATAAGTATATAAGTATATAAGTATATAAGTATATAAGTATATAAGTATATAAGTATATAAGTATATAAGTATATAAGTATATAAGTATATAAGTATATAAGTATATAAGTATATAAGTATATAAGTATATAAGTATATAAGTATATAAGTATATAAGTATATAAGTATATAAGTATATAAGTATATAAGTATATAAGTATATAAGTATATAAGTATATAAGTATATAAGTATATAAGTATATAAGTATATAAGTATATAAGTATATAAGTATATAAGTATATAAGTATATAAGTATATAAGTATATAAGTATATAAGTATATAAGTATATAAGTATATAAGTATATATATTATATCTAAACTGTAAATTGTCCAGTCAGAGAGCTGTGGCCGTGGTATTCGAGTCGAATACCCCGCTGTGGCCGGGTTATTCGAGTTCGTGTACCACGCGTGAATATCACGCATGAATCACGAAGCTGTCAACAATGGCGGAGTTCGGCGAGACAAGAAAACGTTTCGCCCGAACATTCAGATGTTGACAAGAAGGTTGTCAGGTTACAAGAAAATAAGGATTCAGGGAATACAAATAAAGCAACAAACAATGCATCCAGAAGCCTTGAGACGACAACAGAATGGAAACAGACAATGAAAAGCGGACAAAAGTTAAACTAAGCGAACTTTATTAATATTATTTAAGCTTTTTTTGGAAAGGTTAATATGTTTCGATATAATATATCATTTATAGACCTTTCGCTCGGGGAATTCGATGAAATATTACCCCGAGGTAATATTTCATCGAATTCCCCTCGCTTCAGGTCTATAAATGATAAAAGTATATAAGTATATAAGTATATAAGTATATAAGTATATAAGTATATAAGTATATAAGTATATAAGTATATAAGTATATAAGTATATAAGTATATAAGTATATAAGTATATAAGTATATAAGTATATAAGTATATAAGTATATAAGTATATAAGTATATAAGTATATAAGTATATAAGTATATAAGTATATATATATATATATATATATATATATATATATATATATATATATATATATATATATGCCAGACAGTTTGCCTTTGTATTTAATGCCAGACAGTTTCCCTTGAGTGAGTTAATTTCCAAACTTGGCGCGTACTCACTTCTTGATTTGCGATGGCCAATAATGGCATTGGCGCTTACCAATAGATATAAAGGAATGATATAGAGGCGCTATATATTATATCTTTTGATAGCAATGGGAGTAATTACCAGTGTAAGAAATGTTGTGGTTGTTATTGTTATTGTGAGCGTTTACTGTGCAAATAATATGTCAGTATAACTTCTGCTGTTTGGTCTTCAGTCTATCTTTTCCAACTTTTCTGTACTAGTCTGCATACTATTTACATATACATATTTTTATATGTTCGCACGTACTGAAAGAATATTGAAAGACTGACATGAATTCATTTTCGAAAGCACACGGATACGCACGTCCTTTCACGACCTCATGATTAATGTTTGTTTTATCTCGCATTACAGATGCCTTTACTACAATACAGAACTTGAAGATTAAGTCTCATCAAGATGACGGTCTGGTACGGTAAACAGGTTTTGGTAACTATACGCATACTAAGATGGTTTACAAATATATCGTTAATCGGATATAGAAAATAACATAATTGAACTAGACTGGCGTAAATAGCGTGCACTGCAAGGAAGACCCGGCAGGCATTTTTAAAGCTAAGGTATGCCAGCTTTTAAAAGCTAAATTATCGGTGAAAATATGCAATAATATCTGCATGTCCACACAATAAGAAACTATCAATATATGTATATATTTGTACGTTATGTTGCAAGTTTATTTTACACAGACTAGGATAATTCGTGTTTTACTGTGCTTTAAGACTTATTCCATCTGGGATGTGTAAAAAGTAAACATGAGATTATATAAAATCTGTCAACACTCAAATGTAGTGTTGTATGCTGGATTTAAAATAAAGAAATGGAATTGAAATATTGAACTCTCTACGTGCTGGAGTTTTGAGTTGACGCGACTTGAAACAGAACGTTGAGGCGGCACGCCTTGCGAGTAGAGAAATATTTCAATTCCCCATGTTACTATGCTGGAGTTTTGAGTTGGCACGACTTGAAACAGAACGTTGAGGCGGCACGCCTTGCGAAAGTAACTATCTTTATTATTTTTCTTTATGCTTCCTTAAACAATATATTGATATAATTTTTATGAATATTTATCCAGATGGAACATGTCTCAAAGTGCACCATAACGCAAAATATATTTTAAATGAAAAAATAGAATGTTGCCAAGCTGGTAAACTTTTTATTAGATGCATTTTGCATAATACACATACCACAATTTAAAATGGAGGATGTATAACGTGTGATATGCTGGGACAATATGTTGCTCTCCCTTCTCCTACTGCATCGAATTTAACTTGTATTCTTCTAATTTTTTAAAGGTGACAGCGATTCAGAACTGCTATGGGAGAAATTATCAATCGATAGATCTTTCAAAGACGGCGACTAACTCTATTTCTGCTGTGTCTAATTAGCGTAGGAAAGTCATGCGATGTATAGCAACATTTGCGTTCAACGCAACGCAGCGGCTTTATTTGCGTTAACGTTTTGACCTTAGCACTATTAATGCTGTTATACCTGAACATTACTTATCTAACAGAATGAAAGGATAAGACACGTTTAGTTTGAAAGATGGCATTCGACAGGCCGCTATTGTATGAATAGTGAATACATGGTTTTGTAAAGTTATATAATTGTTAAATGTATAATTTCCTTTACCTAAAAGTAAAAGGTTAAATATTTGAATGTGACGAAGGAGAGACGTTGCATGCGCTATTGCATCCCAGCGTATTAGTTATTTTCGATTTATGTAGAACTTATTATTTCAAAGTATAGTAACACGTACTGAATAAAGTCACTGAAATATTTCCGAATCTTTCATGTTGCATATTTTACGTTATATATATGTTTTATATTTTCGCTTTGTGAAAGCTTTACCTAGAGCGCGCTAACAAAAACATTCACCACAAAAATGTATGGCATAATATATATTTCTCGTTTTGAAAGGTAGATTTTACTCCTCAAAGCTTTACCTTTTAGGGTAAAACTTACTCTCCGTGCGTAGGAGTAATTTTTACTCCTCCAGAAATTTTACCCCTCAAAACTGGGGCATTTCTACGACAAACCTTTTACCCGCAATTTGAGGGTAAAAATTACCCTCTTTGGTTAGGAGTAATTTTTACTCCCCCAAAAATTTTACCCCTCAACACTGGGGCATTTCTACGACAAGTATTAAGCCGTGTTTTGAGAGTAATTTTTACTCCCTAAAAATTACTGTGCGTATAGGAGGTGGCTGTAATTAGATCTTTACCATTCGTAAAGACAGACCACCTCTTTGCCTTAGGTCATGTTAGTTCTCATTAATAAGGTTTGCGTGATTTACATTCTCAATTACAATATAAACCGGACAGATGGAAGACATAAAAATCCTATTCGCTTGTAAATATTTCCTTTTTGTACTTTGTATTTTCCAATATAATCAGTTGAGAAATATTTCGTTTCCAAGATATAACTAGATATATTCCCAAAATTTAACCTTGGCTATATGGTTACATCGTCTACCCAACCTTCACATGAGTTTGGATCTTCTAATGTGTTATTCCTTTTCAGTATATCTTGATAATTTTTATTTAAAGACTTTGTAATGTCATCGGAAACTTGTTTTATGGGTATTTGTTTTTCGTGTGCGACAAGACTACGTGCTGCTAACGTCGCATGCGGGCCAGTCAATACTAACCCTCTTTGCCGTAAGTAGAGGGTAAGTTCTTCTACTGAGAGCCCCAAAAAATCGCCCAATTGCTAATTAAGAAGAATTAGAACGAAAACATTAACAAAGTCGATGTAATATAAAACAATGCTTTGTTCTTCGTTAATGTTGATAATTAGTAAGTTTGCGACAATATCAAGTGACAACAGTAAAACCCGAACGATATTAAATTACATTTTAAGTTACAAATGAACACCAAAACGACACAATCCATCAATTACCTTTCTCTTTATCCACTGATGATAAATTGTTGAAATTTCTTCGATAAAACTCGTTTTTAGTATCTTCTTTGACTCATCAATACAACGCCCACGCATGCTTCTTGTTTGTTTATATTATCAAGTTTGCCCTGATTACCCAGCATCCAATTCTAACCGTAAAAGGGTCTATTGAAATAGAGTGCTCCAAGTGTGACACTAAACAGGAACTTCTAACTTCAGGGAACAAGAGTGAGTCATGGACACCACAAAATTCAACAGACATCAACAGACGAATGGTGTATACTGCCTCAGAAATGGGAGTTGGAAGAGAAGGCATGTCAGTAATGTGTGACATCTTGAACATACCTCCCCCTTGCAATCGTATTGCTTGGAATAACCATGTCAACGCTTTGTATGAGGCACACACGAAAGCTGTAACTGAAAATTTACAGAAGGCAAGAGAAAAAGTGACTTAACTTCATGGACCAAATAAATCCAATGCGGTAGAGATTACTGTTAGTTATGATGGAACATGGTCAAAAGGAGGCCAGATATACTGCAAATTTTGAAGTCCGGTTTGTCTTACCTGTCGATACTGGCGAGGTACTTGATTATGACTTTAAGTCAAAAGTGTGCAAGGAATGTGCAATAGCTAAACAAGAACTACAATCATGGCCATAAACAATTGGGACAGCAGTGCAAATGAAGAGTCTGGTAGCCTCGCACAAGAAAAAGTATAATACATCGCCTTGAATCCTTACCTAACAATCTCTCCCCTCCCCCCTCCATCAATGTTGTTTCATTTTATACTTGGTGTGATATAACGACGAAAAAGAGCAATAGAATGGCAACATTGAAGGGGGGAAGGGGGGCAACTTCGAATGCGTAGTGGTTTTTACGAACTGTCCTAGGGTTTTTGGCCATGATTGTCTGTATAGAGATTCTCCTCGATTTGTTGCATTTTTACGACATTTTAAACAAGAAAAGGTATTATTTGTCTCTATATCGTTAGAGAAAAGTTTTCTACGATCCTAAAATGTTTCAATGTATTGGCTGCATATTTTATTTCGGCTTGGTTATTTCGACATTGGAAGGGGATATAGTCCATTTTCCTGCACGGAAGCATTTTTGTAAGCATGATTTGGAACTAAATAGCGATACACCATTCTTCGCGACGGCCGACGCACCAATGACGCTAATAAAGTCCGGCTCCATCGACAGAGTAAACACTGAAATGATGAATGTCAGATGGCGTTTCTATAACTTTTGGAAAGTGATTCCCGAGTCGTGTCACAGAGATTCGAATGTCCCCATGTCCTCGTTCCTTCGCTGCTTTTCTTTGTGAAAATGTTAACGTTGAAGCGCATTAATTAACTTATTTCTGTTTATACTAACACTTAATTACAAAACTTATAATACTCTTATTCAGTTTCCTGCGTTTCGGCTTCGTTTACGTCATTTAAAGTTTACGTAATACGATAATAGGTTGCTACTGATGAGCTTCCTTCTGTGATATTGTGACATTTTTCCCTAACATTTATGTAAATAGTGTTGCCAGTTTTCGTTTATATTTGTAAATTAAATTTACATGAGTTATATGAAGTGTGTATGACGTGTTTTAGTGTGATTTTGGTGCTAAAAAGTAACGATATACGCTTTTCCCGACATTTCTCCACTGACGACAATAAAGTTAGTTTGTATCGTTTATTTATAGATGGTCGCAGAAGGGAGAAATGTCAGAAAACTGAGATATCTTACCGAGCGAGCTCCAGTAAATAGAAAATAACACGCGGCAGACACAAACAATGCAATTAAAAGAAAAAGAAATCTAATTGGAGTTTTAACTTTGCATTTTACAACGATTTTGGGGGGAGAAATGAAGTGGAGAAATGTGCCTTTGTTAAGTGTAAATATATAATAGAGGATATCAAGTAACATATCCTGTTTGTCTCTTTCTGTCTCTCTTTGTCTCCTTCTGTCTCTGTCTGTCCCTCTCTACCCCCTATCTCTCTTTCACATCCATGCTGTCGAAATCATCCGGAAGCTGCCTCTCTCAATATCTTGTCCTGTATCCCTTCTTTCGCAAAAATGGTTACTATTGATAATTAGTCAATTAAACGCTAATTATAATCAATTAGACGCTAGTGTAGCACATGTATCTTTGTAAGTGGCACAGACAAATGATAAGGAATAGTAGAGCAACTTGGAACAAAATATGTTAGACGAGCACCAAAGTATTGGTTGCCTATACATCATTGTTCATCTCAGACAATCATGGCCATAAACAATTGGGACAGCAGTGCAAATGAAGAGTCTGGTAGCCTCGCACAAGAAAAAGTATAATACATCGCCTTGAATCCTTACCTAACAATCTCTCCCCTCCCCCCTCCATCAATGTTGTTTCATTTTATACTTGGTGTGATATAACGACGAAAAAGAGCAATAGAATGGCAACATTGAAGGGGGGAAGGGGGGCAACTTCGAATGCGTAGTGGTTTTTACGAACTGTCCTAGGGTTTTTGGCCATGATTGTAGGTAAAGACACATTTGAGTACAGCATGTGGTTTACTGGACACCAAGAAAATGCACCCAAAGTCACACTGGCTTAAGTGGATCCATGGAATGTTCCGTAGCCAAGAAAATCTTGGGGCGTTAAAAAGAATACAATCTTCAGTATAAATTTATGATTTGGGTTGGTGACAGCAAGGCCAATGGTAGTATTTGGGACACACATGGATGTTGCGACGGCTGTGAAAAATGGAAAAAACCCCGACAAGTGTTCGAAGGAATACAAGAAATGGATTGAGTCCAATGATCACTGGAAATGGAAGGAAAGTCATGATAGTGGTGCAGCTAAGTGTTCCAGAGTCATGAAATTGTATTGTATTGGTCAGTCCAAAAGAGGATATGAACTCATTTGAGAGATCTCCCGAAAAAGAAAAGAACCTCAAGGACGGAAAATCGGTCAAGGGCAGTAAGGATAAACTTACAGACAATGCTTTAGATAAATTGCAGACATATTATGGTAATGCCATCAGGGCAAATGTGAAGCCTGGTAAATTGGCAATTAGATGGCAAGTTTACCGGGGAATTTGCTCTATATAGACTATAGTAGTGACCCTATTGAATTCGTTAGTGACTCTATATAGAGGCTCACTGCTACAACAACAACAACAAAAAATCTTTGCAGTGGACTCTATATAGAGCTCACAATAAGTATATAAGAATATAAGTATATAAGTATATAAGTATATATGTATATAAGTATATAAGTATATAAGTATATAAGCATATAAGTATATAAGTATATAAGTATATAAGTATATAAGTATATAAGTATATAAGTATATAAGTATATAAGTATATAAGTATATAAGTATATAAGTATATAAGTATATAAGTATATAAGTACATAAGTACATAAGTACATAAGTACATAAGTACATAAGTACATAAGTACATAAGTACATAAGTACATAAGTACATAAGTACATAAGTACATAAGTACATAAGTATATAAGTATATAAGTATATAAGTATATAAGTATATAAGTATATAAGTATATAAGTATATAAGTATATAAGTATATAAGTATATAAGTATATAAGTATATAAGTATATAAGAATATAAGTATATAAGTATATAAGTATATAAGTATATAAGTATATAAGTATATAAGTATATAAGTATATAAGTATATAAGTATATAAGTATATAAGTATATAAGTATATAAGTATATAAGTATATAAGTATATAAGTATATAAGTATATAAGTATATAAGTATATAAGTATATAAGTATATAAGTATATAAGTATATAAGTATATAAGTATATAAGTATATATGTATATAAGTATATAAGTATATAAGTATATAAGTATATAAGTATATAAGTATATAAGTATATAAGTATATAAGTATATAAGTATATAAGTATATAAGTATATAAGTATATAAGTATATAAGTATATAAGTATATAAGTATCTAAGTATCTAAGTATCTAAGTATCTAAGTATCTAAGTATCTAAGTATCTAAGTATCTAAGTATCTAAGTATCTAAGTATCTAAGTATCTAAGTATCTAAGTATCTAAGTATATAAGCATATAAGTATATAAGTATATAAGTATATAAGTATATAAGTATATAAGTATATAAGTATATAAGTATATAAGTATATAAGTATATAAGTATATAAGTATATAAGTATATAAGTATATAAGTATATAAGTATATAAGTATATAAGTATATAAGTATATAAGTATATAAGTATATAAGTATATAAGTATATAAGTATATAAGTATATAAGTATATAAGTATATAAGTATATAAGTATATAAGTATATAAGTATATAAGTATATAAGTATATAAGTATATAAGTATATATGTATATAAGTATATAAGTATATAAGTATATAAGTATATAAGTATATAAGTATATAAGTATATAAGTATATAAGTATATAAGTATATAAGTATATAAGTATATAAGTATATAAGTATATAAGTATATAAGTATATAAGTATATAAGTATATAAGTATCTAAGTATCTAAGTATCTAAGTATCTAAGTATCTAAGTATCTAAGTATCTAAGTATCTAAGTATCTAAGTATCTAAGTATCTAAGTATCTAAGTATCTAAGTATCTAAGTATCTAAGTATCTAAGTATCTAAGTATCTAAGTATCCAAGTATCCAAGTATATAAGTATATAAGTATATAAGTATATAAGTATATAAGTATATAAGTATATAAGTATATAAGTATATAAGTATATAAGTATATAAGTATATAAGTATATAAGTATATAAGTATATAAGTATATAAGTATATAAGTATATAAGTATATAAGTATATAAGTATATAAGTATATAAGTATATAAGTATATAAGTATATAAGTATATAAGTATATAAGTATATAAGTATATAAGTATATAAGTATATAAGTATATAAGTATATAAGTATATAAGTATATAAGTATATAAGTATATAAGTATATAAGTTTATAAGTATATAAGTCTATAAGTCTATAAGTCTATAAGTCTATAAGTCTATGAGTATATGAGTATATGAGTATATGAGTATATGAGTATATGAGTATATGAGTATATGAGTATATGAGTATATGAGTATATGAGTATATGAGTATATGAGTATATGAGTATATGAGTATATGAGTATATGAGTATATGAGTATATGAGTTTATGAGTTTATGAGTATATGAGTATATGAGTATATGAGTATATGAGTATATGAGTATATAAGTATATAAGTATATAAGTATATAAGTATATAAGTATATAAGTATATAAGTATATAAGTATATAAGTATATAAGTATATAAGTATATAAGTATATAAGTATATAAGTATATAAGTATATAAGTATATAAGTATATAAGTATATAAGTATATAAGTATATAAGTATATAAGTATATAAGTATATAAGTATATAAGTATATAAGTATATAAGTATATAAGTATATAAGTATATAAGTATATAAGTATATAAGTATATAAGTATATAAGTATATAAGTATATAAGTATATAAGTATATAAGTATATAAGTATATAAGTATATAAGTATATAAGTATATAAGTATATAAGTATATAAGTATATAAGTATATAAGTATATAAGTATATAAGTATATAAGTATATAAGTATATAAGTATATAAGTATATAAGTATATAAGTATATAAGTATATAAGTATATAAGTATATAAGTATATAAGTATATAAGTATATAAGTATATAAGTATATAAGTATATAAGTATATAAGTATATAAGTATATAAGTATATAAGTATATAAGTATATAAGTATATAAGTATATAAGTATATAAGTATATAAGTATATAAGTATATAAGTATATAAGTATATAAGTATATAAGTATATAAGTATATAAGTATATAAGTATATAAGTATATAAGTATATAAGTATATAAGTATATAAGTATATAAGTATATAAGTATATAAGTATATAAGTATATAAGTATATAAGTATATAAGTATATAAGTATATAAGTATATAAGTATATAAGTATATAAGTATATAAGTATATAAGTATATAAGTATATAAGTATATAAGTATATAAGTATATAAGTATATAAGTATATAAGTATATAAGTATATAAGTATATAAGTATATAAGTATATAAGTATATAAGTATATAAGTATATAAGTATATAAGTATATAAGTATATAAGTATATAAGTATATAAGTATATAAGTATATAAGTATATAAGTATATAAGTATATAAGTATATAAGTATATAAGTATATAAGTATATAAGTATATAAGTATATAAGTATATAATAAGTATATAAGTATATAAGTATATAAGTATATAAGTATATAAGTATATAAGTATATAAGTATATAAGTATATAAGTATATAAGTATATAAGTATATAAGTATATAAGTATATAAGTATATAAGTATATAAGTATATAAGTATATAAGTATATAAGTATATAAGTATATAAGTATATAAGTATATAAGTATATAAGTATATAAGTATATAAGTATATAAGTATATAAGTATATAAGTATATAAGTATATAAGTATATAAGTATATAAGTATATAAGTATATAAGTATATAAGTATATAAGTATATAAGTATATAAGTATATAAGTATATAAGTATATAAGTATATAAGTATATAAGTATATAAGTATATAAGTATATAAGTATATAAGTATATAAGTATATAAGTATATAAGTATATAAGTATATAAGTATATAAGTATATAAGTATATAAGTATATAAGTATATAAGTATATAAGTATATAAGTATATAAGTATATAAGTATATAAGTATATAAGTATATAAGTATATAAGTATATAAGTATATAAGTATATAAGTATATAAGTATATAAGTATATAAGTATATAAGTATATAAGTATATAAGTATATAAGTATATAAGTATATAAGTATATAAGTATATAAGTATATAAGTATATAAGTATATAAGTATATAAGTATATAAGTATATAAGTATATAAGTATATATATTATATCTAAACTGTAAATTGTCCAGTCAGAGAGCTGTGGCCGTGGTATTCGAGTCGAATACCCCGCTGTGGCCGGGTTATTCGAGTTCGTGTACCACGCGTGAATATCACGCATGAATCACGAAGCTGTCAACAATGGCGGAGTTCGGCGAGACAAGAAAACGTTTCGCCCGAACATTCAGATGTTGACAAGAAGGTTGTCAGGTTACAAGAAAATAAGGATTCAGGGAATACAAATAAAGCAACAAACAATGCATCCAGAAGCCTTGAGACGACAACAGAATGGAAACAGACAATGAAAAGCGGACAAAAGTTAAACTAAGCGAACTTTATTAATATTATTTAAGCTTTTTTTGGAAAGGTTAATATGTTTCGATATAATATATCATTTATAGACCTTTCGCTCGGGGAATTCGATGAAATATTACCCCGAGGTAATATTTCATCGAATTCCCCTCGCTTCAGGTCTATAAATGATAAAAGTATATAAGTATATAAGTATATAAGTATATAAGTATATAAGTATATAAGTATATAAGTATATAAGTATATAAGTATATAAGTATATAAGTATATAAGTATATAAGTATATAAGTATATAAGTATATAAGTATATAAGTATATAAGTATATATATATATATATATATATATATATATATATATATATATATATATATATATATATGCCAGACAGTTTGCCTTTGTATTTAATGCCAGACAGTTTCCCTTGAGTGAGTTAATTTCCAAACTTGGCGCGTACTCACTTCTTGATTTGCGATGGCCAATAATGGCATTGGCGCTTACCAATAGATATAAAGGAATGATATAGAGGCGCTATATATTATATCTTTTGATAGCAATGGGAGTAATTACCAGTGTAAGAAATGTTGTGGTTGTTATTGTTATTGTGAGCGTTTACTGTGCAAATAATATGTCAGTATAACTTCTGCTGTTTGGTCTTCAGTCTATCTTTTCCAACTTTTCTGTACTAGTCTGCATACTATTTACATATACATATTTTTATATGTTCGCACGTACTGAAAGAATATTGAAAGACTGACATGAATTCATTTTCGAAAGCACACGGATACGCACGTCCTTTCACGACCTCATGATTAATGTTTGTTTTATCTCGCATTACAGATGCCTTTACTACAATACAGAACTTGAAGATTAAGTCTCATCAAGATGACGGTCTGGTACGGTAAACAGGTTTTGGTAACTATACGCATACTAAGATGGTTTACAAATATATCGTTAATCGGATATAGAAAATAACATAATTGAACTAGACTGGCGTAAATAGCGTGCACTGCAAGGAAGACCCGGCAGGCATTTTTAAAGCTAAGGTATGCCAGCTTTTAAAAGCTAAATTATCGGTGAAAATATGCAATAATATCTGCATGTCCACACAATAAGAAACTATCAATATATGTATATATTTGTACGTTATGTTGCAAGTTTATTTTACACAGACTAGGATAATTCGTGTTTTACTGTGCTTTAAGACTTATTCCATCTGGGATGTGTAAAAAGTAAACATGAGATTATATAAAATCTGTCAACACTCAAATGTAGTGTTGTATGCTGGATTTAAAATAAAGAAATGGAATTGAAATATTGAACTCTCTACGTGCTGGAGTTTTGAGTTGACGCGACTTGAAACAGAACGTTGAGGCGGCACGCCTTGCGAGTAGAGAAATATTTCAATTCCCCATGTTACTATGCTGGAGTTTTGAGTTGGCACGACTTGAAACAGAACGTTGAGGCGGCACGCCTTGCGAAAGTAACTATCTTTATTATTTTTCTTTATGCTTCCTTAAACAATATATTGATATAATTTTTATGAATATTTATCCAGATGGAACATGTCTCAAAGTGCACCATAACGCAAAATATATTTTAAATGAAAAAATAGAATGTTGCCAAGCTGGTAAACTTTTTATTAGATGCATTTTGCATAATACACATACCACAATTTAAAATGGAGGATGTATAACGTGTGATATGCTGGGACAATATGTTGCTCTCCCTTCTCCTACTGCATCGAATTTAACTTGTATTCTTCTAATTTTTTAAAGGTGACAGCGATTCAGAACTGCTATGGGAGAAATTATCAATCGATAGATCTTTCAAAGACGGCGACTAACTCTATTTCTGCTGTGTCTAATTAGCGTAGGAAAGTCATGCGATGTATAGCAACATTTGCGTTCAACGCAACGCAGCGGCTTTATTTGCGTTAACGTTTTGACCTTAGCACTATTAATGCTGTTATACCTGAACATTACTTATCTAACAGAATGAAAGGATAAGACACGTTTAGTTTGAAAGATGGCATTCGACAGGCCGCTATTGTATGAATAGTGAATACATGGTTTTGTAAAGTTATATAATTGTTAAATGTATAATTTCCTTTACCTAAAAGTAAAAGGTTAAATATTTGAATGTGACGAAGGAGAGACGTTGCATGCGCTATTGCATCCCAGCGTATTAGTTATTTTCGATTTATGTAGAACTTATTATTTCAAAGTATAGTAACACGTACTGAATAAAGTCACTGAAATATTTCCGAATCTTTCATGTTGCATATTTTACGTTATATATATGTTTTATATTTTCGCTTTGTGAAAGCTTTACCTAGAGCGCGCTAACAAAAACATTCACCACAAAAATGTATGGCATAATATATATTTCTCGTTTTGAAAGGTAGATTTTACTCCTCAAAGCTTTACCTTTTAGGGTAAAACTTACTCTCCGTGCGTAGGAGTAATTTTTACTCCTCCAGAAATTTTACCCCTCAAAACTGGGGCATTTCTACGACAAACCTTTTACCCGCAATTTGAGGGTAAAAATTACCCTCTTTGGTTAGGAGTAATTTTTACTCCCCCAAAAATTTTACCCCTCAACACTGGGGCATTTCTACGACAAGTATTAAGCCGTGTTTTGAGAGTAATTTTTACTCCCTAAAAATTACTGTGCGTATAGGAGGTGGCTGTAATTAGATCTTTACCATTCGTAAAGACAGACCACCTCTTTGCCTTAGGTCATGTTAGTTCTCATTAATAAGGTTTGCGTGATTTACATTCTCAATTACAATATAAACCGGACAGATGGAAGACATAAAAATCCTATTCGCTTGTAAATATTTCCTTTTTGTACTTTGTATTTTCCAATATAATCAGTTGAGAAATATTTCGTTTCCAAGATATAACTAGATATATTCCCAAAATTTAACCTTGGCTATATGGTTACATCGTCTACCCAACCTTCACATGAGTTTGGATCTTCTAATATGTTATTCCTTTTCAGTATATCTTGATAATTTTTATTTAAAGACTTTGTAATGTCATCGGAAACTTGTTTTATGGGTATTTGTTTTTCGTGTGCGACAAGACTACGTGCTGCTAACGTCGCATGCGGGCCAGTCAATACTAACCCTCTTTGCCGTAAGTAGAGGGTAAGTTCTTCTACTGAGAGCCCCAAAAAATCGCCCAATTGCTAATTAAGAAGAATTAGAACGAAAACATTAACAAAGTCGATGTAATATAAAACAATGCTTTGTTCTTCGTTAATGTTGATAATTAGTAAGTTTGCGACAATATCAAGTGACAACAGTAAAACCCGAACGATATTAAATTACATTTTAAGTTACAAATGAACACCAAAACGACACAATCCATCAATTACCTTTCTCTTTATCCACTGATGATAAATTGTTGAAATTTCTTCGATAAAACTCGTTTTTAGTATCTTCTTTGACTCATCAATACAACGCCCACGCATGCTTCTTGTTTGTTTATATTATCAAGTTTGCCCTGATTACCCAGCATCCAATTCTAACCGTAAAAGGGTCTATTGAAATAGAGTGCTCCAAGTGTGACACTAAACAGGAACTTCTAACTTCAGGGAACAAGAGTGAGTCATGGACACCACAAAATTCAACAGACATCAACAGACGAATGGTGTATACTGCCTCAGAAATGGGAGTTGGAAGAGAAGGCATGTCAGTAATGTGTGACATCTTGAACATACCTCCCCCTTGCAATCGTATTGCTTGGAATAACCATGTCAACGCTTTGTATGAGGCACACACGAAAGCTGTAACTGAAAATTTACAGAAGGCAAGAGAAAAAGTGACTTAACTTCATGGACCAAATAAATCCAATGCGGTAGAGATTACTGTTAGTTATGATGGAACATGGTCAAAAGGAGGCCAGATATACTGCAAATTTTGAAGTCCGGTTTGTCTTACCTGTCGATACTGGCGAGGTACTTGATTATGACTTTAAGTCAAAAGTGTGCAAGGAATGTGCAATAGCTAAACAAGAACTACAATCATGGCCATAAACAATTGGGACAGCAGTGCAAATGAAGAGTCTGGTAGCCTCGCACAAGAAAAAGTATAATACATCGCCTTGAATCCTTACCTAACAATCTCTCCCCTCCCCCTCCATCAATGTTGTTTCATTTTATACTTGGTGTGATATAACGACGAAAAAGAGCAATAGAATGGCAACATTGAAGGGGGGAAGGGGGGCAACTTCGAATGCGTAGTGGTTTTTACGAACTGTCCTAGGGTTTTTGGCCATGATTGTCTGTATAGAGATTCTCCTCGATTTGTTGCATTTTTACGACATTTTAAACAAGAAAAGGTATTATTTGTCTCTATATCGTTAGAGAAAAGTTTTCTACGATCCTAAAATGTTTCAATGTATTGGCTGCATATTTTATTTCGGCTTGGTTATTTCGACATTGGAAGGGGATATAGTCCATTTTCCTGCACGGAAGCATTTTTGTAAGCATGATTTGGAACTAAATAGCGATACACCATTCTTCGCGACGGCCGACGCACCAATGACGCTAATAAAGTCCGGCTCCATCGACAGAGTAAACACTGAAATGATGAATGTCAGATGGCGTTTCTATAACTTTTGGAAAGTGATTCCCGAGTCGTGTCACAGAGATTCGAATGTCCCCATGTCCTCGTTCCTTCGCTGCTTTTCTTTGTGAAAATGTTAACGTTGAAGCGCATTAATTAACTTATTTCTGTTTATACTAACACTTAATTACAAAACTTATAATACTCTTATTCAGTTTCCTGCGTTTCGGCTTCGTTTACGTCATTTAAAGTTTACGTAATACGATAATAGGTTGCTACTGATGAGCTTCCTTCTGTGAAATTGTGACATTTTTCCCTAACATTTATGTAAATAGTGTTGCCAGATTTCGTTTATATTTGTAAATTAAATTTACATGAGTTATATGAAGTGTGTATAACGTGTTTTAGTGTGATTTTGGTGCTAAAAAGTAACGATATACGCTTTTCCCGACATTTCTCCACTGACGACAATAAAGTTAGTTTGTATCGTTTATTTATAGATGGTCGCAGAAGGGAGAAATGTCAGAAAACTGAGATAACTTACCGAGCGAGCTCCAGTAAATAGAAAATAACACGCGGCAGACACAAACAATGCAATTAAAAGAAAAAGAAATCTAATTGGAGTTTTAACTTTGCATTTTACAACGATTTTGGGGGGAGAAATGAAGTGGAGAAATGTGCCTTTGTTAAGTGTAAATATATAATAGAGGATATCAAGTAACATATCCTGTTTGTCTCTTTCTGTCTCTCTTTGTCTCCTTCTGTCTCTGTCTGTCCCTCTCTACCCCCTATCTCTCTTTCACATCCATGCTGTCGAAATCATCCGGAAGCTGCCTCTCTCAATATCTTGTCCTGTATCCCTTCTTTCGCAAAAATGGTTACTATTGATAATTAGTCAATTAAACGCTAATTATAATCAATTAGACGCTAGTGTAGCACATGTATCTTTGTAAGTGGCACAGACAAATGATAAGGAATAGTAGAGCAACTTGGAACAAAATATGTTAGACGAGCACAAAAGTATTGGTTGCCTATACATCATTGTTCATCTCAGACAATCATGGCCATAAACAATTGGGACAGCAGTGCAAATGAAGAGTCTGGTAGCCTCGCACAAGAAAAAGTATAATACATCGCCTTGAATCCTTACCTAACAATCTCTCCCCTCCCCCCTCCATCAATGTTGTTTCATTTTATACTTGGTGTGATATAACGACGAAAAAGAGCAATAGAATGGCAACATTGAAGGGGGGAAGGGGGGCAACTTCGAATGCGTAGTGGTTTTTACGAACTGTCCTAGGGTTTTTGGCCATGATTGTAGGTAAAGACACATTTGAGTACAGCATGTGGTTTACTGGACACCAAGAAAATGCACCCAAAGTCACACTGGCTTAAGTGGATCCATGGAATGTTCCGTAGCCAAGAAAATCTTGGGGCGTTAAAAAGAATACAATCTTCAGTATAAATTTATGATTTGGGTTGGTGACAGCAAGGCCAATGGTAGTATTTGGGACACACATGGATGTTGCGACGGCTGTAAAAAATGGAAAAAACCCCGACAAGTGTTCGAAGGAATACAAGAAATGGATTGAGTCCAATGATCACTGGAAATGGAAGGAAAGTCATGATAGTGGTGCAGCTAAGTGTTCCAGAGTCATGAAATTGTATTGTATTGGTCAGTCCAAAAGAGGATATGAACTCATTTGAGAGATCTCCCGAAAAAGAAAAGAACCTCAAGGACGGAAAATCGGTCAAGGGCAGTAAGGATAAACTTACAGACAATGCTTTAGATAAATTGCAGACATATTATGGTAATGCCATCAGGGCAAATGTGAAGCCTGGTAAATTGGCAATTAGATGGCAAGTTTACCGGGGAATTTGCTCTATATAGACTATAGTAGTGACCCTATTGAATTCGTTAGTGACTCTATATAGAGGCTCACTGCTACAACAACAACAACAAAAAATCTTTGCAGTGGACTCTATATAGAGCTCACAATAAGTATATAAGAATATAAGTATATAAGTATATAAGTATATATGTATATAAGTATATAAGTATATAAGTATATAAGCATATAAGTATATAAGTATATAAGTATATAAGTATATAAGTATATAAGTATATAAGTATATAAGTATATAAGTATATAAGTATATAAGTATATAAGTATATAAGTATATAAGTATATAAGTATATAAGTATATAAGTATATAAGTATATAAGTATATAAGTATATAAGTATATAAGTATATAAGTATATAAGTATATAAGTATATAAGTATATAAGTATATAAGTATATAAGTATATAAGTATATAAGTATATAAGTATATAAGTATATAAGTATATAAGTATATAAGTATATAAGTATATAAGTATATAAGTATATAAGTATATAAGTATATAAGTATATAAGTATATAAGTATATAAGTATATAAGTATATAAGTATATAAGTATATAAGTATATAAGTATATAAGTATATAAGTATATAAGTATATAAGTATATAAGTATATAAGTATATAAGTATATAAGTATATAAGTATATAAGTATATAAGTATATAAGTATATAAGTATATAAGTATATAAGTATATAAGTATATAAGTATATATATATAAGTATATAAGTATATAAGTATATAAGTATATAAGTATATAAGTATATAAGTATATAAGTATATAAGTATATAAGTATATAAGTATATAAGTATATAAGTATATAAGTATATAAGTATATAAGTATATAAGTATATAAGTATATAAGTATATAAGTATATAAGTATATAAGTATATAAGTATATAAGTATATAAGTATATAATTATATAAGTATATAAGTATATAAGTATATAAGTATATAAGTATATAAGTATATAAGTATATAAGTATATAAGTATATAAGTATATAAGTATATAAGTATATAAGTATATAAGTATATAAGTATATAAGTATATAAGTATATAAGTATATAAGTATATAAGTATATAAGTATATAAGTATATAAGTATATAAGTATATAAGTATATAAGTATATAAGTATATAAGTATATAAGTATATAAGTATATAAGTATATAAGTATATAAGTATATAAGTATATAAGTATATAAGTATATAAGTATATAAGTATATAAGTATATATATTATATCTAAACTGTAAATTGTCCAGTCAGAGAGCTGTGGCCGTGGTATTCGAGTCGAATACCCCGCTGTGGCCGGGTTATTCGAGTTCGTGTACCACGCGTGAATATCACGCATGAATCACGAAGCTGTCAACAATGGCGGAGTTCGGCGAGACAAGAAAACGTTTCGCCCGAACATTCAGATGTTGACAAGAAGGTTGTCAGGTTACAAGAAAATAAGGATTCAGGGAATACAAATAAAGCAACAAACAATGCATCCAGAAGCCTTGAGACGACAACAGAATGGAAACAGACAATGAAAAGCGGACAAAAGTTAAACTAAGCGAACTTTATTAATATTATTTAAGCTTTTTTGGAAAGGTTAATATGTTTCGATATAATATATCATTTATAGACCTTTCGCTCGGGGAATTCGATGAAATATTACCCCGAGGTAATATTTCATCGAATTCCCCTCGCTTCAGGTCTATAAATGATAAAAGTATATAAGTATATAAGTATATAAGTATATAAGTATATAAGTATATAAGTATATAAGTATATAAGTATATAAGTATATAAGTATATAAGTATATAAGTATATAAGTATATAAGTATATAAGTATATAAGTATATAAGTATATAAGTATATAAGTATATAAGTATATAAGTATATAAGTATATAAGTATATAAGTATATAAGTATATAAGTATATAAGTATATAAGTATATAAGTATATAAGTATATAAGTATATAAGTATATAAGTATATAAGTATATAAGTATATAAGTATATAAGTATATAAGTATATAAGTATATAAGTATATAAGTATATAAGTATATAAGTATATAAGTATATAAGTATATAAGTATATAAGTATATAAGTATATAAGTATATAAGTATATAAGTATATAAGTATATAAGTATATAAGTATATAAGTATAAAAGTATAAAAGTATATAAGTATAAAAGTATATAAGTATATAAGTATATAAGTATATAAGTGTATAAGTGTATAAGTGTATAAGTGTATAAGTGTATAAGTGTATAAGTGTATAAGTGTATAAGTGTATAAGTGTATAAGTGTATAAGTGTATAAGTGTATAAGTGTATAAGTGTATAAGTGTATAAGTGTATAAGTGTATAAGTGTATAAGTGTATAAGTGTATAAGTGTATAAGTGTATAAGTGTATAGGTGTATAGGTGTATAAGTGTATAAGTGTATAAGTGTATAAGTGTATAAGTGTATAAGTGTATAAGTGTATAAGTGTATAAGTGTATAAGTGTATAAGTGTATAAGTGTATAAGTGTATAAGTGTATAAGTGTATAAGTGTATAAGTGTATAAGTGTATAAGTGTATAAGTGTATAAGTGTATAAGTGTATAAGTGTATAAGTGTATAAGTGTATAAGTGTATAAGTGTATAAGTGTATAAGTGTATAAGTACATAAGTACATAAGTACATAAGTACATAAGTACATAAGTACATAAGTACATAAGTACATAAGTACATAAGTACATAAGTACATAAGTACATAAGTACATAAGTACATAAGTACATAAGTACATAAGTACATAAGTACATAAGTACGTAAGTACGTAAGTACGTAAGTACGTAAGTACGTAAGTACGTAAGTACGTAAGTACGTAAGTACGTAAGTACGTAAGTACGTAAGTACGTAAGTACGTAAGTACGTAAGTACGTAAGTACGTAAGTACGTAAGTACGTAAGTACGTAAGTACGTAAGTACGTAAGTACGTAAGTACGTAAGTACGTAAGTACGTAAGTACGTAAGTACGTAAGTACGTAAGTACGTAAGTACGTAAGTACGTAAGTACGTAAGTACGTAAGTACGTAAGTACGTAAGTACGTAAGTACGTAAGTACGTAAGTACGTAAGTACGTAAGTACGTAAGTACGTAAGTACGTAAGTACGTAAGTACGTAAGTACGTAAGTACGTAAGTACGTAAGTACGTAAGTACGTAAGTACGTAAGTACGTAAGTACGTAAGTACGTAAGTACGTAAGTACGTAAGTACGTAAGTACGTAAGTACGTAAGTACGTAAGTACGTAAGTACGTAAGTACGTAAGTACGTAAGTACGTAAGTACGTAAGTACGTAAGTACGTAAGTACGTAAGTACGTAAGTACGTAAGTACGTAAGTACGTAAGTACGTAAGTACGTAAGTACGTAAGTACGTAAGTACGTAAGTACGTAAGTACGTAAGTACGTAAGTACGTAAGTACGTAAGTACGTAAGTACGTAAGTACGTAAGTACGTAAGTACGTAAGTACGTAAGTACGTAAGTACGTAAGTACGTAAGTACGTAAGTACGTAAGTACGTAAGTACGTAAGTACGTAAGTACGTAAGTACGTAAGTACGTAAGTACGTAAGTACGTAAGTACGTAAGTACGTAAGTACGTAAGTACGTAAGTACGTAAGTACGTAAGTACGTAAGTACGTAAGTACGTAAGTACGTAAGTACGTAAGTACGTAAGTACGTAAGTACGTAAGTACGTAAGTACGTAAGTACGTAAGTACGTAAGTACGTAAGTACGTAAGTACGTAAGTACGTAAGTACGTAAGTACGTAAAGTACGTAAGTACGTAAGTACGTAAGTACGTAAGTACGTAAGTACGTAAGTACGTAAGTACGTAAGTACGTAAGTACGTAAGTACGTAAGTACGTAAGTACGTAAGTACGTAAGTACGTAAGTACGTAAGTACGTAAGTACGTAAGTACGTAAGTACGTAAGTACGTAAGTACGTAAGTACGTAAGTACGTAAGTACGTAAGTACGTAAGTACGTAAGTACGTAAGTATATAAGTATATAAGTATATAAGTATATAAGTATATAAGTATATAAGTATATAAGTATATAAGTATATAAGTATATAAGTATATAAGTATATAAGTATATAAGTATATAAGTATATAAGTATATAAGTATATAAGTATATAAGTATATAAGTATATAAGTATATAAGTATATAAGTATATAAGTATAAAAGTATATAAGTATATAAGTATATAAGTATATAAGTATATAAGTATATAAGTATATAAGTATATAAGTATATAAGTATATAAGTATATAAGTATATAAGTATATAAGTATATAAGTATATAAGTATATAAGTATATAAGTATATAAGTGTATAAGTATATAAGTATATAAGTATATAAGTACACTGTAAAAATAGAATGGTTAAATCAAGCAACAAAAATTGTGACATTTTGACCATTTTCCATTGACTAAATATAAAACTGGTAACATTAACCATTACATATATGGTTAACATTTACTAATACACAGATCTTATTAAATGCAACATGACAAAACACATGATTGATGTAAAATATTTTTAATCTTAATTTTTACTATTAATTGCAAAATATTAAAAAGTCTTAATTGTAGAAACTTTCTTGGTCAGCTGTCAATACTTTTGCGTATAATAAATTATATAAAAAATAAACGTACTCTTTTAAACTTAAAATTAAATTTTCCACTCCAATGGGTAAAGACGAGGTTTGAAAATCAAATAATAAATAGTCGAAAAATACAAAAACATTTTTGCCATGTCCTTTTGGATAGTTGATGTTCAAAACATAGTAACTGGCCATTAGGCTTAAAACAGCATTTACAATAGCATTTGATGGCTTAAAATTGCACACAACCATGCCTTTGCTGGCAAACAGGGAATCAACATCCAGCACCGTTCCAGTTGATATAAACCGGGGAGCTGTTGTCACTTCGATGGCTCTCTGTTCTTTCTCTTCATCCTGTAATTATGCAAAATGTAAATTGTTATATTTAATATAATTTTTTTTGTAAGAAAACTGCATATAGTAATGGGGATAGTGATGTACTAAAATGCTACAGTTTGATTCACAATAATTGTTTATATTGGTGTTACAAACTTACCAGAATAATCTTCCAAAACATCTGCACTGGAATATAATCCAAGGATTTATTTTCACCAAGAAGGCGGGAAAAGCTGGCATGACACAGCGACTGTCCACTTCTAAAGAATAAAATAAATTTTTACATGTTAATGTTGTAATTAATAAGATTATGAAGTCGGAATAATTGTTTTACTAATTTACTGTGTTTTAATACCCACAACATCCTACACTTATCAGATTGATCATTTGAGTCATGGTCCTGAAACAAAGGTGAAATGTTCCGCACTTCCTTGTGAGAGGGGTGTTTTACCACTTTAAGTAGCAAAGGCATATTGACTGTAATATTTTGCTTAATATCTGTAAGGTTGAATTGTTGCCCAAGAATTTTCACCAATTCCGCTTTCAATTTAAAAAAAAAAAACAAAGAAAAAAATACACTCAATGTTTAATTTCATTGTGAAGGTTCCATTGATGTTTTCTGAGACAAAGGGTTTTGTGATATTGTACTTTACTTACTACCATTTTTGTTCAAGCTTAAAGCATGAACTAATTTGCACTAATTACACATTTGCTTACGTCAGTTGAAAAGCGACCTCTGACTAATTAACTATGTTGCTTCCATGCTGTGGCCAATGAAATGCATTTGTTTGACGTGTGAGACAGTTTTATGCGTGAAACAGTAACTTATGCGTTCACGCATCAAACAAATGCATTTGATTGGCCAAAGCAACATAGTTAATTAGTCAAACGTCGCTTTTTTGTAGTATTACCTGGATGGAAAACAGGTTTATGTGTTAACAGTCTATACATTGAAGTATAGCTTATACACGAAATACTTACCCCACTTCCTTTCTTTTCTTGAAGAGGAGGATATTGCTTTAACAAATCCCACAATCTAATGTTGCGCGTCAGGACATCTCTTCTGCGTCGCCGAAAAGTGGCATCCATCAGCTGATTAAGTTTTGTACGGTCTACGCACGCTTCAATTCCTTGTGCAAGTTTCTTCTGTTTGTCCCTCCGGAATAGCACGAACACTAAAATAATGCTGCTCTTGCTGTTGATTTTTTTTCTTTTTCGGCCAGGCTTACCCTTTGGCACCAGTTTGCCCTGGTCCTGAAACTTTTTTCTTTCATCTCTGGAAACCTTCCTTCTTAAATTTAACAATCTTTCCTTGATCTTCTTTGACCAATATTTCTAATAAGAAAATTATTCATTCATTAATAGACCAAACCTCCTTATTAAAAAATTCTATAATCTAATTATTAAATTATACTAGAAATACATGAATGCAACAACCCCTCGCCTGCTTTATATGCATTTTTTAACCCCACTCCCCCCCCCCCCCCTAATTTCTGTTTTTGTTGTATTAATGACACACAGATCATCTTTAAATTTTATATGTACTTTTAAAACACACACACTCTGATTAAAATATTAAAGCCCTCCTGATATGCATTTATAGGGTGACTAACTGTTTACTTTCAGATTTCTGATTTGAAAATTGAACATATGAAAGCAAAACTTAGGTTTCACTAATTGAACTATAGCTGTAAAACATATATCCATTGTTTATAGGTTTCCAAGGGAATTATTTTTAGCAAGTCTTTAAATGGCTTCCCTCTGCTGTTCTGCATACATATTTTGCAAAGGCAGAATTAAAAGTTAACAGCTCCAAAACTACATTTATAATATAAAACAATTCAGTAGAATCGGATTCCAGAAATAAATATTAAACAGACAACGTTTCTGGCGAAAATTTGGAAATACTGCCCAGAAAATCGGCAAAGTCGGCCCATGAGTATTATAAATAATAAGAAGTGCATATACACAGTCAATGAAAAACACCACGTCCAGATAAGTTATACAAGTTTTTAAAAAGGTAAGCATGAATATAAGTGGAGCTGTATATCATTTAGGTTTAAGCGAAAACATGAAAACAACACAATGTATTAAACTTTAGGCCTATATAATAGATGCTAGATTAAGTTTAACGGACGAGTGACTGTAAAAGGGCTTTTATTTAAACGTATTGCCGGTCTTGGAACTTAATACAATGAATCCAATCAGCAAAATAAATATACAAATCCCCTACCTGAGTTACCACAAACACTGCCAATTCAGATCGACATTTTGTTTACCATACAGCGTTTAGTGTCTTTAGTATCTTCAGGTTTTCTGGTTTCTCTTCAAGATATATTAAACCGCCGTTTGTTGTTTTAGTAGAGCGGGCTCCATTTCGTTTCTTTCGTTTCGCAAAATATAGCCATAGATTTAGTTTAAAATTTTGTGGTGCTTCATTGTCAGTCACCAGTACAACAATTCTTACCGCATGACACCCTACGACGTATATATATATATATATAAACAGCTTCCAGATTTTCGTCTGCCTTGCTTTTTCTACACGCGTGTAAAATGAACTCCACGCGTGTCGAGATTAGCACCCTCACCGGGCTCCGGGATTATATAAGCTATATCTGGAAGTGAGATTTAAGATCCCAAATTAAAAGCAATAAATTATGGTAACAACAAGAACACAATGGAAAATGATGATTTAAGCTCTGTACAGTAAACACCCACATAAAAGAACTCGTGATTTTCTGTGACAGGCTGAAATGGTTCTTAATAATATATATATGATGCGTAGTGAGAAATCAGCCCGAAGAGGTTCTTAAAGAGGTTCATAAAATTATTTGCGATATGGTATAGAGTATGTACTTAAAATTTGTTTTAATTAGTGAATTATAGACCCTAGTATAGGTCTAATAATCACACTAATATTATAAACCAACTGTATAATAATTATATATTATAAATATATCTAAATATATTGCAAATCATATGTCTGTTTATAATATTCATTTGATTTAATATATTTATCACATTGAATTTACTTACCATAACATGAATACAATCAAAGGTCCAATGCTGTGAAATTCAGCGGGAATTTTTGATATTACAATTACAATTACAATTACACAACTTAATTTGAACCTTTTTAGGTATTTATGTTGCAAGTAAATGTAAGTGAACAAAACCTGATAATTAAATTAAAATAAATCACCAAATTTCTGAGCATTGCACTAAATGAAATGATATTACCAATCTGTGTGTTTCCAATAGCCAGCACACATACTTGCACGGGTTTGCACCAATGTTTTCCAATCTTTAGTAATTTTTCGTCTGAAAACCTACTTCATTTGTCAGGCTAAAGTGGTTCTTATATATTAGTGCTTTATTGGTCAAATTTCAGCCTGGAGGTTCTTAATCCGCAGTTTCTTTTATGCGGGTGTTTACTGTATACTATTCAAATCTGTGAGCGAGACATGGAGGATTTTTGTTACCCATTCCGAAGTGGCAGTTTCATTAAACGCAGAAAAATCATTTGGGGTATTCTCATGTACTGCGTGGCAGCTTGTTATGCTCTGGACAATTATAGTCAAACCGGATGTTCTCTTGGTGTGACTTGCAATATTGCTAAGCAACATTACAATTTTCATTGTCAATTTCATTCCGCAACATGCAAAGGCTTTATCACGATTCCTCGAGACTTTTCTGGAAAGATCCGTAATTTCAACATTGAACATCGCATAAATTCGTCTAATGTTGTACTTGAAGTTATAAATTGCTCTAACTTGACGTAGACCTTCGCGTTATGTAAACTTTGGCATTTAAAACGGAGTGTTTGGAGCAACTTTCAATCGTGATAAAGCGTTTGCAAGTTGCGGAATGAAATTGACAACATAAATTGCAATGTTGCGTAGCAATACTGCAAAGTCGCACACAAGAGAACATCCATTTTGACTATAAATGTAGCAACAGTCCGTGTCACATAGTATATAAGAAAACACCAAGTGCTTTGAAATTGATCTGCAGTTAACAAACTGCTGCTGAAATCAATAAAAAGGTCAAGCCTCGCTCTACTGATTTGAGTACATAGAATGTTGACTAATAAACCTTTTATGCATTACATGTATATTGCAATATAATAAACATTTAATTAACACTCAGAAATCAATCTTTTATGTATAGACCTCGCTCTCATGTATAAAAACGTACATGTCCTGAACCAAAAGACTCATTCAAAAAAGGGTACTTTTAATCAAAGATATTGCCAATGACCTCTTTCTGCTTGACTTGCACTATCAGTATGTGACAAAATAATAGTGCACAACTGGCGTGTCATGGCACTTTTTTCGTCATTTGTAAGTTGGCCTTTTTTCAAGCCTGCTTCAACAGAAGGCTTCCACTACAAACAAAATAAAATTTAAATTACTGGTAATTATTTACACTCTAATCACATTACTGTCGCGGCAATAGAAGCGCTCCTAAAATATTTTTACAATTCATTTGCTAGCTATGTTTGACCAATTCATTTGATGAAAATATTCTAAACTTCCTTTTTTTGAATTTGAGTGGTTTCTGGTTTTTGAACAACCAATAAAAAAATATTTTTTGCTAAACACCAATCAAATTCAAAACAGGAAGTTGTCAACGAATCTTATCAAATGAATTGTTCAACCTGAGCAATATAATTGAACACTATTTTACGGAACGTTTTTATTGCCCCGACAGTAAAACTTATGTGCAGGCTATTTCCTGTTTTCTTTTACTGATGAATATAATTTTTTAACAACAAATTACAAGCTTCCTTAGATGAAAAACCAAATGAAATTCGAAAACATGACATTGATTAGTCGGAATGCCAGAAGGATATTCATTGATTATATACGACTGCTATTTTTATATACAAACTCACCCATGAAGGAATACTGAAAGAGTGTATCCCATTATTATTAGGTGTGTTTGTGGTACCAATTGTGACTGACCCGGTGAGGGTGCTGATCTCGACATGCGTGGAGTCCACTTTACTCGCATGTAGAAAAGGCAAGGGAGACAAAATCTGGAAATAGTTTATTTATTTGTATATATGTGTGGACGGACCATGCGCGGCTAAGATTGTGGGGCACTGGGGACAATATAGTTCTTGACAAAAAGATTTGAACTAAGAATTGAGAAAGGAGTTTTAGGGAAACGTATATCACTTTTGAAAGAACCGAAACAAATCAACGTCTACGTATAAAGCAAAACAACGTCTTGAGTAGAAGGAAACCCGTCAAACCGAAACTCGAAAGGAGGAGAAAGCAAGAGTGAAACTTGAAAACCGACGAAGAAGTAAAGGCCGGCGAAACGGTTTAAGTTTACGATAAAAATATAGAGCCGACCGCACTCAGTAATCACGAACATTTAGTAGTAAAAAGGTACTGTTCGAGTTTCCGTATTTATATCCTATCACTGTTAATTTTGTTTTCGCTTTTGTGTGTCCTTAAAGTATTTAAGTATTTTAAGTATTTTATTGTATTTTTGTTATAGTTTGCTCGCCTGTTGTATTTTATGGCTGCCGTCTTAATATCTTTTTTCAAATAGTTTTCTTATTGTAAAACCACTTGTGATTAACGTAGCTTGTCCATAATTGGCATAAAAATCGGAAAAGGAGCAATTTTTCTTTTGTAAAACGTACAAATGCCGTTGAAAAATTTATTAACATGTAGGTGAAAACAATTCCAGCACTTTGAAATGTCATAAATGAATATTGCCGTGGCAGCCTGCCAGGTAGTTGTTTGATAGTTTTCAACCAATTCAGTGTCTTTGAAAAATGTTTTCAGATGCTGTAGCGATGTTTTTTTGTGAACATGGAAAGAAAAAGTGTAAAATATAACCCTAATATTTTGACAAAATTTTCCCGCCTGCCACGGTAGTCTGGTGGTTAACACAGTCGGCTTGCACAGTAACATGGTCGAATTCAAACCGTGGATGCGACTTGCAATTTCTTCATCAATATTTTTCACGAAATATCATCCTTAAATTTTTCTTTGTTCCTCGTTACCTTTTTCTTCAAGAAATAGAGTTATTAAAACTGCAGCTTTTTTATTTCAAATATTCTACTAGAATTAAAACTATATTTTGATCAACAGGAGTGCCTATTTCCAGGCCCCCAATAAAAAGAGCGCAAGTGTTTCTAATCAGCCGGAATATCAGGAGGTATTTAAAAAAATTCATGCAAAAGCGGGCGAGGGGTTATTGCGTTCATGTATTTCTAGTTAGTAAGGATAAAGGGATAAAGGACTAGGGGGCTAATCATCCTTACTTGCAGCCAGTTGCTGAATTGCGAAGGACGCGGATCAACGTGACCATGACGAGGCAAATCAAAGGAGCTCCTGGCATGCAGCCGCCATTATAGGACACAGTTCAGACAAAGAATCACAGCTAAGAGGTTAGGTGTTGATTTTATGGATGGAGGAAAACCGGAGAACCCGGCGAAAAACCCTCGAAGCACAGGAGAGATCAGCCTACAACTCTACTCACATGAGTTCCAAGCCCGACAAAGGGGTCATTCCCAAGCGGTCACCCATCCAAGTACTAACCCTGTCTACCCGGCTTAACTTTTGGTGAGAGGCAGCGCCCTAACAGCACACGCCACCCGTGCTTCCATAGTATATGATATATGTATGAACACAGAGGCCATATATTACTACAAATTATTTGTTTCTTGCAAATCAGAATGCAATGAGATTTCATATTTTAAGAAACAAGAATAATTGTGTAACTCTTAGTTTATAGTTTGTAATTTAGTTAAATTGTAGAGCCCAACATAACTTACATCTGTTCAAAATCCTACGACCTAACTCCTTCTTAACTAAACTTAATGGTCGCTTTGGAAACCATGTAGACTTCAAAGTTTCATTCTGGCTTCTAAACCCAATCAGAATGCACGATTTGTAATAGTCCACTAGTTGGTTTAAACTAATACACATTTGAACCCAAACTGTTAACTGCATTTATTTATTCAACTAAAATACACTAATAGACTTACACAAGTTGTCTTCTTTTGCTTGTTTGCTACAAACAAGTTTGGCGATGTTGATTTCTGGCATGGTGAAGCCGAGGTCACAATGTAAGACCTTTTGCTATTTGCAAAGGAAGTCACGCTGGATCTATTCCTACGGTTTGCTTATCACAGATGACGTATCCACTGAACGTTCCACGTTCTCAAACATTTGTCTTCGATGGGATGAATCCAAAGGCATGACAAGAGATCTGGAACTTTTCTTCGGGCTTCTCCTCGAAGTTCGTGTGAAGAGAGTTTAATTTTGGGTTCAAGAGAGTTTGTAATGTTATTGTTTACCTTAAAGTGTATATGAAACGAAAATTAAGTTTGTCTTATTTGAAAGAACTTTTTATATAATGGGGAACATCAATTTACAGCTTTTTCATATTTTACTTAGTTCTTGAGATATTTAGACTTATGTGATATTCAAATGAGACAACTTATGGTTCGTTTTTTTCTAATTAACATATTCGAAAATCGCGAATATTTTTAAGATTATTGAATAAAATCACTTGAAACTTTGCATATTGCTATAGTTCATGCAACTAAATAAGAACAACAAGTTACAAGTGATTTTGATCAATAATCTTGAAAATATTCACGATTTTCGAATATGTTAATTAGAAAAAAACGAACCATAAGTTATCTCATTTGAATATCACATAAGTCTAAATATCTCAAGAACTAAGGAAAATATGAAAAAGCTGTAAATTAATATTCACCATTATTTTAAGAGTTCTTTCAAATAAGACAAACTAAATTTTCGTTTCATATACACTTTAAGTCGCATACTTGCTCCATTACAGTCAAATGTCTGAAACAAAGGAGACAACTTTTGTTAAACTATTGAAAGAGGAAACAATAAACTCCAAACAATGTTGACAATAAATTATTCTCTATGTTTAATTAGGCCCGGTTCAAAGGTCGAACTTCACCTGAACCGATCCTAATTCCAACAATTAAGTTCATGTAAAGATCGACGTCTGAATCAGTCTGTTTCGACTGTTTTGATTAAGACCGATCCAACGATAAAGTTCGACATCGCTTGTCGGGAATTTCGACTTTGGATCGAGTTCGATTCAAACGTCGAACTTCACATGAACTAAACGTACTGCATTTTTTCTCTCAAGTCCCTCGCGTGTCCCGGTTATCCCTTTTCATAATTATTATAATATATTTCCTTCCCATAATACCTAAAGAGAACAATGAAGCAAGTTATTATACAAGTATAATCGGCCAAGCTGTTATACAAGTATAATGTTTTAGCGATAGACACACCAGGCGGAAAACGCAATTTAAAAATGAATATCAGAGCCCAGCAAATGACTTTGAAACAAGACATAATAAAAAGAAAAAAAAAAAAGAAAAAAGAAAAGAAAATTTATTTACTGACGTTTCGTTGTTACATCACAACATCTTCAGAGCATTTAAACTATATTACAGTTGGTTCACTATATATACTACAAAGATATACTGGTTTAAAATTACAAGAACGGTTACAAAATTTAAAGTTCAAACGGACAAATGAACGTCAAGAACAGACAACAGAGATTGAATAACAATAACAGACAACATACTTAAAATAGATCAAGAGGAGTTGATCTTATAGTGGCGTTAAGAACTGGATTAAGTTTGGAGATTAGAAGGCTTTCACGTATAAGTAGATCATATTCAGAAATGCCAGATGAAAGTATTTTAAAGTCAGAGGAGGAGACAGTGTGTTTGAGGAGATGTTTATGTGCAAGTATACTTGACATAGTTGATACAGAGCGATCCTTTCCAGTCAAAGGCGAGATACCCATATGCTCTGAGATACGTGTGTGAATATGTCGGCGTGTTTGGCCAACATACAATGCACTACAGCATTGACACTTAAACAAATACACAACACGTGATCTCAGGTCAAATGGGATTTTGTCTTTGAAAGGAAATAAACTAGAGAGACGGCAAGATGGACGGAAAACGACTCGTAGAGAGATATGTGGATAAGCAGAGGAGAGAATTTTATGGAGATGTGAGCGAATCTGTAGGCCATGATGACCGGTGAATGGAAGGCAGAAATAGACAGTCTTTTTAGCATACGTGTGAACTAAGTCTTGCGAAGTGTAAACTTTGTCAAGGAAGGTCTTAATACAACTGTCCAAGAGTACTGCAGGATAGCCATTGAGAGAGAAAGTAAATAAATTTTCTTTTCTTTTTATTATGTCTTGTTTCAAAGTCATTTGCTGGGCTCTGATATTCATCCCCTCGTGTTCGTGTGGTTCGCGAAGCGGGCCTCGCGACGCGAGGGTACTAATCTTGACGGAGTGGGCAGTAAGTCCGGTCGGGGATTGTTGGCGGTTTGGAGTATCCATTTGTGTGTATATATATATATTTATTTATTTATTTATTTATTTATTTATATGTAATGATCAACGGAGACCATGTTAGGGATCCGTGGGGTGATGGTGGTTAAAAGGGTACACGTGTTTCAGTGCAGTTTTTTACGTCAAAAACAACATTTTCGTTCGAGTTTGAGTACAAAACTACAAAAGTTTGGAGAAGAAAAAATGTTTATAGGCTAGCTAGAAATGTTGAGACGTATTCAAGGGAAAGACAAGAGAAAGAAATAAGCGAACGAACGAAGCGAACAGGCCGAACAGCACTAGGCCAGAGCAAGATAAAGGAGAACTACAGTAAAGCGACTTGAGGAAAACAAAACACAACGTCTGAAATTACATCAGAGTTTATAGTCGAAGAAACGAAAAGAGCGACTCGCAATATTAAGGCTAAACACGGTGTCTAGAATTATATCAGCGGAGAGAGGAACAGTGAAGAGAGAAGCTAGAAATTATGTCAGAAAACACAGCAAAAAGAATAGCACAAGAGAAAGAGACAGACAGCGAAGAGAAAAACTTGAATTCGTGACTGAGAGATGGTACGAAGGTACAGAGATATTTTTTAAAACATTTATTTATTAATAACAAAAGAAAACGTATTTAAACAATATATCTCTGTGTAGGAATTGTTGGTGGCATACATGTACTGTACAATCATGTATTTGACATTTTCATACATTCACTGTACTGCACAGTATGCATATTTATAATTTATTATAAATTATCAATTTTGGAGTAATGCCTAGCTATTCCTCCCTGGAATATCAGGCATAATTTGCAAACTTTTTATGCCTGGGAGTGGGGCATTTATCTACAGTACTGTTCGAGGTACTGTTTACCTAAAGCTGAAAAATTTCTGGTTGCTAATTTAGTCACATACTTGCTGTGGTATAATAAGCCAATTAAACAGCAATACAACTGGGTTGTCAAAATATTGTATTTTGTGCAAAAAGACAATATAATTTGTACTGGTATGCTACAATGGGAGGTACGGGACTCCCATATATTGACTATGCAGGGATGTGCCACTGGGAAGGGAATGGTTTTCATTTTTAGTTTGGAACAGGGTACTGGTGTAATAATTATCACACCTTTGATCTGGTGCAAGGTCTGTTCTTATACGCTGGCAGTCATTTACTCCTTTCTTTCAGTTTGGAACAGGGTACCATTTTTAGCCATTTTGTGTGAAGCCAATTCCTTTGTCTGGAGTAACCAACATAATTTAAGGGTTCAGTGGTACGATGCCCCTGGGATTGAAGGCAGAGTGCATTAATAATAATAAACAAATCAATGAACACGAGGGGTTTGCATTAATGTATTTCTAGTTTTTAAAGTATAATGTTACCTAATCCGCCGCTTTTTTTGTGATGGGCGTTGATAGTCTAGTGGATAACACAGACGTAAAGTGTTGCATTGGCTGAGATCTATACCGCCGAGTCCCCAGTTTGTCGTTTTGTTCTATGCTCGTTCATGTGTTTTTAGTTAGTCCGTTTTGGTTTTCTTCCGGCTTTTTTCTTGTTATTTAGTAATTTTGTAAGGTCCTGAGCTTACCAAGGCAATGTTTTCGTGTATTTCTTGCCATTTCCAGGATTTTCTGTTGCGTAAAACTGCCGTTCCTTTGCGCTAAAATATATATTTCGCATTTTGTAGGGCGTTGAAGCCTGGGCGCGAGTTGAGGGACCCATAGGGATAATTTTGAAACTACCGTATACTACCGTACAGCCCGGCGGGTAGGCGAGCAATCGGCGAGATTTTTGACGGCTGGTAGCCGAGGAAAAGTGTGCGAATCGGGTGAAGAGCTTTACGCTTTCTGTCCGCTATTATTAAGGACTACCGCTGATCATTACGTTCATCTTAATTAAGTTCGACGTTTGAATCAAGTTAGATTTAGGTCGACTTAAATAGTAAATAAGATCGGTTCATGTGAAGTTCGACGTTTGAACCGGGCCTTAGGTATTTCCATTGACAATATTTAGACTGATGTGTTGTTCTTCATGTTAGATGCTTACTTTCGTAAGTTTTTATCATCTCACCACCGTTTAGTATATCACACCATCCATCCTATTAGCCGCAGAAGCTTCAAAAAACATATTGTGATTTTACATGATCGAAATATAGGATTCTTTTTTAAATAAAATGTATTTGCCTTTTAATACTGTTGTTTTCATTCTTATCATCAATGATTGCTACGCCAATTGATGCGATTGTTTCAAACGTTGCATTTCTGCCTTGTTGAACGGAATATGCAGCATTTGAAACTATATCGAAAGCAATATGCAGGTGGATTAAATTCAGCAGTTTCTACTGCAAAGAAGTTCAATTTCTTGCAAGTTGCGATACTCATGCTACTATTTAAAGTGTTACATTTCTCAGGTCTGGTTGAATCATACTGTACATGTGACGTTCGAATAAAATATATAATAAAAAATTATACAAAGATGGTTAAATGTTACTTTATAATTAATAAGAGTTCTGTCAAATGTGCCTGTGAAAAAAAGTTGTTCCTGAAATTTGCCTGTGACAGGCAGTCCAGGTGGTCCCAACTTTTTTTTACCCCTCGTTATTTACCAGCTGGGAAGTCAGTAAGGGAAATTATTTTTTCCCGGTCCGGAATTCCTTAAAATCCTGCTTTCTTATTGGCTAACGAGCGGTCCGGAATTTTAGAGTACGGACCTCGCAGGCTAAAACTGCCCGACAAATGTTTTAAAATTTGGTTTTGAAATTACTTTTTAATATAAAAGATATCGAAAAATGAATTGGGACGAAAGCGAGCATAGCGAAAGTGAATTTTATTACCCGTCAGATGATTGGACTGAAGAACAGCTTGTGAATAATGAATGCCCAACAACTCACTGCCCAACTAGCGACACTGCAGCAGTTGTAAACACAGAAGACGAAAGTAACGCCGACGATATAAACATAATTCAAAACTTTATTGAGTAACAACGACCTGAAGCTACGAAGAAGAAGACGGAATACGACCTAAATGTCCTCAAAAGGTACTTTTTATCAATTAAGGAAACAAGAGAAATTGAAATCATACCTGCTCATGAATTAAATGTTCTGCTTTGTAAATTTATTATGAACGCACGAAAAAAAAATGGCAAAATGTATGAGCCGTCGTCCCTTACTTCATTCCAGAGAAGTTTGCAAAGATATTTGAATAACAAGAATTCAAGGGTGAATATATTCAAAGACCAAGAATTCTCCAAGTCCAGAGAAGTTCTCTTAATTGGCGAAAAAACGAGAGCTTGTGCAGCAACACGCTAAAGGAAACAGGCCGCAGGCAGCTAGAGAGTTGACAAAAGCTGAAGAAGATCGTCTTTTTGAAACCGGGATGTTTGGTGACCACGAACCCGAAGTGCTACAGAGAACCGTTTGGTGGGTTCTATCACTTCACTTTGGATTTAGAGCTCGTGACGAATCAAGAAGGCTGAAGTGGGGAGATTTGGCTCTTGGGAAGGATCCAGAAACAGGAGACGAAGTCTTGATATGGAAAGCCGAACGTGGATCCAAAACAAGACATGGCAACGGCGAAGACAGACGGGCGTTTAATCCAACAGCTCAAGCGACCAACAACGAGCGTTGCCCAGTTAAATTGTTTAAATCCTTTGCCAGCCATCGGTCCGAAGAAATGAAAAAGCCAGATTCACCGTTTTACCTGGCCATTAACCACCGACGAAAACCAGGCTCCAAAATTTGGTACACAAATGGTCCGTTGGGTAAAAACGAACTATCGGAAAGCTGCTCGTAAAAGCTGCCAAGTCTGTTGGTTTGCCAGGTAAAATCACCAATCACTCTGTTCGGAAAACGTGCATTTCGCGGTTAATGGATGCTGACATTCCAGAAAATTACGTGGCCCAACTAAGCGGACATAAGAATCTTAAAAGTCTGGATTCCTACAAGTTAGCTTCAACAAGCCACCAGCGAAAGATGTCCATGGTCTTGAGTCGGTCAAACTCTTCAAGCATCACTGCCTTGTCTGGAAGTTTACCAGAACACCAAGCCGCAAGCTCAACATCGCAGTCGTTGCAACAACAAGAATTTTCTTTTACGCGAAAGTCGGCTATTGAAGGAGTGTTTTCCGGAGCAACGATTTCAAATATCGAAGGCTGCACCTTTCATTTTTACCCAAATCCGATGTCGAACGAAGATCGTGGCGAAGTTTCAACACACAAGAAACGCCGTGTGATCGTCAGCGACGAGTCCGAATCAGACTGAATTAATTTCTTACAGTAACAAAGCATTGATTCGGTTGTAAAATTGTTGTATTTAAAAAAAAAGTTACGCTAAACACGAACGAATTAAGTCAACTAACCTTTCTCGTTTAATCGTTTTGCCAGACATCGAAAGCAATGTTCATAGAACAGTTTCAAAGCAAGCAAAAAACAATGTGTAACTAGGCGCGATGATCCAGACTCCGACTAAGTTGCATCTCATTTACCTTCCTTTGTAAGATCCAAGTATTTTGATGTAAAATTTTCGTTAACGTAATGCCAAAAATTAGGTTACACACAAACAACCGATGTTAAAGAACTTTGTTCGCTTTGCCTGTTTTGAAATAAATATTTTTTTACCCCCAGCTGACTTCCTTATTTGGTCGCAGCTGAGTGGCTTTTTGTTCTGACGTCAATGTTAAGTTTGTTCTTTTTTTTTGGTTGGGAGGGAGGGGTGGAGGCATGAACGTACACCATCAGGGAAAAAATAAATACGTTATTTACCGTTTTTGTCGGTCCGTACTAGAAAAATATTTTCCCTCGGTCTGCAAAAACTTCCCTCGGCCTGCGGCCTCGGGCTGTTTTTGCGACCTCGGGAAAATATTTTTCTAGTACGGACCTCCAAGCCGGTAAATAACATATATATATTTGCCTTGGGTCTCAGAAACTGCTCGAGGCTGTAAGCCAAAGGTTGTTAAAATAGTAAATAATGTAGTAAATAATTCTGACAGATTCTGGCCAATAGGGAACATGCAACCAATCTATGTAAACTGGATTTTAGCCATATTTTTTTCAGCCCCTGCCTCGGCCCCTTGAAAGAGAAGTGAAGGGTATTGGCCGCCCTGGAACCCCCCACCCCACCCCACCCCCTCGCCCGCTTATATTTAGGACGCCCTCGATAAATGACAATACTTCAACAAAATCTCGACATTATAAAATTTTATCCCCGAGCCCGGGCGTAGGGCCGAAGGCCCGGAGCCCGGGTGAAGGTGCTAATCTCGACACGCGTGGAGTTCACTTACACGCGAAATTACACGCAAGTGGGAAAGAAATTCTGCGAGATGTTTGTATATATATCAACAAATCCGCAACTTTCGCAGTTCTGATAGCAGGGTACTTGTAACTGTCACAACGAAGACCGAAAACGACACTGTGTCCTGAAACTGGCCAAAGCCTGTAAAGAATTCTGCTCTGGTGTATTCTACATAGTTCGAGGGAGAACGATAAAGAAATCAGTTTGAAACAAACGGCTTTTTAGGTCTTGAAGATAACTGAATGACCTGGTCACGGAAAAAGTAAGAAACCGAACGAGAAAAACAATCTGAATTCTGAAAAGAGTATAGACTGAATTGGCAGTGTTTGTGGTGACAAAAGCAGAAGAAAGTTTAACGGTAGGAGATTCATATTTACCAGTTTAGCTGAGTCTTGAAAAATCATGCAATATAAATAATATTCTTGTCTACAGTTGTCTTTGGACGCTAGGACGTGGTATTGTGTCTTTTCTTGGCCACTATTATCTATTTCATATGAAAATTTGTTATTTGGTTCATCTCGTTGTTTCTTTTTTAATATTGACTTTGTATGCTCTTTCGGTGTCAATACAGATGGACTTTGCCAATGAATTTTCTTTGATGTTATACTGGTTTGTTTCTCTCTTTCTATTCAAAATTTTTAAGACTGTTAATTTTATTATTACATACTAAAAGTATAATAGACTAAATATAAAAATATAAAAACTATAAGACTTAAATACAAAAAAAAACAAAAAACCAGAAGGTGTGGTGTGTGTGGTGGTTGTGGTGTGAGTAGTTTACAAAAATGTATATATTTAAAGTGGGCGAGGGGTTGTTGCGATCATGTATTTCTAGTATAATAGTATAAAAGAAGACTGCAAAGAATCGACTGGAAACTCAAAGCTTTATCACAACCATTACTTCATTAGCAGCATGTATTTCAAATATTTTGAGCGATGAACTACTTAAGCCAGTTACTGTGCTCCAGGCTAGGATGATTTTTCCCGCAGCTTTAAGACAGGGATAGTCGTGGTTAGGTCACTCATCTGAAAGTTAAAAAAGTCTTCTCCATCTACTTGATTTTCTAAAATGAGTTTGAGATAGTAAAATACCTCGTTACTGTCATAAATCAAGAGCCTTTCTTGTATTAGAAAGATACAGATCTAGAATTTGGTAACAATTTCGTCAAAATGGCCGCTATTGACCAATTTGAAGCTGAACGTCAAACGAGTTGACATTGATTATCTTTGGTATCTAGTTTATAATGTTTTCTTTTTTCGTTTGCTCTGCAAAACCATTCAATGAATAGGATATTAATTTAACATTAATAGGACATTAACCGAACAGTGTCATTGTTTTGTGTTTTAATGCATTATATATATTATGGCAAAAACATAATAAATAAATAAATAAATAAATAAATAAATAAATAAATAAATAAATAAATAAATAAATAAATAAATAAATAAATAAATAAATAAATAAATAAATAAATAAATAAATAAATAAATAAATAAATAAATAAATAAATAAATAAATAAATAAATAAATAAATAAATAAATAAATAAATAAATAAATAAATATACTTTTCCAAACACAACAACAACCATTTTTATGCAACATGAACTTGGTCTTACCTTTGAATTCGTTTAGCAATGCCTCTAGATTAGACTGCCCCAGGAATTGCAGGGCATCTTCTAATGTTGACGTTTCGTTTAGGCTTAAAGTCATGTTAATTTCAGAAGAAAGATCGAAACGAGACACAATCGTGGAGTCTTGTCGAAAGAGAGCAACAACAACACATCCAACAAGGCCACGCTCGTGGAAGACGCGTGTCATGACGTCATACTATCGTGACTGTCGTGTGACAGGGAAATCCAATAAGATTGATCGCTATTGAAACTCCCCCATAATAACGGGCCTTTTTTCAGCGCCTGGGACGAGACAGATTCTTGAAAATCCACAAAATAATTGCAGGCTCTTTCATAATGACCACCACTTTAAATATTCTTTTATGTGCATCTAAATGAGCTTTTTTGGCCTCGTTATGAAGTAAAAATTATTTTGAATGGCGGACATACAAACGAGGCGAGAAAGGCTTATTAAGATGCACGTAAAAGAATATTCAAATTAGTCGCTTTTGTGAAAGTGGTTTATACATTGCCATGCTTCGTTATGCTTTGCAGGAAGCAGTTCATTGAAAGTCTCTTCACTTTATATAAATAATGTCTTATATGATAGAAAGATAATACCATCGTGCCTATCAGGTGTCAGCTTTGTGAAATCTTTTGTTGTTCAATTATTTCTTCTATGATCAGCCATTTTGTTTCAGTTCATAAAGGTGATCGACAAATTAATATATCTTGCGAAGTTCCTGGATGCCAAAGGACCTTTCAACGAGTGTTTCCTTACAAGAGTCACCTTCGCCGCACTCACAAGGACACGAATCTAACAATAAACCTTGACCGAGAAAATAACCCAAATCAACAAGCTGATAGAGAGCCAATGGAAATAGAAGGAAGCGCCATAAATGACAAAGACGAAATGTATGATGTGCAGGATCGTGCCGAAAAATATAGAAAGCAAAACGCACTTTATCTTTTCAAAACTAAAGAAACTCAACTTCTTAATTACTACATATTTATTCAACACAATTGCCCCAAGAGCATAAGCTCATCTAAGGGGCTCTTGTACAAAAAAATACTTTCAAATTATATAAAGAGGCAGTGATTAAAAGTACATGTGACAAAAAATGAACAGATAACATATTTGTGTAACTTATCGCTCAGAAATGAGCGTAACAAACTTCCGGAATCACATACACCAAGTAACATAAAACAAATTTTATATACGTGATTGCATCTCCGAAAACTTCTCACAGTTTATTTTTCTACAATTAATAACTTTTATTTATGAACTGAGAAGCGGGATGTAGCAATAATAAATTCATGAACAGAAAAAATAATTTGCAATTCGAGTTAAAATTAACATTATAACATCCACAAAGTAAGAACGAAAGCTTCTCAGTTTCGTTATTGTTATACCAATAATTCCTAAGACATTCTGCAGCCGAAGTAAGAAGACTAGAACGGTAAGTATTCCAAAGAGGACAATGCAACAAATAATGTTTAGCAATTTCACGATGGTATCCGCACGCACAAGCAGGGGAGGGTATACAATTATGACGAAAAAGATCATCATTTAAAGTACTATTTTCTAACTGAAGTCTTGTGTGTAAGACAGAGGGATACCTAACTCCAATTTCGAAAAGCTTAGGACATTTTTTCTTGCCAAATAGTCTGTTAATTGAGGTTTTAAAATTAGTTAAGGAGGAGGAATCTCTTATGGAATAAGATAACAAGTTCCAGTCAGAAATAGCGGAAGGGAAATTAACGACTGTAATAATATATAGATGTGGAACATCGAATATAGTAGATATATCATCACTATTACGGAGTGGATAATTAGATCGTTGAGAAGCAGGTATAAGTAAGAGAGAAGAAAGATAATCGGGAACCAATTTGTTTGTAATTTTATAAAATGCGGACAATTTTGAATATGGCGTCTTGTTTTTAACATGTCCCACGAAAGTTCGTCCAACAGCGATTGCCGGTGGGTACCTTTTATTGCACCAGTAACTAAGCGAGCTGCATCAAATTGGATACTTTCAAGAGCATCAATGCACTCCGAACTGCAACCATCCCATAAAAATCACTATATTCCAGGTTGAGGTCTAATCAGGGAAAGATACATGTTGTTCAATGTATAGATCTATTGAAGAAAAACTTTAAACCATTTAACATATTCAATCTTTTGGCCGCTCTCCCACCGATAATACTAATGCGATTGCACCAAGAAAGATCAGTAGAACAATTAATACCTAAATGACAATGTGAGTTGACATCAGGTATAATTGCCCGATTTAAAAAAAGAGTAGGGTGATCAGACTTGTTTTTCTTAACCGAAAAAATCATAGAACGAGTTTTACTGGGATTCATAGTTACCATCCATTTATCAGCCCAACTAGCTATAGAAGCAAGATCGCTATTAAGTTTCGCAGCAGATACTGTTGGAGAATCTACTATGTCTAAGATCATAGTACCATCAGCGAATAAGAAAGCCTCAGATTGAACATTATTAGTAATATAATTGATATAGATAAGGAACAAGAGTGGTCCAAGAACACTGCCTTGAGGCACTCCAGCTGACACCTTTTCCCAATTCGAAGTAACTCCGTCCATAACTAGCTACACGTTGAGAACGATCAGAGAGATAGTTATCTAGCCATTCAATCCCTTATGCCAAACTTTATCAAAGGCTTTACTAATATCTAAGAAAACAACTCTAACTTCCCTCCCTTCCTCCAAACAAGAATAGATCTGATGAACAACATATATTAGTCGCAAAACAGTGGAGTGGCCGGGACGAAAGCCCGACTGTAAATTATATAAATATCAAATTTCCATCAAATAGTTATAAAGACGCAAAAAACCTATTTTTTCACAAATTTTTGACAAACTTGGTATGAGGGAAACATGGAAATAATTAGTTTTTATATTATGCTCTTCTTTTTTAAAAATAGGCAAAACATTTCCTAACTTCCATTGTTTAGGATATTGACCAAGGGAAAGGGATATGTTAATCAACTTAGTGAAACAGGAGTAAATACCATATGCACAAAGTTTAATTAGACGATTCCCAATCCCGTCGTGTCCGCATGCTTTGGAAATATCAACACTTAAAAGAAGTTTTAAAACTTCTTCAGGACTAGCAACAACATTAGAAAGCGATGAGTTTGAAAATTGGCCTACAAGTTGTGGAGGGGGTGTTATGGATCAAGAGTAGCCTGGGTAATATAAATAATCATTGAAAAGCTTAGCCTTTTTCTTAGGATCGCACACATAAGTATCATTATCTTTTAGTGGTGGAATTGTAGAACATACTTTTGTACCATATATAGATTTAACCACTCCCCACCACTTCTTTGGGTTTAAATTGGGGATTACTTAACATAGAATTTAATTTCTCGTAATATAAAGCTTTTTCTTTCCGAATAATACTAACAGTTAAATTTCGTTGCGTTTTATAAAGGCTCCAGTCATTAGGAAGTTTAGTTTTTTGAAATTTTCGTAATAATCTATTACGCCTACGTATTGAGCGTCTAATGGTACTGCTCGTCTAAGGTTTATCATTTGGACGAACAGTAATTTCCCTCGAAGGAATAATTTTTTTTTACAATAGTAAGGAATAGTGATAACCAGATTTCGTAAAGAGAATCTATGTCATTAACATTGATAAATAAAGCATCCCAATTAAAAGACAACAAAGAACTAGTTAGAAGGTTTTCGTTCACGGCATTAAAATTATAAACAGCCCAGCCCGCTTATATAAGCTCTGAGACGAAAAACAGAGATGTTAAATTTGATACCAATGGCACTATTGTCACAATTTGCTGGTGGGCTAAGTGTAAATTGACTGGTGCAATACCCAGGAGAGTCAGTGATAACTAAATCGAAAACAGTTTCACTTGTGGTAGTGATTCGAGTCGGTTCTTCTATTAAGGTTACAGGATAACCTAGGAAGCCATTTCAAAAAATTTGTTACCAATCGCTCAATTTTTTCCGATTTGTCTCAAATTTGCAACAAATGTAGTTAAGTATGTGATGGACACTATAGTATTATACAGTAAATAAGAAATAAAATATTGTTGCAGGTATACTCATCAGTTTAAAATCACAATACCTTCGCGCCGCGGTTTAAGGCGGTCTTTGGTTTTAGCAAAAAGCTCTCAATTTATCACATTTACACTTCTCGATGTTTGTTCTAAAAAAGTGTGTTAGAATTTAGAAAACGAGCAAGATCTACACCACTTCTAGTAGAAAACTGGTTATTAGGGTTGAAATGTGCGTTAAATCTCCAGTAATAACAATTGCAGTAAAATTTGAACGATCATTTGCATCGAGACTATCTTGCAGCAACGCCAGGAAATCATCCATATCAGAAACGAGATGTGAGCGAGGTCTATAACAACTGACCCTAACTAATATTCTTGAATTTAGCAAAATAACCTCACACCAGAATAATTATAAATTAGGAATTTCAAAATCAAGTCTTCTCTTGTAAGAGAGACAGTTGCATAATAAACGCCTAAAAAAGCAGAATGTAATTTCATCGCTGTCTATATTTGTCAAATTTCTGGCCCTAGATAATGCTTGGTCCAGTAGGTTTTCGGATATTGATGGATAGATATCGACAATGTCAAATGAAATAAAAGTGTGGCTATTTTTTTCGTTGATATTATTAAACCATTCGATTACATTTTGTGTGTTTCTCCATTGATTTGCTTTCGAAATTCTTCTCAATTCGGTATTTATTGTCAAGAATTACTTTGCTGAGTTTCCCAAATTCGCTTTATGCTGGCTTAATTAAATGACCAAGCATTATCTTGGGCGAGAGATTTGACAAATATAGACAACGATGAAATTACAGTTATTAAACATGCGAGAAAATCACTCCTTTTCAACAAAGAAAAACCATGGATTAAAAAAGATAGCCAAGATTTATTTGACGTCACCATGGGTAGCTATGACGGTGCCGAAATTTGCGAACTGGTTGGCCTTGAAAAAAGTTTGGCAAAGAAAATGTCGGCCTATATAGAGATGACAGATTGGCCATTTTAAAGAACAAAACCGCTAGATTGGCAGACAAAACAAGAAAAGATCTACACAAAATTTTCGAACAGCTCGGCCTCAAAATAACAGCTCAGACAAATTTACATGTGGTAAACTTTTTATATGTTACTTTCGACCTCCAAAACGGAAAACACAAGCCTTATAGAAAGCCCAATGACGATCCATTGTATGTAAACAAGCAATCAAACCACCCACCTAGCAATTTAAAACAGCTACCAACATCAATCGGCAAACGCATTTCCTTTCTCTCATCGGACAACACAACATTTAAGGAATCCGCACCAATTTACCAAAATGCATTAAGACACAGTAATTTCAATCAGGAATTAAATTACACACAGCAAAAAAAACAACCACCACGCAAAAACCGACATCGCAATATCATTTGGTTCAATCCACCAAAACAAACTCTATAAAATGTTCAACAGAAACACAGTAAAAGTCAGTTACAATTGCATGAACAACGCCAAGTCCACAATCATGAAGCACAACGCACACGGCTTAAAAAAAATCGGGTACAAAATGAAAACACAGTCAGTTGCAATTGCATGGATAAAAGCAAATGCCCACTCCATGGACAGTGCATGACAAATAGCATAGTATACAAAGCAACTGTTTCCACAAGCGACATAGACAACACCAAACACTACATTGGCATGACAGCAAACAATTTCAAAGAGCGATACAGAAATCACACTAAATTTTTCCAAAACAAAAAATATTCAAACGATACCGAACTTTCGAAATACGTCTGGGATTTTAAAGAAAAGAAACAAAATTTCAACATAACCTGGTCTATTTTAAAACGTGCGGCTCCCTACTGAGCAGGATCAGGCAGATGCAATTTATGTTTGGAAGAGAAACTTTGTATCATGAAAGCAGACAAACACTTTTTACTCAATAAAAGATCAGAAATCATTTCGACATGCAGGCATAAAAATAAATTTAATGTCAACAATCTAAACAATCTAAACAAGAATCAAAACAAGGAAAGGAAATTGAGGAACCCACCGCCCACACGTCCACCTTTCGGCCAAAACCATTTGAGGGATGCATTCTTTCTTTCAATGCCCACACGCTCACCTCTTGACCAAAACCATTTCAGCGGCCCACGAATCGAAATTATCCAGTTGCCTGAAGATCGCCCCGTGCGAAACTGACAGTTGCAACACTCAACATTTTGAGGTAAGCCTACTTATACTATATTCGCTCTATCTTTATGATATTGAGCACTTGCCGACATTCCGTGCTCGTTTGTATATATATATATATATATATATATATATATATATATATATATATATATATATATATATTGGTTAAAGTTTTAACCAATTTAAATCTGGTTATTTAAACCAATTTCATTTTGTTGTATATAGTGGACCACATGTTTTTATTGGCTGATTTAACTACTAGTTTTTGGTCGAAACTACGTATCAATTTACTTTTGTTAATATATAATCAATTCTTAAAAGGTTATTTCTACCAATTTTATTTGGATATAACCAATTAAATTGGTTGAAAACTTGAAATAACCATTCCATTTTTACAGTGTATATAAGTTCATAAGTACATAAGTACGTAAGTACGTAAGTACGTAAGTACGTAAGTACGTAAGTACGTAAGTACGTAAGTACGTAAGTACGTAAGTACGTAAGTACGTAAGTACGTAAGTACGTACGTAAGTACGTAAGTACGTACGTACGTAAGTACGTACGTACGTAAGTACGTAAGTACGTAAGTTCGTAAGTACGTAAGTACGTAAGTACGTAAGTATATAAGTATATAAGTATATAAGTGTATAAGTATATAAATATATAAGTATATAAGTATATAAATATATAAATATATAAAAGTATACAAGTATATAAGTAAATAAGTATATAACCTCCCTGTATCATATCACGTGCTTGCGCGACTGTGGCTTGACGAAACATTAGTCAGTGATAGCTAGAAACACCCAGTTGCGTAATATGTAAACGCAACTTGTAGACGCAAAAATGTTTACAGAGGATATATCTTTGAAGTCTTCTTTCAACTGCAAAGGTAGTGCACTCTCCAGTACTTTTGATATTCAGGTAGCCTAACTATTTTATAATACGCTAAAATAACTCCGTGGGAGTGGAATGGAAACTGTCGTGAGGCTGACACATCATCTTAAAAATTAAATGGGAACTTGAGTATAAACATAGATACGCACAGTATACATGCATGCGTCTACATGCTTTTAAAGTGCCTATGCAACGAAAATTAAATTTGTCTTATTTCATAAGAACATTTAAAAGGATACAATAACATCTTTTGTAATTTTTATTTTTCTTACTTTGTTCTTGAGATATTTCAGTTTGTTTGATATGCAAATTTAACATTTAGACCAAGTGCTGGTCTGATGATGACTTTGCAATAGAGTCGAAATATATACTAGTAGAGCTACATATAATATTTTGTATTGAGCTCTCTACGGCGTCTGTGTCGCAGCCCGTACGTACGTATATATATATATATATATATATATATATATATATATATATACATGTTTGTCGTACCAATTGACCAAGTTTATTTTTCTGAATAAACTTTTGATCGATCAGACAAAATAACTTCCATAGAACTTTCTTTCATAACGGGCTTGCTGGTCTAGTGGTATGATTCTCGCTTTGGGTGCGAGAGGTCACGGGTTCGATTCCCGTCCGACACTCGCTGGTCGACACACGCAGATGCTAGTGATGGGCTATGATAAAATCAACGCTGCGTTGGAAGAAATCGCTGATGACGTCGTGCAGGAAGCAGGCACTCGACAAGAAGCTCCTGGACTCGCCTCCCACGTGAACCGCCTCGAGCCTGTATACTTGCTGCTGTGTGGCACCACATCCTGCATCGTTTTCACGGCAGCAGTCAAGTACTGCAATCGGCCGACCAAGATCTTAACACAGCCGTTGCAATCCATTTATTTTTTTATTTTTTATTTTTTTAATTTTTTCTTGAAATGGAATTTTCTTGAAATGGAAATGAGTCCCTTGTTGAATTTATCCGTAAGCTACGGACAAGATTCGAAGAATTTGAAGTTAAGGGGAAGAAACTCAGTGAATGCGACCATTACTGCCAAGAAGTTAGATGCGTGCATCAACGAAATCGCCGTTACGATGAGCCAGGATCAGTGCCTGAATTGCCACAGGCTACAGCCGACAAGTTCTGTGCGGGCACTTTCCTGCGGATTATAGATAGTATTGATGGCGAATTACAGAAACGACTTGCAGCATACACAAATGTTGCTGCACGGTTTGGTTTCTTGCGGGAGCTCAAGAACTTGCCAGACGATCAAGTGGTCTTAAGCGCCAAGAAGTTTTGTGATGCATACCACACAGATTTGGAAGCCACTCTGTCCAACGAGCTGTTAAAGTTTTATGCTTTTCTGAAGACTGAATTTGCTGAAACATCATTGGATGCCACCACCTCTCCAGCTACTTCTGCAGTCTCCCCAGCTTTGGTCGAGACAGGCCCCGATGATGTTGATGTGATTACCAAAGATGAGGACGACGTCAGATCTGTGGTCAGATTGAATGTGGAGTCGTTAGATTTGCGCACGTACATATTGTTGGCCACAATAGGCCTGTAGTACAGGCCTATTGTGGCCAACAATACGGAAACCGTATTTCCGAACACTGTGATCGCTTTGCGCATGCATTTACCTGAGCCTGATGATCTCGAACTGTTCTGGTGAGCGATCATTTTCCAACTTCGACGTATAAAGAACCAGTTCTGATCGTGCATGACTGATCAGAAGCGGTTAAATAGCCTTACTTTTCTTAGCGTGGAACACGAGCTTCTTCGTAACATTGATTTGTCGTCACTGATTAATGATTTTGCTCTTCAGAAGTCCCGTAAACATAACTTTTATAAACCTTCTGCAGACTGACACGCAATTGCAAATTTTCATTCAATCATATATAATACATTTTATTCATGTTGGCTAATTTTTAACTGGTTTAACACACCTCAAATTTTGAAAAATGTTTTTCACTGTACATTCTGTTGCTATGTATTGTTAATTGTTCAAGAGCATGTATATTATCGACAGCAGTACATTGCACTCAAGTTCGACCAAATTATTGTCCCTTTTCCTTTTCCGTAAACACACAGTGGACTATTAAAGCCATGAAGGACAAAAGGAAGATAATTTAATCCTATTAACTTACTGCTGAAACCGTTTAGCTGAAGGGGAGGGGGTCTCAGCGGTGGCAAAGGGCAGGGCCCGCGCCGTAATCCGGCCCTGGCTATGGTGTATTGTGGAAATTCGTCCGTGATGTGCCAGTTTCTCTATGGTTGTAGTTATTCTGTTTCGTTTGTATTTAAGTGTGTTTAGTATTTGGAATGAGACGAATAAGTGTAGTGGAATTTTTTTAATCATTCGTGTCGTATGTTGCGTGTTCGTTGGTATGCTGTTCTGTTGTATGTCTGCATTTCTACAGCTTCATTATCTGTGGTGTCCGTCAGGTCATTGAGTTTTCTTGATCGGTTACGTGTATATTGTGTTAGGTTTTCAAGTCCCGTGTCACTGTCGTCGTCTAAAAGTCAGTTTATTCAGTTTGGTTTAGTTGTTCTGTATCGTCCGTTTCGTTATTAAGTAGCAGTTGATTTTCCATTTCATTATTGCTGTTGTGATCTTCCAAGATACTGTCCCCTACAGTGTCGACAGAATCTTTGTCAGTTGTTTTGAATGATAGGGCTGTGGATAAAAATGTGCATTTTGGGAAAGATTACAATTGCTTGGAAATTTACCATATATAAAATACACTATCCACAGATACATTTGTACAGTATATGTCAATATATAAATTATTAAAGTGAAGGATAATATTTAATGCCAGTAGATTATCCAAGTGCAATTATTCTGGTCTTTGTGATAAGCCTTCCTGCAGTGTGCGTAATGTAGAGTAAAGAATGTTAAGTGTGTAATACCATTATTGGTTTTACAACTGCCATATATGGAGGGAGACTTGGTTTAGCTCCAACCCTTTCCCTACAGAAGCTTCACAATTTTATATAATAAGTAGGTAGTGGGACCTCCACCGGCGTTAATTTTTAGCTAGGTTTTCGAGCATATTATATAAAAACACACGAGATGTACTAATGTGTTCGTAAACTGTTGTGGTATTTAGTGGTGGATGTACGTAAAATGGGTGTGGCTATAAGGTGATGTGTCACAACCTCGTGACAGCTTGCTTTTCAGTTCACTCCCTGCGGAGTTATTATAAAATTGTTAGGACTACCTGAATATCAACAGTTCTGAAAAACAGTCGTAGTTGAAGGAAGACTTTAAAGATATGTCTGTAACCATTTTTATCGCTTTCTTCTCACTGTACGTAACAGCAGCATGCACAGAGGCGATCTGCTGCAAAGAGATGAAGAATGTCGTTGAGAATAAAATTCTCGCTTACAAGACATTTTGTTCCACGGGTAACCAACTATCGACCAACTGTTGCAGAAATATAGCATCCGACGTTGAAACACATCGACAAGCCTATAGCTCTCTTTGTTCTGGAAAAAGTAAGTTTTGAAAAATTAGTTTAGTTATACTGTTTAACCAAGAAAGAGACAACATCACGAAATCCCGTACACAGAGTTTTTACTCGCAACTTGAAAAACCTCGTCTAATTGTTTTAGAGTTTTTTTTAGTAAAAAAAATTTTAGTCTCATTTTAAGTGACTCGAAAACAGTGAAGATAGAGTGCGTTTTATCTCTATATCTATACAATAAAATATTTGAGATTAAATTTGTTTATATACCGTGGCGTATGCAAGTATAGTATTCCTTTTCTATAATGAAATGTCCTCGATATATACAGAAACTGGATCCGACATTTCACAAGCGCATCAAATTAAATAACAAAATATGACGAATAGTTCGATGATATTCTGGCGAGGCTATCTATCGATCGAGGGGCGAGGGTGAATTGTTCAGGGAAGAATGTCGAGGGTAAAATGTCGAGGGTAAAATGTCGAGTTTAAAATGTCGAGGGTAAAATGTCGAGAGTAAATGTCGAAGGTAAAATAATAATTGGTTTATTAAATTTCATGGCAGCAAAACTGAATTACAAGACTTTTACAAATATATGCTAAAACAACTATATGATTAAGACTAATTAAAATTGCATTAATAACTAGCTATATTTATATGTTACAAAGTCTGACAGTCTCAATGTCTTAGGGATGGTGGAGCAAACAGATGTGGTACCAGATCGTAAATTATAACCATGATCGATAGAGTGATTGATGTACTTCAAAATGAATTCCAGAGGGCGGTTTTGTTTATTGTCCCGAACATATTTCTCGCAAATGTCTGACCTCCTCTTGTATAAGGGATCTAGTCTGGCTTTTTTTAGACAGGAATTGTATGGCATACTATATGTGACCTAAATATGATTCGCATTGCCCTTTTCTGAATTGATTCTATACTGTCACTTAAGTACAAGGCAAGAGCCGCCCATACTGGGAAGATACCGCCCATACAGCAAGCCATACATACAAGGCAAGATACCGCCCATACAGCATTCGTAAACGCGATCGTCTTTTATCATCTTTTTCACGAGTCAAAGGTGCTTCTGCTTGGGAGCGTTATAGATCCCAAAGAAATTTAGTGGTAAATCTAATTAGGTTAGCCAAAAAGGATTATGTTAGGAAATTGAATTCAGTCTTAGCGACTCCGACAACGTCAGCTAAAAAATGGTGGAGTATCTCAAAATAATTTTTTGGTAATAAGTTGCGTTCCCCTGTGCCGGACTTATTAGACAATGGCAATGTAATTTCTGATTCAAGGCAAAAGGCCGAGGTTTTTAATGAATATTTTATTAGTCAATCCATTTTACCATCTGATGCTACCTCTGCTCTTCCGTTGCTTTCTTTTTCTCCTTATTCTCTGTCATTGATTGTCGCTACTGAGCCTCAAGTTTTAAATCTTTTACTTAATGTAGATGTTTCTAAAGCTTGCGGTGTTGACAATATTATCAATCAAACATTAAAACTATGTGCCTTTGGTATTTACAAATCCCTTACACGCTTGATAAATATTTCGCTTTCTGTTGGACAGTACCCTACTTGTTGGAAGATGGCCAATGTTATTCCATTATTTAAGAAAGACAATCGTCAAATGAAAATTAATTATCGTCCAATATCTTTATTGGCCTGCTTATCCAAAATATGCGAAAAAGTTGTTTTTATAAGTCTATACGATTTATAAGTCTGGCGATTCAACGGTTATGCAACTAATTTATATAGTAAATAAAATTTACAAAGCATTAGAGAAAGGACTTGAGGTGAGGGCGGTTTTCCTTGATATTTCGAAAGCTTTTGATAAAGTCTGGCACAGGGGCTTATTAGCCAAACTTGAAAGTTTAGGTGTTAGTGGCTGTTTGCTTCAATGGTTTAAAAGTTATCTGTCGAACAGGGTCCAGCGTGTAACAATTGATGGTGTAAGTTCCAATTGGGGGCAAAATTGAGGCTGGTGTCCCTCAGGGATCCGTCCTCGGCCCGCTTTTGTTTCTCGTCTATATTAATGACATTGTCGATAACATATCTTCGGAGTGTTTTTTGTTTGCTGATGACTCACTTTTGATTGAGGAAGTAAATTCACCTGTTGTTTCAGCTACTAAACTCAATAGAGATCTTAGTTCGATTTCCGCTTGGTCTAACCGATGGTTAGTTACATTAAATGCACAAAAGACTAAGAGCATGATCTTTACGGCTAAGCGGAACAGGCCATTTCATCCTCCACTTTAGGTGTCTAATTTATTAATCAATGAAGTCACTGCACATGATCATTTAGGTGTGACACTCACATGTAATCTTTCATGGCGTTCTCACATTTTGAAAATTCACCAAAAGGCTTCGAAAAGGCTAAACATGCTCAAACCCATGAAATTTAAATTGGAAAGAAAGACTTTAGAAATTTTGTACAAATCTTTAGTTCGTTCCTGTCTTGAATATGCAGATGTCGTGTGGGACGGTTGCCTGGAAACCGACCGGGATCTTCTTGAAAACCTTCAATTTGAAGCGGCTAGAATTGTTACAGGGGCAATGAAGGGAACACATAGAGAAAGCTTACTTGAAGAATTAGCTTGGGTTAAACTCAAAGACAGGCGCAGTGATCATAAACTTGTTATGATGTTTAAACTTGTAAATAATTTAGCACCTAATTATTTGTTAGAAATCTGCCCTGTCAGAGTTAGTAATAGGTCAACTTACAGTCTTCGTACAAGTGATAATCTAAGTGTTCCTTTTGCCCGAACCGAACGCTTTAAGAAATCTTTTATTGTATCATCTACTAAACTTTGGAACAATTTACCAAGTGATGTTCGTTCTTCTGATTCGTTAACTAGTTTTAAAAGAAATATCTTAATATGGCATAATAATCCGGTTCCCAATAATTTGTATTATGTTGGTAACCGTTTTGCTGCCATCCTTCATTCGCGATTACGTTTATCTAATAGTACGCTAAATTACCACTTATTTCTAAAGAATTGTGTGCCATCTCCTTCTTGTTTTTGTGGCTCTGTAAAAGAGTCAGTTCTACATTTCTTTTTTGACTGTAACCGATATGCTGCTCTCCGTATCAATCTCTTTGCCTCCGCTGCACAGTTAATTGGTACAGAGTGGTCAAACGCGTCTAGACAGTCTCGTCTACAATGGATTTTGTATGGAAATCCTGACCTTTCCTATGAAATTAATGCAAATTTGTTCTTATGTGTTCAAGACTTTATTGTTAATACCAAACGTTTCTCTTAATCTGGACGTCGTTTGACCACCCTGTTATCCAATATTGTTTTTTGCGTGTCTGTTCTCCTTACTTTTTTGTAAACGATGTAAGAACTATGCAAGAATTCCCTAGATAAGCCTCTGGCTTTTGGAATAATTGCCATTAAAATATTGTTTAAAATAAAATCGGTCTTATCAAACTACAATAGACAGTTACCAGATCGTTTGTGCAGTAACCTGCTTTCCATAACTGACGAATAATATATAATCGTTTGGATGATTTCTTAGTTATAGAATTACAGTGAGTTGACCAAGTTAGGTCACTACGAAAAATAATACCCAAAAGCTTAAAAGACTCTACAGATTCAATAGCGCACTAGTCAATAAAAAGTGGGGATTGAATAGGAAGACGGTATTGTAGAGTATTAAAAAAAATTTCCTTACATTTCTTAGGGTTAAGACGCATACCTCTATCACTAGCAAACTGGTTATCACTAGCAAACTGGTAAATATCGCGTACGATACACGGCATTACACTGGGCCGAGCATCGTGGAATTACTTCGGTAACTGATAGGTCGTCTACATATTTTACTCTAAAGTTCCATGCATCAACTAGGGAGTTAACTAAAATAGCAAATAATATATAGGGCCCAGTTTTGTTCCTTGTGGTATACCACCATTCAATAACTTGTACTCAGACGTGTTGTTTTTTTATCCTTACACACCGCGAACGCTCGGTTAGGAAAGATCCTATCCATCTAACAAGGGCTGGGTGTATGTCTAGCTTATCCATTTCTGTTGAGAAATGTTGAGAATAGCATTGTAGTAGAGAGCTTAAGCATATTAGGCGTTTTTTGAGACACGGACGGTAACCGGAAGAACAGGAATACAATACAGAACTACTGAACCGCGTATTCTTTGTTAAAATATTTTTATTTAGTTATATTTATTTGAACTAGTTATTGTGTTAATTGATTTGTTATTGCATGTTGTCAATTTATATGTTAAGGGGATTTATTTAAATTGTATTAAGTTCAAGTAGAAGGGATTAGACCTTCCTGTAACGTAGTTTTATTAAGTAGTCTAATATATTGTAAAAAGAGCTATATGTACGACAACTATATGTATGCATGCCAAATTGCACGAAAGGGGACATTGTAAAGGGATTAGTTAGTAGAAACCGTCAGATTGGAATCAGAGATCGGCAGATCGCAACCGATTGTTACAGACAGACCGATTGAGACGAATGATATGCGTGCGATCTGAAGTATTGATCTGTAAGACTTTCATATAATAAAGAGGTAGAAAACGATAGATACAATCCCTATTCTTCGAAACCGGCGTGTGTAAAGTTATCCTGATTGCGTTGTGGAGAATTTTACGAAATTCTTTGTGAAAAGACTTTTTTACCCAAAATAAAGGCTATGAATAATCACATATCTAAACTGTTACCTCATAAGCTTAAATTTCACCTTTATATAAAATTACAGATCCTTTATTACTAGGGCCACATGTGGTACACAGAGTCTAGGTTTGGCTCCGTTTGTTATTTTTGCGGATACTGGTTGCTAAACCACAGCCGCTATGTCATGAGCACGATTGTGTGTACGAATGGCGTTTTCGTCAATCACGTGATCAAGGCGAAACGCATACCTCAGAAGTCTTATTCGTGTCCGACAGAGTATAAATTAGAATATTTCCTTGACAATGGTTTACGAGCATGTACCAGAACAACCACTGGAAAATTGGAAGTCTTGTTTCGCTTCAGGTCATGGATAATTGCGCGCCATCACAAGAAGCCAAGAAAATATCCACGACGAGTTGATAGCTGACAGTGGTCTACTGGTCTGTCAATATACAGTAAAGTTTAAACGATTTTGTCATTTTTTGCAAATGAGTGATTGCTTTCTAACCATATACCTATATACCAGATAGTATGTGTTTCAGCTTTTAGGTTACGATATATATATTCACTGTTACCTAACATCTTAGCTGTGATCCGTTGTCTGAACTGTGTCGTATGGCGGCTGCCTGGAGCGCCTTTGATATGCCTCGACACGGCCACGTTGATCTGCGTCCTTCGCACTTCAGCCGCTGGCTGCAAGTAAGGATGATTAGCCCGCAGTCCTTTATCCTTTATCCTTATAGCTTTCCATGGACGAAGAGACAGAGCGAGTGCTTGTTTCGCCTAGAATCAGGATCGTTCTAAAATATTAATAGCCTTTTAACTAATGTTTCAAGTGTACTGCGGACATGTTTGGCCCTCGGCCAAGATGTCTTAGCTAGCTATATATATATATATATATATATATATATATATATATATATATATATATATATATATATATATACACACTTTACCAATGTGTTACGTTTGTAGTAGATTGAAGATACGCTAACTCGTTAACGGTCGCTGACGTGTGACGTTCATCCGTCGCGTGCGTTTGAATCTTCCCGCGCTGAATTTGCTTTGGTGACGGCATTTCGCGAATATTTCCGATCTTCTATTCAGCGTTCTGCTTTTGTCTGATTTCATTAGACACAATTTCTCCTCGAGACAAAGGTTGCAACGCTTTCCACCAGCCGTAAACGCAGGAGCTTGCTTTATTATGGACCACTTGATAGAAAATGGTTTCGTGCTCTGTTTCAATTTCCACACGTGTTTCGAAAGCTCGCCGGGTCTCGTTAGAGTAATCCACGTCCTTGAAAGATTTTTTGTGGTTGCCATATCGCTCTTTAAACGTGTTTGCCGTCATTCCGATGTACTGTTTCATCTCCCCATCATCTGCCGTTTTCACTTGAGCTTTGTAAATAATGCTTTTCGCCAAGCAATTTCTCTGGAGTGGGCATTCATCAGTTAGGAATTCTGCAGTTACATTTTCTGGCCTCTAACGGGGTTGTATCGTTTTCGTGAGGACACGGTTGTTATGTTTAGAAATAGTACTCTTGATATTTGCCATGCAACTGTAACTGACTTTAATGGTGTTTCTGTTAAAGATTTTGTGTAAAAGGTTTGTTGTTGGGAAATGCTTGTCAACGAGTAGTAGAAAGTTTCGTGCGATGTTAGTATTTACGTTCTTACTGTAGGGAGGGTTGAACCAGATGACATTTCTATGCCGTTTTCTCTTATTGGTCGTAGAGGTGGTGCTATTGCTGGGAGCTGATATTGCAGTTCGACATTATAGTTGCTACGGTGGAGTGCGTTCTCGTAGAATGGTGCGTGCTGCAGAATCGACAGATGATTGATCCGATGAGAGGGATGAGATTCTTCTGTTTACTGTTGTTGGTGGCTGATTTATTATGGAAGGAGGGTGGTTGGAGCGGCTATGGAAGGATAGAACTCCACGTTCGTCTCGTTCGATGTAGTGGAGTTCTATCCTTCAATCACCGAAGAGCTCCTTGACAAAGTAATCTTATCGGCAAAATCTCTTACCGACATCCCAGATCAACATCTTGCTATCATCAAACACGCACGAAAAGCCTTTTTATTCAACGGCAACCAACCATGGGTGAAAAGAAACAACGAATATATGTTTGATGTTACAATGGGCAGCTACGACGGCGCCGAAATATGCGAGCTTGTTGGATTGTTCATTTTGAACGAGCTTGCGAAGAAATTCGGCAAAGAAAACGTAGGTTTATATCGGGACGATGGTTTGGCGTTATTAGATGGAACTAGCGGATACAGAAAACCAAACAACGATCCACTCTACATCGACAGCCGCTCCAACCACCCTCCTTCCATAATAAATCAGCTACCAACAACAGTAAACAGAAGAATTCAACCCCTCCAACCCTCCCTACAGTAAGAACGTAAATACTAACATCGCACGAAACTTTCTACGACTCGTCGACAAGCATTTCCCAAGAACAAACCTTTTACACAAAATATTTAACAGAAACACCATTAAAGTCAGTTACAGTTGCATGGAAAATATCAAGAGTACTATTTCTAAACATAACAACCGTGTCCTCACGAAAACGACAACCCCGTTAGAGGCGAGAAAATGTAACTGCAGAATTCCTAATGAATGCCCACTCCAGAGAAATTGCTTGGCGAAAAGCATTATTTACAAAGCCCAAGTGAAGACGGCAGATGATGGGGAGATGAAACAGTACATCGGAATGACGGCAAACACGTTTAAAGAGCGATATGGCAACCACAAAAAATCTTTCAAGGACGGACGTGGCTTACTCTAACGAGACCGAGCTTTCGAAACACGTGTGGAAATTGAAACAGAGCACGAAACCATTTTCTATCAAGTGGTCCAGAATAAAGCAAGCTCCTGCGTTTACGGCTGGTGGAAAGCGTTGCAACCTTTGTCTCGAGGAGAAATTGTGTCTAATGAAATCAGACAAAAGCAGAACGCTGAATAAAAGATCGGAAATATTCGCGAAATGCCTTCACCAAAGCAAATTCAGCGCGGGAAGATTCAAACGCACGCGACGGATGAACGTCACACGTCAGCGAACCGTTAACGAGTTAGCTTCATTACACAACGAACTGAATCAATCTCATACAGTTGCCTGAAGATCGTCTCAAGACGTGAGGCGTGGAACTCAGAGTAGCAACGACTATATATATATATATATATATATATATACATTTCTAAACCTCATTAATAATTCATGAGGAAAATTCAAAAAGAAATTAATCTTTAATCAGTGCCTTTATAGTATGATATAAACGCCATTAACCTGTATATAAAAGGTGATATAGTGTAGGTCTATATCACATATATAGACACTTGTCCCTCAACAATCTCGACAAGGGTACGCTGGTAGCGATCCCATACGAGAGGGAGAGGCAACTTTTAGTTGCAAACAAGCTGTTTCTTAGATGAGAACTTTATTCCTCTTTGCCTTGAATACAAAATGTGGGACTCTTTTGTATCACAGCGCATGCTCCAATCACCAATATGATAATTTATAGCCTCCCACATTCGGTGATTGACTTGCTTTGTTATAACCTTAGATACTTTATGATGATGTTTTAGAAGTTATTTAAAAACCTCGTCATCGTGCTTTATCATTGTATATTGACGCTCGGCTTCGGCTCGCGTCTATATACAATGAGAAAGCACGATGACGAGGTTTTTATCTGAAGAGTGCCACATCTCGTGGTACGAAACTAAATAGTAATAAATATGCCTAGTCAAATTTGTTGAGTCACTCTACCTCCATTCGTTTAATATGCTCTGGGTATCCATTGACCACTCTGCCAAATGTTATTATAACCTACTCAACCTATATATATATATATATATATATATATATATATATATATATATATATATATATCTTAGACACATAATGTCTGCTCCCGAGGGAAACAGTTAGTTTTGTTTTCCAGGAGAGTCTTGACATTTCCCGAGACGAAGTCGAGGGAAACATCGAGACTCGAGGGAATACAAAACTAACTGTTTCCCGAGGGAGCAAACATTAAGTGTTTTGTTATATAGCTTGAGTTTCGCTGAATAATTTCGACATTTATCAAGGAAAAGTACACAAACGAAAAGACAAACTAAGACTTACCAAAACAGTTCGCCTGGCTCTGTAATTTCACATCAAACAAACGAATATGAGTGTCAGAACAAAAGAACAACAATAGCATTTCTCCAGTTAATCTTCACACATGCTGTGAAGACCTATAAATATTCTCTTTTTTTTACGAAACAAGCTTTTGTTTATAGGAAACCGCGAAGAGTTCAAAGTTCTAGCATGCAACAATTGAAAACTTATAGACCGAGCAGGCAATAAGTTCTCAATTATTGCCCGCTCGGTAGACATTGAAATTTATGTAAGGTCATGAGACCACAAACCAACCAATGACAGTCATCGTTGTATCCAGCGAAACTCTAGCTATAGACCACTTGCACATGACATCACAGATCACGTGATTATTCCATCTGGAGGACAAACACGGAAACACGTTTGGCGGCGTATGGCGCTTGCTTCAATAATTAAATAAATATGGTTAACTTTTGTGCTGTTTATGGCTGTTCTAATCGGTCTAATCGAAACAATGACTGTAGTTACTACCGGTTGCCGGCCATAAAAGCGAATGTTAGTCAAAATACAAAGAATCTGATGCAAGAACGACGCTCTGTGTGGCTTAACAAAATTCGACGACTGGACCTAACTCCCGACAAGTTTCCCCATACAAGAGTGTGTAGCGCTCATTTTGTTTCAGGTAAGTTATATTTCAACAAATCATGTCTTTATACAATGTTGCTTATGTTGTTGAATGCGCTAGAAACATTTAATAAACATACTTTGCGTCCCCATTCACTATGCATGCTACCATCATCTGATCAGAAATTTGACTTGCTAATGTTTAGCTTGAATTAATAATTGTCAGGAAAACCAGCTTCGCTCTTGGACAAGGAAAATGTTGACTGGGCACCTAGTGTAGACCTTGGACACAGCTCTACAAAGAAACACAATCCTGAACGAAGTTCAAGGCTTGTTCAGAGGCAAGAAAAGATAAAGAGGAACGAGAGTGCTGCTGCCCTTTTGGATCTTTCACAAGCAACAGAGCCAGAAGAAGATTTTGATGATATTGAACCATTGTTTAAGGAGATGGCAATACAGACAGAATTGGATATGGAAAGTTTAAATAATATGGATGAGGAAATTAAAAGATTATCAGTGGAAAATGATAACTTGAAAAACCAACTCAAAGACAAAACCTTGGATGAAGAGTGGTTAAAGAATGATGATGAAAAAGTTCTATTTTATACTGGCCTACCTAACTGGTTCATATTCATCACCGTGTTCAGTCTCATCAAGGACTACCTTTCCCTGTCATCAAAGTGTGTACTAAGTCCATTTCAGCAGTTTCTACTGACTTTAATGAGATTGAGGTTAGACCTATCTGGAAAGGATTTGGCTTACAGATTTGGTGTTCATGAATCAACTGTGTCGCGGACATTTGTTCATGTCCTAGATGTACTTTATAGCCGTTTATCTCCACTGATCATATGGCCAGACAGAGATGCTTTGAGGAAAACTATCCCTATGGACTTCCGGAAACATTGTCCAAAATGTGCAGTCATTATTGACTGTTTCGAGATATTTTTAGAGCGAGCTGAAAATGTTCTTGCCCGTGCCCAAACCTATTCTTCCTACAAGCACCACAATACTGTGAAATATCTCATTGGTATAACACCGCAAGGAACTGTCAGCTTTATATCTGATGGTTGGGGTGGTCGTGTAAGTGATAAACACCTAACTGAAAATAGTGGTTTATTAAAGAAATTAATTCCTGGAGATGTTATTTTAGCAGATAGAGGTTTTGACATTCAGGAGTCAGTTGGTCTTTATTGTGCTACAATTAAGATTCCTGCATTTACCAAAGGAAAGCCCCAGTTAAGTGGTATTGAAGTAGAGCAGACAAGACGGATTGCAAATGTTCGAATCCATGTTGAACGAGTAATTGGGAACATCAGGAAGAAATATGCAATCCTTAGTTCCACACAGCCAATTAAGTTTGTAATCAGTCCGACGAATGGAGTGACAACATTGGACAAGATGGTGTCTTGTTGTTGTGCTTTGACTAATTTATGTGGCTCTGTTGTAAATTTTGAATAATTAATTTATTTTAAAACAATTGTGGATTCTATTATGTATTCTAAATTTTTTAATACAGTACCTATTTATTATTTAATAGATGAGTTGGTTTTCTTTGCTCTTTCTAGAGATGTATCTATGATATATCCCAAGAGAACCAATAATGAAAAATTCAAGGCACTGTAAATATATATATATATATGTTTGAATTTGTGTTCTCTGGATTTAAGTTTTTTAAAGTTTGAGGCTTTGAGCTTTCAACTCGGTCCTTCGAGTCTTCGTCAGAAATAAGGTGGTTAGAGTTTGGGTTCTTCATTTATATTATTTATATTATTAAACGAAGAACCCAAACTCTAACCACCTTATTTCTGACGAAGACTCGAAGGACCGAGTTGAAAGCTCAAACTTTAAAAAACTTAAATCCAGAGAACACAAATTCAAACACATTATGCCTGGATTACAAATCTTTAAATCATATATATATATATATATATATATATATATAGGACAATATCTAGATATTGCCCTGGTCAACAGGCAATATATAGAAATTATATCTTTTTTCAAAAACCTCCTCAACTATTAAAGAGCATGGATCTTTTCTGGGATGACCCGATAACAGTAAATATAACAGTTTTAAGTAGATGGCAAGTGTAAAATTTTTACATATATACAAAATCCTTACATAATTATATAAGTTCATCACTGTGTGAATAACACTTAGTTATAATTCATTTGGTCTTGGCTTTCTTGTTTTTGTTTTCTCTCTGGCAGTCAGGACAATACCATTTCTTTGCTTTGGGAGGGGCCTTCATTTGCAAGCATGTGAAATGAAACCATTGATATGGACATGCATCATTATCACAAGCAATCATTTCTCCACTTTCCTCTTTTCCGCAGTAGCAAAATTGTTCTTCATTCACTTTTCTCATACTTGGTTTAGGTGGTCTTGAAAACCATTTGGCAAGCAATTCTGGCAGAATGCCTTTCAGGACAAACTCCTTAGACTTTTCAACATTCCTTGACCAAAAGTCAGTGTCTGGCACTATTCTTTCAATAACAAGACTCTTTTCGGTCCAGAAGTTGTGATGGTGATTTTTCTGGAGTTCCAAGTAAGCATTCTTAGCTGTTCCTTCATGATTGCAGCCCCACCTTGTTGCATCTGTACTAAACCTGGACAGTTCTGGGTGGCAGATGCTCATGATTAGACTGGCTGAAGGACATGCAGGATCTGTATGACAAGCAGCTTTAAATCTTGAAGCTGTGACTCTGCCAGTTCTCATCTGGAACCATATCTTTGAATTAGCTTGACCTCTAGTTTTCTCTTCAACAGCTTTCTTTTGTGCACTAGTCACTGTCAATCTTTCAAGTTCCCCCATTGATGCTTTTAGTATCTCATGATAACTTTCATCAATGAGTTCAGGTCTAAAGATAGTACTGAGAACACAGGGTAGATCTGGGTCCAGTGACTTGGGGACAAAAGAATTTGAAAAAGGATGAACTAAGGATAAAATAGCAGGTTTTGAAGATGATGACTGTAGCTTTAAAAAGAAATCAGACAATTCTTCTTGTGAAGGTCGTGGAATTGTTTTGGAGCATGGTTTGGTGGTATCTCTTATCCGTTTATGGAACTCTATGTCTTTCACTCTTGCGTAGGGAACAGACTTCACAGCAGATGGCATGACCCAGTATGCTTTTTTTTCAGTAACTGTTAAAGATTCTCTACGCTTTACACCAGCTTCTATAGCCCAAAGTAATGACCCCACATGAGAACAACTTTCTCCTAATCCAGCCATGCAATCACAATGGGCTGCTAAAATCTTTCCAGACGTCTCACAGATAACCCAAGGAGTCAAAGGCTTTTCGGACAATCTCTGGGAATGGTTAACCTAAAATCAATTAAGGTTATATTGTTATTATTATTAATAGAAACCATTTTGTCACAGACTGTATAACAAGCTTCATTTGTTGGGACTTACCTTAGCAATCATCAAGCAGTTGCCACCAAATTTCTTAACTAGGACATCTCTGACCCAACCATTTACAAACTTTTGATAGCAGTCAAGACTTTTGTAATTCAACAGTTGCTCCTGTGTATATGGACTTCGGGAAAACAGTAAATACATCCCAACGTGAATGTAAGTAATAGATGGCCATAACTCGACGTCGTCAATCCACTTATCTTTCGGCAATTCATACGGATCTATGTTGTTTACATATGAAAGTTTTTCCATATATCTTTCCCTAGATAAATTACACTTCAATGTTTTCATATAGCCAGTTAACAAGCCTTTCTTCGCCATTTTAAGTGCTTTTTTCGTGTTTAACTCGCCGCCATGTTGGCTTTGCTCAACATGAATGCCAAATGCTTGTCCTCCAGATGCGCCTTAGCAACTGTTGCGAAGGAATTTGTGACGTAACTGCAAGTGGTCTATATATACACTTCAAATAAACGACAAATTTTTTAAAAGTAAACATGTTTCGGCAACACTTATGCCATCTTCAGTACTAAGCAGTAATGGATTAAAATATTTACAAGCAGTAATTATATAACTTAACCTAATTTGTATTATAATGGTGATACTATTCTAAATATAAAATTCTAACACGATGTGACGAAATGAGGAGAATATTGACAAGGTGACATGTCAATCTAATGAAAGTGTCGAACGTAAAAAACAAGTAAAGAAATTCTAATTATAGTGGTGGAGATGTAAAGAGGGAGAGAGAGGAGGGGAAAAAAAATGTTAAAAACAAACAAAAAACTAAATATAGTGTTAAAATGAGAGACTTGAACGTTTAGGTCAGGTTTGGTTTTCTTAATGTAAAGAGCTTCCTTTAGTTTCAGTGTGATGGCAGACTTTGCCGTGTCTAGAATGTTAAAGCAGGATGAGTTGTATTGATTTTTACATGAAGGGGATTGTTGAAGATGTTTGTATATGTGCGAGTTTTTGTCGGTCTGAGTGTGTTCTTTAATCCGTGTGGTGAGGTGACGAGTGGTTTCGCCTATGTAACGGGAGTTACATCCCGCGCAAGAAAATTGATATACCACGTTAGATCTAAGTTCACTAGGGATGGGATCCTTAAAACTAAAAAGGTTTTTTATTTTGTATGAAGAAAAAACTAGTTTGATGTCTAAGTCGGTGCAGAAACGTTGAACAATTGACTTAAGTCGGCGTTGCGTAATTTTTGAGTAAAAACCAATATATGGGAGTTTAAAGTAGCGAGTTTCATGTTTGTTGTCGTATGTTTCGCTAGTTGTGTCCGGAAGGTTATTCTTATTAGCATTGTATTGATTTATCACTTTATCGATTATGTGGAAAGGAAATAAATTGCGTTTGAGTGTGAGAATAATTTGTTTGAGGTCTGTTAATTTTGCGGGTCCTATCAAGTAATGTTTTGACCAGGCCGATTTTATAATTGAAAGGACTGAAACTTAAAAAATTTGTTAGGAGACCGGTGTATGTTTTCTTGTGAAAAACCGAGGTGCTGTAAGTGTTTGATGATTTACTTACCAAAACATCTAAGAAAGGGAGTTTACCTTCCTTCTCTGTTTCGTGCGTAAATTTAATATTGGTGTGTTGTTGGTTTAAATACCTGAAAAAAGTCATAGCATCGCTCTCAGTGTTAAATATGCAAAAAGTGTCATCCACATATCTGCGGTAAAATAAAACACTAGGGCCATCATAGTTGTCTAACCATTGTTCTTCATGATGACCCATGAAAAGATTGGCGAAAACTGGACCTAGGGGAGAACCCATGGCTACTCCGTCGATTTGATCATAAAATACACGTTGAATAAAAAATGATATTGTGAGGTAGCAACTAAAAATAATGCTTTAAGATCTTTTCGGTTGATGGTGAATTTTGGGTTGTTATCAAAAATTAGGTTAATAGCTATGTCGATTGTTTCGTCCAGAGGGATGTTAGTAAAAAGACTTTCTACGTCAAAAGATGTCAGAGTTGAAGTTAAGAAATTCGTCAACAAAAGAAAAAGAGTCCTTAGTTGTATACTTGTCAGGCATGAGTGGAGTGAGAATAGTGCAAAGATATTTGGCTAAGTTATAGTTATATGCATTGATAGATGAAATGATTGGCCTAAGAGGAGGAGCGGAGTTTAAATCTCGTGACTTATGTAATTTCGGTAAACCATAAAATCTAGCTGGTTGTGAGCCTTTGGGATAGATATTACGATATGTGTTATCATCTAACGAGCCTTGGTTATTGAGTTTCCTGAGAAGCCGTTGTAGCTTCGCTTCTCTGTAGAGTGTAGGATCCTTATCTAATTTCTTAAATTTTGACTGATTATTAATTATATTAAGACAGGAGTTTTTATATACCTGACGGTCCATGATTACAAGTCCATTTCCCTTGTCCGGTCTTAAAATAAGAATATTCTTATTATTACTAATGTTTCGTAAAATGCGGTATTTCTTCAGGTCGGCTCGGGTCGGGTGATAGGACGAGGTGTAGCTTTGGGCAATGTGGGCGAGTTCGTTTCTATATACCGAAATTACATAAGTCACGAGATTTAAACTCCGCTCCTCCTCTTTTCATCTATCAATGCATATAACTATAACTTAGCCAAATATCTTTGCACTATTCTCACTCCACTCATACCTGACAAGTATACAACTAAGGACTCTTTTTCTTTTGTTGACGAATTTCTTAACTTCAACTCTGACTCAAACAACAAATTCCTTATATCTTTTGACGTAGAAAGTCTTTTTACTAACATCCCTCTGGACGAAACAATCGACATAGCTATTAACCTAATTTTTGATAACAACCCGAAATTCACCATCAACCGAACAGATCTTAAATCATTATTTTTAGTTGCTACCTCACATACTCATTTTTTATTCAACGATTTATTTTATGATCAAATCGACGGAGTAGCCATGGGTTCTCCCCTAAGTCCAGTTTTCGCCAATCTTTTCATGGGTCATCATGAAGAACAATGGTTAGACAACTATGATGGCCCTAGTGTTTTATTTTACCGCAGATATGTGGATGACACTTTTTGCGTATTTAACACTGAGAGCGATGCTATGACTTTTTTCAGGTATTTAAACCAACAACACACCAATATTAAATTTACGCACGAAACAGAGAAGGAAGGAAAACTCCCTTTCTTAGATGTTTTGGTAAGTAAATCATCAAACACTTACAGCACCTCGGTTTTTCACAAGAAAACATACACCGGTCTCCTAACAAATTTTTTAAGTTTCAGTCCTTTCAATTATAAAATCGGCCTGGTCAAAACATTACTTGATAGGACCCGCAAAATTAACAGACCTCAAACAAATTATTCTCACACTCAAACGCAATTTATTTCCTTTCCACATAATCGATAAAGTGATAAATCAATACAATGCTAATAAGAATAACCTTCCGGACACAACTAGCGAAACATACGACAACAAACATGAAACTCGCTACTTTAAACTCCCATATATTGGTTTTTACTCAAAAATTACGCAACGCCGACTTAAGTCAATTGTTCAACGTTTCTACACCGACTTAGACATCAAACTAGTTTTTTCTTCATACAAAATAAAAAACCTTTTTAGTTTTAAGGATCCCATCCCTAGTGAACTTAGATCTAACGTGGTATATCAATTTTCTTGCGCGGGATGTAACTCCCGTTACATAGGCGAAACCACTCGTCACCTCACCACACGGATTAAAGAACACACTCAGACCGACAAAAACTCGCACATATACAAACATCTTCAACAATCCCCTTCATGTAAAAATCAATACAACTCATCCTGCTTTAACATTCTAGACACGGCAAAGTCTGCCATCACACTGAAACTAAAGGAAGCTCTTTACATTAAGAAAACCAAACCTGACCTAAACGTTCAAGTCTCTCATTTTAACACTATATTTAGTTTTTTGTTTGTTTTTTAACTTTTTTTTCCCCCTACTCTCTCTCCCTCTTTACATCTCCACCACTATAATTAGAATTTCTTTACTTGTTTTTTACGTTCGACACTTTCATTAGATTGACATGTCACCTTGTCAATATTCTCCTCATTTCGTCACGTCGTGTTAGAATTTTATATTTAGAATAGTATCACCATTGTAATACAAATTGGGTTAAGTTATATAAATACTGCTTGTAAATATTTTAATCTATTACTGCTTAGTACTGAAGATGGCATAAGTGTTGCCGAAACATGTTTACTTTTAAAAAATTTGTCGTTTATTTGAAGTGTATTTTAAGTCTTGTGCTTTTGAGATCATATGGATATATATATATATATATATATATATATATATATATATATATATATATATATATATATATGCGTGTGTGTCTATATATACGCCGAAATCAACTGTACCCGGTACTGCTTGAGTTACATGTAGGCGTATAAAATACTTATTCAAAAAGCGCGTTGATCATTGTTGAGACAAATCATTTCATGTGTTGCCAGAATCTAACATAGTAAATATTAGAAGGAAAGCGATATATTATCACATTCTTTTAACAATGCGATTGGCGACCGCGTTTTCTGTTTTTCCCAATTTACCTAAAATTGTCATTTTAAGATCTGATTTAAGATTAGGGTTGGGACTTGGGTTAGGGATTGGGTTGAAGTTTAAGAAAGGGCTAGAATTACAGCATATCCTCCTACTTAGAATTACCAATAATCAGTGAGTGTGAAATGCCTAGAATTACCAATAATCGTTATTAATTAAAAAAAAACCTGATTCCTAACCCACACAAACCCCCACCCCCAACCCAGACCCTCACCTCTGAACCTTACCCTAAACCTAACCACACCCCCCAGCCACCTTAAACCTAACCCCAACCCCCGGTGGCCCTTACTAACCACAACCCTCCGGGAAAAAAGTCCCACCTCTCAGACCCCGACCACAACATCCCTGGTAATTCAAGGCCGTTTAATTTCACACTTACTGATTATTGGTAATTCTAGGTAGGAGGACATGTTGAGAATTAAGCATTGTTGTTTAGTTATGCATCAGTCAAATCCAAGCGTGCCCATCCCCCCCCGGGCCAACCCCCGGGCATTTGACAAATTTTTCAAATATACTGCTAATTCCCCGCCGTGGGGATGAGAAGCAGGTGAAAATGCCCCACGGTGGGGCCAAAAATCTTTGGCAAATTCCCCACCCCGGGGAATTTCTTGCTGAAATATTTTATAATACAATACAAGAAGTGCTCTGCTGGAGCACATATACATGTGCATGTTTTCGGCGACTTTGTCGTTTCCGGTGTAGACAACTAAGGAGGTGTTTTAAACGTTTGTTGCTTGTTATGATTCGCTGGCCCTCACTCAGTACATTATTAGTATTAAATTCCCGAAATAATACTTTCTTTCAAACACCTCTACCAAACTACCAAGGCCTTTCTTTTCCAACCACGATACAACAAACTCCATACCTTTACCTTTAAACTCCTCCATGATCGAATTCTGAATGCACAGGACCAACGTTTTGTATTTAATGCTAGAGGGAGGGGGCGCAATTGGATTGCCCCTACAGCCCCCCACCCCCAATTGCTTTTTATTTATATAAGATTAAATATCTAATGCCCCACCCCCGGGCAAAGATTTTCTTTCAAATGCCCCACCCCTGGGATTTGCCAAAGAATCAAATGCCCCGCGGTGTCCCGGGGGGGGGGGGATGGGCACGCTTGGATTTGACTGATGCATTATTAAAGGCATTTAAAAATTAATAATTATTGTCGACTTTAGATGATACATGGGGGCATATGCTGATATCGGTCACAAGGTTATCTAGCATTTTCAGTATGTTTTAGTGAACAATTTACGTTGTTCAATCATTATTTGTAGGCCAAATAAATACAAGTATCCGCATGTGCGCAATGCGTACCAATTATTTTTGCGCAATACCTCCCATATGTGGAGTCTAGACTTCGTCGAAAATTGACCGACAGTCATGTTCCTCTTCCGTGATTGTGTGAAGCACATCACTGCTCAACCACTTTGGCAAAGGCAAAGTTTGTTTAAAAACAAGAACTTGCAAAATCGAGTACGAAAGCCCAACAGCCTTGTTGGCCGTTGCAAGCGATTTCGGAACCACTAAACCGTGGTTGTTGTATCAATGAATCGCGTGGTCTCCTAGTACTCTAAAATCCAAATCTGAAAATTGTTTCAATAATTATTCAGAATATACGAGAGAAACACAACGAAGGTTTGTTCATGAAGACAGAATGAACGAGTTGCACAGAACATGCTCTTTAATTACATGGACAGTACATAAAATAACTGAGCAGGCTTGACCTGAAACACACGCCACAGTATATAAAAGAACGATTATACTGTTTACTGAATAATGGCTTGTTGCTTATAGTCCTATAACTACACAAAACGTAAGTGATAAGCACCGAATATAGCAAAAGATATGTCACATATGTTGAACTGCTCGGAACTTTTTGCATGTCTAGATTTCATGTAGGTATCGTATTACTCGATATTTATACATATAGAATCGTGTGTTTCAAAACATATTTATTAATATTTTTTTTTGTTTCTTCGATATAAATAAATTCTGCATTCTATCTTCCTACGATTTCCTCGCTTATAAACGAAGGTTTAGTTAGCAATGGTTCTGGGATGACTTACTCTGTTTGAATATAATATTCATGATATGCTATTAATTCAAGTCGATACGTTATCTCTGCCAATTCAGACAATTCATTCAGGCTGTTCAAAACTCTCTATATTCCTCCAGACAAGGTTTCAGATTAAAAATATAAAGTGTCTCTATCAATTTGTCTTTAGTTCTTTGTAAAGAACGTCTATTTTGTTAAAGTTTACTGTACGCATGCTCTGTACGTCTACGTGTCCCAATTCAGACACTTAGGCTGTTCAGAACTCTCTATATTCCTCAGGCAAGGTTTAATATAAAAATGTAAAGTGTCTCTAACAATTTCTGTTTAGTTCCTTGGAAAGAACGCTTATTTTGTTAGAGTTTAATGTACGCATCTTTAATTCCTTGCAACTGAAGAATGTGAGTAATGCTTGAGTCATGCATGCGTCATGCGCGAGTCACGGTGAATATTAATGAGGCGGCATTCCTTTGTTTACCTATATGGTGGGGGGAGGGGGGGGGGGTCATCTACTTATATATATATATATATATATATAAACAGGTTCGAGCGAAGCGAAACGAAACGAAACGAAGCGAAGCGAAGCGAGGCGAAAGGAAGCGAAGCGAAGCGAAAGGAAGTAAAATGGGTCTCAGCAAAATAAATCAATGCAAAATCAATTTCTATATAAGTTGACAAATCTATACTCAGCTACAGATAAGTTTAGTTGAGGAATATTACGCAATAGAAAATTCCGGCTAAGCTCAAGCTCAACCAACAGTTAACAGTGGCTTAAAAAATCGAAAGTGAATGTCAATTGCTATGAGTATAATCTTTTATAAATAAAACATTATTATCCTATTTGAATTTGAATTTATTAAATTTGCCACTTAACGTGTGGCAGGAGAGAGGAACAGAACTTTCGTCCCAATTGACACCAAACTCCTATGTGTAGACAACTAAGACCTAGGTGTTGATTGGGACTTAGGAAATATTTGCGTCTTTTTCTATTAGATTCATGCGACAACCCATTGGCATTAGGAATGGAAAGTGGCAAAATTATAAATGCTGCCATCACTGCATCATCAAGCCATGCTTCCTCCTACCTTCCCCATTTTGCCCGCTTGAGGAAAAGTCATGGCCAATGCGGGTGGCTTGCTAAAGGCGATGTTACAAACTCTTGGCTGCAGGTCAACTTTGGTAAAAGGACTGTTGTGACAGCGGTCGCCACCCAAGGAAGTTGTGGGTATGACGAGTGGGCGAAGAGTTACGTCATTTGGTACAGCGATGATGCTGTTAACTGGACATATTACAAGGAATCGGGCTCCACAAAGCCAAAGGTCAGTCTTTCCCACGATGCACCGAGGTCACCATGCACCGAGACCACTGTTTACATATTCAACACGCTATGGCGTTTAATTCTATAATAAATCGACTGGTCACGTGATACAAATCTAGCGTTCGGATTAAATAATTTACATGCAGTTGAAGTATAAAATTACAAGTAATAATATACAGGGCAAAATTACTCGAATTTGACTGGCTAAGAAAGAGGACGTTTTTTTTTTAAATTCAGGGCAAAATTACTTGCACTTGATTGGTTCTTTGATCGGCAGCACTTCCATGTGATTGGTCGCTTTTTTCTTAGCAACAGTGAACCTCAGAGGACTGACTCTTTTTCAACAAATCTGCAACGTTTTTCCGTCTGAAAACGCTTTTTTGTTTACTTTGAACTAATTTATACTATTGAAGGATTGTAAACTATTAGTGGAAATAAATACACTGGAAAATTTAGGAACTTTTGCCTGTGTTTGCAAAAAGAAAGCAACAGGCACAGCGATAGAGCGAGGAAAATTGGAATGTTGCCTAGCACCGACCGTGATAATTCGACATTTTCTGGACATATCATAGCTATTGAATAATTTTGCCCTCTAAATTATTAACACCTAATCGCATGAGTTATCTTAAGATTAAGGTTTAATTTCACTCGTGTTTTCAAAATCTTTCAAATTACCCTCGTAATTTGAGCTAACTCGTAACTCAGGCAATTTTGTAAAATTTTGAAAACACTCGTGAAATTAAACCTTAATTTCCCTCGGCCCCATGCGACTACCTATATATACTAAATCTTAGCTGTTCACTTAAGTAAATTAATTCGGAGCCCTTTTATTTTTGCAGGTATTCACTGGTAACACTGATCGATCAACAGTTATCACTAATTCATTTCAGCCTCCAATCACCGCGCAGTACATGCGGATTACAGCAAAAAGCTATCAATCATACGCTGCCATAAGGGTCGAGTATTATGGCTGCCGTTCAATTATCTGAGGGATTCGACTACAACTTTGGCGTCTTACATCTTGACTTTTAAAGTAGTTTAGTTTTCATATAATATTCGCATAATTATTTAGAATACTAGGGCTGTAATTTGTTCACTAGTAATTATATACTAGTTGATTGAATGTAATCACTATTTTTAACTAATGGTAACCGTAAATATAGTTACCGATTTTTGAGACATGTAACTGTAGTTATGAAGTTTTTATATGCATGGTATGCTACACCGGGTCTCCGGACACCCGCACTTTCTGGACTGTGGGTGTCCTACATAAGAAAGACACCCACAATATTTTAGCAAATTTTAATCAAATCGACATTTTGGAAACTATCTGTAATTCTTCACAAATTGTTCAGTGTATTGTTCAATAATAAAACTTGTTGAAGTTGCTGTGAACATGTGATGTTATCTTGTATGTTATGTATTTTTAGTTATTAGTAATCTATCATATTCTCTGAAGGGTCTGGCCCTGTTTATGGCATTCTGCGAGACGCAGGACACCCACAAATTTGAAAAGCTTCCAGAGCCCCTGCTAAGACTGCGTTCACACAAGTCCGGTATAGAAAATAAACGGTAAAATGTGGTTACGTTCACACAAATCCGTCATAATTTAACAACGCTTTGAAGGCGTTTACACGACTCCGGAACCTTCTGGTGTACATATATTTCAATGCTGTGCACTGTTTAAATAGCCATATCTCGTCAAAACTAAATGGAAACGAGTGGGAATTCAAAGAATATTATCCCCCAATGTGTATAGTGCATTCTAGGTTTACCATTTTAGTCATTCTGTAAGTAATTCGCCTTATTGACTTCGTATTCTCCTATTTACACTGCCTAGTCATTGCATGTAATAATATTATAATTGTTGAAAGAGCAGTACAAGTTCTTAGCAGAAGCTTTCCGAAGTCGAGAAGACAAATAAAGTTTTCCATTGCTGAAAAATACGCCAGCCGTTTGGTTAGGAGCTGAAAATTTAGGAAGTGGGTAATAAAACGGAGCGAAAAAGTGCCGGATGTTAGGTTCACACGACACCGCCAAGGGTTCCTTTTTCATCTCGCTCCGTCTAGTAATCGTTTTCAAAACGCTCCAGTTAGAACGCCGTTTTCACACAATTTCGATCCGGTGGTGTGTGAATTAACGCAACGGCGTTTTATGACTTTTTAGCGCTGTTTTAACTCGCTCCGGACTCGCGTGAAGGGGGTCTAATTCCTAACTAGTATAACGCACATTCGCAGTCTTTTTTCCTCATAATTCTACTACCAACATCTATCAATTTAATCATTAATAAATGACAGTTTCTTTCTACTGTATGTATTGTATAACGCAAATCTCTACGTTCTTTTGCAATTCGTGTGCATTCTACACTAGCTGGTCGCCAAAATTAATAAGTCGCCCAAAGGAAGACAGTGTTATCAGACAAATTAATAAAAACGGCATATTGAAGCACTTTCTTCAGAATATCTCATTACCAGAAATTAATGACAAAATGGCCACCGCTTGAAAGGCAATTTACATATATTCCTTCAAAGTTGGCATCCAATTTTGAACAGTAATTATATAACGCGAATATATTAAAGTGAGAATTATGCTTATGGAGTAGCTTGCCGACTATTTGCCGACCTCCTGATTGGAACAACAACCATTATCCAATCATTCAGTAACCTATTTATTTTCATCAAGGTATATCTACGATTGGCCAAATTGTGTTGAAAATAGTAAACAAATATTGAAATAAGTAGGTCATGCACCATTGGATTGCCGTAGGATTTTGTTTGATACTTTTAAAATCATCTTTGGTCAAATGTTTCAGAGTTGACAGAGGAATCTTTATCTTGCATGTAATAGATTACGTATTGACCAAATTGGCTGAAGTTGTATACCTCTAATTTAACAACTACCCGATTTGTAATAACAACAAGACTATACCATGATTTATGGCCGCTCAAACACTGACAAACAATAGCTCGAAAGATATAGTCATTTGGCGGATCGTAGGTATACCTGATTTGATGAAATAAGGAAGTGAATAATTTGAAAATCGTTGTTACTTAGATAGCGAGGTCGGCAGATAGTAGGTGAGATACTCAATTAGCAGAGTTTTTATTTTAATATTTCGCCTCTATATATTTACTGTTCAAAATTTGATGTCATTTTATGAGGACTATATGTAAATTAATTAGCCCTTAACCGGCGGCCATTTTGTCATCAATTTATGGTAATGAGAAATCAATTTCTTTGTTATTTTCTTAAGCCTGGTTTCCATATAATCGCTACGATCGCCACGATCGCTTAAAAATGAACTTGGCGGTTGCAGCGATCGCGCGCGTAGCGATCATATGGAGACCACTGACGCAACTATCGCTGCGATCGCGATCGCCACGATCGCCGAGATAGAAAACGTTCTATCTTAAGCTGGATTTCCATTCAGTGCATTTTGTCGCGCGATCGACTTTTCTCGATCGCTTTCTTTTGAAATGTGTGTATTCAACCAAAGCTAATGAAATGCGTTCCGCTTGACAACCCACAATTCAAAAGAAAGCGATCGCAAAAAGTCGATCGCGCGATAAAATGCACTGAATGGAAATCCACCTTTAGCGATCGTTGCGTTTTATATGGAAACGGTTATTTTGCAATCGCAGCGATCTTGGCGATCAGTATCCATCCCAGCGGACCATTAAAACAATGGCCGCGGTCAACCATGGCCACCTTAGCGATCATATGGAAACAGCGACATGATTGTTGATCGTTGTGATCGCCGAGCTAATTTTTGAGCGATTGCGGCGATCGTAGCGATTACATGGAAACCAGGCTTTACACTTTGAGATATAGGAATTTAGATCAAATATAGAACTTCTCGTAGAACTCCATCGGATTCTAAAAACATTACAAAAGAGTTAAAATTAAACTTGCAGAAATAAGGTGGTTTGTTAATGTTGGAAAATATCTTTGTTATTTTTATACACTTTGAGATATAGGAATTTAGATCAAATATTGAACTTCTTGTAGAACTCCACGGATTCTAAAAACATTACAAAAAATTAAAATAAAATTGCAGAAATATTGGTGGTTTGTTAATTTTCGTCATCAGTGTGTGTTCCAGCAGAATATGGCCTGCCTTTATACTCTTTGAAAAACGCCAATTACAAAATTCCAAGACTTTCAAGGAACCATATTTCCATGCCTGGAATTCTATATTTCAATTTAAGGACTTCACCTAAAATCAAGGACCATGGAACCCTAGTCTTCTTCGCAGCCGTCAGTTGGTGGCACGTTCTCACTCCCACAACTATAAAGCGATCCATAAGAACGTCTGGTTTTCAGAGTGATTTTCAGATTCGTCCATATCTGATGAGAAATTGCCGGGTGTGTTGTGTGTGTGTGTGGGGGGGGGGGGGGTAACATTTGATAGTGGAATGCGTGGCGCAATTTGTGCATCTACTGATTACTCAAGTTCTGAAATAAGGCTCTAAAAACTAACATAGAATTGATGTCTCCCAAATTGTCAATTACCATTCTGAAAATCGATATTCGACTTCTAACTTGACCCTAGTCCCCTGTGTTTTTCATTATGCGCGGCAACATTTTGAAAACATGGCAACGGCAGCACAAGTGAGCACTGGCAGGAATTGTTGAAGAAAAGTCTCCTAGATAAGAAATAATTGTGCGTTTGGTTTATCAGCATTAATACAGTTTTTATGACATGATTTCGACAGAAATATTTCTTAAAAATGTGAACGTTAGCGATTTAATTACGCCCTTGCACACACTGTTGTCGGTTGAAAAAGTGATTTAAGACGTTTATATTTTGCTCCAAAGTTCCCTCAAAATGCCGTTTCAGGGACCCAAAATTCAAACATTTTTCGGGAGGACATACCCCCGGACCCCCCTAGAAGAGTGTCGTCACGAATGAAAAAATGTTGTACCATATTCCCCCCCCCCCCCCAGAAAAAAAATCCTGCCGACGCCACTGCCCTGGGAACGAGATTGCGAATTTATATCTAATAGCAACGTAGCAACTTTTCAGTTGAATCACTCAACCGTGCTATTTAAATATTAAACCTAAAACAAAGGATGCGCACGCTGCAAGGTGCGGTTCAAGATAATCCCCGAGCCGGGCGTAGGGCCGAAGTCCCGGAGCCCGGTGAGGGTGCTAATCTCGACATGCGTGGAGTCCACTTTACACGCGTGTTAAAATGCGAGGGAGACGTAATCTGTGAAATACTTTATTTGTTTGTATATGTATATATATGTTTGGTACGGTGTCACGCGGTAAGAATAGTTGGACACTGGTGACTAGCGACGAAGAAAACTATAAAGTATAAACTCTCAAACAAATAGTATTTTGCTTTCGTTTATTAAAACGAAACGAAATGGAGCACGAAGAAAAGAAGGATACAAACAAGCCGTTTAATATATCTTGAAGAGAAACCAGAGAACTTGAAGAAACCAAACGCCGTATGGTAAACAAAAACGGTAGGATTCTTGTTGTTTTCAAGTTTTCGCTTAACCTAAACTGTCCTAAACAATATACAGCTTCACGTTTTCGTGCTTTCCCTTTGCTCGTCCAAAGCATAAATCACCTTATCTAAAGCTAACTTATAACACTACCTTAGACTTTATGTGGACGCGATGTTTTTCATTGGCATTGGATGCATCTTATTTATTAAATACTCATGCAATGGGCTTTGGCTACTTTTTTGGCTGTATTTCCAAGTTTTCGACTGAAACGTTATCTGTTTAATACTTCTTTCTAGAATCCGATTCTATAGAATTGTTTTTATCTCAGACTCTATTATAAATGTAATTTTTGAGCTGTTGACTTTTAATTCTGCTTTTGCAAAACATGTATGCATAGGGAAGCCATTCAAGGCTTGTTAAAAACAATCCCTTTTGAAACCTCCTAAAAACATATTTTGTACAACCAGAATTACAATGAAATCTTAGTTTTGCTTTGATATGTTAAATCAGTTTAGTCATCTTATCCATAAATTATAGAATTATCTTGAGGATTATCATTTGTTTTATATCTGTAAATTCTGTTTGTTTTTATATTGGCTGTATATCAGGTGTGCTTATTTTAATCAGGGTGAGTGGGTGGGTGGGTGGCTTGGTTTGGGGGGTGTTTCAAAAAATCATTTAATAAAAGCGGGCGAGGGGTTGTTGCATTCCTGTATTTCTAGTACCACAGCTAATTATAGGCGCTTTGGAGTTTACCGACTTTTCGGACCATAGCTCAATTGACTATAGTTGAGAGTACTACAAGTTACTACGCAAGTGAAATGCTGCCTAGAATACCAATGACCTTCTGGAATTTCAGAAAATTTCAAAATTAAGCTCTAGTCCGTTAATTATTCACTTCTCATTTATTCAGAAATCAGAACAAAATATATTCACAAATTAAACTTGAATATTTACAACACGCAACATAAAAGTATTACAGTACAATATATATTACAATACAGTATTTAGGTGCACACTTGTTCAGTTTTTCTTTTCAAACAGACATGCAAGTGTCGATCAAGCAGAAGCGGAGCCCCTGTTTCCCCCCACCCCACCCCCCTAAGTCAGTTGGAGAATATTAACCAAAAAAATACGAATAGCAACCCGTTTGTAGCAGCAAGTAACTATCTTGTAAAAATGTTTGTGACTCAACCTACATTTCTGAATGCAGAGCAATATATATATATATATATATATATATATATATATATATATATATATATATATATGAGCTTTTGCGTAATCTGGTTGGTTCCCTACTAACCAGGCGATCAGCTCATATCCTACTAGTAGAGGAAAAACAAGATGGCCGCATGTTTTTGGTTTTTTTAAACTGCCGAAAAGAGTTGAAATTGATGGATTTTTATACAAAAAAACATCAACACCCTCAAACCAGTGTATAAAAAGACAACATTGTGTAAAGATACATTAACAAATACACAATTTAGCATATTAAATGGTAAAATTAACCTAAAAATTACGTCTTTTTACTTCAAAACTAACCCGACTAAATTAACGGGTTGATATTAATTTGTTGCCAAGCAAAGAATAAACTCATGGTTAAAATCAAGCTTACAACACACATTTCCTAGGAGATCACCAATAAAGAGACTTTGATTTAGATAAGCATTTGGAGTAGTAAAAAGCATGCTCTTTTTCAAAAACAACCAACTAAGTAATTTTAGTTTCACTGCCGAAGGTGTTTCATTTTCATTTTGCATGAAATCAAAACATTTTTCACGACAGTAACGCTAATATAAACAACTGACCCACCCTTTAACTTCATAAATGTACCTTTTACTCCTTTTTGTTGATCTGCTTATCACATCTTTTGCCTCTCAAGCAACATTTATACAACATTTCGAAGCTGTTTACCCATAGATCATCGAAGGGGAACTGGATAGGCAACTTAACAAAACCGGAAACGAAGTTTGCACAACTTACTATGGTAATTATACGCTTGTACGCGGCTAAAGCTCGGGATACACGTGCGATTTTTTTCTCGCGCCGGCAACGCAACGGGTCAAATTTCATTGCGTTGCTGGCGCGAGAGAGGAAATCGCGCATGTATCATATCTTGCGCGGCAACGCAATTGCAAGCTGGTGCCTTCCGCAATCGTTGCCGAAAGTTAAAATGGTTTAACTTTCCGCAACGATTGCCGAAAGTATTAAATTACATAGGCATTGTTTTAGCCTGGTTTTAGCAGGAAACACAGTGTTTATTTCAGACTGGCTAATAAAATTCGCTTTAGAATGATCAGTTTAATGTAGAGCATGCTCGTTTTCATTCCTTTCATTCCTTGAATAGTCTCGGTTTAGTACAGATATATCCTTCAAAGTATGAAAATCACATTCGCATGGATTCTTCAACTTGAAGAATCAAAGTATCAGCTAATAATGGAAATCGCTCACAAAAATAACATTCTTTCCATTCAACGTTTTAAACGCTTTGTTTCTATCAGAGTCGACTTCACAGCAACAGCATTGCATGGTGTCACTATTGCGACCCCGTCATAAAATTACCACACGTGTAGCCACTTCTCCCATACCGGCAACGCAATAACTTTGGACCCGTTGTGTTACCAGCGCGAGAAAAAAATCGCACGTGTATCCCGAGCTTAATGCACTTAGCTTAACAAGTAAACTTAAGTAACATTACACTACCGCTTAAATTCAGTAATAGCTGAACGTAGCCATGTGGGACCGCCCTTTAGTGCTTTAGCCACTTATGACTGTATAATTATCATATCAAGTTGGGCAAACTTTGTTCCCGGTTTCAGAACATCGTATTAAGTTTCTATCCAGTTCCTCGTCTATTATCTATGGTTTACCGAACAGCTCAGCGAGAACCTCTATGTGAATGTATCATTACGCATGGCGGAAGTATATTAGTTGCCTATGCTGGAAGTTTGTTGTTTCAAACATTTCGCTGTAATTTTGTCTCTATAGTACAGTGCTTGGCTATATAATAAAACAGTTATACCATTCTCTCTCGTTGTATACGAACAAATAGCCAACTCGGCGAAGCGCCTCGATGGTTAAACGATTTTGTTTGAGCAGTTTGAAATCGGTTATCCATGTATGAATTAAACATTTTGAAAAGTTGTTGAACACAATTAACTTAAGCTCATTTGAATAACCGTAGTCATTAGTCACATAGACATGGATACATGTAAACAAATCTCTTAAAAATTGACATTGATTACTATACTGGTATACCTTCATGGATTTGTTCATGTAATGACTCATGTAATCACTCAAGATTTTGAGCCTTAGACCCTTAGGGTTGTCCACATTATGTCAACATGATTTTGAGCATAATACAGTAGTGAGGGAAAAGTATAGTTCAACTCTTTGTGTTCTTGAAAAAACTTTTGACAAAACTATATTAAAGATGGATTCCCACACAAGACACCACTTTCTCGATACATAACATGCACAATGCAAACCGTAACCCATAACCATTTTGGTTGTGCATGTACTGTATCGAGAAAGAGCCCTAGGCACCTCATTTTAAGACCATTCCTGGTTACAATGACATCCAGACATACATCGCTTCCAGTATATCCAGTTCTAGATGACTACTGGTACAAGTTTTAATGCTTCAGTATCAGCTGCCTCCTATGTTTACTGTCATCTACTAATTCATTTTACCTGCCTTTATGCTAATCATAATGGAGCATAATAGATGGTGATGCTACAGTATTTGAGCAAGGTTTAAAACACATGTTCTCTTTAGTTCATCCACCTGATATTGGTTGAAATTCCACTTTTATATTTGCCTTTTATGTACCTAACATTTAGAATTAGTGCCGGGCAATCCCTTTTATCTGCCACCATCATCAACTTTGGCTGATACTCATGAAAATCTTGGACCATCCCTGGTGAAAAACCTTACAGGATCCTTGAGGATGCTTGAGGATCTTCAAGGTTACTGCAAGGATCCTGTAAGGTCAGGATCCTGCAAGGATCCTTAAGGATCCTTAAGGAATTTCATATAATCCTTGCAGGATCCTGTAAGGTCAGGATCCTGCAAGGATCTGCAAGGAATTTTAAATAATCCTTGCAGGATCCTGTAAGGTCAGGATTCTGCATGATCCTGCAAGGAATTTCACATAATCATTGCAGGATCCTGTAAGGTCAGGATCCTGCAAGAAATTTCATATAATCCTTGCAGGATCCTGTAAGGTCAGGATCCTGCAAGGAATTTCATATAATCCTTGCAAGATCCTGTAAGGTAAGGATCCTGCAAGGCTCCTGCAAGGAATTTCACATAATCCTTGCAGGATCCTGTAAGGTCAGGATCCTGCAAGGAATTCCACATAATCCTTGCTGGATCCTGTAAGGTCAGGATCCTGCAAGGATCCTTAAGGAATTTTATATAATCCTCGCAGGATCTTTAAGGAATTTTAAATAATACTGGTCATGCTGTCAGGAATCACAAGACCAGTGAGGAGTTTTGAATAATCCTTGCAGGATCCTGTAAGAATAGCTGGTGTAATTGTGTAAAATTACCTGAAGGAATTCAGTAGTCATTCAAAAAGGGAAATAAATTTCCAATGAGTAAATTGGTAAATCTCTAGCATATTTATCTAAATATAATCATGCACTTCCCTCAAAAATCCTCATGAGGATCCTAAAATTTAAAGCCCTAGTAATTTATCATTTTTGATTATTTAACAAGAAATATCAAGATTAAACTTAAAGATTTTCTGAAAAATTTCACTCAATGTCTACACCTAAAAAGAATCAGGGCCAGAGCCAGGTTTGGACAATCCTACCTGTCGTGATCAGTGCTGGTAAAATCTGATGTTTCTGATATATTTCTGGAAGATAAATCTAAAAACCTGGAAGTTAAATTTGCTGTCAGCATGTACACAGAATGTTGGTGGAGTCACATTGTTATCATACATGTACTGTATATCAATACTATAGACCAATCATACTGTCCTTTCATTGAACATTGTCTACACTGATGGTCTGCAAACTATGGTCACAGGCAGGGTACAAAACATTTTCACAGGATTTTGTCAAACAACTTAGTTTTTCAGCATTTGCCGACAAACATTGGTCAAGTTAACCCAGTTGTCTGTTACCCAATGTTCGTAGACATGAAATCCCTAAATGCAAAAGTATTTTTTGTTCGTTACTTTCACAAGTTCATGTAATTATAGTAAATGGTTACATATGTACAACAAATAATGTACTAAATTTATCATGAAATCAATCATGGCACAATGCTTGAAATTGTGCAGTGGGTCATCAGCCTAAAAGTTTGTGGACTGTTGGTCTACACATACAAATAGCTCAGCAAAAACAATTTCAACAACTTTCTAATCACTAATTAATACTGTAATTATTAGTCAATGCTTACGACGTCAATAACTTTTTTTTGGAAATCAATGTTTAAAATGTTCTTCATCCCGACCTGTAACATACTCTCTTCTAAACCTTACTGCTACTGACCTTAATCACTTAATCTATTGTATTTGTTTACATGATTATCCTGAATTGTGAAGTGGTCTAGAATTCCAGATAATCCTGAATATTAAAGAAAATGAAACCCAACCCTGACCCCCACCTCACAGTAACCCTAAATGTAACCACAACCCCCCAGGGAGAAAGTTCCACCACTCAGACCCTGACCAAAACACCCCTACTGTTTTTTGTTATATGCTTTTAGTTTAACATCCCACATGTGGGATAGAGAAGTCCCCTAGGCATCAGGATCATCCTGAATTCTAGACACTTTAAATTGACAATTCAGGATAGCCCTGCACCACATTCAGCGTTCGATCTGATCTTCCTCAGCCCACTCCCACCTCTTTGCTCACGCGTTATAGAGACCTCTGCACTTTCCAGTAGCCCGAGTGCACACCTGACCCAGGTGTCTTGTTTGTCTTATTTCATCGGATTTTGGTTTTCATTTGTTTTGCTTGTCTTAGTTCATCGGCGACAGTCGGCGATCATCGGGGGGAACAAATTTTTTTGGTTCTTGCGATGATCGCCGATGATCGCCGATAATCGGGGATTGTCCCCAATTGTCGGTATTCATAATCCTATTTCATCGCAATTCATCGCAAAGCTGTATCGCCGATGATCGGCGATGAATTACGATATATGAAAACCAGGCTTAAACGCACATATTATATTAATTATGGATTCAATTGTGATTCCTCATCTATTATTTATCTTTTAAACTGTAAAAGGTGCAACAAATCTTATGTTGGCAGTACCATTAATTCATTCCGTACGCGATTTAACAATCACAAAAGCAGTTTGAACCGATACGGAAGGGGTCAACGTGGTATGCCAGGAGAACATTTTTATGCACAATTTTTTAGTGCAGGTCATGAGGGCATTTCTGATATGTGTGCAAATATTGATAAAACTAATTATTCCAATCCTACCGAAAGAGAAACGTTCTGGGCTTTTAAATTGAACACATTTGTTCCCAAGGGACTGAACTTACGTGATTTTATTTAGTCTTTATTCTAATTTATTGCTGCCGAAGGCAGCATACTATCTTGACATGGCTTACCTGTGTCTCATGTCCAGGCCTCTTTGCCAAGCTATATAATGCAATATTGAGGGATATTGATCATTTTAATGAGGTTTTGTGACGTAGGAAGTTTCTTCCTACAACTTACATCACATACGCCAGAAGGATTTGCTCTTACAAATTGCATGTAAGTTTGAAGTTGGTAAACACCACGACGGCGATGGATTTTTTAAGTTGGCAATGAATTGTTCTTGTTCTCTAACCTCTGAACACACTTGTGAACTGTCTTACAATTTTGGTGGGGAGACTTTATCTTGTCGAGGTAAGATATCAATTGCTACAACTGACAACTCTGTTTCTTTGTAGGATATTTCAGTTGTTTTCTTCTATTTTTAGGTGTATATTGGTGGGGGTTCATTGTGTGTTTGTGTTTGCACTGATCAGCATTCTGATCAGACGCTACTATGAGTACTAGCGTGCGTGTATTTTGACTAATACAAATTATACAAAATAATGTGATGGGCTCAACGGTACATTGCTGTATAATTTTATTAAAGATCTAGATTTGTCAAAACATATTAAGCAATCAGACCAAGAGGTGTGATTATTTAATTGTGTGTATATCCTGTCAAAACCCTTGTCGTTTTCAATCTTATAATTAAAAAATATAGAAGAGATGTGTAAATATTCTGGCTATTGTAATTAATATTACATTTTTGGACTTCCCAGTCTTCTTCGCAGGCAACTCTGTGGGCTCTTATGGTGAAGAGGTGAGAAAAAAAATGGATGGAGTGGGCAATCTCAGGTGGAATGGGCAATCTCGAGTGGAGTGGGCAATCTTGGGTGGAGTGGGTAATCTTGGGTGGAGTGGGCAATCTCGGGTGGAGTGGGCAATCTTGGGTGGAGTGGGCAATCTCAGGTGGAGTGGCCAATCTTGGGTGAAGTGGGCAATGTTGGGTGGAGTGGGCAATTTTGGGTGGAGTTGGCAATATCGGGTGGAGTGGGCAATCTCAGGTGGAGTGGGAAATCTTGGGTGGTGTGAGCAATCTTGGGTGGTGTGGGTAATCTTGGGTGGAGTGGGCAAGGGGTGTCACATTGGTCACGGACTGCAGATATTTGCCTGTGGAGTAAGCTAAAGGTTTTTGTCCCTTTTGAGGCAGCACACTTGCGGTAGTAACTTCTAGTTCTAGCCTATAAAAGCAGACTGTTAGATATATCATGTGCTTTTCTGAAGAATGGGCTGTGCTCCGAAACGTCAAAATAAAAAGGTTTTTAAATGTTTCTGTCTTACGACTACTGATTTAACTATATATATATATATATATATATATATATATATATATATATATATATATATATATAAATTTTCGCTTACCTCAAAAGTCTGCTACAGGCTGTTTCATCTAAAAAAGAATCTTCAGGCAGATCTGCCTGAAGAAAAAGAAACAGCCTGAAAGAAAAAGCCTGTAGCAGACTTTTGAGGTAAGCGAAAATCTATATTTGCTCTAACTATATGTTATCGAGCACTCTTTGCGTTTCGTAGACCAAAATCCACACGTATATATATATATATATATATATATATATATATATATATATATATATATATATATATATATACACTTAAAAAACATGCGGTGCGATCCCAAAAAACACGGGGTCATAAAAAAAGGCCCAAAATAAAGCCTCTGTAAAAGGTCATCTTCAGTGCATAAAGCACTTGATGAAAGTTTCACGAATATTTAATGATAAAGGTCTTGTAGGAATCCTTGCTATTGAGTGTTGGGAATATAAAAAGGACGCACTCAGTTCTGGCGTAATATTATGGGCCGAGAATATGCACCTGGCTTCGTAGAACCACAGAAGCGATCGCTAACCATGCTGATTACTCAGAAAGGCGCGTATCCTGCAAAATGACGTTTCAGCCTCTACGTCAATCGTAAGTCGTAATTAGAGCAAAATTAGCCAATCAGGAACGTTGAAAAACAAACCAACTTCGTCAAAAAGTGACTAACTGCTTTCCTTCGTCAAATTCATCAAAGCGAGAGCCTGCATCGCATTTGCGGCCTGGAAATGACTGAGAGCCCGATCCTTGATTCTCCCATTATGTCCCGTGCATCCCATTGCTTCCCCCCGAAATCAGTTAGGCCTCGCGCGTAAAGAAAACGGGAAAACGCCAACGGGGAAATTTTTCTGGTCTGAACTGAAGCCTCTGTAGATAGGCATTTTAAGAATAGAACATACTCCTTCCTACTAGATAATTATTTGCAGGATTTTATTGGTAAATTTTTGACAAGGTGCAACAAACGAAAATTATATATTCACGTCAAATTTTCACTTTGCGCGATCTTTACCGGGTTTCAAAACTGATGCACAGGCACATAGCCATTAAATACGACTTTACAACCTCGTCCCCAGGGCCTGTTGTCCCGTGGCAGCGCGAAAAGGCCCTGGCATTGGCTGGTGGGTTCTGTGTTTTCATTGGTTGATCGCTTATCGTAAATATTCTTCGCAAATACAATTAAAGGAGCAGTGTCATCCACTGCGCATCTCTTATGCGCACAGTAAACTTGAAAAACTACAGCCTGTAGTTTTTCAAGTTTATCAAACAAAGATGGCGGCCATTCAAGGCGATACGCACGGTGGCAGGCGTGATAACTCTGGCCGAAAAAGGAAACATGAACCTTCCAGCTCAGCACAAAGGACGTGGAATAGTCGACATAAGCGTGTTTATTTGTCATTGACAATATTTGAGTCGTGGAAGGAGGCAAAAGTCGTTGCTGGATATGGAAATTCTAGCGATAATGACTTCGCAGCACACTTGCTCTCTCTGGAGTATCGTAGAAGGTATGTATTGTTGAAAGTTATACTTTTCGTGTTTCATTCTATTATTTAGCTGCACTTTACTACAAATTTTACGATGTTTGTTTAAGAGCTGAACTAAGAAATAACCGGGATGAAAATTATGAAATACAGCCAGAAGACTCCGAAAATGCGCACGGGGAAGGAGCAGTTATGGAAGGCAAGAAATTTGCATATATTTAACATTTTAGACACGTGTCGAATACTATATCATACAATGAATAAATTACAATATATTTTTGCTTAGATGTGCAAACCTCTACACCATTGAGAGCTAGAGTTACCCTACCTGAAGTGACAGAATCTCCGATAATAGATTTTGAATGTGTGTCAGAAAACAGCGACATTTTAGTAGATCCTGGCATAGAGTCTGATATACCCCATGAAGAAAGGTATGTTGCGGTTACGAATGTAAACACAGTCACTGTCTATGTATTCAAAGTGTAATTGTGTAAATTATTTTATGCTTCTTTAATAATTCTCGAACAATTTGTGAATCTGACAGCTACATGTATATGAGATTGGACACTTCTTTGTTCACCGATGATGAGGGAAACAGCAGTGATGATCTAGGTAGTCTTGCTGAACAGGAAAACAGGTATTGAATATAGAAAATCCTGTTACTTTGCCATATTATATTGATGGTTAATAGTTAATTTTATGGAACTTTATTGAGCCTATGTCAATGCAGTTTACTACTTAAAAACATTTTGGTAGTGCATGTTGCTTTTAATAATTGATCACTGTATACAATTTACCTATTTTCCAGTCAGCATGACATATCACAGGCCCTGGAGGAGTTGAATGAAGATAAAGAGCTTGAAGGAAACAGCTCAGATGATGATATGTAAGTTTGATAAGAAAAATGAAGTAGATTAATAAATTGACCAAGTAGACCGCTGTAAATAGAGAAATTTTAATCTGTAATTCAAATCTACATGTTACAGAGACCAATGATTGTATACTGTTTTGTTTTATAGTTCTCTAGACTCCACTATTCACCAAACTGGTTCCGACCCAGATGATGATGAATTAGAAGATGATGTAGAGTAAGTACTGTTGCTGTACATGGGTTGCTTCTAAAAGGATCTCAAATAGAACATTAACCCAGTTATATGCTAGACTCTCCCCTTGATGAGTAAAATTGTCTGGCGTTGGACAGAGTAAGAGAATATAGTCGGATGCATTGGGGCGCATTGCCAGTCAATGGGTTAACAAGAGAAATTGGCAGATAGGTTTGTTAACCCATTAAGCTGCAACTCCTGCAAGACTCCCCCCTTGACAAGTAAAATTGTCTGGTGTTGGACAGAGTAAAAGAGTATAGTCAGACGCATTGGGGCACATTGCTGGTCAATGGGTTAAGACATTATTTATATTATATATAATTAGGATAAGTTGATTTCATTTTTTGCAGACATAATTTTGCATTTTTATTTTGGTATAGCTTACTAGATTGTGATGGTGTAAATACCATTGAAGATGAGAACCTGATTCAAGAGTCACATGATCATGTCATAAGCAGCATTGCCTACGGACCACACAAGAAACTAAGCAGAGGTGATGATATGTATGACATTAGAGAAGAGTTTGGAATGGTAAAAGAAAGAAAGGTTATCTGCTCAATTGAGTTGTTGCTGGAAGTTTTCCGAGCTCGCTGTCAAACACCTGGATGCACAGCCATTCCTGTAGTCCATCATCATGCAATTAGTACAACTGTGGTTATCACTTCCTTATGCTCATCTGGCCATGAATACAAGTTCTGTTCATCTCACGAGGTTAATGGAATCTATGCCAACAACCTACAAGCAGCTGCATCATTAATGTTGTCAGGCAACAATTTTGCTAAAATCAAGAGAATGGCCAATTTCTTTGGACTTCATTTCTTGTCAAAGTCAACTTACTATAGATTGCAGCGATTGTATTTAATCCCTGAAATTGATGATTGGTGGTGTTGGATGAGAAAGGAACTGCTTAAAGAATTTGAAGGGCAGGACATTATTCTTGGTGGTGATGGGCAGTGCGATTCTCCTGGTTTCAATGCAAAAAATCTCTGCTACTTCTTGGTGGAAGTTAATACGGGGTATATAATTGATATTGAAATTTTGGACAAAAGGCATGTTGGACTTATCTCCACCAATATGGAGAAAGAAGCGATCAGAAGAGGGCTGGAAAAGGTGACGAAAGAATTGAAAGTTGTGGAATTGGTCACAGATGCATCAACATCGGTAAAAACATTGATGGGTAAGTACCTACTAAGTAAATGTTGTATTAACCCATTAAAGCGCAAGACTCTTCCCTTGACGAGTAAACCTGTCTGGTGTTAGACAGAGTAAAAGACAAAAGTAGGGTGCATTGCAGCTTAATGGGTTAAGTAACAAGGAATGGACATACAGTACCCAGCAAGGGCGGGGGTTGTAATAAAAGGTGAAAGTTGCATTTTGGTCACTAGAAAGTGGCTGAAAACTCTTACTGACTCTATATTTACAAAGTTTTCAATTGTTTACATATGGTGCAATAGAAAGTGACATTAAAAGTTAAGCTTGCAATAACAAGAATTATTTAATGAATTATAGAAGCTGAATTTCCAGACATTGTGCACAGCCTTGATGTCTGGCACAAATCTAAGAGTATAAAGAAGTGTCTTGCAAAGGTATGCTATTTACAGAATGATTTTATTTTTATAAGTAATAACGTGGCATTCAGGTCGATTAGTGATTAAATGTACCTGAAAGCTGAGGAAGGTTTAGTAAAAGTTCCGAGGGACTTTTACTAAACCTTCCGAGGCTTGAGGGACAATTCATCACTAATTGACCGTAATGCCATGCTATCACTATTATTACCGAGGAAATGGGAAATACCAGGACGACCTGAAAGATAAAGCATATACTGTATACAAATTCTCGATGTTTTGAGCCCTTCTCTATTCAGTCTGGAAATAATAGGTGAGTAATAAATAGTTAAGACTTAAGTGTTTGATCAAGATAAACTTAGATTTTGGTAATAGATAAACTTAAGTGTTTGGTCAAGGTTTGGTGGTTTTTGACTCATACATGAAGAAAGCAAAGTTTTTTGCATAAACATGAGGTATGATTAGTTACTAATCACACCATGGTATGATTAGTTTCTAATCGTACCTCATGTTTTAGTAATGAGGTAAATTAGTCATTAATCGCACATCGCAAGACAAAGGATTTTGAGGTAGCTATGATACTACAGAAAAAATGTTGATAAATGTTGCACATTTTTTTATCATGCTAGTTGGGAAAACCAAAAGCAATGCATAAAGTGAAAGATTGGTCAACCCATATTGTGAGGCACTTTTGGCACTGCTCCAATGTGTGTAGAAAAGATGCAACATCTGACATTGAGGCATTAAAAGTAATGAAGGTACAGAATTTCTTATTTTTTTGTAACATGACATGTACTGCATTATTACTGAGTCATGAGTTAGAGTTTGGTCAAAAATTACTATACACATTAAATTGTGATGTTGCTACTCTGAGTATGTCCAACCGGGCAAGCTAACAAATTAGCTTGACCACGGTGGGAACCGAACCCGCAACCTCTACCACTATCATCATTAAGCTTATGAAGCAGCACCACCATCATTAAGCTTATGAACTTTAGAGATATACAGATATCGAAGGAACTAGATTGAGTTCTGAAATATCATACACTCGAACCAACTTGACCTTGTAGCTCAGTTGGTAGAGCATTGGACTAGACAACCAAAGGTCGCGGGTTCGATTCCCACAGCTAATTTTTCAGCTTGCCCAGATGGACATACTCAGAGTAGCAACATCACAGTTTCACTTCACCTGAGTACATATGCACCACCATCATTAATACTATACACATATTCTGCCCTGTCACTGGTGTACAAATGACAAATGTTCTGCCTGATAATTATTTAGGATAAGTGGCTGGGCTTATTGCATCATGTATGCAATGAGCATGAGTGGTTGGGAGGAAAGTGTGATCATGACGTTGATGACCATGATGAAAGCTTGCCTTGGTTCGATCGAAGGGACAAGGATTTCCAAGAGCTGCAGAAAATAATATTGAACCCAGAATTACTTAAAAGCTTTCGATATTATACAAGGTTCAGGTAAGTTATGGTAACCCATGAATGACCGTCAGTTGCACTTACAGCTAGTCTTGCCAATTAATTTGGGTAATTGTGACTAGGAAACTGTGCTTATTCTATTTTTCTCCTTTTATTATATGCAGACACACTGGTATGATTGAATGTGCGAATAGTCTAAGTTTGGTTTACACACCAAAAAGAACGCCTCTATGGTAGGTATTCTATTGCAGTGCTACACACTTCTGCAATTGTGACACTGTAACAGACCCTTTATTTCCACATTTTTCAACAATTTACATTGTGTTTTGATTTTAGCTATAAAGTGTACAAATCCAGGAAACAACTCACATCCATTGATTGGAATTATCACATCAACCTTCCAACAGCAAAAGGAAAGACATCTGGTCAGGACCTGGTCTCAAGAAAGTACAACCCAAGGACCAGACAATGGGATGTAAAGGTGATGAAGGTTGACAAGGGATATGAATACATACCAATCCTGATTGCAAAGATTTTGAAGAGGAGAATGGAGGATGTAGACTGTGTTTCACGAAAATGTCTCTCTCAATGAAAGTGACCCAGCTATAATTGCCCCAACCATTGCACACATTGCACCACCCCCTCTGAATGAGATAATAAAAAGAAGGAGCAGGTTTTTAAAGGAATAACTTGAAAAGGACATAATTTAAATGAGTTTTAACTTACTGTAATGCATGAGTCAATATTAACCCCCACTCCCCCCACCCCGGGGAAAGGTGGGGATTTGTTTTTGCCACCACCCAAATACACACCAAAGTCCCCATACCTGGGGAATGATTTTGAAAACAAAACTCAACAAATAGGCCTCTACCTAGGGCCGTCAACCTGATTATAAAAGCAGATAACATAATGTCCTTTAAATAAACATACAGAGTACAGACAACTGTACAACACACTATCTACACAAAATTTGAGATATTGTACCATATATAAATAGATACGTAAAAGACACTTTATACTTGAGAAAATAGAATTTCAAACTGCCAAATGGCCAAAGCAATCCAAAAGGATGAAAATATCTGATGCTTGCTTGTGGCTTCTTTTAAGCTTTGTGTCTGCAGTCTTTATGGTCAGCAGCCTTACACTATACAAAGCCCCTACCCCAGGGATCCCCAACGATCAAACTCCTGCAAATGCTCCAGAGCCTCGGGAACACATTCCCATCAAATCCCCTGCTATTCCCCCTGCTGTCCCCATCTTTCCCCGGGGTGGGGTGGGTGGGAGTTAATATTGACTCATGCATAAAGTGTGATGTAAATAAGGAATACAATTTTATAATATTTCCAATAATAAAATTACTTAATGTTCCCTGTATCCCATGTATACTCCAGTGACTGAAGGATAACGTTTTCTGATTTCCAAAACAACACAAGATGGGCATACTCGCCTATTGCCTTTACCCAAATGCCCATGACGAACCAGTATAAATTGTCTGTAGGCAGCCTTCCTAAAGGCCCTCGTACTATTATCCTCTCTGTCATTCCGGATGTCACTGGTACTGCGAATGCACAGTTCTAAAACATCTGGATCGAGACAGATTTTAGCAAACCGAGATGAATTAGTTATGCAGGTCTTTTGTTTGCAGCATTTATTTTCAATTTCTTGCGGCATTGGCTGGCATTTGCCACATTTGCACCATTCTGGCAACGTTTCACGTGGAGGGACTTGTGTTGTGTTGACATTTGATTGTGACTCGGTTGCACCACACTGAGCTGTCTGTAATGTCTCAATCTCTGAGGACTCTCCAAACTCGTGCATGTTCTCTTCATCATCATCATCATCTAGATCATCTTGCATAATCAACAGTGTGTCTATATAATCCATGCTTCCTATACCCCTACGTAGACTTCTGATGGCAAGCTCTTTTACCATTTTTTCATCAAGTGTCTCGATGAAATTCTAAAAAGATACTCATTGTCAATGACTGTGATGTACAGTACACAAGTGTTTCATATAGGGTACACAAATTAATATCCGGCCGGTTTTGCTATTTTATATTTTTGCAAAGTTGTAATGTGTATAAATATATAAATCCAGAAATAGAACATAAATGTTTATATAGAGTATTTGGGTATGTAGGCAACATGCATTTACCAATCGTTTTGCAGATCAAAAAATCTGAAAAATATTTGTCCGCGGCATAAGCGTCACTACTGTACCTTAACATCTTTATGTTCTTTTTCCCGTTGTTTTTCCTCCGACTCTCGAGGCTCGTGTGACAGACGAAAACCTTGGTTGTTTTTGCCACGTTTTCTGCTAGGCGCTCCTGCCAGATTTCCATCGCGGCTTTCGCGTTGTCTTTCTTCGTTCTCCACGATTCCCTACAACGAAACAATATAGCATCCGTTATCTAAACACAATTGAATCAGTATTCAGACAAATGTTGAATACTTATACAGAATATGAATAAAACACACCTTATTTTGACATGGTTTATCACGAGTACCGCACCGACAGTCGGCAGAACACTCTATATTTTTGCCTTTACAAGGGCAACCTCGCTTCCCATTTTCTTTTCTTTTCATGCTGCACGAACTTTTACACCCGCACTTGACGACCTAATGCAAAGTTATGATATCTGAAACATGATACATGATACATGATACATGCAAATATATGCAAATTTTGACTCACCGTGGAAGACATTGTCGCTTCGTTCGCACTCCTAAACAATGGCGTACTATAGAATCCGACAGATTTACGACAGTTTCCGATGATTTTTTGTTATGCGCAGAAAGAGTGCGCAAACGATGACACTGCTCCTTTAATGCAAAGTTCAGTCAATTAATTTGCTCATGACTCATCTTCGACAATAGCTGATAGCTCATAAGCGTCCGCGTTTATAATTTGATCTGTTCTTATACTTATCAGTGGCGGATTCCAATAACGTTTGGTAAATTCAATGGCGAAAAACCGACTCTCAAGTCCGGATAGGAATCTTTGCTCGGAGTGTAATCAGTGCCGTCTTTCGAAAGTCGTCATGGTTCGGTATTCAGTAAAAGCAGTAATGACAAGGATTTATTTAGATCACCGAGGACGATTCGAGTTCAAAGTTGATATGCAGAAAGTGCGAGGTATTTCTTTTCAAGATGAGCGGCTTTATAGACAAGAGCCAAAATTTGCAAATTAGAATATACATTGAAACGAAGTGTGTGAGGCTGGGAGCAGTATATGCTCTCCAAATAAAATGGCAATTTGGAGAGCACATAGGTACGACAGCGCGAGTGAGTACGAGTTTTGGAATTTTATACTGGTTAGTTAGTTCAGATAAAAAATAGTTGTGAGAAATTTAATACCATTAACGCGAGCATCACGTTTCGAATTTAGTCCATTCAGTTGCAAATTCGAGGTTGTTATTATATATATTCATTTTCCAGTTTCAAAGCGAAAAATCTCAAAGAACAAAGTGTGTAGATAAACCTTTCGGAGACGCCGTTAAAATGTGATCCATTCCTCAATGACTATATTTATAGTGGCAAATATTATATTTTAGTCACACAACTAAGATAACAAATGCAGAGTGACAAGGAAAATAACCGGCCTAAAATATTTGTCAACAAAAAAAGCCGCGCAGAAAATCTTATGAAAGCTAGATTTTAAGCATGTCGCTTTTCCTGATACTGATAAAAATATTCATATATGTACGCCAAATAATAAAATATACGTGTAGAACTGAAAAGTTAGAACGCTTCATGCAGCCTTGTATTTCTCTAGCAATCTTTGACGTCTTGTCAATTTCACCTTTGCCACTATTTATATATTTATGTAATTTCGACTTTAGGAAAAACCTGACAGACTGCGGATTGTAGTAAACTTTTCATATAACACAATTTTAAGTAGAATGACTAAACAATCCACAATTCAAATTAAACACCGTTCATTTATGAAGACTGAGTATAAAGAAAGTTAGATTTACACTTAATTCATGATTTGACGGCCGCGTATTCGTGCGACCAGACACGACGTTAAAAATATCTATGAGTAAAGGTACGTCTGCTTCCAGATATTCTCAAAATCAAATTCCTTAACTGAGATTCTCGTAACTGTTGCCACACAACACTGAACCATCCAAACGTTTGCAAAGACGTTTGCGGGCTGATTTCATCTCGTTTGCGATGGATGACTTAAACATGGTGTCAGATGAAAGCACACAAATTGTTTTCTTCTAAATTTCGGTCAACAAAAACTTGTGAATTTCAGGAAGCGGGTTCATGTTTGTCTCTTCCTGTGATTTTGGTAGAAGAAACTGCGCGGGAGCTTCTGATGTTGTTACTTCTTGAACTTCTAATAAGCGGCTTGGAAAGCTAGCTTCTTAATTACCGCAATACCTGACTTCACTAGTTTTGCTTGAGCTGGTCGTTTTGTCGGCTGCTTATGGACGATGAAGAGATCTCTATGTAACAAGTATTCAAAACATTTACCTTAAGTGCTTCTAGACAATACGAAGAGGAGTTGCAACTATTGAACGCTAACTGAAGTCAACGAAGCAGTCAATTTCCTCCTCGGAGGTACCAAATGTATGATAATTTATTACACCCAGAATTTCTGAGTGTAAAAACCAGCCGATGCCAGGGCCTTTTCGCGCTGCCACAGGACAACAGGCCCTGGGGACGAGGTTGACGACTTTATTTTAAAATTATATGTCACAGCTTTGCGGCAGCTTTCGTTTCAGTTCACTCCCTGCGGAGTTATTGTTACGTATTCAAATAGTTAGGATTACCCGGAATAATAACAGTACTGGAGAACAGTATAGCTTCGCAATTGAAAAAAATAATTCAAAGATATGCTTGTAAACATTTTTATATCTACAGTTTCCGTTTACGCAACTTGTGTAGCGCCTATGTGTCCTCAAGCCACTGTCACCCAAGCGCGTGACATGACAATCGACTCGTTCTCAGGGCCACCATTTAACACGCAACACCTTAAGCACATATGAAACGAAAAATAAAGTGGCACTACGACGAAAAAGCGTGAATCTAGTATGATACCAGTAAGTTATAATTTCCAAATGAGGAATACCGGCGTTTTCAGTCTCTCAAAATATTGTCTGGTTCTCGAGATATTTAAGTTTCTTAAGTTGTGACGTCATTTACTCACACAGGCAAAAATAATATAATTCAGGTAGAAATAATTCAAACTTTGCACAAGAATAGTTATGGGTAAAGTACACTCCAACGTTCACATTATGTTGTTTCCGTAGATACCGTTTGCAAACAGGCGCCTTCTATTTGTAAAAAAAAATGTTTATTTTTTCTCCATAAAACAACTTTTACTGCAATACATTGACATGAATATTTGTAGACACACAGATATTGTATTTAGAATGTTTCAATTATCATAGTTTTTTGAAAGGCTCGTGTTTCTAAACACTTAAATTGTTAGAGTAACATATTTTTCATTTTTTCCTTTCCTTGCTTTGTTCTTGAGATATTTCAGTTTGTTTGATATGCAGATTAAATATTTTGACGTTACATGCATGTGCATAATGAGTTTTCGAAAAAAGTTATATATCTTTGCTATTATCAAACCAAAAATAATTCGAAGGAAGCAGGTGCTTGTGTTTCAGTCCAGAACATTAAACATGTAGATTTTCAAGTGATTATGTTTGACAATAGCAAAGATATATAACTTTTTTGCATGCACGTGTATGTCAAAATGTTTAATTTGCATACCAAACAAACTGAAACGAAGTAAAGAAACGAAAAATTACAAAAGATGTTATTCTATCATTTTAAGTGTTCTTTCAAATAAGACAAACTTAATTTTCATTTCATAGGCACTTTAAAGGCATGTAGACGCATGCATGTATACTATGCGTATCTATGTTTTGACTCAAGTTCCCATTTAATTTTTAAGTTGATGTGTCACAGCCTCACGACAGCTTCCGTTTCAGTTCATTCCCTGTGGACTTATTGTAACGTATTGTAAAATAGTTAGGCTACCTGCATATCAAAAGTACTGGAGAGTGCACTACCTTTGCAGTTGAAAGGCTTCAAAGATATGTCTGTATATACGTAAACATTTGCGTCTACAGGTTGTGTTTACGCAACTGTGTAGTGCTATGTCAGCAGCGCGGATGTTTCTATTACTGACTATGTTTGGTCAAGCCACAGTTGCGCAAGTACGTGATATGACACAGGGCACTTATATTATGACAAGCGACTGGTAAACTCGTTCTTGCGTACAGCAGCTACGTTTTGACTGAATTCAATTGCCATTTATTTTTAAGGTGATGTGTCGCAACCAAGTGTCGCAACTTCGTGACAGCTTCCGTTTCAGTTCGCTTCCTGCGGATCGAGTTACTGTATTTACGTCTTACAAAATAGTGAGGACTAGTACTACCTGAATATCAACAGTACTGAAAAACATTCGTAGTTGAAGGAAGACTTTAAAGATATGTCTGTAAGCATTTTTCTCGCTTTCTTCGCTCTGTACGTAACAGCAGCAAACACAGAGATTATCTGCTGCAAAGAGATAAGGCATGTGGTTGAGAATAAGGTTCTCGCACACAAGACATTGTGTTCCACAGGTAACCAACTATCGGCCAACTGTTGCAGAAATATTGCATCCGACGTTGAAAAATACCGACAAGCCTACAGCTCTCTTTGTTCGGCAAACAGTAAGTTTTGAAAAATTAGTTTAGTTATACTGTTTAACCAAAAAAATATAACTTTTTCATGTTAAAGAGACAACATCACGAAATCATACACATAGTTTGTAGTCGGAAACTTGAAAAACCTCCCCTAATTGTTTTAGAGATTTTTATTTAAAAATTTTTTATTCTCATTTAAAAGTGACTCGAAAATTTTGAAGATATAATTATATATATTGTGTTTTATCTTTATATCTATACAATAAAATATTTGAGATTTAATTTGTTTATATATATACCATGGCGTTTACAAGTATAATGTTCCTTTTGTATAATAAAATAGCCTCTATATACACAGAAACTGGACATTTCACAAGATAACAAAGTATGACGAATAGTTCGACAATTCTCTGGCGAGGCTATCTCTTGATCGACGGACGGGGTTAAAATGTTGAGGGAAGAATGGAGGAATTCGAAAGTGGGGAGCGAATACGTTGTGAGTTTTTGTGTGTACGTTGACAAGCTTAGTAAATAGAATGGTAAATACATAAAACATACAATAGCAGAACAGAACAGAATAGAACAGAACAGAACAGAACAGAACAGAACAGAACAGAACAGAACAGAACAGAGCAGAGCAGAGCAGAGCAGAGCAGGAGCAGGAGCAGGAGCAGGAGCAGGAGCAGGAGCAGGAGCAGGAGCAGGAGCAGGAGCAGGAGCAGGAGCAGGAGCAGGAGCAGGAGCAGGAGCAGGAGCAGGAGCAGGAGCAGGAGCAGGAGCAGGAGCAGGAGCAGGAGCAGGAGCAGGAGCAGGAGCAGGAGCAGGAGCAGGAGCAGGAGCAGGAGCAGGAGCAGGAGCAGGAGCAGGAGCAGGAGCAGGAGCAGGAGCAGGAGCAGGAGCAGGAGCAGGAGCAGGAGCAGGAGCAGGAGCAGGAGCAGGAGCAGGAGCAGGAGCAGGAGCAGGAGCAGGAGCAGAGCAGAGCAGAACAGAACAGAACAGAACAGAACAGAACAGAACAGAACAGAATACAATAGAATAGTAAGAATAGAACAGTTAACAATTATTCACCGAACCACGAACCTCATAAATGAAATGACAAGTTTAACATTAATATTAAGGTGTTCCTCCTAGCTATAGTGGCGAACCATACCAGACAAGTAGAGAAAACTCTACTTGGTCCGGCAGGGATGCGAAACCGCGACCTTCAGTTTACTAGACCGATGCTCTACCAACGGAGCTACAGGTCAAGTTGGGAGCCGAAGCTCCAACGATCTTTCGAACGATGTTACGCTATTTGATATTTCGAAACAGACTAGCAGTGGCGTGGTGGCAAGTTTCAGGCTGGGGTGGACAGATTAGCGTTGGCGCCCCCCCCCCCTCCTCCCTCCCCTAGGGACGTAACCAGGATTTTGAAAGGGGGGAGCCGAAATCGAAATACATTTTTAGGGGGTCCGGGGGCATGCTCCCCCGGAAAATTTTGAAATCGAGAGTCGCTGAAGTAATATTTCAAATCCGAGTTAGTGTTCTAGACGTGGTTTCTAAATCCTATGTGCTGTTAACGGCACATGGGATTTGGCAACCAAGTCTAGAACACTAACGAGGATTTGAAATGGCTTCTCACACATCATTAGATATTCATTGCAATGAGGGCCGAATCACAACAGACTAGTCGTTAAGCGCTTGCAGGGACAAGGGGAAATTTTGTTTTAAAACAGCCAGGAGTTTTGGTTCGCAAGACGTTGGATTTATTGGATGACATACATTATATTATGTTGAATAGCAGGATCAATTTAGCTAGGACTGATATTGAGCAGAGAAAATATAGATGACAATTGGAATAATGTAAAACTTTACAAACTAAAGAAGAGAGAAGATGTTAATGGTCGATGCCGGAGAAAACAAGGCGTGAGGTGACTGTCTTGTATACTTTTATATGTCCTTCTTAATATTATGAAACGTAGATGGATGTTTAAACTTCATTACTTCAATCAGTCTGCAAGCAACATCACTGTTTTAGTGCTTTTCGTAGGTTTCTGTCTGTCTGTCGTCGAATAACTTAAATTGCACCAACGTAAGTTTGGTTTCTTGTTAGTCTAATTTACTTGTAATATATGTATCGCATGTAGTCGCTTATATTGTGAAGCGCTGTTAGGTAAAAAAATCTGTTGTATTTGGAACTGGTTTCTATAGCGACAGAAAATTGTATTGAAAAATGATTTCTAAATACAGCGTACTGTATTTAGAAATGTTTTCTAAATACAGTTTACTGTATTTAGAAAACATTTCTAAATACAGTATTGAAATTTTAAATTAACATATGTATTGTTCTCGCACTTGAATTAATTGGTCTCTGGTTTAGACTGGGTTTCTGGGTAATAAGTACATGTGACGTAAATCAAGCAACAGGATTGGCCGAAATGCTATGAATTTCTAATGATGTGTGAGAAATGCCATTTCCTGGCTTTTAGAGGAAGATTTTACAGACTCTAAAGGTTAAAAAACGTCATATAAAATACTCAAAACACGCAAACGTCACAAAAGATACTCAAAATGCATACACTCAGTAGATTGAATACACTATTTACAGTGCATCAGTTTTGTAGTTACATATCTGTTGTTTTATATCTAAAGGGGGGGAGGGGTGCCCCGGCTCCCACGTGGCTACGTTCCTGCCCCTCAACAAAAAAAAATGACATTACTGTATTTGATAAATGATCACATTTTTTGTTTTTAAATAACTCAAGTAGCAATATGTAATATTACAACAAACAACCGGTTCTCTCAAAGGCGACGCCAATCCGAGCGGCGAAGTAGCGCCAAACATCTAGGGGGAGGGGCCCCGGGGGCATTCCCCCCGGAAAATTTTGAAATCTAGAGTCTCTGAAATGCCATTTCCAGCATTTTGGAATGAGAATTTACAGAATTCTGAAGATTATAAAACTTCATAGAAAACACAAAAGATTACAGATTTCAGATGTTTATATCCCACCATTGAAGCCTAGCTATACAAAGAAATAGGTTTATTTTGTTAAGTTTTGGCGCCCTTGCTAGTTTTGGCGCCCCTTCTGCAACCCCAGCTGGGAGGACCTTGGAAACCCCCCCCCCCCCCCCCCCACCCCACCCTGCCACCACGCCACCGCAGAATAGTTTCTTCAATATCTAGATAACAGTCTTCATACACGACGATTTCGAATGATTCGAAAATTTTCATTCGAAATTATCATGTATAAAGACTGTTCTCTAGATATTGAAGAAACTAGTCTGTTTCGAAATACCAAGTAGCCTTAGTGCTCTCCTTCGACCTTCAGCTCCCAACTTGACCCGGGGTCAATTAGAGCTTTCTCTACTTGTCCGGTATGGTTCGTAACTGGGAGTAACAGCTTAATATTATTCTCAACCCGAGTTCACTATCCGACAATAATCATGCGAAAGTTTAACATTCTTATATATTTCGGTACTTTCATACAAGACAGGACCTCTATCTACTTGGCGTACTCGATATTTGTCGACAAAACAGTTTTTACAACTTTTGAATATATTCGCTTGAAAATTGTAAAGAAACATACCTGAGGACACTCATTCTACTTAATTTTGTTGAGTTTCCTCGTTATTCTACTTCATCAACCTTGTTTATCCACAAAATCTCCTGCTTCGGTAAACAAAGCAAAACTGAAGAAAAGGTTGATGGCACATGATAAACAATCGCTCACAAAAAATGAGATTGTAATTACTTTTCTTCAAATTTGGTGTAGATATTCTCCATAGGCATAAGCGAATTCATTTTCTTATTCAAAAATGTCAAACTGAACAATTTTTCATTACTTTCGGGCCAATTTTTTCGTGATTTCATCACTCGTATATAAATTTTAGCGGACGCCATCTTTGGCTTAGTTTCCATGTTTTGCATTGCTTGCAGCGTGAATATGTCGTGGCTTCTGATTAGTTGGGATAGGAATATTCCAGGTGTGGGGTAGGGTGCGCTAAGGTGTGGTGGGGTGGGGTAGGGTGGGGTAGGGTGGAGTATGGTGAAGTAGAATGGAGTAGGGTGGGGTAGGGTGGAGCAGGGTGGGGTAGAGTGGAGTATGGTGGAGTAGGGTGTAGGGTGGAGAAGGGGGAGTAGGGTGGAGTAGAATGGAGGCGAATGGAGTAGAATGAAGTAGAATTTTGTGGAAAGGAGTGGAAAGGAGTGGAAAGGAGAGGAAAAGAGTGGAAAGGAGTGGAAAGGGGTGGAAAGGAGTGGAAAGGAGTGGAAAGGAGTGGAAAGGAGTGGAAAGGAGTGGAAAGGAGTGGAAAGGAGTGGAAAGGAGTGGAAAGGAGTGAAAAGAAGTGGAATGGAGCGGAATGGAACGGAATGGAACGGAATGGAGTGGAATGGAGTGGAATGGAGTTGAGTGGAACGGAGTGGAACGGAGTGGAACGGAGTGGAGCGGAATGGAGTGGAATGGAGCGAGTGAAGTGGAGTGGAGTGGAGTGTTGTGGAGTGGAGTGGAGTGTTGTGGAGTGGAGTGGAGTGTTGTGTTGTGGAGTGGAGTGGAGTGGAGTGGAATGGAGTGGAATGGAATGGACTGGACTGGAAGGGAGTGGAAGAGGAGTAGAAGGGAGTGAAAGGGAGTGGAAGGGAGTGGAAGAGAGTGGAAGGGAGTGGAAGGGAGCGGTATGGAGTGGAAGGGAGTGGAAGGGAGTGGAATGGAGTGGAATGGAATAGGATGGAATGGAATAAGCGGGAGCACGGGCGCGGCCATGGGAATGGGGATGGGAGTGGCAATGGAAGGGAAATTTGAATTCGAACAGAAAGGGAATAGATTGGGAATATAATTGAAAAAGAATAGAAATAGGAATAGAAAGGAATGGAATAGGAATAGAAATAGGGGTAGGGGAAGCGTTGGGAAAGCGTAGGTGTAGCGTATGATTTGCGGTAGGGGTAGGCGCAGGAAAAGGAATAGGAAAAGAAATAGGAGTAGGATTAGGGAGAGGAATGGAATAGGAAAAGGAATAGGAATAGTAATAGCAATCCACGAGCCCATGCGCAGGGCCGAATGCCCCGAGCCCGGTGAGGGTGCTAATCTCGACACGCATGGAGTTATTTTCCCCGAGCCCGGACGTAGGGCCGAAGGCCCGGAGCCCGGTGTTGGTGCTAATCTCGACTCGCATGGAGTCATTTTAGACGCGTGGACAAGCGTGATATCTGAACAGATTTCTGTGATCTGAATATTTATTTATTTCTATGCATTGTACTTTCACTTGCGCGGTAAGGGTGGTGGGGCACTGGGAACAATAAGATCTACTCCTGAGAAAAAAACACACTTTGTTCTTGAATCTTGACAAAAAGACTTCAGAAAACGCTTTTTTTGGATACGTATACCCCGTTCAAAATGACAGAAACAAATCAACGTTTACGTATAAAGCAGGACAACATCCTTAATACTAGAAGAAAACCCGTCAAGCTGAAACTCGAAAGGAGGAAAAACCACTAGCGATAATCCAACGAAGAAAAAGGCCATAATGATTAAGCTTTATACTGTATTAAATCACGAACATTTAGTAGCAATTTTGTTCGAGTTTCTCCGTTTTTAATATATTCTGTCACTGTTACAGTAATTTTGTTTTCGATTTCGTGTGTCCTTATTAAAGTATTTTAATCGTATCCGTTATGTTTTCGCTTGCCCGTTGTTGGATGGCGTCTTATATTTCTCCTATTAAATATTTTTCTTCTATATGGTAAAACCAATTCTACAGTATGGTAAAACTTACCGTAGCTTGTTTGTAATTTGGCATAAAAATCGGCGAAGGATCGAGCAAGTTTTCGTCTGTTAAACATATAAATGCTGCATGTTGAAATATTACAGATGTAAAGACTGCATGAAAACAGTTTTTTCAGATGAAAACAGTTTTGAGACGAAACTTGTTTCTGCTATTTTATAAATTAGTTTGAAATGCCTATGTTCAATACCTTTGAAAAATACAAATATTTTTACATGCTTTGTAAACATGGAAAGAAAATATAACCCTAATATTTTGCTTATATTTTGACGTTTGCTTCATAGCTCAGTGATAAGACAGTTCGCACGCAAAATGGTCGGGTTCAAACCGTGGTGGCGACCTGCGTTTTTTTTTTCATCTCAATTTTTTTTCTGAATATTGTCTTGCAAATTTTCTTTGTTATTTATTATCTTTTTCTTTTAAAATTAGAGTTAAACAACTTTTTTTTATTTCAAATATTATACTTTGAATTGTTCCAACGGCTATTTCCAGGCTCCCAATGATAAAGAGCGCGAAGGTGTTTTTCTAATCGGAGGGTATATACAAAGGATATTCACAAAAATTCGTGTAAAAGAGGGCGAGGGGTTGTTGTGTTAAAATATTTCTAGTACGTGCGTGAACTAGCGTGATATGCGAACAAATTTCTGTGATCTGAATATCTATTTGTTTCTATGCATGGTACGTTTATTTGCGCGGTAAATATTGTGGCGCACTGCATAGGAACAACATAATCTAATCTTGGCAAAACAAACTTGAACAACATATTTTGTTCTTGAAAAAAAGACGGTTTTAGGAATAGCTTTTCTGGGATACGTATAGCCCGTTCTAAAGGACAGAAACAAATCACGTTTACGTATAAAGCAGAACATATAGTTAATAGAGAATATACATGATTTGGAAGGTCAACAAAAGTCGTTGCTTTATGTTTTTGTTCAGGTTTATGAAAATTTTTGCACTTTCACGGTTATACTGAACATATTGTGTTTTCTGTATAATGAAGCAGTCGTCCAATACCAACGTTAGGGTTCAATCACTCAACCGCACTATTTAAATATTGATAAACCTAAAACAAAGGATTTCGCACCTTCATATACATACCTTTCAACATGAATCGTAGCTTGATTGTTAACCGCTTTGAGTTTGCCGCGTTTCCAAACCATGTATATTTTCTGTTAACTATGAGAAGAACAACATCCTCACTAGAAGAAAACCCGTCACATCAAAACTCGAAAGGAGGAAAAAGCAAAAGCGAAAAAACCAACCCGAAGAAAAAGGCCGAAAAGTTTAAAATATAGATCGGCCGCGTTCACTAATATTAAAATCACGAATATTTAGTAGCAATGCTGTTCGAGTTTCCTTGTTTTTAATATATCCTGTCACCGTTACAGTAATTTTGTTCTTTTATTTTGTGTGTCCTTGAAGTATTTCAAACGTATCTGTTATGTTTTTGCTTTCCCGACATGTTTTACTTGTTGCTGCCGTCTTATCCTTTTAAATATTTTTTCTTTTGGTAAAATCACTTGTAACTTTAATAGGCTACGTTTACACGGTACCGGCGCTGATCTTCGTGCCGTATTTCTTTCCTGTCTCATTTAGATTGTTCTTTATTATTTGCAGTCCTGCGTTTGTGTGAGACAGCACCATTGCTTGATCATCTGCGAATCTGACCCCAAGCACAAATTCACCCCCGACGTTAATTCCATCTGTGTTACTCTCCATTGGAGCATAGTCCTCAGAATTATATTGTCTGGAGACGCGGCGAACATGAAAGCGGCTAACAATTAGCTGCACAACTTTTGTTTTAGGCCTACTACGTTCATTAATATTTGTAAAGCTGCTATTGGTTGATTGCTTCATTATACCAAAAATACAATGTGTTCAGCAAGCGCTAAGGTGAAATAAGGTGCACAAACGTGAACAAAATCCTGGAAAAATAAGGTGCACAAACGTGAACAAAAACCTGGAAATAAGACTTTGGCCGCGTTTCTAGATAATTTATTTCTAGGGGTTATGACAGGAGTGTGGTGAATTTAATTGAATTTAATTAAAGGTGCGTTTGCTTGGAACAATTTTGGATTAGGAAGATTAAGAATAACTTTCGTACGCAAACACTAGTTTAGAAGCTCTTTTTAAGCAGGAATTCTCGAAAGGCCATTTGTTAAGCTCTTTCATTAACCAGAATAACCGATATATCGTTCGGGAAAACGAGAAATCAGACTATTCAGAAATATTTTATATACTGGAAATACATGAATGCAACAACCCCTTGCCCGTTTTATATCATTATATGCATTTTGTAACACCACCCCTAATTTATGTTTTCTGTTGTATTAATGACAAACAAAAAACACCCCAGAAAATTATGGTTATGTATTGACACACCGAAAGAACATGCAAAGTCAATATTTAATAAAAAAAAAACGAGATCAACCAAATGACAAATTTTCTTTCAAAAATAGACGTAAATAGTATGGCTAAGAAAAGACACAATGCCAACGTCGTAGCGTTCAAAGACAATTCTAGACAAGATATTATTTATATTGATTTTCATTTTCAAGATTTCTTCCGTTTTAACTCAGCTAAACTAGCAAATACAAATCTCCTACCGTTAAACTTTCTTCTGCTTTTGTCACGACAAACACTGCCAATTCAATATACTATTTTCAGATTGTTTTTCTCGTTCGCGGTTTTTTTACTTTTTTCGTCGACAAATATAAATACGACAATGGCATCATTCAGTTCTCTTCATGACCTTAAAAGCCGTTTGTTTCAAAATTTCTTCATCGTTCTCTCTCGAATTAAGTAGAATACACCAGAGCAGAATTCTTTACCGGCTTTGAACAGTTTCAGGACACATCCTTGTTCTTTCAGTTACATTTCGGTTGGCATTGGAGTGGAGTGGAGTGGAGTGGAGTGGAGTGGAGTGGAGTGGAGTGGAGTGGAGTGGAGTGGAGTGGAGTGGAGTGGAGTGGAGTGGAGTGGAGTGGAGTGGAGTGGAGTGGAGTGGAGTGGAGTGGAGTGGAGTGGAGTGGAGTGGAGTGGGTGGGTGGGTGGAGTGGAGTGGCGTGGAGTGGCGTGGCGTGGCGTGGCGTGGAGTGGGAGGGAGGGTGGAGTGGAGTGGAGTGGAGTGGGTGGGTGGGTGGGTGGGTGGGTGGGTGGGTGGGTGGGTGGGTGGGTGGGTGGGTGGGTGGGTGGGTGGGTGGGTGGGTGGGAGGGAGGGTGGGTGGGTGGGTGGAGGGAGGGAGGGAGGGAGTGGAGTGGAGTGGAGTGGAGTGGAGTGGAGTGGAGTGGAGTGGAGTGGAGTGGAGTGGAGTGGAGTGGAGTGGAGTGGAGTGGAGTGGAGTGGAGTGGAGTGGAGTGGAGTGGAGTGGAGTGGAGTGGAGTGGAGTGGAGTGGAGTGGAGTGGAGTGGAGTGGAGGGAGTGGAGTGGAGTGGAGTGGAGTGGAGTGGAGTGGAGTGGAGTGGAGTGGAGTGGAGTGGCGTGGGTGGCGTGGCGTGGCGTGGCGTGGAGTGGAGTGGGTGGAGTGGAGTGGAGTGGAGTGGAGTGGAGTGGAGTGGAGTGGAGTGGAGTGGAGTGGAGTGGAGTGGAGTGGAGGGAGTGGAGTGGAGTGGAGTGGAGTGGAGTGGAGTGGAGTGGAGTGGAGTGGAGTGGAGTGGAGTGGAGTGGAGTGGAGTGGAGTGGAGTGGAGTGGAGTGGAGTGGAGTGGAGTGGAGTGGAGTGGAGTGGAGTGGAGTGGAGTGGAGTGGAGTGGAGTGGAGTGGAGTGGAGTGGAGTGGAGTGGAGTGGAGTGGAGTGGAGTGGAGTGGAGTGGAGTGGAGTGGAGTGGAGTGGAGTGGAGTGGAGTGGAGTGGAGTGGAGTGGAGTGGAGTGGAGTGGAGTGGAGTGGAGTGGAGTGGAGTGGAGTGGAGTGGAGTGGACCAAAGCGAAGTGAAGTGAAGTGAAGTGAAGTGAAGTGAAGTGAAGTGAAGTGAAGTGAAGTGAAGTGAAGTGAAGTGAAGTGAAGTGAAGTGAAGTGAAGTGAAGTGAAGTGAAGTGAAGTGAAGTGAAGTGAAGTGAAGTGAAGTGAAGTGAAGTGAAGTGAAGTGAAGTGAAGTGAAGTGAAGTGAAGTGAAGTGAAGTGAAGTGAAGTGAAGTGAAGTGAAGTGAAGTAAAGTGAAGTGAAGTGAAGTGAAGTGAAGTGAAGTGAAGTGAAGTGAAATGAGGTGAAATGAAGTGAAGTGAAGTGAAGTGAAGTGAAGTGAAGTGAAGTGAAGTGAAGTGAAGTGAAGTGAAGTGAAGTGAAGTGAAGTGAAGTGAAGTGAAGTGAAGTGAAGTGAAGTGAAACAAAGTGAGCTAAAGTGAAAGGAAGTGAAGTGGAACTCAACAAAACGGGTCAATTAAATTAAAGTTTTGCTAGGTAAGTTGACAGAATTATTCTCAGATACAGATTTAGTTGAGAGTTAAGTCAATGCGAAGCTTAAGCTCAACCACAGTTAACAGTGGCTTAAAAAGTCGAAAGTGAATGACAATTGCTGTGAGTATTCTCATTGACTCCGACTTGATGAAATCGCGCCCTTATAGCGGGAAGATATAGAAAGAGTAGTCCCTGGGGACAGGGTGGGGCTGAGATGATAATGAACACATAGGTAAGCTATAAATAGGGGCAGTTATGGGTATTCAACCACACTTGGGCTAAAAAAGCGGGGAAGAAAGGACAAAAGTACAATCCAAAGATTTTCAGGCGACCGCCCACCCACCTCCCCTGTAGGCCAACAGTGACCACGCGACCGAACGCCCCGCGTTCAACCGTTCGCGGATTCTATTCCCGCAACTCTCATTTAATCACGAGTCAATAATAATAACTAGAAATACATGAACGCAACAACCCCTCGCCCGCTAGACTTGGATCAAGTGTGTCTCTCGAGGGGATGAGGTTGAGCGCGCGGAGAATGGGGTTTACATGCTTTTTTGAAACACCCCCCACCCACGCCCTGATGAAAATAAGCACTCCTGATTATACAGCCAATATAAAAACAAACAAATATAAAAACAAATGATATTAAATCCTTGGGATATTAAATTATAGAATTTATGGATAGGTCGATAGGATGACAAAACTGATATAAATCATTTAACGAAAGTTGGACATATCAAAGCAAAACTTAGATTTCATTATTAAATTCCGGTTGTAAAACATATATTGTTTTTAGGAGGTTTCAAAAGGGATTATTTCTAGCAAGCCTTTAAATGGCTTCTCTATGCATGTACATTTTGCAAAGGCAGAATTAAAAGTTGACAGCTCAAGAATTACATTTATAATAGAGTCTGAGATAAAAACAATTCAGTAGAATCGGATTCCAGAAAGAAGTATTAAACAGACAACGTTTCAGTCGAAAATTTGGAATCACAGCCAAGAAATCCGACAAAGCCCACGTCAACCACGGTTAATATAAGCGTGATATAAGCCTAAGTGTTTTAAGCATAGTCAATCGAGATATGGTCTGGAAACTCAGCTAAAGTCTTTGGTCTATCTTTTTGTGCATTTTTGTGCACAGTGCACGGTCACTGAACACATTATATTTTAGTATAATGAACGAATTGTCCAATAGCAAGGTTTCAGTTCAATCACTCAACCGTGCTATTTAAATATTAATAAACCTAAAACAAAGGTTGTGCACGGTGTAAGTTACGGTTCAACATAAAATCACAGCTCATTATAGGAGCTTTGAAGTTTGCCGAGTTTCCAGACCATATCTCGATTGACTATGTTTTAAGTTAGCTTTAGTTAAGCTGACTTATGGTTAATTTGGACGAGCAAAGGGAAAGCACGAAAACGTGAAGCTGTATATTGTTTTAGGACATAAGGACAAAATACAAATCCCCTACCGTTATAAACTTGAAAGATTTTGAGACCACTGAGTGACGACAAACACTGCAATTCAGATCGAGGTTTTGTTTACCATACGGCGTTTGGTTTCTTCAGGTCCTATCGTTTCGCTTCAAAATATATTAAACCGCCTGTTTGTATCCTTTTCTTCGTTGTTCTCTTTTAATTTAAGCAGAGCAGGCTCCATTTCGTAATAAACGAAAGGAAAAATAATACTGACAGATTTAGTTTTCTGCATCGCTAGTCACCAGTGTCCAACAATTCTTACCGCGTGACACCGTACCAAACATATATATATATATATATATATATATATATATATATATATATATATATATATATATATATATAAATAAATAAACTATTTCCGAGATTACGTCTCCCTCGCTTTTTCTCCACGCGTGTAAAATGGACTCCATGCATGTCGAGATTAGCACCCTCACCGGGCTCCGGGCCTTCGGCCCTCCGCCCGCTCGGGGATAATAATAATAATAATAATAATAATAATAATAATAATAATAATAATAATAATAATAATAATAATTCAGATTTATTAAAAACCGATATTGTAAGGTTAAATTACAGCAGTAGTAGTTAAAAAGTTTACATATTTATGAAAAATTCTAATTTATGCATATTATTTTCAATTACTTCTTAAAACACTTTGAGGGAAAAACAAATTTTTAAAACGTTCAGTCTTACATAAATAATGGTTATAAAATGAGGATGCATAGGTATAAACTTTTATAAATAATACATTATTATCCTACTTGCGTCTTTTTCTATTAGATTCATGCGACAACCCATTGGCTTTAGGAATGGAAAGTGGCAAAATTCTAAATGGTGCCATCACTGCATCATCAACTTATAGCTCCCACCATCTTCCCCATTTTGGCCGCTTGAGGAAAAGGCATGGCTATTGCGGGTGGCTGTGTAAAAGAGATACTACAAGTTCTTGGCTGCAGGTCAACTTGGGTAAAAGAACTGTTGTGACAGCGGTCGCCACCCAAGGAAGATGTAACTATGACCAATGGGCGAAGAGTTACGTCATTTGGTACAGCGATGATGCTGTAAATTGGACATATTACAAGGAATCGGGCTCCACAAAGCCAAAGGTCAGTCTAATTTCCACGATGTACCGAGGTCACAATTCGCCGAGGTCACGATGCACCGAGGTCATGATGCACCGAAGTCACCATGCACTGAGGTCACCATGCACCGAGGTCACGATGCCCTGAGGTTACTATGCATCGATGTCACTATGCACTGAGGTCACCATGCACCGAGGTCACGATGCACTGAGTTCACGATGCATCGAGTTCACAAGGCACCGAGGTTACCATGCACCGAGGTCACCATGCACCGAGGTCACTCTTTACATATCCAAGCGAATACCACGCTACGGTGATTAATTCTATAATAGATTAACTGGTCACGTTGTACAAATCTAGCGTTCTGATTGAATAATTTACTGTAAATTGTTCAATCAGAACGCTAGATTTCTACCACGTATACCTCAACTGTAAATTGTTCAATCAGAACGCTAGGTTTGTACCACGTGACCAGTCAATTTATTTGCAAGTAATACTTCGCATTTCACTTGAATAAACTAATTGGGAGCACTATTATTTTTGCAGGTATTCACTGGTAACACTGATCGAAACACAGTCGTCACTAATTCATTTCAGTCTCCAATCACTGCGCAGTACATGCGGATTACACCAAAAAGCTACAATGCATACGCTGTCATGAGAGTCGAGTATTATGGCTGCCGTTGAACTATCTGAAGGATTTCACTACAAGTGTTTGCGTCTTCCGTCTTGACTTTTAAAGTAGTTTAGTTTTCAAATAATATTTGCATAATTATTTACGCTGCTAGGGCTGTAATTTGTTCACTAGTAATTATGTACTAGTGGCTTGAATGTAATCACTATTTTTTAATTAATGGTAATCGTAAATATAGTTACAGATTTTTGGGACATGTAACTGTAGTTATGACGTTTTTATATGCATGCCGGTATGCCACACTAATTCCTAACTAGTATAACGCATACTCAGACTTTTTTTCTCCTAATAATTCTAACTAACGTCTATTAATTTAATCATTTATTATATGCAAGACAAAATTACTACATTCTGATTGGTTGAGAGGAGTACAATTATTTTATTAATTATATACCCTTCTGTAATCAGGCCCAAATGCTGCAATTTCATTGGTTTCAAGGAGTGCGATGAGAGGTAGAGGTAGAGGTAGAGGTAGAGGTAGAGGTAGAGGTAGAGGTAGAGGTAGAGGTAGAGGTAGAGGTAGAGGTAGAGGTAGAGGTAGAGGTAGAGGTAGAGGTAGAGGTAGAGGTAGAGGTAACCTCTACCTCTACCTCTACCTCTACCTCTACCTCTACCTCTACCTCGAGCCTCTGGCACTCGGGTATTTCTTAAATATTTTAGTCAGTAAAATAGCAACACTCGGTGAAATACAGTATTGGCTTAAACTGCATGAGTGTGTTTATAAATACATGCGTATATTAACACGCTATAAAGTAAAGACAAACAGCACTAAATTACTCACATTTTTGTTCCTTGTCATGCTTTATCAATAACTCGCGGTTTTACCTCACATGTAATTGTATGAACTCTTCATAAATTAACTTTATTATTAAAAAAACACCTCGCCGAGTCTCCGTATATTAAAAGAAATGGCCGCCTGACATTTTTATTTTTTGCGGGCCATGTTGAGTACCCTGGTCCCAGAGGTCCTACGCCGCCCGCTCCCCCCCCCCCCCCCGAAATGCTGAAAGCGGCGAGAGAACCTCTGGTCGAACTGGCCGTTTCTTTGATCGCTCCGAGCCAATGAAGTCGCTAGGGTCAGATCTTGACCCCATTTTCTGATTGGCTAAGAGAACTGTTAGGGGGGGGGGTTCGATTAAAAAAATAATTACAACTACAACTCAAAGGTGGAGGCGTGAAGAAATATACTGCACCTTGTAAGGCGTTTGTAGCATCGTTATGTTAAAATCGCCGGAGCAAAATTGCAAAACAAAGCCGTAAAGAACAAGAACTAACGAATAGCGTTGCTGGTGCACATTTCCGGGTCGTACCTTGGTACACCGAGTTTGCAGTGCGTGAGAGGTATAAATATTATTTCAGTGCGTAGACTAAACTATTATTTCTCTTACTCAAGAAATATTTCGACGTTGCCATACGGATTGGGCGATCGAGTATTAATCTGCCGCCGATCTATAGTTTATATATATACCAAGAACGTCGTTCAGCAAGCGTTTTCAATATTCTCTAGTGGGTTCGCCGTGACATCCAAGTATGACTTTTTTAAATTTGAATACAGTTGTTGCATAAAATCAACTTGTTATATCATTCTGTGATTGTAATTTATAAATCATATCGCTAATTTTATTACGAATATAATGACGGCGTCACAATGCCAAAAGCAAGGCGCCATGCATTTGTATTAACCACCAACGAATTGATAGCTGTTTATTTTTTTAACTCCTATTTTGACCTCATCCAGTCATCTCATGCATGCTAAAGAATAAAAATCCGTTGTTTATGAACACTCTAAAGAAGATAACGTGAACTAACACTGATTTGAAAAAACTTGCACGGAAAAATTAAAGAATATTTGGCGCGTACGTCACAAGCAAATTATTCACCCGCATTGATTCAAAAGCAAACAACGTAAACAACTGATAATGGCGCTTTATTTGTGTCAATTGCTTTTACTTTCCCTGTATGATTTGGCTGCGGCGTATTTTCTCTCGTGTCATTACATGAAAAAGTTCAAAACGTCTGGTTATATATTTACCTCCTAAAGCCCCCAAACACAAATCTAGAATAATGCATATTATTTCTTTGTGAACGGGTGACATTTTTGCGTTGTAGTTGTACACATATAAAATTCGGTTTCGTTTTCGCAATTTTTCTGAATAGAAGCGGTATAGAAGCTAAAGCGCCATGGGGAAAAAATTCTGCCCTATGGATAAGAATTTTCCTGTTAATGTGAGCTTGCAAGTGATTTTGAAACGATCAAACGAATAAATAATTTGATCACTGAAGCGGTCGGGCGAGTCATTCAGCGCAACTAATAAATTGTCTTGTCTCGTGGGCTGTTGGGTTTTTTTCCTTGCTCGACTGGTAAAACGGCCAAATTTCTAGACTTTTATAGTTTATTTCTCCTAATAAACAAAAATTTCTGTTAGTGGTGCAAAAAGTTTTAACCCCCCCCCCCCCCCGGTCCATTTAATTAAATTACTGCAACATCAAAGTGAGATTAGTAGCGTCTTCGACCAGAGGTTCTCTCGCCGCTTTCAGCATTTCGTGGAGGGTACATGTTGAGAGGCCTAGGCCTAGAACCCAAAAGTCGGGCTACATGAAGTATTACTGTCAAAAACAAAGAAGACGCGATATGACCTGATTACAGAAGGATATATAATTAATGGGAAATAGAACGAGTAGAGTCGTGCTATTAATGCCAAATCATACTCGTGATTAAAAAATCAACCTCCCGCTTCGCGGTTGGTCGATTTTGTAATCACTCATGATTTTGGCATTAATAACACTCCTCGTCGTTCTATTACCCACTAATTGTACTTGGTAACGATGTTGACAATAAAATTCAAAATGGCGGCCAATTCTGCAATGGAAAGTTTTCACATTTCCAACAACTTGTGGTACACTATGAACTAAAAATTCCATGTAAGTATTTTGAAATGAGTACGGAGAACACCCAGAATGAAAATGTTTCTTGTCAAGTAATGAAACAAGATGTTTTTGAGGGTGTAATTGAGTACGAAGCGTACGTGTCGTAATTTTGTCATGCATATAATGAGTAATCATATGATTTTTCTCGTACAATTAAGGATTTACACTACTCGTGATATTTGAAGATTTTGCTAAATTGAACTCGCCTAGCACCTCATGCAATATTGGCAAAAATTTTCAAATATCAATTACTTGTAGTGTAAATCCTTATACTCGCTATCATGCATATGATTACCTTTACTAATAAATAACAGTTTGTTTATACTGTAAGTATTAATATTGTGTAACTCAAATCTTTGTTCTTTTGCAATTCGTGTGCACTCTACACTAGCTGGTTGCCAAATTAATGAGCCACCCAAAGGAAGCTAGACAGTTTTATCAGACAAAATTCATAAAATTAAAACGCTATACTAAATCACTTTTTTCAGAATGTCTAGAATAAATCATGTTTAACAATAAAATTTCTAGCGTATCGATAAGTTTTGGGAAGAGTGAAAGAGAACCAGACCCTTGAACTGGCTTCGACCACCCTTCTTATGCGTTTGCATGCAGTCAACAAGACTACTAGAAATACATGAATGCAACAACCCCTCGCCCGCTTTTATTAAATGGTTTTTTGAAACATCCACCCACCCACCTACCATGATTAAAATAAGCACATCTGATATACAGCCAATAATAGCCCAATATAAAAACAAACAGATATAAAAACAAATAATCCTCAAGATAAGTCTATAATTTATAAGATGACTAAACTGATTTAACATTTCAAAGCAAAACTTATAGATTTCATTATTAAATTCTGGTTGTACAAAATATGTTTTTAGGAGGTTTCAAAAGGGATTATTTTTAACAAGCTTTAAATGGCTTCCCCTTGCATACATGTTTTGCAAAGGCAGAATTAAATGTCAACAGCTCAAAAATTACATTTATAAAAGAGTCCAAGATAAAAACAATTCGCTAAACAGACAACGTTTCAGTCGAAAATTTGGAAAAACAGCCAAAAAAATGGCCAAAGCCCATGAGTATTTAATAACAAAAGGTGATTGCAATGCCAATAAAATCATCACGTGTACATAAGCTTATAAAGGTAGTGTTTTAAGTTAGCTTTAGTTAAGCTGATTTATGGTTTGGACGAGCAAAGGGAAAGCACGAAAACGTGAAGCAGTATATTGTTTAGGTTAAGCGAAAACTTTAAAACAAAATCCTACCGTTAACTTTTGACCACGGAATCACTGTAATTCAGATCGAGTTTTTGTCTACCATACGTCGTTTGGTTTCTTCAAGTTCTCTGGTTTCTCTTCAAGATATATTAAACGGGTTGTTCGTATCCTTCTTTTCTTCGTGCTCCATTTCGTTTCGTTTAAATAAACGAAAGCAAAATACTATTTCATTTGCTTGAGAGTTTATAGTTTTCTGCATCGCTAGTCACCAGTGTCCAACAATTCATACCGCGTGACACCGTCCCGAACATATATATATATAAACTATTTCCGAGATTACGTCTCCCTTCCCTTTTTCTCCACGCGTGTAAAATGGACTCCACGCATGTCGAGATTAGCACCCTCACCGGACTCCGGGCCTTCGGCCCTCCGCCCGGCTCGGGGATAAATCAACATCTTTGTTATTTTCATACACTTTGAGATATAGGAATTAAGATCAAATATAGAACTTCTCGTAGAACTCCATCGGATTCTTAAAACTTTACAAAAAAACTTGCAGAAATATAGGTGCTTTGTTAATTTTGGCTATCAGTGTACGTTCCATTTGAAAAACACCAACTGAAAAATTCCAAGACGACTTTCAAGGAACCACATTTCCAGACCTGGAATTTTATATTTTCGAAATAACACATTCTTGTCTGGCGTGAAAACCACTCACAGCAGGTGGTCTCAGCAAATTTGTGAATTAGCATGCCATAATAACAGAAAAATAATACCACAATATATCATTTGAATCGTTTTCATTTTCAACTATTCAAATTTTGGGTTGTCGGGTCCTGTCAGACAACCCATTTTGCAAATTATGCTAATTTATGCTAATTATTATTTAAAATATTATTATAATCTATAACAAAATGTTAAATATTTAAACAATAAATGACTTTAGGACCAAACTTTGGAGAAGTAGAATGAATTGAAAAGCACCATTTCACAAATTCAAATTGAAAAAATTAAAGCAATATAATAAAACGTGAATATTATATTGATTTTTTAGTATTTTCCATTGGGTGACCCCCCGTGGTGCCGTCGAGCGGGATCATCACTTATTTTGGAAATTTGCAAAATAAAACAGAATTATACAAGAACATACGACCATAATACATCATTAAGATCGTTTCTAAGTCAGCTATTCAGATTTGTTGTTATTTTGCATGATATTTACGCCTGTTTCCCATTACAACGCCGACAAGTCTAGGCAAATTTTGTTCGAAAAATGGCCGATCGGCCAAGTTCGTTTTCGTCAAATTTTACCAAATTGTTGCTAATCCGGCCCGGAGCCCGGTGAGGGTGCTAATCTCGACACGCGTGGAGCCATTTACACGCGTGGACAAACGTGATATGCGAACGAATTTCTGTGATCTGAATATTTATTTATTTGTATATGTGTGTGGACGGACCATGCGCGGTTAAGATTGTGGGGCACTGGGGACAATATAGTTCTTGACAAAAAGATTTGAGAAAGGAGTTTTTGGGAAACGTGTATCACTTTTGAAAGAATAGAAACAAATCAACGTCTACGTATAAAGCAAAACAACGTCTTGAGTAGAAGGAAACCTGTCAAACCGAAACTCAAAAGGAGGAGAAAGCAAGAGTGAAGCTTGAAAACCGACGAAGAAATAAAGGCCGGCGAAACGGTTTAAGTTTACGGTAAAAATATAGAGCAGCCGCTGTCAGTAATCACGAACATTTAGTAGCAAAACTGTTCGAGTTTCCCACTTTCCTTACGTATATCCTATCACTTGTGTGTCCTTAAAATTTTATCTGTGGCTGTCGTCTTAATATCTTTTTTCAAATAGTTTTCTTATTGTCAAAACCACTTGTGACTAACGTAGCTTGTCCATAATTTGGCATAAAAATCGGAAAAGGAGCATTTTTTCTTCTGTAAAACGTACAAATGCTGTTGAAATATTTATTAACATGTAGGTGAAAACAATTTCAGCATTTTGAAATGTCATAAAAGAATATTGCCATGGCAGGCTGCCAGGTTTGAAAAACTTTTTCAGATGCTGTAGCGATGTTTTTTGTAAACATGGAAAGAAAGAAGTGTACAGTATAACCCTAATATTTTAACAAAATTTTCCCGCCTGCCTCGGTAGTCTGGTGGTTAACATAGTCGACTTGCACGGTAATATGGTCGAGTTCAAACCCTGGAAGCGACGTGCAATTTCCTTTATATCAATATTTTTCACGAAATATCATCCTTAAATTTTTCTTTGTTCCTCGTTACCTTTTCCTTTAAAAAATAGATTTATTAAAACTGCAGGTTTTTTTATTTCAAATATTCTACTAGAAATAAAACTATATTTTAATCAACAGGAGTGGCTATTTCCAGTCCCCCAATAAAAAAGAGCGCAAGGGGGAATATCAGGAGGTATTTACAAACAGGGGCGGATTCAGACAGTTGCAAAGGTTGCTTGAGCAACAGTCAGATTTTTACTGAAACAGATTTTGATCAAAGATCTGACTTCTTAAGAAATATTAATTCAATTCATCGGTCTTAATTCATCATTGATTCAACAGTCTTGATTTATCCTGTTTTATAACCACAGCTGCAAAGAAACAGATAAATACACACGCGAAGTAATTTACCTGTGTCTCCTAGATCATTTTAGGTCGTCTTATCAAATCTAATCCCTTACATTGTGAGTTACTTGAAGTAGTCACAAGGATCGTTCGCTGACCTGCCAGCACATGCAAGTGCGAAAGCTGTTAGCCTGCAACCGTGAATTCAAACTGGCGGTTGCAAGCCAATGAGAAGAGATCTCTGACGGTTGCAAGCCAATGGCATTTCTTCTTGACTAATTCTGACGGTTGCAAGCCAATAGGGTTGCTTCTTGACTAACGCAGGAGACAGCGATTGCTCGCACAGCGGCGGTGATCGAGATATAGATGTAAGAAGCGTGTGCTGGTTCATGTCTTGGTAAACATATTATAAACTTTAATTCTACTCTGCGGTTGGTACTGAAAATGTTTTCCTTGTTCACTGGAATAGAAGATTACCCGACGATATGATTGGATAAGTACAATGAGTACAGTGATGGAAGAAGGTAAATTGATAAATCACAATCTATTTATATCGTTACGTTAAGTTTTGCAAACAGTTTAATAGAGCTTGTTTCCTGTAGAATTGCTATGCATACTGCCTTACTTCTAAAATAAAATAAACTATGCGATCACGGCAATTTGTAAACAACTATCACAATGAGAGCGATCGCCGAGATAGAAAATCGGCGATCATTACAATTACAGTTCTACGATCGCAGTTCAATGTGAATTATATGATCGTTGCTATCGCCAACACAGTCTTTCAATTTTGAGGGCTCGTACAGACAATGTATAATATGGAAACCTCACTTCAATGTTATAAGACAATTTTACACGTGTAATATCATATTTGCGTCTTGTTGCTTTTTATTTGATCCCCGCGTGCTGCAGAATTTGTTTAAAACATCCACTCAGGATGCAGGAAATGGCATTAGCAGGTGTAAAATTTCAAAAAATTTCCGGGGGGCGCGCCACCGGCCCCCCTAAATTTGGTGTCGTCCCATATTTGCAACCGTCAGATTTTCGTCTGGATCCGCCCCTGACAAAAATTCATGCAAAAGCGGGCGAGGGGTTATTGCGTTCATGTATTTCTAGTCTACGAAATAATTACATCAAACAAATGCTTATACTTACTTTAGGAGCTGTTACAGCAAAAAATTTGGTTGGTTTCGCTTATATATTGACCAAAAAAAGCCATTTTCTTCTTGTTGTTTCGCCACGCTGTACCAAATTCCCGGTGTCGTATTTCATCGCTCAGAGATCGGGTAGTACTTCATGGCATATCATTATAAAGGTTTCATTTTAAAAAGGGATCTTTCAGGATCATTTTAAGCCTAAGGGGGTAATTTTGGTCAAAACCTCGCAGGTTCACAACGAATCGAAGTCATCCGTCACCAGTAGCGGATGACAAAGGGCGGACATTCACAGAAAATGAAGGACAATGGAACCCTAGTCTCCTTCGCAGCCGTTAGTTGGTGGCACGTTCTCACACTCCCAACTATAAAGCGAGCCAATAAGAACGTCTGCGAAGGAGGAACCCTTGACTTTACTGTTTTCACTGTATGCTATAGCATTTTTATGTTGTATTCTGTGCATATTACGAAATAATTGTGCTACAAGAAGACATATTATAAGTGATATCATCATGATCATTATGGTCATGGTAACAATCATGATTATTAATATCATCATCATCATTGTCATCATAATCATTAATATTAAAATTTGCATGATGTATGAATGAGAGGAATTAAGAATTTTGACATTCATCTGTTATATATGTGGAGACATATATAGTCATTCAATTATGGTCTGGAAATTCAAACTTCGCCTTTGTGCATTTTTGTCATTTTGTGCACGGTGCATGCTCACTGGACGCATTGTATTTTAGTATAATGAACGAATTTATACGGAATAGAATATATAAAATACGGAAAAGACCATGAAATGTGTCAGAATTCGCCTCTTTCACGATTAGTCGCAACGGGTAAGAGCGTTTTCTTGACCCTCGGATCATCGCGTCTGGCCAATTAAACGAGGATGAGAGTTTGACCCATACAAGGATCACGATGTGTCATCATGTCAGTCCTATATTAATGTCAAACTACACGTTCTGTACATGTATATGTATATGTACATGTTTATTTTACTTTTTATCTCAAAATGTTATAACATGATTGGAAAGGTTAATATATTATATAAATCCATGCAGGCACGTGCCTTAATTTGAAAGTAACAATTCAGTACTTATTGGTACGAAAGCATAGCGCGAGTAACTCCACGTGGTAACTAGCTCTACACCGCTGTTACTATTTTTATCGGCCAATCACAGGTCGGAGCAATTCTTCCAATTAATCACACGTATTAATTCACAAGCGGCCATCTTGACATGGCGTTGAATGCTAGGTCACATCCGGCAACTTAATAGTATTTAACGGCATGTAGGAGCCACGAAGTTTGATTGGATTTGGTTGTAAATGCCCAAAACGCCCCTAACGTACGAGAGAATAAAAGTATAAATAAAACAAATTATGCGGCTAAGCTCAAGTAATCCGGAGACGGTGGGCTTTTTGTGGTATTTCAGGCCAGAAAAGGTGTTACGATTTGAGTCCATGTGTAGGAGCATCAGTGCATCGGGTCATCGACGATCTTTGAACGACAGCTATGAGTAAACAATTGTTGATTTTACGAAGGGTACCACTTGGAATATATCAGGATGTAATTTCTCTTGAAAGGCATAATGGTCTTTAATAGTAGTCGAGAATATAAGATGTAGTTTCAAAAGAGTCCAAATGAGCACACGCTCTGCGCTGTTACCGCCATTCTGAATACGAGGTGCACTTCAAGGATTCTGTGAGGAGGCACACGAACACGCCAGCCAATCATAGAAGAGAATTAGACAAACCATGCAACTAACCTACTCCCTCTTGGGAAATATTTTGACGACCGCTCAGCAACGGGAACGCTCAAAAACTTCACACGTAAAATACAACTACTTTGTTTTTGAGAATTTCGAAATGAAACTCTGCACAATTACCAACTACCATAATATCTTTAAGATTATGCAGCAACATTACCAACAATATCTTCATAAGAGAACCACTTTCACCGTGCGTTCATTCAACTTCTAAGGTTTTATTTCAGTTAGTCTCAACTTGCACCATAACAGATATCCATAATATCCATAATCACTATACAAACCCTATGCTTTTTTTAAATTTTTTTTTTATTTTTCGTGGGAAAATGACGTTACATATGTTTTAATATTTTTGCATGTTTGATGCATGCTTCAAAAACAGTGTGATATGTGAACTCTAAAACCGATAAAAATAAATTGAAATATCGTTATTCAACCGAAAGTTATAGCGTTTTTCAATTTGAATTATCAGCTATTTTGAGCTATTTATAGAAACAAAATAACGAAAATTCAAATTTCAAAACGTTATAACATTTTATTGAATAAAGATATTTCAATTTTCATGTTGGTTTTAGAGTCCACATAACATTCTGTTTTTGAAGCAGTCTTCAAAATCTCATTAATAATTCATGAGGAAAACACAAAGAAAAGCAGTACCGTGTCCTTGGTTTTAGTAATAGATAAATCCCGAGAACGAGGGATTTATCCTATATAAAGACCCGAGGACGTTACACTTTATATCGTGTAAATCCCGACGTTCGAGGGATTTATCTGACTTAATTTATTATGAGGAGGTTTTCCAACAAAGTTTTGTCTTTTTTTCTACCTTGGACAAAGATTTTCCTAGTTGTTTTTTTCTTCATTTCTTATCTAATTAATATTCTAGGGCTTTATACGATATAAATCCCTCGAAAGAACAAAGAAAACCGACTCGATAATAAATTAATACCCGATAAAACTTCTTGACGTCAGAAAGAATACTAATGAACATACAATTTTATATAAAGAATACTAATGAACATAGCATCCAATAGCGAATCGTTTTTGAAGCCATTCAAAACACGTGTTTTATCAGAGCTGCGCCCTCGTGGTTTTAAATCTGATAAAACACTCCTGCTCGAGTTGTAAATATTACATCAAACATGCAAAAGTATTAAAACAAAATATTCGCGCCAAGCATTTGTCGTCATGTTTTCACGAAAAATACAAAAAATCGAAAAATAAAAAACATGGGATTTGTAGTATTTTGGATGTCTGTTATGGTGCAAAAGTTGAGACTATCTGAAATAAAACCTGATAAGTCGAATGAACGCACGCTCAACGTGAGCGTTTTCAACATTATTTATGCACATCGTGCGTGTACAAAAAAGCATGATTGCGTTCACTATCCTTATTGTGTGCAAACACTTTTGCATAATTCCGGTCCGAGTGCATTATTTTATTTATTCATACATGTGTGTAGGTCTTTAAAGGTGACATGACACGAAAGTTATCTTTTCTTGATTTGAAAGTCCTCTTAAAATAATGTGGAATATCAATTTACAGCTTTTCCATATTTCACATAGTTCTTGAGATATTTAGACTTATGTGATATTCAAATGAGATAACTTATGGCTCCTTTTTTTCTAATTAACATATTCGAAATTCTTGTCTATTTTTGAAATTTTTGAACGAAATCACCTGAAACTTTGGATATTGTTACCGTTCATGAAGCTGAACATCAATGACAAATTACAAGTGAATTTGTTCAATAATTTTAAAGATTTTGATGCTTTTCGAATATGTTAATTAGATAAAAACGAGCCATAAGTTATCTCATTTGAATATCACATAAGTCTAAATATCTCAAGAACCAGGTGAAATAAGGAAAAGCTGTAAATTGACATTCCCCATTATTTTAATAGTACTTTCATCAAATCGAGCAATAATTTTCGTGTCATGTCACCTTTAAACGTCTCTAATAATAACCTGGTGGCGGAAGTACGCAGTTTCTGCATTAGTGTTGTCTTATATTAATAATTGATTTACTTTAAAGATTGTCATGTTTAAAGAATTGGAAGATCATGGTCTTTAAAGAAGATCATGATGTTCAGATGTTGGTGCTTTAAAAGTTGCTGTTACACGATGCAATTTTTCTTGCAATTTCCAACACATAGGCTGAATGTTTCAGGTTGCACGAAAAATCGTACTGTGCAACACCCCCGTAGCAAATTGCGATTGTGTTATTTTTTACCGTGTTGCGCAAGCTGCAAGTTGCAGAAATGTTGGATGGGCTTCTACTTTTTGCTATAACTGACAACATAGATTGCAAGTTGCAGAACGTGTAACTCCCTTTCTGGAACTTGCAACACAATTTTTTTCAACGCTAACCAATCAGGTGTGAGAACTTCAGGACAGCGCACGCACTCGATATTGGGGTAAAACGCTACTAGCACAAACAACATGGCGGATCAGCTTTACGATGACATATTCTAGGTCCCACGCATGATCTCAATAAAACTGGATAGGACATTGGGCCGAATTTAGATGACGTGACCACTACCTAACTAGATGTGCGCCACTAAAGTTAATAATGCGGGTATCAGCGGCTTTCCCGAGGGGGCGACCCCCGGGCAACCCACGGGCATGGCACGGGATTTGTTTTAAAATCACGCCCCAGAGACAGGGATTTAGCCTACTTTTGTATTTTCAAATTACCTCCGGGGATATACCCCCGGGATTTGCACATCTCCTGCTGTTACATGGGTCAGCGGTGATTCGTCGAGAAACACACGAACAACAGGAGCTGTCTTTGACACAATGTCACAATTTGTAGTCAGGTAAGTGTTTGTAATAGAAGAATCCTTCATGTTTGAATGAATAATTAAGTCATCCATCACCAGTAAATGTTGGAAACAAAAGAATATTTGTTTGAAACCAAGGATGAAAACGTTTTAAGCGTTTTGTGAATATCAGTAATGACTAAAAGTGCTTTTTGTTTGTACGAGCAGCTGATACAAAATTAAGTCTATTAAAAAAGTTGTCATTTTAATAGCCTAATTGCACACTGTACTTTATTGATATTAATATATATTGTTGTCGTTGTGGTCAGTAAATTAGGTGTAATAAATCAAAGGTTTAATATGTGAAACACTTCGTAGTAATTGAATTTCTTTATTAAACTGGCTTTTCTTCGAGTTTTGAAGCTTTCTTGTGGACTTTCTATTAGCACAATTGCATTTTCTTTGCGAATGACCATTGGAAGGTCTCCTTTTGGAAAACATTGTTTCCCAAATTTCCCCCATGGGGTGGGGGTATTTGTCACAATATTTCTCCCCAACCCAGGGGCTTTAGCATCCTTTTGTCAAGGGTACTTTGACAAATCTCCCTGGGTCCACGGGGGTCACCCCTTCGGGAAAGCCGCTGATACCCGCATAAGCTTTCGTAGATTGAAAACAGACAAAAATAGTTATTTTAAGAAAAGATTCGTATGTAAGGACAAAAGAAGTACAGTACTCAATAAAGTTTTAGACACTAATTTCTTGCATTTGTTTCTACTATTGATGAAAAAAAACAAAAAAAAAAACCCAAAACCAAAAAACAAACTTGAACTTGAAACTAGCGAGCTTTAAAGCATTTGAATTTCGTTGTTTTTCTTCAGTACTGACATAGTAGCCCAGGACCACATGGCGGGTTGTTTTTTTGTTCGCTAACATCAAGATATTTTGAGGTTTTATCCTCTAGAATGCGACGTTTTGCGAACGATCAACACACACTTCTCGGTAAATTCAGCATGAAGCACTAAAGCACATTTGTAAAGCATGTAAGCGCATTTAGTTGTGAAATATTTCTAAAATGTTGCATTTAAGTGAGTTAACATTGGTATCACACAAGACCAATACGTTGACGTTGATATACCCAAAGAAATTTTACAGTAAAATAGATAAATATGCCAAAATACGATTTAGAATAGCTGGCTAACTAACAAAGCACCTTTTCATAAAAGTCATGAATATACTTACAGCATAGACGTTATTCCGCCGCGTCGGCTGCGTATATAGTTGGATTCAAACGTGATTGGAATAACGTCTATGCTGTAACTATATTCATGATTTTGATGAAAAGGTGCTTTGTTAGTTAGCCAGCTATTCTGAATCGTATTTTGGCATATTTATCTATTTTACTGTAAAATTTCTTTGGATATATCAACGTCAACGTATTAGTTTAATGACTGTTAACTCACTTAAATGCAACATTTTAGAACTATTTCACCAGTAAAAGCGCTTACCTGTTTTACAAATGTGCCGCTGAATTTATGGAGAAGTGTGTGTCGATCATTTGCAAAACGTCGCATTTTAGAGGATAAAACCTCAAAATATCTTGATATTATCAATTATAAAATAAGGTGCCCTCTACGCATGCTCTGATTGGTTGGGCTTCGTGCATTTATAAGAGAACATTGATCATGAATGACGTAAAATGGCGTAGAATGGCGTCAGCTGGCCGGAAAGCCGGGCAAATTCTAAAACTACCTCACTTTTAGTTTGATTTTTTTTCTTCTTATTTTATAAAACAAATAAAACATACCGCTCCTGTGCATATGTACTCTTATAAAGGTACGTTTGACGTAATTTGAACACGAAAGAAGTGCACTCTACTCAACTCAACTTCTTTCGTGTTCAAATGACGTCAAACGTGCCTTTATAAGAGTACATATATGCACGGAGCTTTATGTTTTATTTGTTAAACAAAAAAACCCAACTCGCCAAGCAGTCCTGTCCTACCTATGGTACCGACAACGAAGAAACTTCGCGATAATATAAACTGCATGAAAAACAGACCATAAAATCTGCGAAGAATTCAATTCCAAGTCCAGAATTGTACATTTTATAGTAATAATCTTAATGCCTTAACAATATCTCGTTCTGTGTACTTGCCATCTTTTAACTACCCCCGGATAATCTGACCGTGCTGACGTCAAGATTGGAAATGCAAGTCAACTTTGGGAATGGGAACAAGTTCTAAGACCGCAATGCGTCATATGTTCCAATACGTAAGATGGCGGCGACTGGCACGAAATGTTTGATCGCTGGCCATAGGGAATACCCTATCCAGTTTATATAGAGATCAGTGGTAACACCCCTTTAGGCAACTTGCGAGTTTGTTTTTTTCTTTCAATGGGTAAATTTTTTGCAAGCTGCAAGAAAATTCGCATCGTGTAGCAGCAGCTTTAAATAAAATACGTCAATATATATATATATATATATATATATATATATATATATATATACATATATACATATACATATACATATATATATATATATATGGTAATAAGGTTGTTCTCCGAGTGTAACGAAACCAAACTGGGAAACATTTTAAAAATGCAGACCCCAGTAGGAATCGAACCCACGACCTTCCGAACGCTAGGCGGACGCTCTACCGACTGAGCTACACGGTCTGGCGGAGAAAGGTATGGGAATAATTGTTTATACACTGAATGTCGAAGCGGTACTTCGCTTTATCGACTCAGCGTCGAACTATACTCAGTTCTTATTATTATTGATGAATGGTGGAAGTTGTCACTCAGGTGGAAAAACGGTAATAAGGTTGTTCTCCGAGTGTAACGAAACCAAACTGGGAAACATTTTAAAAATGCAGACCCCAGTAGGAATCGAACCCACGACCTTACCGTTTATCCACCTGAGTGACAACTTCCACCATTCATCAATAATAATAAGAACTGAGTATAGTTCGACGCTGAGTCGATAAAGCGAAGTACCGCTTCCACATTCAGTGTATAAACAATTATTCCCATACCTTTCTCCGCCAGACCGTGTAGCTCAGTCGGTAGAGCGTTCGCCTAGCGTTCGGAAGGTCGTGGGTTCGATTCCTACTGGGGTCTGCATTTTTAAAATGTTTCCCAGTTTGGTTTCGTTACACTCGGAGAACAACCTTATTACCGTTTATCCACCTGAGTGACAACTTCCACCATTCATATATATGTATTTATATATATAACAAGGGTTAAGTCACGTTGGCCTGAAAAACAGAGAAAAATCTTCTCGACGTTTCCAGCGAAGGCCCTTCGTCAGGAGAAATTAGTAAACAACTCACATGTGGTCACGCGTATTTATAGCAGAGCTACAATGGGAATCACGTGAACACATGTAAGCCAATAAAAACAAAGTAAACAAATAAATTAATATGTAATTTTATCCTGTGTGCAGGTGCTGACCCAATTTGTGGGTCAGCTACCTGCAAATGGGCAAAGAAACAGGTTATAAATTACTATTTAAATCATCAGAAAAAGGTTAAGGAAAAGGTGTGGAATATGGTGGTGGAGTGAGCTAAATGAAAGAGAATCGCTCATTGAGGCCGTGAGGGTGAATGGTACCAAGTTTGTAAATGAGACGCATTTCTTGAGGCGCATTTCTTTTTTGTAGCTCTGCTATAAATACGCGTGACCATATGTGAGTTGTTTACTAATTTCTCCTGACGAAAGGCCTTCGCTCGAAACGTCGAGAAGATTTTTCTCTGTTTTTCAGGCCAACGTGACTTAACCCTGGTAATATTTGGATTTCAACCGTGGCCGACGCTGTCCTAGAAGCTTTTAACTATATATATATATATATATATATATATATATATATATACACTAAAAATATTATCCCTTCATTATATATGATTTCATAGTTTCTCAAGTAAAACATCTTGTATTTTATTCGGTAAAAAAAATAGTGAACAACATTTTAAACTAGTAAATTATAAACCGATTTAAAGAGCTCATGAGTTAAAATTTGGATGGTCCTGTTTAGTATTAATTAATACAGTCGTATTTGTATAAATACAGTAGTATTTGTATAAATACAGTAGTATTTGTATAAATACAGTAGTATTTGTATAAATACAGTAGTATTTGTATAAATACAGTAGTATTTGTATAAATACAGTAGTATTTGTATAAATACAGTAGTATTTGTATAAAAATAGTAGTATTTGTATAAAAATAGTAGTATACTGCATGCATCTGCATGTTACGGCATGCATCTGCATGTTACGGAATCAGTTCACTAGTTTTGATTAAAACACCATAGCCTTAGAAATAGCAAAGGAAGCAGGTTAGCTATTAGTTAACAACGCCGAATACAAAAGAAACTGAAGTCATGAGCACAGTATATTAAAGAAGAGAAAGACAAAGATTGTTTCTAAACCATTCTTCTGCCTCGTCTAAGTAACATGAGTAAGAACGTCGACCACATCATCATTGTCGTCGAAAACGATAACTAGTTCCTGGGTTTCCATTTCAGCTTGGTCTGTCGGAGGAGCCTGCGACACAATTACTTCTTCGCTTCGGTATTCCTGCTCGTCGACTTTTACCTCGACGATTGCCGTGTCATATCCCGCCGCTACAACCTCTTCACTGACACCTTTGTTCACGGTACTGTACACCGGTTCGATGGTGAATGTAGAGTAGCGACTACCATCTTGCTGGTCGTGATCGTGGCCGTGCATGTTGGTCACCATCTTTTTTCTACTTGTCCTGCAAAAAAATACAATATAGAAAGAAACACCAATGCAAGACTTGTGACCTGAAGGGTTTCCTTATTTATACTAGTTCATTATCTCAACTGCAATCACACTCCTCCCAGCTCTAATATCTCCTTTTCAATGTTGTAGTAACAAACATTGGTGTACTGAGTATAGGGGAATGAGCTCCTTCAGCCCGGCCTGAGAAATTCGAACTCATTCACTCATTCATGAACTCATTTATTCTAGCCCAGGGCATCTCTGATAAGATCCAGTCAACGGAAGATGTAAAGGTAAATGTACACTATTTATTGGGACACAATATAGGGCCGTTCATACGAGAGACGATAAGACGCGCCTTACACAAGACGCGGCTTATAAACATGAGACGCGAACTGACTCATTTATACAGCTTCTTTAACGAACCGCGGCTTGAATAAGACGCGAACGTACCTTTTATACGAGTGTTTCGCGTTTTGTGCAAGGCGCGTAATGTGTGAGGCGCGTTTTATCTGCTCTCGTATAAACATCCCTTGTGTGCCATTCAAACATGTTTTAAAACTTTAAAACTTTTGTTTCAAGGGTGTTGTCAGAATGCCGAAAATGCCGTTTCAAAGCCCAAATTTCAAAAATGTTTTGCGGAAGTGCACCCCCTCCCCCAGCAGCAGCATCACCACCACCACCACCACCACCACCACCACCACCACCATCACCACCACCACCACCATCACCACCACCACCACCGCCACCAGTACGACCACCACCACCATAACACACCTCTACAACACTAATGATAACAATAAAAGTATTGCATGCACTCACTCAACATTACTCTACATTATACAATGCTCTACATTAAAAAGGCGGGATAGAGGTCATATAAATTAAATATTTTTTAAAGTGTCTACGAAGTGAAAAATACGTTGGCATTTTTGTTGTTTTATCGTACAGAGGAGCATGACAGGAGCACCTACTGAAAATTTCAAGAGAATCTGATGCGTAGTTTTCGCGCTATCAACTCTCAAAATTTGCCGTGGACAGTTTGTTTTTGGGGGAATTTAGGCTTCTTGGGTAACAATGCCTTATGACGTACGCAGATGGATCATTAATAGTGAAATCTATTGTTCTTATGCATAGTTGTCCATCTGCGTACGTCATAAGCATTGTTACGACCGAAAGCCCAATTTTTCTCGAAGAACGAACTAGCCATGGCAAACTTTGAGAGTTATAATAGCGCGAAAACTACGCATCAGATTCTCTTGAAATTTTCAGTGAGTGCTCCTGCCATGCTCCTCTGTACAATAAAACAACAAAAATGCCAACGAATTTTTCATTTCATAGACACTTTAAGGTTTCCGAAGAGGTTTGGTCACTGATTGTAGGCTTATTTTTCTTTTGGAAACACGTTCTTTCTTTAGTACCCATTTACCTTTTGAATTATTTTGAGTTTATTAAGCAAATGATGCAAACCATGACGTGTAAACCAGAGATAGCTCAGTCGACACACAAAAAGACGGCTCTTGTACATTTAACAGTTATACCACGAGCTCGAGTTGTATATGAGCTCATAGCCAACGAGGCGCTTCGCCGAATTGGCTATTATAGTTCGAATACAACGAGAGCGAATGGTATAACTGTTTTATTATATAGCCAAGCACTGTACAAGACACAAAATTACAGCGAAATGTTTGAAACAACAAACTTCCGGCAAAGGCAACTAATACTTCCGCCATGCGGAATGATGCATTCACAAAGAGTTTCTCGCTGAGTTGTTCGGTAAACAGCTTCGAATTGTTGTACAAATGTTGCTCGAGAGGCAAAAAATGTGTTAAGCAGATCAACGAAAAAGATTAAAAGGTACTGAAGTCAAAAGGTGGGTGAGTTGTTTATATTAGCGTTGCTGTCGTGAAAAAGGTTTCGTTTTCATGCAAAAATGAAACTGAAACACCTTCGGCAGTGAAACTAAATTACTTAGTTGGTTGTTTTTGAAAAAGAACATGCTTTTTACTACTCCAAATGCTTATCTAAATAAAAAAGTGTCTTTACTGGTAATCTCCTACGAAATGTGTGTTGTAAGCTTGATTTTAACCGTGAGTTTCTTTTTTGTATGGCAACAAATTAATATGAACCCGTTAATTTAGTCGGGCTTTTGAAGTAAAAAGACGTAATTTTTAAGTGAATTTTACCATTTAACATGCTAAATTGTGTATTTGCCCCCGCTCAGGTACATTAATGCCTGGGTCCAAGTTTCGAATTTGAGAAACACGCAAGAAAATACATTAAAATCTATAAAAAATTAGGGACATTAGATACAAATTTCATTGATGCGTTACATGTTGGACAGTAAACATCGGAATGTATAGACACTCTTAGTTGCCATGGAAACTGGTCACGTGACTTTATCTGCCTGTAAAATGGCGTGAAATGATGCAAAATAATATTCGCACCGCGCCGACCCGTAAAACATTTAAAGTATATTACAATATTGCTACTACGATACCTTTAGACATGATACTACTTCCTCCAAATTAGAACCGTAAACATTTGTCATTAGGGAAGAAGATAAAGCAGGCAAAGTTACGATAACTATCATTCGGGAGGACGTTTACTTTGATAAATAATATTTCGGAGTAATAAGTTCATCGTTCTAATTGAAGGACAAGGGCCGATATATTTTGAACAAATCTAGTAGGTAGAGTACACAATTTAGGAAAAAATTACCACTCGGCAAGTCGAACGTGTGTTTTGCGCGATATGAATATTTGTTGACCGCCATTATATTATTGAGCCCGGTGTTTTCTTTGTGTCAATCCAGCGGGCAACACGTAAAATTAAATTACAGTATTGTCATGGAGATAGCGTTCTTTAAAAGCAATATGGTGGACGAAAATGAACTCCTAAGTCATAACTAAGGCGGAATTTACTATATTATACAGATTAATGAAGCTACTTGAAATAGAAATGTCGTACAGTGTAAACTATGAAGGGTCTGTGTAATCTAAAAACGTACATTATGTATTCTAAAGCGCATTTACAAACAAATAACAAGACCTAAAGATCATTTATTGATTTCCCGAAATAACACTATGTACAAAATACTGTAGACTTAGAACATGTAAAATATACATGTCTTTGATCCATACCTTATCTTGACATGTTATTAAAGCGTGACGTAAATCCGCATACTTGAAATTTAGGCGCAAAACATTCAAAGTTCTTCGGAGCAGCAGGTTTATCCAGCAAGCGATTAAAAAGTTTCTTATACGAGAGTTTAATAGTATAGCGTACATTGCTATGGTGTTGAGTTTTATCCAGCCTTCGACGTGTGGCTTCGCCAGGGGAATCGCCTGGCAAGTCGCTAAAGAAGTAGACGAGAAACTTAAGTGTCAGGATCATGAAAGTCGACAAGAGCATCAAGCACGCCAGATGCAAGAACGGTTCAAGCGGTACTGCGCTGTCTTCGCAACCAATAAGGAGAACTTTTTGATTGAATATCAAGGATTTCGGAAGATCCTTCCTGATTTGCGCAAGAAGTTTCGAGAGTGGAACCGCCGTAAGATTCAGGAACGAAACCAATACACGGGAGCTTTTAACATCAAAAGTTGGAATGCGTTGACCTTGGAACAGCAAGGAGAACACTCACTGCAGAACTGCAGCGCGTGCCGGAAGCGATACAGCAATATCCAGTCTTTGTTCCCAGTAAAGTCGAAACGGTTTATTGGTTGTACGCGTAAGAAAACCCCGCTGTTATCGGTCGAAATCACTTCGAGCCAAGAATGTCAAAGTCCAGCGAACAAGCTCACCCAACGCCAATCTGCTGATCTTGCAAGGGAAATCTACAGCAAAATCAATCCATCCTTTCAAAAGGCCTGTAACATCTCCTTTGCCAAGGCATTAACAAATGTCAGTGAAATGAATCTCGGTGTGAACATGTCTAAAGTTGAAAAGAAAAAAAAGACAAGAAATCAGTACAGGAAAGCTAAAAAATCTGCAGAAGCCCAGTGGGAGAGCACATCTGTGATCAGGTACTGTATATTTTATTGTCAATTGTAATATGTAAAGCTAATGTGCCTCTCAAGTTACAAAAGAAGTGTAATATAATAATTATTAAAAATTTCATCGATCCTGCACTTATAACTACATTATAATATTAATGTTTGTCTAATTAGGGGCTGTTTATATGGAGGCGGTGCCGGGCAAGCTACTCAGCCCAATTTAATAGCAAGATCGAGCATTTGCTGTTATTTCTTGTTAATTTTTATCTTGCATTTGCATGAGAACTGAGCCAGCCCACCTAGCCAAGATCTTGGTTTGTGTAACTGGAGTCTCAGTTACAGTGTACCAGTGGGCTGGATTTTTTTCATATAAACACGATTGCATGACTGCATGGGCTAGCTGGCTTGGGTACCCTCCATTAAGGCACAATTCTGGGTATCAGGGGAAATAAATGCAGTCAGCCCAGGTTACTCAACCAAACAAACCAGCCCAGGTATAGTAGGACTAGAAATTGTCATGAAATGATGGTCAACTCAGTTAAGCGGGCTAGCTCAGGTACTTGGGCTGGCTCGCCTCCTTATAAATTAACACCCCCTTAGATGTATACTTTATATATACTATTACAACTTTTAACACAGACTATAGGTAAATGTCCTAGCTGCTTAAGGTATCACATGTTAAACTTAAAATCAAACATGTGATATTCTGTAGGTAATAATAGCAGAAGTATTAATAATATAATTTAGTATTATAATATAATTTTACCTAATACAGTATGTAAAAATTAATATTATATAATAAAATTTATAATAGATGTTACGGGAACAGACAATCCTTGGCTGGGCGACAACGAGAGAGGCTTACAATGAGTTTTGAAAGCTATGATGAAGCCAAAGAAAGATATGAAAAGCAGCAGCATTTAAAGAAGAAAAGTCCACTTGGAAATATTCAGAAAATGGAGTGGGACAAACAGGGTTTGAAGAATGAGGTGAATGGTTATGAAAGTGGAACACTGATAAACTGGTCAGAGTTGGCACGTCGTTACCAAATAAAAAACACCAGTGGAGATCTCGCAAAGAATGGTGGCCAAATTGCTAAGGAATGGTTAATAACTGAAGGAGTGGACATCAACAGATTTATGAAAAGGAGGCTGGAAAATGACGGGGGGCAGATTAGAAAGAGGATGAAAAGGGGTGCAGGAGGTGAAATCACAATTCCATGTCCAGAAACCAATGAAAGCTTGAAAGAAAAACTAAAGGAAAAAATTTTGTCTGGTGAATATAATGTTGGAGAGTTAATTGTGCCAAGAAAGGTGATAATAAATAAATCTTTTAAAAATAATATTGTAGAAACTAATCAGAGAATGATTCACATCATTCTACAGTATTGAGTCTTGCATTATTAGAATTTTCAGGCTCTTATAATCATGCAGGGCTCAGTTAACCCAATGAGGGGCAATGATGCATCTAATAAATTAGCACCCACTCTGCTGAATAAAATCATCAGGTGTTAATTATAGCCAGAATTAAATGTTAAAGTGTGCCTTTGCCCTTTAATGGGTTAACCGAGCTGATTGTTTGAAACTATTGAGGTGAAAGTCAGAGTGCATATCACATGGTAAATAACAATGATATACAGTATGTAGCCATCTGGAGTAAAATGTTAGATGCCCTTGCTCCTTGATGCATTAATTTGTTGATGCCTGAGCAATCTCCCCTATAATGACCTATAAAAATCATATCACCATCATGCAGGTATATTAGAGTCTCAGAGAAAGATAATAAAGTGCCACCATCAATTGACCAGCAGCTTAGAGCTTTTTTCCAGCCAAGTCAAAGTTAGTGAAACCATGCCAAATCTTTATTTCAGATATATCAGACATTAAAATAAAATCATCAAATTTGTTAATAAATAGTACTGTAATAATAAAAACTATTATCTTTTTTTTTTCAGTATGATAAATTGGTGCTTGAGGATGGATCCATTGTAAAAACACACTTTTTTGTGGAAGGACGCAAATGCCCTCTTACTGTGATCCGTGAAAGAAAGCTGCATGAACTTGAAGAATTCATGAGAAATACCTCTGACGAAGATCTCAATAATCTGTCATATGAAAATGTGTTGAAACGGCTGGAAATGATTAATGAAGTGAAGGAAGGGGAAAATCAAGAAGACATGAAAGAAAGAATGAAAGTGATGGAAAGGACTCGGCACTTCCTGGTTTGGCATGATCTTTCAACAGTGGCTAATCATAGCCATCTTGTCTTCATGGTAACCTGTCTCTATGACCCAGCAACATTCTACACTGACGGTGAATATGAAGAGCTTACAGGAAAGAAAGTGAATATCCAATCCCACGTTGAAGCCCCCAGTCTCTACATTGTAGCAAGGTCTTCATCATCTGATAAAGAGCAATTATGCTATGTAGAGACTAGGGTAGAATGTTTGGAGGAACTTTCTGACCCTGTGAAAACCAAGTCGGGTACACCGGTAGTGGATAAAATGAGGTTCTTCCATGGTGACAGCCCTGCACGACAGTTTGAATGTGGCCAACAAAAGGGAGGGAATTTTTACTGTGCAGTATGTGGAGCAAGTGCACATCGGGTGTACGAACTTGACTATTCTTTTCGTTGCCCATATATATCCCTAGCAGATCGACAGCAGCTGGTCATGCAAGGTCCCTGTGGAAAGAAGAACTCTCTGGAAAAGTCAAACAAGCCCTTTCATGGTCTTACAAAGGAGAATTTAACTAAGGAGTTATCTGCTAGAGGTATATATGAAGGCGACAAGAAGAAAGAATTGGAGGATCTGATGAGAGAAGAATTGCATGGTGTGCAGAGAGTACCAGCCCTACTTTTTAACAATCCAGAGAATACTCTAGAATCAATTAACTGTGGCAGTTATGAAATTTTAGGCTTTGAACCCCTTCATGATATTGGAAAGCACATTGAGAATGTCTTCACCGAGTTTCCTGAGCATCTCCCAAGCAAAGAAGCTTCTGAACTAAAGGCTGTACTTGAATTATGCATTGGGGGGAAAGAAACAAAGAGGTGTTAAGAATGCTATTAATACTGACTGTAATGATCCTCGCTATACTTCTATTAAGATTAGTCTAGTTGTGTATTATTAGGTTTTAGGTTACATACAATGATTCAAACATGATTGACATGTTGTTATACGACCCGAACATGTGTTCGCACTGTGTAGTTCTTTGTTCTGTTCTCTCTAATAAAGTATTGTAAACAATCTACTCGTCTCCTCGATTACTAAGCTAAGTTCAACAGGTTATGGGCCCAGGACCGCCTGATCGTAGCCTCAAGTGATCGGAGGAATGAAGCGTGTGTCTTTGTCTTGAGATGACCTCGCAAGTTGAAGATTCCGCGATGAATGCGCTTCGTTTCGGAAAGCTGAATAGTTCCAATTACAGAACATGGTCGTTCAACATGAAGTTGTATCTGGAGAGCCAGGATCTGTTCGAGCATGTTGACGGAACAGCCGAAGAACCCGATGGAGACGACATAGCGCGTGAAGCAAGAATCTTCAGGCAACGTGCAAAGAAGGCCTGGACGTATATTTGTTTGGCTGTTGAGCCTGAACAACAAATCCACGTTCGAGACTCGACGACTGCCGCAGAAGCGTGGAACGCTCTGAAAAACCAATTCGCCCGTGAGTCGATCGTCCAGAAAGTTCGACTCAGACAGCAGTATTATTCATGCCGTTTTGAGAATGGTGGAAATATGTTGACACATATTAACCATCTGAGATCTCTCCACGACCAGCTGAAAGAGATGGGAGCGTCGATTGACGACAAGGAGCTCGCCATGACACTACTTTCAAGCCTACCCGATGAATTCAAGCCGCTGATAACTGCCCTCGATGCCGTTGGTGAAGACAACCTGAGCTTTGAGAAAGTGAAGGGAATGCTGCTGAATGACTACGAGAGAAGTAATGACAGTATTGCCGTTCAGACAAAGAAATCAGAGGACGCGCTCGCCGCACGACGGGGACGCTGGAACAAGAATTCAAGAGGTAAACAAGAGCCACGGGGGAACAATAGCAAATATGAGAAGCCGTTCAAAGGATTGTGCCATAGCTGCAAGGAAAGGGGACATTTCGCTCGGGATTGTCCCAAGAAGAATTCTGGAGATCGTGGTAATTCTTCTGCGCACTGTGTCCAGGGGGGGTGAAGAGCAAATTTTTAACGAGGAGGAAACACTGGTGACCTCTGACCGTTATGTGAAATTTGACTGGATAATTGACTCTGGTGCTACACAGCACATGTCTTTTGATCTTGATTCATTGGAGGAGTATGTTGAGTTCCAGAAGCCATGCTCTGTAAATCTTGGTGATAATCGAGTAATCTTTGCCTACGGAAGGGGAACTTACCGTGTCACGTCTGATGTCCATGGGAGCACTGAGTGCATTGCATTGAAAGATGTCCTGTACTTGCCAGAACTGGAGAAGAACTTGCTGTCTGTCAGAGCCATGACAAAACTTGGAGCTGCAGTGGAGTTCGCAGGTGATGAATGCAGGATTAGCCGCAATGGAAAGGAGCTTGCTGTTGGTGAACTTCATGGGAAGTTGTATGTACTGAAACTTGTTCAGGAGGAGCATGCAAAGGTTGCTAGAGAAGGTTCCGGTGACAAACAACTGTGGCATTGTAGACTTGGGCATTTGGGAATGTCCAATCTGGAGAAACTGTGTAAGGAAGAAATGGTTGAAGGGATGACCTTGAACACTAATGAACGGTCCGAATCATTATGTGAAGGTTGCATCATGGGAAAGCAACATCGTACCCCAAACCCCAAAGCTTCCTTGACACGAGCTACGAGACCATACTGTACTGTACACAGTGATGTGTGTGGACCAATGTCTGTCAATTCACTTGGTGGGTCACGCTACTTTGTGACATTCATTGATGATTTCACTCGATACACCCATGTGTACTTCCTGAAGCAGAAGAGTGAGGTGTTGGAAAAATTCCAGGAGTTTGTCAACTTCACAACCAACAAGACCGAGAAGCAGGTAACGAATCTGGTGACCACCAACCGTGTGCAGAACCTGAGATCCGACAATGGTGGCGAGTATGAGTCAAAGCTATTTGGTGAATACCTGAAAAGCAGAGGAATTCATCACCAAACAACGGTTCCTGACAACCCTGCCCAGAATGGTGTTGCTGAGAGGATGAATCGAACAATCGTTGAAGCTGCCAGGTCCATGATGTGTCATGCTAACATGCCTCAAAGTTTTTGGGCTGAAGCTGTCAGCACGGCTGTATATTTACGAAACCGCAGTCCCACTGTCTCAGTGAAAGGTGTAACTCCGTACCAGCAATGGTTTGGCCAGAAACCAGATGTTTCCAACCTGAAGGTGTTTGGATGTGTAGCCTATGTTCATGTGGCAAAGAACAATCGGAAGAAGTTCGACGCCAAATCCCGAAGAGCTGTCTTCGTGGGGTATCCTGAAGGAACAAAGGGGTACAAGCTGTACAATCCAGCCACTGGTCGCTTCATCAAAAGCCGAGATGTTCTGTTTGCTGAGAAGGATTTCCATGACTTCCATAATGAACAATCCTTGAAGCCAGATCTGTTCTACCCTGATGCTGTGCAGCCAGAAAGCAGCGAGGAGGAAGAGAATGATGCTGGTGGTGCCAACAGAGAAGATGATGGTGTGAGGAATCGCCAACCAGTGGGAGAGAATTTTGAAGATCGATTCATGAGAGAGGTCCAGGAGTTAGGTGACCGAAGGCAACATAGACCACCAAGAAGATTCGCCGAAGAAGAATGTTATGCTACTACTCTTACTGCTGACATTGACGAGCCAAGCCACATCAATGAAGCATTGAATGGAGAGTATGCTGTGCAGTGGAAGCATGCAACTGATGCTGAATATGAATCCTTAATGAAGAATGGAACGTGGGATCTTGTACCGTTGCCCAAAGACAAGAACATTGTCGGGAGCCGATGGGTGTTTAAGGTCAAGCGCAATGCAGATGGTTCCATTGATCGCTTCAAAGCTCGCATGGTAGCACAAGGGTATTCGCAATCAGAGGGCATTGATTATGAGGAGGTGTTTTCACCAGTGGTGAAATACACATCACTCAGAACATTACTTGCTCTTGCGAACACCAACAACTGGGAGGTGCATCAGATGGACGTGAGGACAGCATTCCTGCAAGGAAGTCTAGACACCGACATCTACATGAGACAACCAGATGGGTATGTCAGCAAGGAGAAACCAGATCACGTCTGTAAGCTGAAAAAGAGTCTCTATGGATTAAAGCAGGCTGCACGCTGTTGGAATTTGGAAATTGACACTTTCCTGAAGTCAAGTGGTTTCCGAAGCTGTGATGCTGATCCATGTGTGTACATCAAGTCATACAGACATGAAGATGGCCAAGTGTACTTTGTTATCCTGACACTGTGGGTGGATGACATAATGGTGTTCTCAAACAACATGGACATGATGATCAGAGAGAAGCGAGAACTGAATACAAGGTTTGACATCACTGACCAGGGAGAAGTTCACTACATTCTGGGAATGCTAGTTCAGAGAAGAAGAGATCACAAAACCTTGACCATCAGTCAGCCAAAGTATGTGGAGGGCATACTGAAGAAGTTTGGGATGCAAGACTGCAAATCAGTTGCAACGCCTGCTGAGCCTGGGAAGAAGTTTGAGAAGCTGTCAGAGAGTGAGAGTCCATCAGATACTCGACTGTATCAAGAAATCATTGGATCACTCACATACCTCGCAACAGCAACGCGTCCAGACATATCAGCTGCTGTTAGTGTACTATCCAAGTACATGTCAAGACCAGGAGTGCAACATATGCAAGGAGCAAAGAGAATCCTACGATATCTGAAGGGAACTGTAGACTATGGTCTAGTTTACACTGGAGATGATAAAGATGTCTTATCAGGATATTCGGATGCTGATTGGGCTGGTGATGTGGACACAAGACGTTCCACATCAGGATTTGTGTTCCAAGTGCACAACAATACTGTTAGTTGGTGCAGCAAAAGACAGAACACTGTTGCAAAATCGTCAACAGAAGCCGAGTATGTGGCACTGAGTTTGGCAACCCAGGAAGCCATATGGATGAGGAGATTCCTCAAGAACATTGGAGTGGAGCAGAAGAGCGCATCAATTATCTTCGAGGATAATCGTGGTGCAATAGAACTGAGTAAGAATCCAAAGTTTCACAACCGCACCAAGCATATTGATGTGTCTTACCATTTCATAAGGGAGCAAGTGACCATGAACACTATCTCTGTCAAGTACTGTCCTACACAAGAAATGTTAGCGGATGTAATGACGAAAGGCCTCACAAAATTTACCTTTGAGAAATTTAGAAACATGTTAGGTCTGAAGAAAGTTTGCTAACTTAGTTTATCATTTGTTAAGCATTGATAGCGATATCATTAAGTGGGAGTGTTAAGAATGCTATTAATACTGACTGTAATGATCCTCGCTATACTTCTATTAAGATTAGTCTAGTTGTGTATTATTAGGTTTTAGGTTACATACAATGATTCAAACATGATTGACATGTTGTTATACGACCCGAACATGTGTTCGCACTGTGTAGTTCTTTGTTCTGTTCTCTCTAATAAAGTATTGTAAACAATCTACTCGTCTCCTCGATTACTAAGCTAAGTTCAACAAGAGGACCTTTGATTATCGCTGCGCTCTGGTCTTGATTTCCAATCAAGTCAGAGGCAAGATTAATTCAAAAGCCCAACAGTTGCTGGATACCCTAGTAGAAATTCAAGAAATAGCCTATAGTTCAGAAGTACATCGAACACCTAGATCTGTTCTTCGATTCCACAATCTAACTTGGCACCATGCAATGCTGTGCAAAAGTTTGATTGGCTTTAACTTGAAACATTTGACAACGCGCAAATTGTATGGGAACTACTTCCACAACATAACAACACATGCACCTATTCAAAACCGACTGATAAGTGGCAGATCATCAAATGCTGAAGAACAAGAGAGGGTCTTCAATGCCATTACCAACATAACAAAAACAACGTCTTCATTCCATGCAAATCATATTATTGGAAATGTATTTGTACGACTTCAAGCTGAGAAAACTATGACGACTCACCAAACTTCTACTTCTGACAAGCAACAAGCCCATCTTTCCAAACTTGCATCTTCGCTACCAAGTTTTGGTAACACTGTTATTCCACAACAAATGCTGGAAACACACTCCTCAGTTTGGCAAGCACACCTGGAAAGAATCAGTGATTTCCTACTAGCAGGTGAAGGCATTTGGTGGAAAGTATGTGGCAATGGTGATGTTGAATTTTTTGATGCTAAAGGAAATCCTGAATCTGTTCCTGAAGGACCAATTCTACACCACTTTCGTTCCAGTAGCTTTAAAACTGAAGAGGCATATTTGAAGGACTGCTGGCAAATGTGCTTACAAAACAAGTCACAGTTACCAGTTGCACAGCTGAGAATTCCAGATGAAAATGGAAATATGGTAATTGAGAATTTGGTGTATGGAAATTCAGTCAGCAATAATGAGATCGATGGTAGGGATGCAAGGAATGGAGGTTGGGCAATTGTTGGACTGGGTGATAGTGTAGGGATGTCAGATGGAGTTGTTTGTTCAGACAGGTTTGACACAGATGGTGATAAAGTAGATGGTGATAAAGTAGAGGGTGTTGGATGTTGTAGTGGAGATGGGGTTGAGATTGGGGTTGGTAATGATGATTTAGATGACCAAGGTGCAGTAATCAAACATGTAAGTGAGGATGCTGGTGAAGTGGAAGATGTGGATGAGCACATAATTTCCTTGCAAGAAACTAGCTCTGAGATAACTACTGACTGGAACATAGATGCTGGAACTACTGATGTGGGACAAGTTTCAAGTACTAAACCTTTAGGTAAGGGTATACATTATAATACATTATAATATATATATATATATATATATATATATATATATATATATATATATATATATATATATATATATATATATATATATATATATATATATATATATATATATATATATATATATATATATATATATATATATATATATATATATATATATAATGCTTATAGGTAGTGGTAGTTTGCCCAGCCATTACTGCAAGGGACAAGTTACCCATGAGCACCATCATATCATGTTGGGCAACTGACCTTACATTTTATTTAACAATGCTGCTGCAAGCCAGTTTTTCTAGTATTATGCGTAGTAGTAATGAGCTTTAAGTATTAAGTTAAAGGTACATTTATACAAGTTGTGATTCATAGGGCCCGAATAATCCTAGTGAAAATGTGTCCGACAAATCGCAGTGTGTATAAACAAACCTTTAACCTTGCAAATCCATAAACGAAAATTATAAATATTATAACTTACCATTCATTATTTGGTCCAACATGACGGCTGTGATCCCATCTGCAAGAGCCAATAGAATATTATGTTATGTTTATTTTTTATGATAGACACATCACCAGAACGTCAGACGAATGTTACATGCGAAACGAAGCAAGGACGTGCCCTCCAGTTCATTCTAGGCCAAACCAAGGAGGTGTTAAAGTACGACAAAGCACGCAAAAGAATCAAGGCGTCTCCAAATAATGACAATTACGTTCAAGATTACTTGGATAATTTGGCGCTGATGGAAACCAGGGTCTCTCGTGAACAGAGGATAACGAAAGAGCGGTTGAAGATTTGGGAGCGACAACACTTCGACCGATACTGCAAACTTCCCACTTCCCAAGATATGCTCTCGGACCCAGCTGCAAAACTTTTGATGGACAAACTGAAGTATTGCAAAGCCCTGGTCAAGCAGTGGAAAAAGTAAAAAAGAAAGAAATGGTTCTTTAACAAGGACCCAAAGATACAAACTAAACAAACCGGCTCCTGTAGGAGCCACCAAAAATGATAAGAATGACAAACAAAAACGCTCGAACCAAACTTACATAGGTCGGTCGGGTAATCCATTCCGTACTCATTTGTCTTGTTGTAAGGCATTGGTAAATCGCTTTTGCTAGAGTTTGAAGAGCAATACCAGTCAAATACTCTCCAGAGTAACATGAAGAGATAAGTATAAACCGAATAAACGTGTTTTTAAAATACAGTTGAAAAATGCATTTTGGTTGCCAAGCAACGGTAGTCCGGAGTCCCCCACTGATCAGCTTTTCATTTCACGCCAATGTATCCCTACCATTGTCACACAGGAAATTTAAATATAACAATGAAATACGACGGGGGATCTGATAAACTATTATTACACCACTATTCGCTACTACTAGCTTTTAAATAGTGCTCGTTGTTTATAGGCAGTTTTAGAATACATTTGAATTCCGACAGTGATCAATTAGCATGTTCTCTATACATGACTGAGAGTAGTTACCAGTACCTTTTACAAATAAGGAGTCTAAAACCAAATAAGGTAGCGCTTGGCGGCAAAATCAATATACGCGCGCAGGTCATATCGCGTGAGTTCTAGGTGATCGGTATATCGTATATCCTCCTGTATTCAATTTATATTTACTTTAATGCCAACAGATGGGCAAGCCAGATTTGAATACGCTCGAGATGGAAAAGAAGAGAAGGATGAGGAACAACAGGAAAAAGCACCGCCGACAGCAGCGCTCTTTTGAAAAGCACGCGGCTGCCGCTAATGTGATAGCACGCAAGATTGATGATGGTATCAACGAGCAGAAGATAATCACTGCAAAGTATGAGGCAAAATGTAGGAACCTATGCAAGGAAGTCCAAAAACTTAGGAGTAAAATACCAATCCAAAGTCATCGCAGAAAGGTAAAAACAGTTGTATTGCAGTTAGAACAATAATTTTGTATTAATGTACATGTATACCCCCCTGGACCCAACCCCCATGGGTGGGTGGGTGATCTAGTATGGACAATAGACTATACAACTACCAGGTATCCACTATCTAATTTACTAGGCCCTCCTTTATCAATATACATATAGTGGAGAGAGAATGTAGGTGCTTGGGTATGGGTGACCTTGTATGGTCACCGTTTTGGGTACTTGTCTGAATGCAGTGCAACAAAAACAAAAGATGCTGACATGTGCTTGGCCACCATTTTGATTGTGCTCGCTTTGAGCACTGCATTCAGACTATTGCCCAAAATAGGCCCTGGAGCCTCATTCTTAAAGCATAATTTATAAATGATATTACAGTATTCATAAACAAAAATGACAACACCCTTAATTGTAATCAGAAATGTAAGGTGGTGGTTGCAGGTGCTTGTTCACTACTTTTTTTTTCCATAACACATGCTATAATATAATTATATATATTTTAGGTCACAACTGACACTGCTGGATTTCCAAGCTCTTCACAACTCAATATTGTTTCTGTAAATCAGATCAGCCCTTGTGAGCTAGCATCAGTGGAACACAATGTTGGTGCAAATATTGGTTCTGGTACATATGGAGAATGCAGTTTAAAGAAATACAAACGACTTGGAATCATTGTCCTTGAAAAGCAGGTAGCATCATCAGATTTAAAAGCTGTTATAACTGAAGCACAGTGCATGAACACACTAACACATCAGTGCATTCCACAATTGCTAGGAGTACAAATTGAACAGAGACCATATTCATTGGTAATGGAATTTCTAGGCAATAATATGGAATCAATAACATTCCATAAGTTGTTGCTGCAAAGCACACAAAAACAATCTCCGCTTAGTAACAAAGAGTGGATTTCTGTCTGTACTGACATCACAGAAGCTGCATGTCCAACACATTCACATCAAAGGCTTTTTGCATTGTGACCTAAAGACAAACAATGTACTTGTGTCTCAGGAAAGGGGCTTTGTTATAGATTTTGGCAAAGCTTGTCGAATTTCAAAGCCATCTGCTAGGAAGTACACATCCTTTTATCCACATATAGCCCCAGAGGTCTTGAGAGGTCAGCCAGTTAGTACTTCGAGTGATGTGTTTTCACTTGGAGTAATTATGTACACAGTTGGGAAAGCATTGCAGATTGCATCTGTAAAATGTCTGGGAAAGCAATGCAAAGACACCAATCCACTTGTACGACCATCTGTTCCTGAAGTGCTGAGAATGTTGAGAGAAAATTCAGACTGAGAAATTGATTCCAACTACAATGAAAAAAAAAAGAGCATAAATAATACAAATAATACAAATAATACTGTGTATATCCTGTGAAATAAATCCTGTAAATAATTATAATTTATCCTGTAAATCCTGTAAATATGTCCTGTGAACACTGGAAACTCATGTTGTCAAGACTTTGAGTCTTTGGGCAGCCAGTGGAAATTAATTTACAGCATGACAATAAACTTTCATAAATAATACTGTATATATCTTAAGTAAATATGTACTGTAATTAACAGTGGACACTCACGTTGTCAAGACTTCAAGTCTTTGGGCAGCAGGTTGTCAAGACCTTGTGTCTTTAGGCAGCCAGTGGAAACTGATCTATGGTACCAAAATAAATTTTAAATAATACTGTATATATCTTAAGTCAAATATAATACTGTAAACAGTGGACACTCATGTTGTCAAGACTTCGAGTCTTTGGGCAGCAGGTTGTCAAGACCTTGTGTCTTTAGGCAGCCAGTGGAAACTGATTTATAGTGCCAAAATAAATTTTAAATAATACTGTATAATCTTAAGTCAAATATAATAGTGTAAACAGTAGACACTCATGTTATCAAGACTTCGAGTCTTTGGGCAGCAGGTTGTCAAGAACTTGTGTCTTTAGGCAGCCAGTGGAAACTGATTTATAGTGCCAAAATAAAGTTTAAATAATACTGTATATATCTTAAATAAATATAATTATGTACTGTAAACAGTGGACACTCATGTTGTCAAGACTTCGAGTTTTTGGGCAGCAGGTTGTCAAGACCTTGTGTCTTTAGGCAGCCAGTGGAAACTGATTTATAGTGCCAAAATAAAGTTTAAATAATACTGTATATATCCTAAATAAATATAATTATGTACTGTAGACAGTGGACACTCATGTTGTCCAGACTTCGAGTCTTTGGGCAGCCAGTGGAAACTGATTTATAGTGCCAAAATAAATTTTAAATAATACTGTATATAAATTATGTTAAATAAATATAATTATGTACTGTAAACAGTGGGCACTCATGTTGTCAAGACTTCAAGTCTTTGGGCAGCAGATTGTCAAGACCTTGCATCTTTAGGCAGCCAGTGGAAACTGATTTATAGGGGTACATAAAAATATAATATTATAAAAACATGTGCTGTGAACACTCCATGATGTTGTCAAGATTCTGAGTCTTTGTGTAAAATGTATAAGCTCAATCCATAATATTTTGCTTATCAATTTCTTCACAATTGTGTTGTTTTATAAGAAATTAAAATACGCTCCAACAAATACCGAAGGAAGCTGTAAAAACGCTTCCTTTCGGCATACCGTGTCAGGTGTGATGTTTTTGTAATTCACAAAATTAAGCTAATAAGTTTATACAAAATATTTAACAAAGCTGCAACCGAAGCACGCACGCACATTTAATAGTCAATAGGATTCAAAACTTGGAGAAAAAAGTGGAGTTGGTATAAATAATATATCAAAGGAAGGTATTGGGATAGCCGTAAATTTGGTTCTTATTTAACCTAACTAATATATTAAAATTGGTCTGTGCGCACATGCAGCATGCATGTTAGCGTGTACCCGTTTTCGTGAAGAAGATGCAAAAAAACGCCCAATACCCTCCACATATATACGTACATATATTACTTGTTCAGTAAGACATATATTTATACTAACCTTGTGCGTTCAAACATCAAGATGTGATCGGAAAATTACATAATTTTCACTTGTCCTCATTCCTTGCGATATATTCGCCATTTTGAGCTCCAAAACGACGTCACGATTCCACGTTCTTTGGCTTTCACACACGCGTGCCTCTCGCGCGTAGCTGTTTGGCGAAACGTGGAGGGAGCCAGGCATTAATGTACCTGAGCGAGCCCAGGCGGAGGTCTGAAGGCCCGGAGCCCGGTGAGGGTGCTAATCTCGACATGCGTGGAGTCCACTTTACACGCGTGTAGAAAAAGCGAGGGAGACGAATTATATATATATATATATATATATATATATATATATATGTACTATTTACAGAATGAGTGGCCGTTCTGTATCGGGGTATACAGACACGAGGCGAAGCCGAGTGCCTGTATCACGATACAGAACGGACACGAATTCTGTAAATGACTTCTAAAACGCCTATTAAGGTAACTAAACAAAAATAAATCATGTTAACAGCTGATAAACCTTCGAGGTAAGGTTTAATAGCCTACGAATATTAAATTAGTGACACGAGCATGCGCTTTAATTTAATATTAGTCCCACATTTTCTATTCTACGTGATGTGGCATAAATGGCCATACTGATCATCATTTGTTATTCAACAAATGTTGTTGGGCAACAAATGTTTGCATCTTCATCTTGTATGAGGACGCTACCAGCGTACCTCACTCAAGATAGTTGAATGCGAAGTGTCTGTACACTTGCTACAGAACTGATATGATCAGTGTCTGTAAATGTGATACAGAACTGATGTTTTATTAAACAGTTCTGTATCACATTTACAGACACTGATATCAGTTCTGTACCGGGGTAAACAGACATTGATTAAACATTAATTTCTTTTGAATTTTCCTCATGAATTATTAATGAGTTTTAGAAATATATATATATATATATATATATATATATATATATATATATATATATATATATATATATGTGTGTGTGTGTTTGGTACGACGTCACGCGGTAAGAATAGTTGGACACTGGTGACTTGCCCGAAGAAATCTATGAACTCCTCAAACAAATAGTATTTTGCTTGATATTTACCCTACTCCATGCAAACAAGGGCTATGGGCTATCATTTTTTGCTTTGATCTCTATATAACTGGATTGCTCATCCGGCTTAAACAAAAAAGCCAACGGAGATGGCGAATTTGGAGTACCAACATGGCTGCCACAAACATGTTTTCTTAGCCCAAAAAGGGACGAAAAGAGCTGCATAACATTTTTTCTATTGATATCAAACAGAGAACACTGTAAAAGATCTAAAAACTCAGGTTTTCCATTTGTTAAACTTGGTTTCCATATAGTTGTAATTGTTCTAATTCAGTCCGCGACTATCACCGATCAAGTCTTACAACAATTACAACTTAGTGGAAACGCGAGTTGTACTTCAATCAGCGACAGTCGGCGGCGACTGTCGTAGAAATTGAATCAGGTTGAACTTCTACAACAATTACAACAGTCGTCGATGCGACAACAGTAAATGGAAACATCAATCGCCGACAGTCGGCGACTTTTTCCTAGATATTTAAAAGAAAAAAGACAAAATTATTTACAATAGCCGGCCAAATCCTTTCAAAAATACCTCGATTTTGTTAAAGAAGTATACTAAATGACTAGTTCGAAGACTTGAATGCCGAACGCAAACTCAAATGTTTGCAACTGTCGTCAAACATTCACGAAACATGAGAGTTACTGAACGTGTAAATGATGCTTGCTATGTTATACAAACCATGAAAATGATCACAAACAAAGTTTTGGTCATTCAATTCGTTTTTGAATATCAAACTTAGCTCATCTGAACTTTGTCAAAACCGAGAAGTCCTGAGTCCGAGCGAATTTGTGATTTGAATTACAACAATTACAACTATATGGAAACACGACTGTTGTGAAATTTCGCAAGAAATCGCCGATCAATCGCCGACTGAATTACAACAATTACAACAATGTGGAAACCAGGCTTTAGTATTAATAAGCAGGGTATAATATAAAAACGATGTATTTCGTAATTTTTTACTCTGTCTGGTTATCGATAAGCAATATAAGCACGTCTATTACAAAACTCGTAAAAGAAACAACGAAATATACCGTTGGTAGCAAAACATTCACATATGTCTTTTCAAAGCCTTGAAGTACGTAGTTGAGAATTTTGGACTGTGTATATTTGCTTGTATATATTTAAATCGCTTCTGGTTTCCAGTGGTAACGGTAAATAGGCATCAAAGATTTGTTTTACGGATTTTCAACTCCCCCGGTAAACTCTTTCTACATTTATAAGTCCGCAAAGTACACTGCACCTGGGGTACCAATATATAACCATGCACCAGTGGCTTCAGAATGTTTACTGCTGCCAATAAAGGATGAGCAATCCAGTTACATATAGAGATCACTAGTGATCTTTTGATCACTAGTGAGTGACCTTTTGACACTCAGCAGGGCATTACCAGAAATTTGGATCATTTGTGCCGCTGGTCTCGGTCAGCGGCTATATTTGCCTAATAATATAATTATGTATTCTAGAATTTCTAATGAGTGTGATTCTGCTGTATTCTAGTGTTTCTCATTATTCAGGTCATTGAGTTCTTTAGAATTCGCCTAAATCGTGCATGTATGTATATATAAACAACCTGTAAACGACGAAAAGGACTGTGAAATCCAGCAAGTTGAAACGCTTTTGGAAGTCCTATGCTAGAGACAAATGAGGACCTTTATGTGCTCTCGAAGTAGACTGACTCATGCCGAATGCAACGCGAGCCGGGCACTTCGCATCGCCGGTAACGTTTGGCCAATTTCTAGAACCTGTTTGCAAAGATTACTGGCTAACACTGTGGATAGTGGCGCTTTCAGTGCAAAAATAAGACGAGCTAGGGAAGTACTTTGTCGTCGAAGTAAGTAAACGTTTTTTAGTTATAACTGTTCCTTAGTCCATGCTGAAGTCAAATGGAGTCGGGAAAAGAAGAAATATGTCACCGTTTGAGCAAAATTTGAATTATTATGTGCTCTCCTTATTATTTACTGTTGAGAATCTCCATTTTTACGGTCCTTAATAAGCACGCGCGCCACCATCTTGTCCCAAATTTCTGGTATCGGTAATCGTTTAAGAAGAATAAAAAGATTGTCCTTGTTTGCGTGCGTGGAGTAAGGTGACTTTTATACTATATTCCATGCAAACAAAGACATTCTCAGTTTCACTTTCTTTAAAAGATTACTCTACCAGGAGAACCCTAATGTGTCCGCCTTGTTCGAATGAGGTTTTTAAAATTGTGTTTAAGTTGGTCTAATTTCGAAAATATTTGTGAAATTCAGCCACAGTTTAACGCTCTGGCTTAAAAGTTTTTGAACGTAGCTTAAAAAGCTATCGTTAACGTTCATGACCAAACGTTTCAACACTCCAATCTAATGTCTTCATCAGGGGTGATCGCGGTAAAGACAGGTCCCATATTTATACTCTCATAGAACCATCCATCAATTAATGTCATCAATGAGAGTATAAATGGACCTGCATGTCTTCACAAAGATAACCCTTGATGAAGACACTAGATTGCATGGAGTGTCGAAACGTTGGGTCATGAACAGTAACTTTGTAAGCTAAGTTCAAAAATCTAAGCCAGAGTAGCGTGAAACTATATCTGAGTTCTTCACCTGGCTGCGTTGGGAATTTATTTGTTGACTTGTGAAATTGTAATGGAAAACCTTTTTACAATTTTTCGTATCTTCCTTTTCCCCCGAAATATTTTAGTTTAATGTTCACACGCCTCAGTTTCCTTTGTTCTATTCGGGGAATATATTCAATAGCCCCGGCAAAACAATAGATTAATATTCCCCTCTAAATGCCTGGACAAACCCTTTCAACATTTCATTCAAGATCGTTCAACATTGTTCATTAAACCGTGATTCAACATGTTGAAAGCGTTTGGCCACCCCTGTTGAATGGTGTTGAACGTTGTTGAATACATGATGTTGAATGATGTTGAACGAAATTTGAACATGTTCCCACCCCTGTTGAATGATGTTGAACGTTGTTGAATGATGTTGAACGAAATTTGAACATGTTCAAATTTTCGTTCAACACGCGTTCAACAATGTTGAACGGTGTTGAATGAAATGTTGAAAGCGTTTGGCCAGGTATTAATATTCCCCTCTAATATTCCCCTCAATATTTCTTTTCTATTGTGACTGCTGTCAACCTCGTCTATGTGAAAATTAAGTATAGGTTATTTTGAGGCCCCTCGGGGATATGTGTTTATTCACCTCGGGCTTCGCCCTTGGTGAATAAATCACATATCCCCTCGTGGCCTCAAAATAACCTATACTAGTTTTTCTGATCATGACCTCATAACCAGTATACAGCATTTTCATACATTACAAAATTTCTTATACCTCCATGATTGCTCAACATAAAATTTTTAGTCTCACGAGAAGTGTGTAGTTTAAAATGTATACAGTTTCAAGTGATTTTGTTTAACAAATTTGGAGATCGATATAACTGAGTTTGTCACTAGATATCTTTACACTAGTCAGACGTCAGAAACCATACATTTCATCTACGTATCAAACAAATTGAAATATCTCAAAAAAGAAGAAGAAAACCCTGGAAATTTGCGAAAAGGTCTTCAATCTTTTCCCATTACAGAAAATTTTAGTTTTCAACTTTTAAATTAACCCTTTGCCCAGTACCGTATGGTTTGTTTTCAAACCCGTCGGTGAGACTTCAAAATCAGTTTCACTCTGTCTAGAGCCAGACAGTTTTATTTGTCAAATCAGAGAGCCCTCGGTAGTGAAAGAGTTAAACAAACTTAATGTATATTGTTAATGCAAAATATCATATTATGGGATATCGATCCGTTGTTAATACACGACGACATTTTCGGAAGTATACGCCCTAGCTAAAATGCCCTGTATTGTATTGTACTATGTATATAGGGATAGTTTTACACCAATTTATATACAATCTCAGCCACAGTGACAAACTTAGACCGCCACACCGGCAATGATAGATCGTTTGCAATCACGTGACATTGGACGCCATCTTGGTTTATAGTTAAATTCCAAACTCGTGCTAATATAAATATGGCGGCTTGTCAACAGGGTTTTTCGAACTAAAAAGTCAACCAAGACGGTAAACGTGATGTCATGTACAAACGATCTATTGGTGTTGACCAAAAGGATCGTGACAGTTGGCACGGAAATTGATATGTGATTATTAAACAAATCTGCGGAGAACAATAACTGGTGTCGTAATAGTGAATACGACGAAATTTTCAACCGAATACTATTGTCACGAGAAGGCAGATCACAACTGCTGCGACTAAAAAGACGATGGAAACTTCGGCCTCGGCGATCAGAAAGGGCCATTCTCTACCGTTGCGTCACTGACAAGATTGTGCAAACTAAAAACGGATAGCAAGGGCGTTCGTTTAAAATTCTTTGTAACAAACTGATAAAAAGCGCTGGAATTTGCTCTGTATATAATATTTACAAGTTGTTTTTACAATCCTGCATTCACTCTGATAGTCATGAGCAAGGGCAGCTATCCCTGCGTTTGAAAAATCTTTAATTTCAGGCTGCATGCCATTACGTCGTCGGTGTTCAATTTGCCTGGCGTGATGCTATGGCGTGTGTTTCCCTCACCATTACTGAACTACATCATTTTCAAACCAAAACTAGAACATAAATACTTTAATTATTTACTTTATTATTCTAGTTTCTTCTCTCAAGTTCAGTCAATAAAGCGGCTATGGGTTTTATCTCATAGTCGAATTATCACAAAACTAAAGTCCTTATTATATATATATATATATATATATATATATATATATATAATGTATATATATACATATCATAAGGTTGAATAGCAAGTATAAAGAAATCCAAAAAAATATGTTATGAACCGTCTTTTATGTCTTTCGTCCTCTTTGTTTCTTTTCCGTGTCCCATGGCCAGAAATCAAGGACAGTCAGCGGCAGTGGCCTGTGGGCTCAGATTCAGATGGAAATATTAATTTGAAGATTCTGATGGCTAAATATCGATCATTTCGGCTATAAACAGAAGTCTATAACAACAAATTAAAGTAGAGTTATTCCCTAAAATGTCTTATTGAGCCATTTCTTACCCAAATATCAAATTACAAAAGGTTTAATCGTCTAGACAGGCCTGTACACTCACAATATTAAATTGCCGCATAAATTTCGGTTATTATTTCTGAATCCACAGTCTATAACAATGTAAATAATACAGCGGTAAAGACCATGGGAACCCCTAGCAACAGTGCTTTTATAATGGCGATCAAGAACCCGAATTGTCGAGCAATGTTTTGCTTCTTCACGCTTTCTTGGCGCTTGATGGATTAATTTGCAACGACTCTGCAGCATGAAAACCCTATATTTCAAGTCGTTTGGGAACAAGTTTAAATACGTTGCAATGCCTTTAGATGCTGGTCAAAACAAAGTATTGTCCACCTCGAATGTGTCTAGATGTGGGCCCGTGCGAAAAGTCGAATATATGTTGCCAAATTTGCGTCTAAGAAAACCTCACTTCGGCAAATCTTGTGGATTTAACAGGTGCGTATATACAAGGTAAGAGGTAGGAATATAAGCTTCTCGGGAACAAATTCAACCTTCACGGATTGACGCCAGATTTTCAGGAGTTGAAGCTTGCCTAATTTGCTAATCTTTTAGATGTGGGCCCGTATGAATTCTTAACGGGATCTAATAGAAAATGCGTATTGTGAATTTCCCCCTATCAAATCTATTGAAAGCCGCCATCTTGAAATTAGTTGGGAAGAGCCCAACGCGCATGCTTGTCAGCCATGTTGTCCTCGATTTCTGGGGTCGGTGTTAGATCATATTGAGTTAACGTACAGTGACGTCACAACTTTGCTATACCTGAAGTTTTGAGATACTCGGGTAGTGATGTAATTGCGGGAAAAATCGGAAAATTGCGATAAATAATTCATATTAAGTATGTATTTATAATAAAGATGCAAATGACCTTATGAGCGAAATGTCAGCACGCAAAACCCGTGGCGAGACGGTGATTAGGTCAATGCAAAATGTGCACAACTTTCTACTGCTGTTTATAAAAAAGGGTTGTCAGGTAAAACACTTGTATTAAGTCACGATTAATATAAAAAACAATAATCAATATCCCGATTCTCTCTCATCTGGAGTCCGTCTGCGCCGTTCGTGAGGATGGCTGAGAACTCAATGTTTTATCTTGTTATATACTCGATTTGTTTGTTAGTTTTTGCATGAAACAGCGAAAGTCGTCAAAGAAGACACGCGGACGTTTATCTTGAAACTATACTGCCCTTCGCTTTTAATACACGCACGCCAATCCAGTTTTAAAGTTCCAAGTTGTGACGTCACTGTACGTTAATTCAATATGATCTAACGCCGACTGATTTCTGGCCATGCTCTTAAACCCGTCATGAGTCATCGATGTTGCGTTTGCTATATGCTCAGTTAATTCGAAGTGTCTACGCATTGGAATGTGCGAGCGATTGCAAAGACTGTCAATTATGGTTGTCAAGAAATAACAACAACTTTGGTAAGCACACACTTTTATTTATATTTAATAGTCTCGTTCTTTTGCTGTTTATTGTTTATTTTCCAACATAATCACATCGACTGCCAAACCCAAATCCCTCCTGAAGAGACCACGAGAAGGTCGAAACAATTGTCGAGGGTTGTGTCCCATGTACTATTTATACTGAATATTACTTACGTATCTTTAATCCTTTCTTATAATTGTTTAACTTACTCCCGTATCAAATTTACACTGCGCCTAGCTTCAACCGTCGTTGCCTTCGCAAGTTATCAAAAATACAGCAAAATGCGCTTTTTTGGCCTAAGGCCATATACCGCATTCTTTGCAAATTTTATTCATCTACATTATATAACCCCAGTGTCAGTCCAATTACCTACATCTTATTCAAAAAACATTGCGTCACTGACAAGATTGTGCAAACTAAAAACGGATAGCAAGGGCGTTCGTTTAAAATTCTTTGTAACAAACTGATAAAAAGCGCTGGAATTTGCTCTGTATATAATATTTACAAGTTGTTTTTACAATCCTGCATTCACTCTGATAGTCATGAGCAAGGGCAGCTATCCCTGCGTTTAAAAAATCTTTAATTTCAGGCTGCATGCCATTACGTCGTCGGTGTTCCATTTGCCTGGCGTGATGCTATGGCGTGTGTTTCCCTCATCATTACTAAACTACATCATTTTCAAACCAAAACTAGAACATAAATACTTTAATTATTTACTTTATTATTCTAGTTTCTTCTTTCAAGTTCAGTCAATAAAGCGGCTATGAGTTTTGTCTCATAGTCAAATTATCACAAAACAAAAGTCCTTATTGTATATATATATATATATATATATATATATATATATATATATATATATATATATACATACATACATACATATCATGAGGTTGAATAGCAAGCATAAACAAATCCAAAAAAATATGTTATGAACCGTCTTTTATGTCTTTCGTCCTCTTTGTTTCTTTTCCGTGTCCTCTTAAACCCGTCATACTCATGAATCATCGATGTTGCGTTTGCTATATGCTCAGTTAATTCGAAGTGTATACGCATTGGAATGTGCGAGCGATTGCAAAGACTCTCAATTATCAAATGCTAAGTAGGTAGCATCCTTGAGCTTGTGTAAAAAAAAAAACAGGAAATGATTTGCAATGTTTGCGACACGTGAGCTGTGTGATGGGTTTGTAAGGAGAAGAACAACGAAAATATTCATCGAGAAAAGTAAGGTCAATTTTAAACATACAAGAGTGACTGTTACTCCTAGATGTAGCTTACATGATTTACTCCTGTACTGGGGGATCACGTCCATTTTTTACTTTTTGTATATAAATGCTAAAAATTGGGAATTAAAGGACTTTTCCTATACATTTCATTGCATTGAGTGAGTTCGCAACATTCGCCTCAGGGGCCTGGTGCGAGTGCAATATTTCAGTCAAGTGGTCGCTAACAAGGATGTTGGAACTTTACCCGCGTATTATATGCATGGGAATCACAAAACAAAATCACTTCGTTTGGAAAAGTTGGTACGATTTCGCAAGGACAGCACAGTCTGTATTGCGCCTCTTTATGCAGGAAGCCAGTGAGATGAAAACTCTGTTTGGCCCTAACTTTTCCCAACAGGGCATGAATCGAAACAGAGAGTCGATGAAAATATTAAACGAGTGTGATAAAATTAATAAAAATATTGAAATGGCGCAAGGTTGCGAAAAAAGAGCGAAACGATATGCGTCAGAATTCGACCGGCTCTAGCCACATTATTTGACCGAATACAAATTAGATGGCATACATGTTGGCGAAACAAGATCACTGCCTGGTTTGATATACGTAGTAGACTTCCGGAACAGGCTAGTCTACCATATAGTGGCAAATATGGATGTCAAATACGCCAAGAATTTGATCATGGAGAACGACAATAAGCCGTCCATGCTCATTCACGCAAGCCTACATATCGCGGCATTCAAACGCACCATTGGCATTGATCAACTTAAAAATATACCCGACGAACAGCTTTGCAGGTACAACTTAATGTTGAAATTTATTGAAGAATATGACCCCAATCAGAGAGTAAACTAGAAATACATAAATGCAATATCCCCTCGCCCGCTTTTACAGCAACCCCCCACCCCCCCTTCCCTTCCTTGCGCTCTTTTTTATTGGAGGCCTGGAAATAACTACTCCTGTCGGAACGATGAAAATATAGCTTTAATTATGGTAGAATATTTGAAATAAAAAAACCCCACTATTTTTTGGAAGAAAAATGCCACAAAGAACAAAGAAAAATTTAAGGATAATATTTCGTAAAATATATTGAGATGAAGAAACTTGCACGTTGCCTCCAGGGATTGAACTCAATCTCGTTCGCGTGCAAACCGACGATGTTACCACCAGACTGCTGAAGCAGGCGTCAGAATTCTATTTTAAAATATTAGGGTTATACTCTACAGTTCTTTCTTCCCATGTTTACAAAGAACATCGCTTGGTATCTAAAAATATTTGCATTTTGAAAACTAGTCAAACTATATTCATTTATGGAATTTTAAATTTATTTAAACTAATTTTACAAAAACAATTTTTCATTTCGAAATCTGAATTGCTGAAAATGTTTTCACATACATGTTAATAAATATTTCAACAGTATTTGCATTCTTTGTACGTTTTACAAAAGAAAAAGTGTTCCTTGTCCATTTTTATGTTAAATTATAAACAACCGCTAAGTCATATGTAGTTTTACAATAAGAAAGCTATTTAACAGGAGATAAGACGGCTGCCACAGGTAAAAAATACAACGTAACGGGCATTGGCAAGAAAAAACATGCAACGGATATGATACGTACTTCAAAGACACACAAAATCTAAAACAAAATTAACAGTGATAGATTTTAAACAGGGAAACTCAACAGTTTTGCTACTAAGTGTTTGTGATTACTGAGAGCGACTGCTCTATATTTTTACAGTATTTTTGTCAAGAATAATATCAAACCTTTTTCAAATCTTTTTTGTCAAGAATTACTATATTGTTTCTAGTGCCCCACAATCTTCACAGCGCGTGGTCCGTCCATATATATATATCGCTCAAACTGATTCGTATTTTAACACGCGTGTGAAGTGGACTCCACGCATGTCGAGATTAGCACCCTCACCGGGCTCCGGCCCTTCGGCCCTACGCCCGGCTCGGGGATGATATTGGAGAATTGACTGGTCCAATTGGGAATCTTAATGTGCACGAAGGCGAAAATACCGATGGAAGCGAAGGTGGCGACGTGATCGAGAGAGAAGTAGCTGAATATTTCAACGCATCATAGACGTAAACATGGAAGATATACATTAGTTTCAGTTGCGTTTTGTTGACGATTACAATAGTTAAACTCGGAATTTGTACATGTTCAATTAATGCAATTTAAAACTGTTAATGCTTGTATGAATTGTTATTAGGCCTTGCTATACCAGCACGAATCCGAAGGACGTTTGACATGGATTTGAGAACTGTTGAATTGAGTTAAAGAGTAAACGGCAAAATGGAATCTATTTGTTAATCTTTCTTATTAAATCACTTTTGCCATGCATGCAGCGAGCCTTTCAATTACGCGCATGCACTCTATTACTGTGGAAATCGCTGATCAGGAAGTTCGGGCACTTCGGGTGCATGGAGCAACGTTTGACGGTTCTTTCTGCCTTGAACGTTCCTGTTCCCATCAACGAAAGCAGTACATTTAGGGGCAACCTCGTCCCCAGGGCATTTTGCCTCCACGTTGGGAGGTCAGCGAAAATGGCCCTGGCATCGGCTGGTCACGTGACACCCAGAATTTTGGGGTGTTTTGGCAAGAAAATTTATGCGATCTTTGTGTTTCGTTTTTGTATAATACGTATACATGAATAATAAATAAGAAATATTTAACGCTCTGCCGAATCACTCATGTGAAGCCTTTATCATAAATGCAACTGGCTAGCATTATTCATCATGATACTCCCCACGATTATCCAGGATACATTTAAATGTCGGGAAGAAACATGTATCTAATGTTGTTCTTGACTTTAACAAAAGCTATCGTTACAATTCTTTGGATGAACTTCGCAGAGTGGATTTATTGCAATTCATATTTTGATGAATAAATTACACTGTATCTGAATTAATCAAGTTTTTAAACTGGCCAATCCGATTAAAGAATCGACCAGCCGATGCCAGGGCCATTTTCGCCGACCTCCCAACGTGGAGACAAAATGCCCTGGGGACGAGGTTGATTTAGGGGGTGATTATATGGGGGAGGCTGCCCTCTTGGTAGGGCTAGCCCTTTTTGCCGACATCCCGCATCTCAGAGTAATTGCATGTAAAAAATATTTTTGCGTTTACATGACAAGAGGGCCTCCCACAGGGAGCCCACCACGCCACAATATTGGACGTGTGGAAGACTGGGTATAAGATTGAACCAGTGAGCTATATATACCTGGAAGGATTATTGCCAATAAAAAAGTGAGGCAAAATAATGGCGGCAATGTGGAATTTTTGGATTCAGTTCTAAGCACCTATATGCGGTCATCTTGGAAGTCAGACTTATAAGACTTTTTTCTGGCGGCGGAACCATCCCATATTATAAATACAGTCGACCCTTATTAACGGACACCCTTTTTAAGCGGACACCCCTCTTAAGCGGACACCTCAGCGAGGTCTCAAACATCCGTCGGTAACTAAGCTAACGGTAACTAACCTATACTTATATTATACATATATATATTTCGACAAGTCCAACTCACGGTCAATTAACCGCTTTATACTTAACATAAGGAATGGCTGGTGACTTAGAGAATATTCCAGACGGCCATCACTTCAAGCTCCGTAAAATCAACAATAACCCATCGCTAAAAATTCGGGACATGCGATTGCGCAATCCAATTTACATCTTAAATTTCGTTAGAAAATGTGTAGGATGATACACAAAGAAACCATGTTGATTCTCAACTTATTCACTTAATATTGCTATAGAACAATTTAAATATAATGTTCATGGCATGAAAAGTTTACCTATTATCTCCCAGATTGTAAAACAATTGAAGCTAATTTATAAAATCTCATGATTATTTGCGTGCTTTTTTAAAAGTGCTAACAGTTGAAATTGTGTAGAAGAATAGCCCTACAACTTTATCGAAATCCCAAAAGTCATATTTATAGATTGTAATCGTATCATGGTTTAACTGAAGACGAAGGTAAAAATGTTCAAACGGATCTGCTATAATTGTACTTCAAATGAACCAACCAGATTGCTCGTGGACCAGTAAATTTAGTTTCAATGATTAATTCATCAAGTTGAAAACTACACTTATAATATCATCAAGTCGGGTTTTTTGATGTACCGCGGTTTATTTAACAATTAGATAACGAGCCCAAGTTTGCTATGAGCGAATAGTCAACGAGGCGAAGCCAAGTAAAATAAATTCAAATAAATTCCAAAGATAAAAAAATTCTCGACCATAACATAGTCTTTGGGGATCATTTAATCATTTTTTAACTGCCAACAACAAACGTTCAACCGTCATTTCGGACATCTCCTTGGCCCGTACGGTAACTGATGGAAAAGTAAAGAATTTTTGCATAATTTTGCATGGATTTTCATGTACAATATTGAAACAATATATATCCACACATTTGATTTGTAAAAGTGACAAAAAGTTAACATAAACATTCAATTTGGCACATAGTTTACATCACGAAATCTTGTTAACAGCAAGCGTAATTTTGAAATTTGTTTTATTTGCAGTTATTTCGTTTCAAACGAACACAGATAAACAATTTAACGCGCTTACCATTAATAATTTCCATTCTAATCATTTTGTAGCCGTTTTTGTTTTCTGTAGAACGTATTGCTTCGCCTAAATGTTCAATTTCGTCTTTCATTTGCCCACTCCGTTATAATTTCTGTGCCATTGTTGCTTAACAGAACAAATGCTGGCTCTAATGATCATTGTTCGAGCTCTAGTACTCATTTTGTCATTTATAGGTCAATTTCTTTGAAAGAATGACTTTCATTATCATCAATTATAAACTCCTGCAATAGTCAATGAAATTGGAGGATTTGCGTTATAAACTTGTAAATTTAAACTAAGTACAGGTTATAAACCTGCCAACCTCATATAAACCTCGCAATAACAATAGAATCTCGTCACATGCAAGTTCTTTTCCTATTGAATTTTTTAGAAAACCTCCTTGATCATGTTTTAAATAACTTTTCGCCCTCGGGATTATATATCGCTAATAAACTTTGGGTGAGGTTCTTAATCTATACTTATAGAGAAACCAGCTAATATCGGAAATCATTCCACGGTAAAACCGCCCAAATTACCTGAGTTCAAACTTCGATATCTCGGCCGTCAAATATGCACCGAGTTTTGTAGAAAACGAAGTGCATTGGAATGCTTATTCCCTCCACTTTCTATCTGTATAGTAGTAATAGATTGGATTAGCGGTATATCTACAGACTGGACAGTACTTCAACTAACCCAAACATTATGCATCACGATAAAGCTACGCCACCTTGTCCCAGCGCATTTCGCAGGCTTATTGGGCCTTGATTTCAAATATTTTCAACTTTCAAGCCGAAAACATATTCGTCTCCACTGAAATGTCTGACAATTGCTCGTAGCAAGAGCAATTAAAAATTAATTTTCAATTACAAAGTGCTGAATAATTTTCTAATCTGCAATATATTTTTAAACAACGAGATGGTACATGCTTGACTCTCCAAATACCCAACAAAGTGCTGCTAAAATGGTGGAAATTGAAAGATACGGTGGCGAATTCAGCGCACCTGGAACTTCTTCACTTAAGTGGAGGAAAATTTAATTTTATTGTCAAACTAATTTTTGGATTAACCGCTGATAAAATACAAGGGGCTTTTGCTTATGTGAATAACCGCAGATCTTAGCCGTGGGCTCATAAAATGTCCGAAATTTTTAGCGATGCGCTCGATCTCGGCCGCGAGAAAAAAGTCTGAGACGACTGACATCCAAGATGACCGCGTAGGGCGTGAAACTGACTTCCAAAAATACCAAATGTCCTCCATTTTTTTGCCTCCCTTTTTCGTCCAGTGATTGACTGAAGTCAGTCTTCCATATATATATATATATATATATATATATATATATATATATATATATATATATATATACAAATTTTCCCCGATGGTACCGTTCTACTAAAAGTTACACAAAATTTGACAGAAGCGTGCCAGAAACCTCAACAACCTGAACACATTACATCTTATATTTGCCTGCTGTTCAGTGCAATACCTCAACCTTATTTTCTAACGCCACCACCTCCGACAGATGAACAGCCAAATACTAAAATGGATAAATTATTAACTACTGCGAAAATGCGAAAATGGATAACTATTAACTACTCCTAAAAGTGAATCAGATGAAGCCTTAGATGAAAAAGAATATGCTCGTCAAGATGATGATGAAGATCAATTACATTCTTTAACGTGGCTCGACATTTTAAATCATGATAAATGACGTATTTTCTTAATGAAACGTTTTGCACAAGTATCATGAACTTTTCTTTAGTGCATTGCATAGCTCTAGTTGTGCGCATGCTTTCTTGATTGTTGAAAAGATTTATACTTGTAGCGCTTGCGTATCTAGAGCAATTGTGTTTGTGGTAAGCGACAGATTTTATGCAAATTAGGTTTTCTGCATTTATTGGAAACACAATGTCTTCACTTAGTTAAACTTTAAGACTATAAAACGTTTCAATAATCATGACCGCCACTAGAGCTATATAATGAACCAAAATGAAGCTCATGAGATTGGTGCAAAACTTTTTATGGGGAGAAACGATAATTTCTTGTGATTTAGACTGTTGAGCCACCTAAAATGTTTCTGATCATGAAGACTCGCTCGAGGAACGATCATATGCACGAAGAAGACTCGCATGGAGAACTGAAATTCGCACAAAACGGGAGATTTATATTGACGTCAACTCGATAACCAATCACATCACGATCATTCCCAATAATAAACCTCAAGATTCTTACTAAATGACAGTGCCTAGATATGACCATCGGACATGGCCTTACTATGAAGTGTTTTTAATTAAGATAATATACTGGTGAAACGAAATAAATATTTTTTAACCACACGTTCTGAATTACTTATCCTATATTTTATGCAAAATACGCCGACGATTGCTACTTTGCCCAAGTTTATACCCGAGTTAATATTTTTGTTCGCGACATCCCGTGGGTAAATACTAGCTCACATAAGAACCAAATGCATGGCAGTGATACTTTATAATATACCCGATTTTCGAATCTTAACTGCGCATCAGAATTATGCGTTCTGAGTCGGGATAAAACTCATTTCAGTTCATAACATCTAGCTGAGGTCGCCGTCTAATTGAGTTTGGAAATTTAAATGCAAATGCAAATTAATCTAGTACTATCAGTTTGTGCCTGATGTTATGAATTGAAATGAGTTTGATCCCGATTCAGAACTGAGATTCGAAATTCGTGTATTATCAATGCAAAATATAAACTCTACTATGGGGACCTTTGAGAAATCGTCAATTTTTATAATTATTACTCGGGCTATCTGTGGTAGGTCGAATATACGTTTCGGCTCCGGATCTGTTTCTGGTTTTCGGTTGCTTTTTTCTGGGTTTTTTTCGCAATATGATACTCGAGCGACATCTCCTCTCGAGGCTCGCCAAAAAACACTGAATCAAGCGTTTCATGGGAGCCGTTAATCTGTATACAAAACTTTCTGCTGAGACACGCATAAATAAGATCTCTTTCTTACAGAAGCGCGCTCTTCGTTACATGGACTTTGCACACCACAGAACTCACATAATTCCTTTCTTTATCTCCTCGAATATAATTCCTTTAAATATGCTCTACTTTAAATCTGTTTCGATCCTAATGCGTGATGTTTTTAATGTGGCTCCACCCAATAACTCGGACTTATTTACACGATCAGATAATATGCATACTTATAACACTAGGTCTTCTTCCATTGGTAATTTTTTTGTTAAGTATTCGAGATTGAATCAATAAAAAAAATTCATTTTCGAGAATTGGAGATAATATGTGCAACAGCATCCCGGCTGAACTGAGAAAACTGCCAAAAAACAATTTCAAGATTAGACTACACAAGTTATTAATGCAGGTCTTTGAGAACGAGGATGCTTAGGTTGGTACAACTACTCTGATTAAAATAATAGCTAATTATTGCTAAACAAGCTTGATTTAATTTACACTTATCAAATTTTATTGGGATTAACTGTGCGACAAGGTCACATCATATTGTCTGTGCTATAAATTTAAAAATTGCTATGTATTTAAAAGTCATAGTCATATTACTTTGAATTACTCTGATAAACATGGTCTCTAAAATCATCATCTTAAAAATCTCAATTTGAAAACTAAAAATTATACATGTTACCAATACTTGCAGCGTCGATTAGCCTTTGCTATCAGCAGGATAGTGTTATATTGGATGTTGCTTTTGATAAATAAAAAAATTTGTCTTTTGTCTTTGTCTTTTGAGTTTAACAATTTTAACAACGAGAAACCGCATTTACAACTAAGCTTGTAATAAGCTTATAAGCTATATTCGCTGAATATAGCTGGTTATCGATCACTCATAGAAAATCGTGACAAAAATTTTGTTCAGCTATGAATACAAGGTTGTTACAACTATATCAGTGTATAATTATTGTTGCCGCAGTAACTATACAGTATAGGCAAAAAAATAAGATTAAATGCAGTGGTTGCACGCACGCCTGGCCGTATCTATTTTCACGGATTAGGGCTTTGATATATTAAGAAAACTATTTGAATTCGAAAAGTCGAAAGGTTGCCGTCCTGCTTATATACTCGTAAGTTATAAGAAAATCTGAGGTATTGTCACATGAATTGAAAGAAACGTGTACCGTTTATCACTGCGGTCGACGCCCTTTTAAAGTTTTATTGAAAATACAATCCATAATTGGTCAAAGCCTTAACAGACGTTTCTTGCACAATGGTTTAATTTAAAGTGATAAAGTAAATTGCAGTAAAGTCAAAGTATAAAGGGCATGTAAAAGAAAAGTGAAGGCAACCTGGGGGTTGGAACTGCTTTCCAAAAAAAGTATTAACCTGATGCAAGTGACATGCTTGAATCCTACAAATTCCTACAAATAGTATACAAAGTTGTACACGATAATCATATAAATGATTCACTGCATGTCCGACTACAAGCTAACGAACAAAAATGTAACCCATTGCCTGTATTTTCGAACTTCCACAAGAGATACTTTCGCCGGGACTTAGAGCTCCAAAGCCAAGAAAGGTATCAGGGGTACGACAGTCGTTCTCATTATTTCCAATAATTCCAATCCTTACCCTTGCGTGACTTTTATCTACCCCAATCGCATTAAAACCTTCACGATTGCAGTTTGTTTGAAGTGATGATCCACTGATCAACGACTTCCATTTCTGCCTGCCAAGATTGGTTAAACGTTGCTTGCCATCTGCGATCAAACTATGCAACGATCTTGCTGGGTAGGTGATTGAAACAAACCTAACATTTGTGCCAACTTTCATTCCAACACAAAGTTCTTTGAATGAAGTACTCCAGTATGTAGGTATCTTAGTTTCTTTTTGATCCAGTCCGGATAATCCTCCGGCGGGATTATAAGATTTTTTGTTTGTCCAATTCGTAGACGAGTAATGGAATGTTTTCTATCGGTAAGAGAAACTATTTTAGTTAAATTACAATGAGTTACTTCCAAGTATTCTCTATAGGCCAAGAAAATAACATATAATAATGGCCATACAAAAATTGATGGCCATATTCTTTCTCGTGTGTACTAATTAAGCATCGCGTAATAAAACCATGCATGAAAAATGTTATTATAATTACTCGTTTTTTTCTTGTTTTTATTTTCCCTTTTTGGGTGTCACGATCTTGCGTTTTTGCACTTTTTATTTCCGCTAATATTCATACTTCTGGTAAGTTGTTATCCGTGTGACTGAAGTGGACTGAGTGAGGCCGTGAGGAATATTGTAAGGTCTTTGCTCGGCTTTCGCTTTTGGAGTTCGAGAAAAATCTTTGCCTTTTGATCAAGGTGTTCTGGCACGTTGTAAAATGACTGACTGACTTTGCAGTTACTTTGTGGTCAGATGTGGCTGACTGCTGGCAACTGTCGTGATCGAAAATATGTTTCACCAATGTAAAGTATGCACCACATTCAGCCTTCGATTCAGGCTCGGCGTGCTGGCCAATAGCCCAAGTGAACGCCTGATCCATGCGTCTTGTTATTGCGTAATATACCTTACGTTTCTCGCTCAAACGATGTGCTTTAAAAGGGCGAAGGGACAGAGTGAGTGCTGCCTGGCTTATTGGGCTTCGAAATAGCCTTAATTTTAACTAATTGTGTTGTGTTGTTAAGCACTGGGCCAAGATGTTTTACGATAAGTTTATGGACAGAAATCCACTGTGCTTGGCACTGTTTGAATTCTGCCGAGGACATTAGCCTCCGTTTTGGGAGATTTCTGTCGCCAGCTACCCCGATTTGTTTTAGAACAGAAAGCAACGACATGCATAAAAAAACTCAATTCTATTTTATTCTGGTTGTTCAATTGTTTCGTTTATATCGCATGAGCCAACACGATAATACCTTTTTTCCATCGATTTTCATTACCAGCGTCCAACCTCCCCCAGAGCACCCAGGCAGCGTGGTCATCTGACAGTATATGTCGCTGTAACCCTTTGAGGTGCTGGTCTTAATGCGATATAATCCATTCTTCCAACTGTTTTAAAGTAAAAAAAAACAATGTTTTAATATGTATTCAATAGTAATTGATTATTCAAATTGTAAAAAAGAAAGGCTGTTACACTCTATTTTTGTCTGTTATTATCCTATTTTTCATTCTAAGATGCATTGATTTCTGACGTAAGCCAAAATTATATATAGCTATCGTTGTAACTGTGACTGTGAATTTCACGTGGCCATGCCCATGATCATAGTCATGTTCATGGTCGTGCATGGTCGACGTCATGTTATGGTCGACTTCATGGTCATGGTTATCGTCATGGTCATAGTTATGGTCATGGTTATGATGATGTGCATGATAGCATGGTCATGTTCGTGGTCATGGTCGACGTCATGATCATGGTCATGGTCATGGTCATGGTCATGGTCATGGTCATGGCCATGGTAATGGTCATGGTCATGGTCATGGTCATGGTCATGGGCATGGTCATGGTCATTGTCATGGTCATGGTCATGGTCATGGTCATGCGGCCATCTTGGTACTCAAAATTCGTCATCTTTGGTGGCTTCATTTTTGGAGCTGGATGAGGAATCCAGTTGTATAGATATCAGTGATCCACTTACGATAATATAAAACAAATAGCATAACTTACCTTGTTTTTTCAAGAGCATCTGCGCATGAAGTAAACACCGCTTGATAAAAATAGAATATCGTGTATTTAGTAAATGAAACTATTGTAAGTTATTAAAATTAACATAAATTAATAATACAAGTATATAACGTATATTGTAATACATTCTTGTAAATAGTTACAGTTTCGTTTTACAAATGCAAATATTTCAACCCTCGAATTTTTTCTTTGCTAAAAATCCTTAGGACACGCTATTTAATCGAGAGAAATGCGAAATATCATTTGTGATGTATCTTGATTTTTTTGTGTTGGCCCTTTTCTATAAAGCCATACAGTTATTGATACTCTGATCAGCCAAAGTTTTGCAAAACGTATAGTTTTTGGCCGTAATTTATTAACATAATCTGAATGTGGCAACAAATACAATTAATTAATTCTTTGAACGTTTTCATGGCGATAAAGTAATATAAATAAGTTTTGTGGAAACACCACGTAAACTATTTCTTTGCTAAGCTTTCGGCCTGTTGACTCAGGCCTTCATCAGAGCAATGACAACAAGTTGTTGGCTCACGTCATGACACACAACACACACTGACAGATACCTTAACTACACTTCATTCCATCATCCAAGTATTAAATCATCTGTGTGCAAAACTCTCGTTCATCGAGCGCGAACAATTTGTGACGAAGAACATCTTCAGGAAGAATTAGATCACCTTAAGTTGGTTTTAACTAACAACGGTTTTCCTGGGAAGATGATTCAAGCTTCTATGACTCCTTCGGTACATCCAGAGCCGAATACACAGCCCCAGCAAGAACCACCTTCAGTTTCTCTTCCGTATATCGGACCAGCATCTCACAAGATTGAGAGGATTCTAAATCGTGCTGGTATGAAGGTATTTCACAGTAGTCAACACAAATTGTTCAAGGTACTTTTCACACATAAAGATGAAGTGGATAGCTTATCTAAGCCTGGAGTGTATCGCATTCCTTGTGAGTGTGGCTTGGTGTACATCGGAGAAACGGGAAGGAATCTCTCAACTCGCCTGAAGGAACACAAGACATCTTGCATAAAAGCGCAACAAGAAAAGTCTGCTGTTGCCAAACACGCTTGGACGTATGACCATCGTGTTAAGTGGGAAGAGTCATCACTCTTAGCCAGCGACAATCAATACTTCACGCGAAGAACTAGAGAATCCATTGAGATCGCCAAACATCACACTATTTCTCAGGAGGGACAGCCATTAAATAGCACGTGGCGTGCCCTATTCGGAGAACATTCTTGATTTTGTTTTCTAATTAATAAAATTAACGTGATATGCCATTGTATTCTTACGTGATTTAATTGATCATTTGCTTAGTTTATAAATGACGTGAGCCAACAACTTGTTGTCATTGCTCTGATGAAGGCCTGAGTCAACAGGCCGAAAGCTTAGCAAAGAAATAGTTTACGTGGTGTTTCCACAAAACTTATTTATATTAAATACAATTAAATCTACTTTTGGAATTCACCAACGCGCGCTATTAGTTCCTATACCATTCAATGTGTTGGTCATGGCAGCCTATAATGTTTAAAGTTCACTCTCTACATTTTTTTTGAAGAGTTGAATGATTAAAAAATAGCTTTGAAATATATTAGATTTCAGCTTTTCTTTCCTAAATCACGCATGCTGGAAATTCGAGCGACGCCATTACTCTGGCCAGAAAACGCCAACCAGAAGCAAAACATGGGACGCTGAGCGGGTTATCTGCTCTAAACTGGTCATATCTCGAAACTTCGTCCATAGATTAAAGTTTTATGGCGAGGACATTCAAGAAGAAGGTAGGGGAATTAGAATTTACTGCTTATAAGCCGATTAAGATCATTTAAAGCTATTTTAACCGAGCCTTCTCCAATGACTAGCCGAGTCCGCAAGTATTCATAATAAGAGAGCTAATACAGTTTGCTCTATGATTTGAAGTTATTAGCTTTTTACACAGCTTTTGCATAAATTGGTTTTTGTTGCCAAGGCTTTACAGCTTTTTTCGGTAAATATTTTGAACGTTAAGTTGCCTCTTTATCGCGAGTTTATATTGGAAGAGAACAAGATCGCCCGTGCTTCTATTGTATTTCAGTCTTATAATACCTAGCCTGCAAAGCAGGCTCTCTGGAAGGCGCGGGCGCTGAGTGGACGGAGTTGAAAGAGAGCCTGCTACTGAAGCAGTAACTTTTTGGATTTATGCGTACACAATGTACGCAAAAATCCGATTGGCTAATTCCTTTTAATTAGTGACTTATGCCTGGTGTTTCTACAAAATATTGCATCAGACGCTGTCAACTTGGTATTTTTATGGCTTTTATATAGTTATTTAATGCAAGGCTGTGAACTCCGATGCCGATGGGCTTTCATGTTGATGAATTTTGAATGATTCTGAGGAGAAAATAGGTGAGTTTTTAAACGGGAAATATTTTTAAAATGGGGAAACGTCGGTCTTTAATTTGATTCATTGCGTGAATGTGTTTATGGCTGATTCATATAAACACATTCACGCAATGAATCAAATGACCGACGTTTTCCCATTTTAAAAATATTTCCCGTTTAGCTAAAAACTAGAAATGTCTACTCCAAATAGCATTTTCAAATAGCTTCTGTTTGATATATATCTCATTTGTTATATCATTTAAAAAATTCTAAAATTCTCTATTAACACTTGTGAGGAGTCAATTTCCTGTTTTGTTTGTAATATTTTATATTTCGAACAGCGGTTCGCAGATTTTGGACATTTTAACGAGTTTTACTTAACGGAGAAACTTGACCTATACATCAAATGAAAGCTCATTCAACATGTGACAACATACGTGGACAATATATTTTAGTGATCAGTAGTTCTAAAATTACTAGCCATCTTGTTCCACAACTGACAAAATGCCGTGTGCAAATCTTATGCCATGCCACTTCACACTCACTTCTCTTGTCCTCGGAATCATTCAAAATTCGTCAACATGAAAGCCCATCGGCATCAGAGTTCAAAATATCATAGCCCTGCATTAAATAACTATATAAAACCCATAAAAATACCAAGCTGACAGCGTCTGATGCGATATTTTGCCGAAACACCAGGACTAAGTTACTAATTAAAAGGGATTTAGACAATGGGATTTTTGCCTACATTCGGTACGCATAAATCCGAAAAGTTACGTATACTGCTTCAGTAGCAGGCTCGTTTTCAACTCCGCCCACTCCGTGACCGCGCATCCCAGAGAGCTTGCTTCGCGGAACCAGTGATATTTTAATACTAATGGATGAATTTGTTTTGCCTTTGATTTTGCATTTGAATATAATGTGTTTGAAATATACAGTATCTTCTATTTTATTGCTGGACAATAATTCCCATTCACATGTTGCCATAATGTAAATATTATTTTATATATATATATATATATATATATATATATATATATATATATATATATACTGTATATATATATATATATATATATATATATATATATATATATATATATATATATATATATATATATATATATACAAATATAAAATATCCAGTGCACTTGTACATGCCAGGCAGTGAATAGTAGCAAAAATACCTTACAATTACAGGGCATTTTTGACAGCTGGTCTCAATTCTTCACAAGTGTGAAACCTTTCTTCTCCCAGTTTCTTGTGATTTGTTTATCTGATTCTCAGACAAAGCATCATGAAAGACTTGAATTTCTTGGAGTGTCATAGAGCATCCTATTCCACCTTAATTATGCCCTTCGTAAATACCATATGGAATTCATTGGAGAATATCAGTTGCAATGCAAATAAGTTTTGTCAGGAATGTTCTTAGTTATTTTCGAAACAGAAACGTGCATCCCCCCTCCTTCTTCCCAAATGTTCTGGCATTAAAACATAAATTTATGGATAAATAATTGGAATATGACTTTCATAGCTAGATCACATTATACAATTCCTGTCATGGTTTGTATGACCAATATCGGGCTGAAAACACAAGCTAACTTAAAATTGTTACAAAAAATATTGAAAGTGAACATCACTTAGGACGTTGTCACAATTTTCAACATCAGATTCCACCTGAGGAAGAATTGCATGAAGGTTAAGCATTTCTCATTGATGGGGTTTCCCCTAGAAAAGTAAAATTGTCTGGTGTAAAAAGCATAAGACATCACTGATTCTAGCAATGAATCTTGTAAAAAAAGAAAATTTCGTCTTTTATGATTTATATTTATAAACTGCCTTCTGAATTCTTTGATATAGTACCACCTCCAAAGAGTGTTGTGTACTGATGGATTGGTTTTGCATTAATACCAGATACAGTCAATGAGGTCACTGCATGCAACAATATAATGGTCATCCCCTTTTACAGCTTTATGTTTAGTAATAATTTCACACATCACGACATAAATACAAGAAGACTGAAGTAAGACAATTCCTAATCTTTGTATCTACCGCGCATGCGCGAGTAGATACACTGATGTCGTGCGTGTAAAGTGGTGTAAAGTGGTGTAATGTAATGTAATAAAGTAACAAAGAATGCCTTCGGAACCAATCAAAACGTAGAAAAAAACGATTGACTCACGACAAACCATCGAAGCCAAAATAACTACTGTACACCAAGTATTTCATAACTCCTTGTTGAGAGCATTGTCTGGAGCGAGATATTTGACAAAGAGCGGGATATTCAACAGGTGTAAGTCTTTACAAATTTAGTAAGTATTTTAAGCATGAATCGTAGTCATTTCTTAATTGTGGTGTACTAGACTTTGTTGGAATGATGATAAAAGTTTTTGAAAGCAAATTAATCGGGTCGTTGCGTGGACAATTCCATATTCAGACGAAGCAATTTATATGGCCAACATGTCTGATCGAGCTTCGTAAACTGCCAAGACTGTGCGTTGCCGGATAGAAATGGATGACCTTCTTCTAAGAAAACAAAGTTAGCTCCATGGTCAAGCAACAATGCCCAAAACCTATGGTAGTCCACGAGCAAAATATGTTATTAAATAACATATTTTCGATGTAGATTACAAATAGTCAAATGTCAGTGACAGGCTACGTTGAGAGCGTGAACTGCCAAGTCTATATAAGCTTACAGTATTAATGGAGTAAAATTGTATGCTGCAGCTGTCAATGTCATGAATCTGTGTTATGAATGTGCAAACATTTATTGTACCTTTTACTGCATGTATGCAATATGCATATGTCTTGAAGAACAATTAATATGGTTGTTCTTATAATTTTGATGACATAATTTGCTGGACATCTTTTTCATTCACTATTAAATTTTACACCAGTAATACTCGAGATGCTTGTTATCTCAAGCGACTTTCTTTACCTTCTAATTAGATTGCATTATTGTTTGACGAATTGTTGTAACGAAAATATTTCAATACTGTATTAAATTAGTCAATTAATATTTGATTGACGTACTTGTGGCTTTACAACCATACTTAATGACTATAGATTTTAGTACCATAGCTCTCACCACTGAGGACAGGAGTAAAGCCCATTTGGATTGAGTTAGTATTTGAATGGGTGACCATGCACCTGTTCGGTCTTGGAACTCATGCCAGATATGAGTAGAGTTTTTCGCACTTAGCCTTCTGTGCCTTGCTGGCTTTACTCTGAGAGGCTGAGTTGACTGAGTTCTTTATCAATTTCTTGAGAGTTTTCATGGCGATAATGTAATATAAATAAGTTTTGTGGAAACACTACGTAAAATATTTCTTTGCTAAGCTTTTGGCCTGTTGACTCAGGCCTTCATCAGAGCAATTACAATAAGTTGTTGGCTCACGTCATTCATAAACTAAGCAACGGATCAATTAAATCACGTAAGAATACAATGGCGTATCACGTTAATTTCATTAATTAGAAATCAAAATCAAGATCGTGGTCTACTGAGATTGCACAACATCGCAGTATTTCTCAGGAAGGACGGCCATTAAACAGCATGTGGTGTGCCCTTTTCAGAGAACATTCTTGATTTTGTTTTCTAATTAATAATATTAACGTGATACGCCATTGTATTCTTACGTGATTTAATTGATCAGTTGCTTAGTTTATAGATGACGTAAGCCAACAACTTGTTCTCATTGCTCTGATGAAGGCCTGAATGAACAGGCATAAAGCAACGAAATATTTTACGTGGTGTTTCCACAAAACTTATTTATATTCTATATCAAAGTTAAAACACAGCATGGCCGGTGAGCATAAAGTAGACAATTTTGTCAAAAAACTTTCTCAGCTCTAGATCTGAATACAAGGTTGTTAAAACTAGACAATTCCATCATTTTTTTCAAGATTCTTGTTCAGCTATGAATACAAGGTTGTTACAAGTATACAGTTACATCATTGTTCTTACCATAGTAGCTATAGGCATTAAACGCACTAGATACATGCACGCCTGGGCGTGCCTATTTTTATACAGATTTAATGATTATTATTAACATAGAAAATAGAAATACATATATGTTATTTACCTGCTGGGTGGTGCGTATAGAGAAATATTTACCGAGGTCTCAAAAACTGCCCGAGGCCGAGGGTCGTTTTTGAGACCGAGGGAAATATTTCTCTATACGGACCGACCAAAACGGTAAATAACATATATTTCTTTATTAATGGTACGATTTATAATTTACATAATTAGGTAATAAATTAACGTAATTGAATTGCGTAATCGAGATGACATTCACGTGATATTCAAAAGTCCAAAGTTTATCGTTCGACAGCAAACAACTGCCGACATGCAGTCTGACAGAGAAGCTTGGAACCTCTTTTGTGATAAAAAAAAACCCCCAAAACAGTCAAAACTTAAAGATTTAAAGTTTAGTTGATAAAGATTCTTTGTCGTTCTTCTTCGTTGCTTGCTCGTTTTTGGCTGTTCGCTTGGAAAATCGCTTTCAATACTCGGCTGACTGCATGGAAATTGAAAGTGGGTCGTTCGAGTTTGAAGGCGAAAATGCTGGTAGTATAAAGTCATTTGAAACTTTTTTCAAAGACGACACGATGAGGTTGGCATCTGGAAAATACTTGACTAAAGGGTAAAGACTTGTAGCGGTTTTGTTGAGTAGTTGGACAATAGAAGAATGACAGTTTAGTGTCAAAAGGTTTCAGCTTTACTGGCCTCTCGTGGTACGTTTTTTATCAGATATACTTCTATATAGTTTCATTTATAGTGATTCAAAATACTGTGTTCACAAGTTTATATATGTTTTGTCTACTGTTTTAAACTGTTTTCATACGTCGTTGAGCAATAATACTTTAAAACTTTATAAATGTCGCTCGCTGAAATTTTGATTTTTCACAGTTTTCTCACGTTCTTTTAAAATACGCTGTTTTCACACGAAGTTGTCAAAGCCATTTGGATAATAAAACTCATTTGCATCCCCGTAGCTCTTTGTTGAATATATTTTTTCTGTGGTGAGCGAAATAGTTATGAAAATCGATCAATTTTAAATGACAGAATGTAAAAAAATAATCTTTTTTTTGTTTTTGTTTTGAAATCCGCAGCGGTCCGTATTGGGGTCCGTATCGTGTGATACGGACCGCTCGCTAAGCCAATCAGAGCGCGCGAATCAGATGGATACCGGACGGCAAAAAAAAAAATTTAAGGTTACAACATACCCTAGAAAGTACAAAAATTCAGAAACGTAAAGATTGCTTCCAGGTCTATCATTGGTAAAAGTTTGATTTAAAAATATTGAAAATTGAATGAGTTATTGAATAAAACGTTACCCAAGTCTCCATCGGTGGCGGGAAAGTCTGATATTATTGCTAATGAGCGCTGTCAGTAATCCACTGTTACAGAATTCTGTATTTATTCTGTATTCTTAGTATTTTGTTTTCTCAACCCGAGTTCATTGTCCGACAATAATCATGCGAAAGTTTAACATTCTTATATTTTTCAGTACTTTCATACAAGACAGCACCTCTACCAACTTGCCGTAATGGATATTTGTCGACAAAACAGTTTTTACAACTTTTGAATATATTAATGGCCAGAAAATTGCAAAGAAACGTATACCCAACGACACTCATTCTACTTAATTTTGTTTTCTCGTTATTCTACTTCACCAGCCTTGTTTATCAACAAAATCTCCTGCTTCGGTAAACAAAGCAAAACTGACCACAATTTTCTTTTACTCACAGGTGAGTAGTGCAGGATATCCCGAGCTAGAGGAACCAATCAGATTGTGTGAAAAGCACTATTCGCCTGCGAAATAGAATAGAATAGAATAGAATAGAACAGAACAGAACAGAACAGAACAGAACAGAACAGAACAGAACAGAACAGAACAGAACAGAACAGAACAGAACAGAACAGAACAGAACAGAACAGAACAGAACAGAACAGAACAGAACAGAACAGAACGGCACGGCACGGCACGGCACGGCACGGCACGGCACGGCACGGCACGGCACGGCACGGTACGGCACGGCACGGCACGGCACCGAACAGAACAGAACAGAACAGAACAGAACAGAACAGAACAGAACAGAACGGCACGGCACGGCACGGCCCGGCACGGCCCGGCCCGGCCCGGCCCGGCCCGGCCCGGCCCGGCACGGCACGGCACGGCACGGCACGGCACGGCACGGCACGGCACGGCACGGCACGGCACGGCACGGCACGGCACGGCACGGCACGGCACGGCACGGCACGGCACGGCACGGCACGGCACGGCACGGCACGGCACGGCACGGCACGGCACGGCACGGAACTGAACTGAACAGAACAGAACAGAACAGAGCAGAGCAGAGGGCAGCGGAGCGGAGCAGAACAGAGCAGAGCGGAGCGGAGCGGAGCGGAGCCGGGCAGAGCAGAGCAGAGCAGAGCCGAGCCGAGCAGAGCAGAGCAGAGCAGAGCAGAGCAGAGCAGAGCAGAGCAGAGCAGAGCAGAGCAGAGCAGAGCAGAGCAGAGCAGAGCAGAGCAGAGCAGAGCAGAGCAGAGCAGAGCAGAGCAGAGCAGAGCAGAGCAGAGCAGAGCAGAGCAGAGCAGAGCACATAATAGAAGAGAATAGAAGAGAATAGAAGAGAATAGAAGAGAATAGAAGAGAATAGAAGAGAATAGAAGAGAATAGAAGAGAATAGAAGAGAATAGAAGAGAATAGAAGAGAATAGAAGAGAATAGAAGAGAATAGAAGAGAATAGAAGAGAATAGAAGAGAATAGAAGAGATTAGAAGAGAAAGAAGAGAAGAGAAGAGAAGAGAAGAGAAGAGAAGAGAAGAGAAGAGAAGAGAAGAGTTGAGGAGAAGAGAAGAGAAGAGAAGAGAAGAGAAGAGAAGAGAAGAGAAGAGAAGAGAAGAGAAGAGAAGAGAAGAGAAGAGAAGAGAAGAGAAGAGAAGAGAAGAGAAGAGAAGAGAAGAGAAGAGAAGAGAAGAGAAGAGAAGAGAAGAGAAGAGAAGAGAAGAGAAGCGAGGCGAGGCGAGGCGAGGCGAGGCGAGGGAGCAGAGCAGAGCAGAGCAGAGCAGAGCAGAGCAGAGCAGAACAGAGCAGAGCAGAGCACATAATAGAAGAGAATAGAAGAGAATAGAAGAAAATAGAAGAGAATAGAAGAGAATAGAAGAGAATAGAAGAGAATAGAAGAGAATAGAAGAGAATAGAAGAGAATAGAAGAGAATAGAAGAGAATAGAAGAGAATAGAAGAGAATAGAAGAGAATAGAAGAGAATAGAAGAGAATAGAAGAGAATAGAAGAGAATAGAAGAGATTAGAAGAGAAAGAAGAGAAGAGAAGAGAAGAGAAGAGAAGAGAAGAGAAGAGAAGAGAAGAGAAGAGTTGAGGAGAAGAGAGAAGAAGAAGAAGAAGAAGAAGAGAAGAGAAGAGAAGAGAAGAGAAGAGAGAGAAGAGAAGAGAAGAGAAGAGAAGAGAAGAGAGAGAAGAGAAGAGAAGAGAAGAGAGAGAAGAGAAGAGAAGAGAAGAGAAGAGAAGAGAAGAGAAGAGAAGAGAAGAGAAGAGAAGAGAAGAGAAGAGAAGAGAAGCGAGGCGAGGCGAGGCGAGGCGAGGCGAGGGAGCAGAGCAGAGCAGAGCAGAGCAGAGCAGAGCAGAGCAGAACAGAGCAGAGCAGAGCACATAATAGAAGAGAATAGAAGAGAATAGAAGAGAATAGAAGAGAATAGAAGAGAATAGAAGAGAATAGAAGAGAATAGAAGAGAATAGAAGAGAATAGAAGAGAATAGAAGAGAATAGAAGAGAATAGAAGAGAATAGAAGAGAATAGAAGAGAATAGAAGAGAATAGAAGAGAATAGAAGAGAATAGAAGAGATTAGAAGAGAAAGAAGAGAAGAGAAGAGAAAGAAGAGAAGAAGAAGAGAAGAGAAGAAGAAGAGAAGAAGAAGAAGAAGAGAAGAGAAGAGAAGAGAAGAGTTGAGGAGAAGAGAAGAGAAGAGAAGAGAAGAGAAGAGAAGAGAAGAGAAGAAGAAGAGAAGAGAAGAAGAAGAAGAAGAGAAGAGAAGAGAAGAGAAGAGAAGAGAAGAGAAGAGAAGAGAAGAGAAGCGAGGCGAGGCGAGGCGAGGCGAGGCGAGGCGAGGCGAGGCGAGGGAGCAGAGCAGAGCAGAGCAGAACAGAACAGAGCAGAGCAGAGCACATAATAGAAGAGAATAGAAGAGAATAGAAGAGAATAGAAGAGAATAGAAGAGAATAGAAGAGAATAGAAGAGAATAGAAGAGAATAGAAGAGAATAGAAGAGAATAGAAGAGAATAGAAGAGAATAGAAGAGAATAGAAGAGAATAGAAGAGAATAGAAGAGAATAGAAGAGAATAGAAGAGAATAGAAGAGAATAGAAGAGATTAGAAGAGAAAGAAGAGAAGAGAAGAGAAGAGAAGAGAAGAGAAGAGAAGAGAAGAGAAGAGAAGAGAAGAGAAGAGTTGAGAAGAGGAGAAGAGAAGAGAAGAGAAGAGAAGAGAAGAGAAGAGAAGAGAGAGAAGAGAAGAGAAGAGAAGAGAAGAGAAGAGAAGAGAAGAGAAGAGAGAGAGAGAAGAGAAGAGAGAGAGAGAGAGGCGAGGGCGAGGCGAGGCGAGGCGAGGCGAGGCGAGGCGAGGCGAGGCGAGGCGAGGCGAGGGGAGGGGAGGGGAGGGGAGGGGAGGGGAGGGGAGGGGAGGGGAGGGGAGGGGAGGGGAGGGGAGGGGAGGGGAGGGGAGGGGAGGGGAGGGGAGGGGAGGGGAGGGGAGGGGAGGGGAGGGGAGGGGAGGGGAGGGGAGGGGAGGGGAGGGGAGGGGAGGGGAGGGAAGGGGAGGGAAGGGAAGGGAAGGGAAGGGAAGGGAAGGGAAGGGAAGGGAAGGGAAGGGAAGGGAAGAGAAGAGAAGATTCCACTGCAAAGATTTTTAGCTTTCTTTTGTCATAGAAGTGAATCCTTATATAGTCTCTAATATAGTCTATATAGAGCAAATTCTCCGATGAACATGCTATCTATTTCTCAGGACTCTGTACCCCATAGAGCACCCAGTGACCATTGGTATGACAAGCGTCTATATTAAAGTCGTTCTCTGTACCGGGCTACTGTTTAATACGCAACGTCTTTAAAGGCGTGTAGGCGCATGAACGCTCTGTGTACAGTAGCTAAGTTTTGACTGAATTCAATTGGCATTTATTTTTTAAAGGTGATGTGTCTCACCCTCGTGACAGCTTCCGTTTTATGTTTTCACTTCCTGGGGAGTTGTTGTAATTACTTATAATAAAACAATTAGGACTACCTGTATATCAACAGTACTGAAAAATCATTCGCAGTAATTTTCTCTATGTAGACTTTAAAGAATGATTGCTCCCACTCAGCTATATTCCATGCTCTTTCATTCAATAAGATTAGACATACTAATGAGCTCTCCTATATGTATAGATTCCACAGCAAAGCTTTTTTGTTTTCTTTTGTCATAGTGAGCCTCAATATATAGAGTAACTAGTGAGCTCTATATAGATTCCACTGCAAAGTTTTTTATGTTCTTTTGTCAGTATTAACAGTTATCCCCTCGTGTTATTTACATGTAACGATCAACTTAAAAGTGTACACGTGTTTCAGTGTAGTTTTTTACGTCAAAAACATCATTAATTTCGTTCGATTTTGAGTACAAAAGTTCGGGGAAGAAAAAATGTTTATAGGCTAGAAATGTTGAGACGTATTCAAGGGAAAGACAAGACAATGAAACAACCGAACGAACGAAAGGAACTGACCGAAGAGCACTTGACCAGATCAAAATACAAGGAGAACTTGCGACTTGAGGAAGAAAAAATGTTTATAGGCTAGAAATGTTGAGACGTATTCAAGGGAAAGACAAGACAATGAAACAACCGAACGAACGAAGGGAACAGACCGAAGAGCACTTGACCAGATCAAAATACAAGGAGAACTTGCGACTTGAGGAAAACAAATCTCGGTGTCTAATATTACATCAGAATTTATAGTCGGAGAAACGGAAAGAACGACTCGCAATATCAAGGTTAAACACGATGTCTAGAACTACATCAGCGGAGAGGAACAGCAAAGAGAAAGACTAGAAATTATGCCAGAAAACACAGCAAAAAGAATAGCACAAGAGAAAGAGAGACAGCGAAGAGAAAAACTTGAATTCGTGACTAACAACACATGTGACCAAAAAGGCCGAAAATTAGGTGAAGGTACAGAGATAATTTTTAAAACATTTATTTACTCATGATCTGAGAAAAGAAAACGTATTTAAAAAATATATCTCTGTGTAGGAATTGTTGGTGGCATACATGTACTGCACAATCATGCATTTGACATTATCATACATTCACTGTACTCTACATTGTTTTGTATTGTCTTTATATTTCTAGATGTATGCATTATGATTTATTATAAATCCATCAATTGGAGTAATGCCTAGCTATTCTTCCCTGGAATGTCAGGCATAATTTGCAAACTTTTTTGCCTGGGAGTGGGGCATTTATCTTCAGACCCAGTACTGTTCGAGGTACTGTTTACCTAAAGCTTAAACAATTCTGGTTCCTGTATAGTCACATACTTGCTGTGGTATTAAAATTAAAGCCAATTAAACAGCAATACAACTGGGTTGTCAAAATATTGTATTTTGTGCAAAAACTCGAAAAAAGACAATACAATTTGTACTGGTACGCTACAATGGGAGGTACGGGACTCCCATATATATTGACTATACAGAGATGTGATATTGGAAAGGGAATGGTTGTCATTTTTAGTTTGGAACAGGGTACCGGTGTAATAGTTATCACACTTTTGATCTGGTGCAAGGTCTGTTCTTATATGCTGGAAGTTATTTACTCCTTTCTTTCAGTTTGGAACAGGGTAACATTTTTAGCCATTTTGTGTGAAGCCAATTCCTTTGTCTGGAGTAACCAACATAATTTAAGGGTTCAGTGGTACACCCCTATCCTGCGTTTGAAGGAGTAGCCCTTCCCTGGGATTGAAGACAGAGTGAATTAATAATAATAAACAATTTCTAGTTATTAAAGCCGGTTTTCCACTAGGCGATTTTTTTCGTGCGAACCGACTTTATTTTGTTCGAATTCAATAGATTTCTGATTAGTTCCAGTTCAAAGCTCATGAGACAAAAGAAAAGTCGCTTCGCGCTAAAAAAAGTCGCCTAGTGGAAAACCGGCTTGACAGCGGATTAATCACAGCGCTCATTAGCACAGAATTCTGTATTATTAGTATCAAATTTTATCTTGTCGACAGAACTCGCATATACAAACTTCCTCTGCTTTCTTTCCTTTCTTTCCTTTTTAAATGCCTAATGATAAGTCAAAGCTTTGTAAAAGAAAAAGCCCGTTTTGTAAGTCACGGAAGAAATCAGTCACCGACAAGAAAGCTGCGTTTTCAGAGTAAAAAATAAATCTTTATACAACCCTTTCCGAGGCTTTCTCCCTCATCTTTATAGAGAGTAGAGTCCTTGTTCTCTTCTGCGGTTCTGCCTCTTCGCAGGTCTTGTGGCTTCAAATTGCGGCGCGGTTTTAGGCTTTCTCTTTGTGGGCATCTTCGATGACATGAATGCAATAGCAACTGAGATTTGATCTTTTCTTTCGCACCAGTTTTGAAATACAAGGTGATCCGCTCGCATTGTTATTGGGCAACAGTAATAGGATTATCGTTATAACCAGAAGGGGCGGAGAATCATGAACAGCTGTGAAAATCCCCGCCAAACCTTCATGGCTTATTTTCTAGTACATCAATTTTGAGTCACATAGGCTCGCTAAAAGATGTAAGGCGGTCACGCTTTTTAACCGATTCCTACCAAACTTACAAAGGACGTAGGCGAATGTCTGGGCTACAAAATTTTATTCGCGTGTTTTAGTTATGAAAAAATTGTGTGAGTTACAAGCTTTTATTTCTCAATTGCTTGTGCCACAACATAGGTCGAGAAATAAAATATCCTAGCTGCTGTTTAGCAGCACTAGGGTAATGCGGGGCGAAATGAGACAGTGGGCTAAATGAGACAACCCATTCAATTCAACTTACATGACGTTCCGCATAACTACCATTTTATTTAATGATCGTGGGCTCATAAGCAAAGCTTATGAAAGTTTATCATTGCCGAAACACGCTTCTTCGCTCTACGAAACTACGAAAAAATCAAGATTTTGTAATCCACTTTGGATGATAACTCGACAAATTCAGGTATGTTATTACTTAGCAATTTTACTTAACCGATTGTTGTGTCTAAATTATCGTATTTACCGAATGAAACCTATATGTTTTATTGAGTTTATAACATGCCCTTTCAAGTCACACGTGGCATTTTTATCAATGTTTATATTTATTGCGAGTTTTTTCTTGTTCAAATGAACTTTGATGTTTAAGTAATAGTAAACTAAGTAAAGCTAGCCATTTGAAGTTTTCAAGAGTTGTCCTATTGCCAACACATTCTCAAATCTCAATGATATATTATCAATAATATATATATTATATATAATGATTATATTAACCAGCACTATTTTTTATGTTGAAGTCTTTTAACCCCACCTGCTCTTGTTCAGAAAGTTTAAACTATTTAAATGCATGGTTGTGTCAATTTTATATGACATTTCATCATGCATTCAGATAATCTTGAAATTGTTATTGTGTGTATGCTGAGTTCCGCATGAAGCTTTGCAGTGCTTGTGAACTTATCATTAATCAAATCAACTTGCATTATATTTAGCATGGTTCGAAACTATGTTCGGAAAACCCAACGTGCAAACTGGAGTGAGGAACAAATGAAACTTGCCATTTCATCAGTCGACAAAAAAGAGATGTCTATACGGAAAGCTGCCACTGCCTTTCGAGTACCCAAGGATTCATTGAACCGCCGAGTTAATGGTAGGATGAAAAACTTGTTAATTGACAAAAGGCATAAGAATGTTTTAGGGTGTTACCGAGCTGTTCTTAAACCTGACCAAGAGAAAGAACTTGAAGATCATATTGTTAAGATGGACCAAGTTTTTTATGGTCTATCAATTAATGATATCAGATCAATAGTGTTTGAATATTGCCAGAAAAATAACATTACCACTAAGTTTAATCAGGAAAATAAAATGGCTGGTCGTGACTTTGTTAATGGCTTTCGAGCTTTGTTAATTTGTTCAAAGCGAAAAAAGATTGTGAACACCAATACTGAGGATGCAGAATGTCCAATCTGTGGAGAACTATGGTCCAGATCAATGCAAGGCGAGGACTGGGTGAAATGCCTCGAATGCAAACTATGGTGTCACGAAGAATGTTGCACTGTAGTTGCAACCAGCGTGACCTGTGACTTGTGTTTGTAACTTTGACTTCAAAATAATCTTTAAATGTATTTTTATAGTTAGTTATGTAGTTCTATTAAATTACTTTCTATTTAAATTTGACTGTTATTTAGTGTTTTCATACTGTCTCATTTTGCCCCACTGTGGTGGGGCAAAATGAGACAAAAATCACTTTCATGTTTTCCTTGATTTACGCCAAAAAAATTATTTCCAACATTATTTTTTGTGTTGTATATCTTGCTTAGAGTCTACCTGAAATACCCCACTCCAAAAGAACATTCCAAAAATTATCCCTCCCTTTCCAGGGCAATAATTGTCTATAAGTGTCTCGTTTTGCCCCACATTACCCTATACTAATAGAAAAATTCGAACACATTTTTTTACAACAAACATCAAGAAGTGTAAATATGGTAAATTGAGAGCTTTTTGGTAAACCCAAAGACCACCTTAAACCGGGGCGCGAACGTACTTTGATTTTAAACTGATGAGTATACCTGCAACAATATTTTATTTCTTATTTACTGAATAATGCGATTGTGTACGTCCGTCACATACTTCTCAGGCAAATCGGGAAAAAATGGAGCGAGCGGTAACAAATTTCTTGAAATGGCTTCCTAGGGTATCCTGTAATCTTAAAATATACATAAATAAAAAACTCTACTCTAAAACAATTAGGCGAAGTTTTTCAAGTTGTCGTGTAAAACCTCTGTGTATGGGATTTCGTGATGTTTAGTTGTCTCTTTAACATGAAGAAGTTTAATAATATTTTTTTGGTTAAACAATATAACTAAACTACATGTAACTTTTCAAAACTTTTTTCCGAACAAAGAGAGCTGTAGGCTTGTCGATGTTTTTCAACGTCGGATGCTATATTCTAGCAACAGTTGGCCAATAGTTGGTTACCCATGGAACACAACGTCTTGTGTGCGAGAACCTTATTCTCAAGCACATTCTTTATCTTTTTGCAACAGATCGTCTCTGCGCTTGCTGCTGTTACGTACAGTGCGAAGAAACCGAGAAAAATGTTTACGTACATATCTTTGAAGTCTTCCTTCAACTACGAGTGTTTTTCAGAACTGTTGATATTCAGGTAGTCCTAACTACTTAATAATAACTACGCAGGGAGTGAACTGAAACGGAAGCTGTCACGAGGTTCTGACACATCACCTTATGGCTTATAGCCACACCCATTTTACATACATGCACCACTAAATAACACCACAGTTTACATATTAAATATGCTCGAAAACTTATCTACAAATTAGCGCCGGTGGAGGTCCCACTACCTACCTTATTATTCAACTACGAGTGTTTTTCAGTACTGCTGATATTCAGATAGTCCTAACTATTTTATAAGACGTAATTACAATAACTCCGCAGGAGGTGAACTGAAACGGAAGCTGGCACGAGGTTGTGACAGTAAAAACTTAGCTACTGCACGCACAGCGTCAATGCGTCTACAAGCCTTTAAAGACGTTGCGTGTTAAACAGTAGCCCGGTCCAGAAAACGAGTTTAATATAGTCGCTTGTCATATCAAAGGTCACTGTGGGCTATATAGGATATAGAGTCCCGTGAATTAGATAACTATCGCCCGATGTTGGAGGCATAAAGTTGGATATGACTACCCTAGAATCCAAGATAAATCATCAAATCAATTCAATTGGTGAAAAACTAATCGAAGTTAAGCGAGGACGTGGCAAAGAATACTGGTCTGGAAGTTATGTAAATTCGACACTGCAAGGAATACCAATTACCATTCAACAACATCCCACAAATGTGCAAATTTCGACGCCAATAAGCGAAGACGCGACAAAGAAGACAAGTAGTTATTTAAATCCCACGATAATTGAAGTCTCAGATGCCAAACGGCAAAGCGAGGCCATGGCAGTAGTAATACCCCCCCATCCAGACCACAAAGGGATGCCGCCTCATTAATTATTCAACTTATTATTTATTCATTATCCTTTGTGACGTTCTAACCCTAATCTCATTATGCATACGTCATTATGGCTCATGCTCCTATAGGACACTCTAACCCTAACTTCCCCCCTTACCCTGGCTTGTTGCTGAACCCCCGGTATTTTCTACGTCATACCGACTTATTATTTATTCATTCTCCTTTGGGACGTCCTAACCCTAATCTCATTATGCATACGTCATTATTTCTCAGGCTCCTTTGGGACCCTTTTAACCCTAACTTTCCCCCCTAAACTTTAGCTGTTACAAACCCCCCGTCATAACCGATAGCTCTCCGACTGATTCCCGAACTCCTGGGTTACGTCATTATCAAAAGGCACTCAACTTATATCCTTATATGTAATAGTAATCACCTTTTCATTTAAACACTTTACCCTACTGACATTCGACAGTTGTGGGACACGTAGACGTACAGAGCATGCGTACACTAAACTTTAACAAAATAGACGTTCTTTACAAAGAACTAAAGAGAAATTGATAGAGGCACTTTATATTTTTTATCTGAAACCTTGTCTCGATGAGTATAGAGAGTTTTGAGCAGCCGAAGTGTCTGAATTGGCAGAGCTCGTATAGACTTAAATTAATAGCATATGATGAATATTATATTAGAACCTAAACATTCAATCATCCTAGAATCATTGCTAGCTAAACCCTTCATTTGTAAGTGAAGAAATCGTAAGAAGTTAAGATTTTAGATTATTCGAAAAAGCCGTAGGAACAATTTTATGTGACGGTATATAAACGAAATATTATTTAGTTACGGGGCGGCTCAGTGCACACGTAGGAGGTAGGAGCAGTGATATTTGCATAGTGTAGAGTATTTAACACGGTATTCAAGAGACGGTTGAGGATGATAAGGGGTAAAATTACTGATATTTGCATAAGCCACATGTAGGAAACTCGTTAAAAACTCATTAAAAACTCATTAACAAATGAAACAAAAGAACATATTTGGGCAATCTTAGGATGTAACCATAGAGAATGTACAGCGTCGCGTCGTCTCATTCGATTTCTGTTCTCTTACGAGTAACGTCGAAAGTCGTTTGGAGTGTGTCTTGGAAAGAGTTTTATTGGAAAGTTTTTATTCTACTGTGATCAAGATGTCTCAAACGGTATCTTCCTTATCTTCCCCTTATCTTCCCCTTATCTTCTCATTATCTTCCTTATCTTCCCCTTATCTTCCCATTATCTTTCTTATCTTCCCTTTATCTTCTTATCTTCCTTATATTCCACTTATCTTCCCATAAGATTGATTCAATCTTAGGATACAGTTATTCAATCTTATAAGAATCAATCTTATGGGAAGATAAGTGGAATATAAGGAAGATAAGAAAAAGATAAAGGGAGGATAAGAAAGATAATGGGAAGATAAGGGGAAGATAAGGAAGATAATGGGAAGATAAAGGGAAGATAAGAGGAAGATAAGGGGAAGATAAGGGAAAGATAAGGAAGATAAGATGAAGATAAGAGGAAAATAAAGAAGGTAAGGGGAAGATAAGGAAGATAAGATGAAGATAAGAGGAAAATAAAGAAGATAAGGGGAAGATAAGGGGAAGATAAGGAAGATAAGAGGAAAATAAAGAAGATAAGGGGAAGATAAGGGGAAGATAAGGGGAAGATAAGGGGAAGATAAGAGGAAGATAAGGAAGATAATGGGAAGATAAAGGGAAGATAAGAGGAAGATAAGGAAGATAATGGGAAGATGAAGGAAAAATAAGGAAGATAAGATGAAGATAAGAGGAAAATAAAGAAGGTAAGGGGAAGATAAGGGGAAGATAAGGAAGATAAGATGAAGATAAGAGGAAAATAAAGAAGATAAGGGGAAGATAAGGGGAAGATAAGGAAGATAAGATGAAGATAAGAGGAAAATAAAGAAGATAAGGGGAAGATAAGGGGAAGATAAGAGGAAGATAAGGAAGATAATGGGAAGATAAAGGAAGATAATGGGAAGATAAGGGGAAGATAAGGAAGATAAGGGGAAGGTAAGAGGAAGATAAGGAAGATAAAGGGAAGATAGGAAGATGAGGAAGATAAAGGGAAGATAATGGGAAGATAAGGAAGATAAGACTCCGAACTCCCGGTTCCGAGCTCCGAGCCCTTGGCTCCCGGCTCCGAGCCCCCGGCTCATGGCTCCGAGCCCTTGGCTCCTGGCTCTGAGCCCCCCGGCTCCTGGCTCCGAGCCCCTGGCTCCTGGTTCCGAGCCCCCGGCTCCTGGCTCCGAGCCCCCCGCTCCTGGCTCCGAGCCACCGGCTCCTGGCTCCGAGCTCCGAGCTTTTGGCTCCGAGCTCTTGGCTCCTGGCTCCGAGCCCCCGGATCCATGCATTAATACCTCTTCATGCCCCTTATTATCCTCCAAAAACTCATGATCACCCCTAAAATGAATTAAACCCAGGGGTGTTTGGGGATTATCCCATGGGGTGTTTGGGGTACCTCGGGGGTGTTTGGGGGTATCCCGGGGAGATGCGGGTTCCCCAGGGGTGATTGGGGGTTACCCCAGGGGTGATTGGGGTATCCCGGGGGTGTTTAGGGGTTACCCCAGGGGTGATTGGGGTTTCCCGGGGGTTTTTGGGGTTACCCCCTGGGGTGTTTGGGGGTTACCCCAGGGTGTTTGGGGGTACCCCGGGGGTATTTGGGGTTATTTTAGGTGAGATTATAAGACTAAGACTATATAGTCCTAAGACTAAGACTATATAGTCCTAAGACTAAGACTATATAATCCTAAGACTAAGACTATAGTCCTAAGACTAAGACTATAGTCCTAAGACTAAGACTATAGTCCTAAGACTAAAACTATATTGTCCTAAGACTAAGACTATAGTCCTAAGACTAAGACTATAGTCCTAAGACTAAGATTATACGAAGATTCACATGAAACAACAGTCAATAATAATCAAGAGTTGTTTTTTTTTGTGTGTAAAGATATATTTCTCAATAAAATATTTTAAATTCTATATTACATGTACGCGTGTTGCTAATGACTTTCTCGCCTAGACTTGCCTAACGCTTAATCCTCTTAATTGCCCTAATGAGTTTCTCTTTTGTCTCCTGCACGTGCACTGAGGATAAATATGCAAATATCACACTTAGTAACAGAAAGCGTAGCAACCAGCTCAAAGAGTTATTCCGTTTATATTTTCTCATGAAATCATTGATCGGTCTTCTTACGGCTTCTCGAATTGATTCTTCATTCTATCTTCCTACGATTTCCTCGCTTATAAACGAGGGTTTAGTTAGCAGTGATTTTAGGATGACTTACTCTGTTTGTACTCCAGTTAACCTAACAACGCTTTCAAAGTAATAAATCGCTTTGCCTTTATATTTCGACATTTAAAATCGTTCTTTTCATGACTTCTCGTGATTCCTCATTCTATCTTCCTACAATTTCCTCGCTCTTAAACTAGGGTTTAGTTAGCAATAATTCTAGGATGATTTACTCTGTTTGAATATTTAGGTCCTAATATTTATGATATGCGATTAATTCAAGTCTATACGTTATCTCTGCTAATTCAGACACTTTATTTAGGCTGTTCAAAACTCTCTATATTCCTCCAAACAAGGTTTCAGATAAAAAATATAAGCCTAAATAAAGTGTCTGAATTAGCAGAGATAACGTATAGACTTGAATTAATAGCATATCATAAATATTAGGACCTAAATATTCAAACAGAGTAAATCATCCTAGAATTATTGCTAACTAAACCCTAGTTTAAGAGCGAGGAAATTGTAGGAAGATAGAATGAGGAATCACGAGAAGTCATGAAAAGAACGATTTTAAATGTCGAAATATAAAGGCAAAGCGATTTATTACTTTGAAAGCGTTGTTAGGTTAACTGGAGTACAAACAGAGTAAGTCATCCTAAAATCACTGCTAACTAAACCCTCGTTTATAAGCGAGGAAATCGTAGGAAGATAGAATGAAGAATCAATTCGAGAAGCCGTAAGAAGAACGATCAATGATTTCATGAGAAAATATAAACGGAATAACTCTTTAAGCTGGTTGCTACGCTTTCTGTTACTAAGTGTGATATTTGCATATTTATCCTCAGTGCACGTGCAGGAGACAAAAGAGAAACTCATTAGGGCAATTAAGAGGATTAAGCGCTTAGGCAAGTCTAGGCGAGAAAGTCATTAGCAACACGCGTACATGTAATATAGAATTTAAAATATTTTATTGAGAAATATATCTTTACACACAAAAAAAAAAAAAACTCTTGATTATTATTGACTGTTGTTTCATGTGAATCTTCGTATAATCTTAGTCTTAGTCTTAGGACTATAGTCTTAGTCTTAGGACAATATAGTTTTAGTCTTAGGACAATATAGTTTTAGTCTTAGGACTATAGTCTTAGTCTTAGGACTATAGTCTTAGTCTTAGGACTATATAGTCTTAGTCTTAGGACTATATAGTCTTAGTCTTAGGACTATATAGTCTTAGTCTTAGGACTATATAGTCTTAGTCTTATAATCTCACCTAAAATAACCCCAAATACCCCCGGGGTACCCCCAAACACCCTGGGGTAACCCCAAACACCCCAGGGGGTAACCCCAAACACCCCATGGGATAATCCCCAAACACCCCTGGGTTTAATTCATTGTAGGGGTGATCATGAGTTTTTGGAGGATAATAAGGGGCATGAAGAGGTATTAATGCATGGATCCGGGGGCTCGGAGCCAGGTGCAAAGGGCTCGGAGCTAGGAGCCAAGGGCTCGGAGCCAGGAGCCGGGGGGTCGGAGCTAGGAGCCAAGGGCTCGGAGCCAAAAGCTCGGAGCTAGGAGCCAAGGGCTTGGAGCCAGGAGCCGGGGGCTCGGAGCTAGGAACCAAGGGCTCGGAGCCAGGAGCCAAGAGCTCGGAGCCAAAAGCTCAGAGCTAGGAGCCAAGGGCTCGGAGCCAGGAGCCAAGAGCTCGGAGCCAAAAGCTCGGAGCTCGGAGCCAGGAGCCGGTTGCTCGGAGCCAGGAGCGGGGGGCTCGGAGCCAGGAGCCGGGGGCTCGGAACCAGGAGCCAGGGGCTCGGAGCCAGGAGCCGGGGGGCTCAGAGCCAGGAGCCAAGGGCTCGGAGCCATGAGCCGGGGGCTCGGAGCCGGGAGCCAAGGGCTCGGAGCTCGGAGCTGGGAGTTCGGAGTCTTATCTTCCTTATCTTCCTCTTATCTTCCCATTATCTTCCCTTTATCTTCCTCATCTTCCTCTTATCTTCCCTTTATCTTCCTTATCTTCCTCTTACCTTCCCCTTATCTTCCTTATCTTCCTTATCTTCCCCTTATCTTCCCATTATCTTCCTTTATCTTCCCATTATCTTCCTTATCTTCCTCTTATCTTCCCCTTATCTTCCCCTTATCTTCTTTATTTTCCTCTTATCTTCATCTTATCTTCCTTATCTTCCCCTTATCTTCCCCTTATCTTGTTTATTTTCCTCTTATCTTCATCTTATCTTCCTTATCTTCCCCTTATCTTCCCCTTACCTTCTTTATTTTCCTCTTATCTTCATCTTATCTTCCTTATCTTTCCTTCATCTTCCCATTATCTTCCTTATCTTCCTCTTATCTTCCCTTTATCTTCCCATTATCTTCCTTATCTTCCTCTTATCTTCCCCTTATCTTCCCCTTATCTTCTTTATTTTCCTCTTATCTTCATCTTATCTTCCTTATCTTCCCCTTATCTTCCCCTTACCTTCTTTATTTTCCTCTTATCTTCATCTTATCTTCCTTATCTTTCCTTCATCTTCCCATTATCTTCCTTATCTACCTCTTATCTTCCCTTTATCTTCCCATTATCTTCCTTATCTTCCTCTTATCTTCCCCTTATCTTCCCCTTATCTTCCCCTTATCTTCCCCTTATCTTCTTTATTTTCCTCTTATCTTCATCTTATCTTCCTTATCTTCCTCTTATCTTCCCCTTATCTTCTTTATTTTCCTCTTATCTTCATCTTATCTTCCTTATCTTCCCCTTACCTTCTTTATTTTCCTCTTATCTTCATCTTATCTTCCTTATCTTTCCCTTATCTTCCCCTTATCTTCCCCTTATCTTCCCTTTATCTTCCCATTATCTTCCTTATCTTCCCCTTATCTTCTCATTATCTTCCTTATCTTCCCCTTATCTTCCCCTTATCTTTCTTATCTTCCCTTTATCTTTTTCTTATCTTCCTTATCTTCCCCTTATCTTCCCATTATCTTCCTTTATCTTCCCATTATCTTCCTTATCTTCCTCTTATCTTCCCCTTATCTTCCCCTTATCTTCTTTATTTTCCTCTTATCTTCATCTTATCTTCCTTATCTTCCCCTTATCTTCCCCTTATCTTCTTTATTTTCCTCTTATCTTCATCTTATCTTCCTTATCTTCCCCTTATCTTCCCCTTACCTTCTTTATTTTCCTCTTATCTTCATCTTATCTTCCTTATCTTTCCTTCATCTTCCCATTATCTTCCTTATCTACCTCTTATCTTCCCTTTATCTTCCCATTATCTTCCTTATCTTCCTCTTATCTTCCCCTTATCTTCCCCTTATCTTCCCCTTATCTTCCCCTTATCTTCTTTATTTTCCTCTTATCTTCATCTTATCTTCCTTATCTTCCTCTTATCTTCCCCTTATCTTCTTTATTTTCCTCTTATCTTCATCTTATCTTCCTTATCTTCCCCTTACCTTCTTTATTTTCCTCTTATCTTCATCTTATCTTCCTTATCTTTCCCTTATCTTCCCCTTATCTTCCTCTTATCTTCCCTTTATCTTCCCATTATCTTCCTTATCTTCCCCTTATCTTCTCATTATCTTCCTTATCTTCCCCTTATCTTCCCCTTATCTTTCTTATCTTCCCTTTATCTTTTTCTTATCTTCCTTATATTCCACTTATCTTCCCATAAGATTGATTCTTATAAGGTTGAATAACTGTATCCTAAGATTGAATCAATCTTATGGGAAGATAAGTGGAATATAAGGAAGATAAGAAGATAAAGGGAAGATAAGAAAGATAATGGGAAGATAAGGGGAAGATAAGGAAGATAATGAGAAGATAAGGGGAAGATAAGGGGAAGATAAGGAAGATACCGTTTGAGACATCTTGATCACAGTAGAATAAAAACTTTCCAATAAAACACTTTCCAAGACACACTCCAAAAGACTTTCGACGTTACTCGTAAGAGAACAGAAATCGAATGAGACGACGCGACGCTGTACATTCTCTATGGTTACATCCTAAGATTGCCCAAACATGTTCTTTTGTTTCATTTGTTAATGAGTTTTTAATGAGTTTTTAACGAGTTTCCTACATGTGGCTTATGCAAATATCAGTAATTTTACCCCTTATCATCCTCAACCGTCTCTTGAATACCGTGTTAAATACTCTACACTATGCAAATATCACTGCTCCTACCTCCTACGTGTGCACTGAGCCGCCCCGTAACTAAATAATATTTCGTTTATATACCGTCACATAAAATTGTTCCTACGGCTTTTTCGAATCATCTAAAATCTTAACTTCTTACGATTTCTTCACTTACAAATGAAGGGTTTAGCTAGCAATGATTCTAGGATGATTGAATGTTTAGGTTCTAATATAATATTCATCATATGCTATTAATTTAAGTCTATACGAGCTCTGCCAATTCAGACACTTCGGCTGCTCAAAACTCTCTATACTCATCGAGACAAGGTTTCAGATAAAAAATATAAAGTGCCTCTATCAATTTCTCTTTAGTTCTTTGTAAAGAACGTCTATTTTGTTAAAGTTTAGTGTACGCATGCTCTGTACGTCTACGTGTCCCACAACTGTCGAATGTCAGTAGGGTAAAGTGTTTAAATGAAAAGGTGATTACTATTACATATAAGGATATAAGTTGAGTGCCTTTTGATAATGACGTAACCCAGGAGTTCGGGAATCAGTCGGAGAGCTATCGGTTATGACGGGGGGTTTGTAACAGCTAAAGTTTAGGGGGGAAAGTTAGGGTTAAAAGGGTCCCAAAGGAGCCTGAGAAATAATGACGTATGCATAATGAGATTAGGGTTAGGACGTCCCAAAGGAGAATGAATAAATAATAAGTCGGTATGACGTAGAAAATACCGGGGGTTCAGCAACAAGCCAGGGTAAGGGGGGAAGTTAGGGTTAGAGTGTCCTATAGGAGCATGAGCCATAATGACGTATGCATAATGAGATTAGGGTTAGAACGTCGCAAAGGATAATGAATAAATAATAAGTTGAATAATTAATGAGGCGGCATCCCTTTGTGGTCTGGATGGGGGGGTATTACTACTCATGGCAAAGAAGATTGGATGTTATGCAAATCCAACACCAAAAGAAAAATCAACAATATTCCACTGATGTGCAAATGTCAGTGTCGTACAATCGCCTACTGACACTTTTTTTCAAAGACATGACACGAGGAGGTTGGCATGTGGAAAATATTTGACGAAAGGATAAAGACTTGTAGCGGTTTTGTTGAGTATGGTTTGACAACAGAAGAATGACAGTAACAGTATCAAAAGGTTTCAGCTTTTCTGTCTTCTCGTGGTATGTTTTTTTTATATATACTTTTCTATAGTTTCATTTACTGATTCAAAATACTGCGTTCACAAGTTTATGTATGTTTTTCCTACTGTTTTATACGGTGGCCCACAAGTATCACGGCAAAAGCTTTAAACAAACGATGTCAACATTAATTTTACATCAATGACAAATCTTTTAAACTAACAGCAACGGTTCAAAATAATCTTAGACAAAAGATTTAGATCCACGGCAACAATTTGATATCCACGGCAAAAGTTTTCAACCAGTGACACATTTAAAACCCACGGCAACAATGCGACATTAGGGACCTTAAGATGCTAGGACGACGACGGCGGTTAAAAAGCAATTCAAATTTTAGCATTAAAAAGAAGTCACGGTTAACTGACTACCGTATTCAATACTTGAAGCTTGTTTTATAATTTTCAAAGAGTTAAAACGGTTGCAGTCTCCGTGTTGAGGCAATCTCAGACAACAGTTCTCATCACCCCACGGGTCAACGTGGTCCTGAAGACATGAAAATGCTCTGAGTGGCGTTGTATACAGAGCGAAGACGGTGTTCAGATTAATCTTGGGACTAGAAATTATCTTTGTTTGCAAGAAGAATGCTTTTGTTTGAAGGACGTCGTCCTCGAAGTTGCCGTCGTAGATCTTAAGGTCCCTATTGACGGCAAAACGTTTGCGGCGGAAGTGACAAGAGCGGAAGTTTATCTCAAGTCAAATTAGTGCCCAGGTCACTCACGCATTACATAAAGTTCAAAAACATGGCGGGGGAAGGAGAGAGAATGTTGGAAGAGGAGCTGATTAGAGATTACTTTAACAAAGGATTTAAATATGATGAAATTCGCGAGTTTTTGGACAAGAACCATTCTATAGCTATGAGCATTGCAACTCTGAAAAGGCGCGTGAAAGCCTATGGACTTAAACGGAAAAATCCCGACTACGACATCCAGGTTGTTCGAGCGAAGATTACAAGCATCTTGGACGGTCCTGGCTGCATTGGCGGTTACAGGCATGTGTGGCACACTCTCCAGATGCAAGGCATAACAGTCCCTCGAAATATCGTTCAGAATATTTTGAAAGAACTAGATCCGGAAGGAACGGCAGAAAGAAGAGCACACAAACTGAAGAGGAGAACTTATCACAACCATGGACCAAATGATGTCTGGCACTGTGATGGGTACGATAAGTTGAAACCTTTCGGTTTCCCAATCCATGGTTGCATTGATGGGTGGAGCAGGAAGATTTTATGGTTGTATATCACGCGTTCAAATAATTCCCCCCATAACATTGCAACCTACTATCTAGATGCAGTTCAGCACTTTGGTGGATGCCCCCAGAAATTGGTTACCGATCTAGGCACTGAAAATGGGATTATGGCATCCATACACTCATTCTTTCGTGATAATATAAATGGTCACCGTTATGTTCCTTCCCCACGTAACCAAAGGATAGAAAGTTGGTGGTCCTATTTCAGACGAAGCCGAAGTAACTGGTGGATTAATTTTTTTAAAGACCTGGAAGAGCGTGGGACATTTAACCGGGCCAGTGAATTAGAGTCAGAGTGCCTTTGGTTTTGTTTCGCACCACTTCTGCAAGCGGATATTGATCAGCTTAAAGAGCACTGGAACACACACTATATACGCAAGTCAAGGCATGATACAGTGTCTGGTCGGCCAGATTCGTTGTACTTTTTGCCTGAGTCCAATGGCGGTGTCCCTAACCTCCTCTTACCTGTTCCTGACCACGAGATGCAGTATGCAAGGTTGCATATTGTTGACAATGTGGAACAAAATAATTTCCAAGAGTATTTTCATTATTTAATGAGTACGTGTGCATTAACCACACCTGAAAACTGGAGAGATGGCTTAAACTTATACCACACACTGTTAGATTATGCTAACAATGGTTTGTAACTTATATTAATCATGTGTGAAATAATACACTTTATTCTATAAAGTGAACTGTAACTATATAAGTACATGAACTATAATAATAAACTATATATAACATTTGTCTATAAAATTCAACTCTGAGCCTCTGGATCCATAGTACAAATTATTCCTAACTCTAATAAAACTCAATTTTGTAATTTAAAACTCAATTAACAATTTTGTAAAAAAACCTCCTTTTTGCTACATATTTCATAGTATAAAAACAGAGCACATTTATTTGCCTGCAAAAATAACAATAAGTTGGTTATATAAGATGTTTTAATTAAGACAAGTTTACACAAATGCAACTTTTTTGACAAGTGTTTTCCCTGGCAAGACATACTGAAAAACTTGCATGTCTGCCATGTCACATTTTTAACATAGAGTTGTGTCATTACTGTTGTGGTAATTGAAGTGTTCCCAAAATATTGTTGTAATATATTCCTCACGTTGATCAATGCATTTGATGAAAATTATGGCTAACATCCTGTTTTGAATTTGATTGTTTTACCAACAAGAAACAGGATTATTTGCCAAACACCAATCAAATTCAAAACAGTAGTTGTCAACAAATCTTATCAAATGAATTTGTTAACATGAGGAATATATTGCAACAATATTTTATAAACGCTTCAATTACCACAGCAATAAGACTTGTCATATTTAATCTTTTCTCAAACATATTAATAGAACTTGTCAAACTTAGATTTTACAATGTCATGGACATTGAACACAGATTCCAAAACAGATTTATTTTGGTAGCCACAATCTGTTATTTTTTCCATTACTTTGTAGGTCAGTAAAAATTGTGCCCTGCAAATGGATAAAGAATGTAACAAAATTACAAAAGTAGTGTGCATGTAACTCCATAGTCTTAGGCAGGAATGAAAAAAATATCTAACAAATAATTTATATGTTTTCATTTGTGTTTAACTGTAATAAAGTCAAATCAAATATAGGATGTCTGTTGTATCAATTGCCTCACAAACACTCTACTGCTTGTATAGCAATACTGTAATGAGTATATACATGTTTAAGGTTTTCCAAATGCCTGGCCTTTACAGTATGCCATAAGGAAAATTTCTTTGAACTTCCCTGCATCCCTCATATGCACAACTGGGATAGTCAGAGTTCTTCCACAAGCACTGACAATAGGAAAACAAATCGAATGTTTAGGATTTCTCTCTAAACACTCGTGGTCAAAAGAGACACTTATTTTTGGCTTTTCTCCATTAAGAGGCTTGTGCTGCATTCCGGTTAGCCAACCCATCACCCCGGGGATATTCACGCAAGGGGTCTCAAATTCTTCCAACACATTGGCTGGAGCTTCTTCAGCAGTACCATCATTGTAGTTCCATGCTACTGCAACTGTATGTCCTGTGACATTTTCATATTCGAAGGCCATCAGAGTATCTTGCAGATGATCCATAAGCTCTTCTTCAATGCATCTTCTTGAAGTTCCTTTCTTTGAATAATGAGGGACCATCAAAGAGAATACATACTCAGCATTGGGAATCAACCCATTCTTTAAATCCCCATTCACGAAGAGTGGCTGGCAAAGCAATGGCTTTTGTTGTATTATTACATCCAGGCCATACAACTTTAAACCGATCATAAACTCTTTCATATACAGGCATCGACGGGAGACAAAGCTTACTTTCAGAGATCGGATAATTGCCTCGACATGCTCATTACCTATTTGACCAGTGTACCCATGATCCAGAATCAGTTCAGTGTATTTCACACAATCTGATCTCACTTCATCAAGTAGCTTTAATTCTTTTGCAGTGAGATTCTCTTTACCAATATTCATCATATCTACCTCAGAGAATCCTGCTTCATAACTACATTGCTCCAGAAAGCAAGGAGGTGGGCCACCTTGTGCCAGCGACACAGCAACAATCTGACCACACGCACGGAAATTGCCACTTTCCACGTGTGATGATGAGTAGACTGGTGAACCATCTGGAAACATCATGTTTCCCATTTCTGATATACACTCTTCCAGAAACTCTAAGGCTAAAGCACCAGAATCTATCCCATCCTCACCACTATAATGAACCTTCAAAACGTCCATGGGGTCACACTTTGAAGCTTGCCTTTTCCAAAGGCTCAAAATGCGAGAAAATGGTGCTTTTCGTCTTGTGGTAAGGAAAAATTGGCTGCCATAATTCACTCTTGAGCTGATTTCTTTTATAACATCTAAGTGACTGGCATGTCCAACTAATTCTGGTGTCATGCCTGCACTGGTTTGACTGGAAGCACTCTCGTTTCTCTTCTGATCTTCTTGTGTCAAGTGCCCTCCTCCATCTCTTTCTCCTCCATCATTCTTTCCTCCACCATTCTCTCCTCCATCATTCTTTCCTCCACCATTCTCTCCTCCACCATTCTCTCCTCCACCATTCTCTCCTCCATCGTTCTCTCCTCCATCGTTAAAATCATCAAGCAGAAAAATCTCATCATCAGGAAAATCAGCATTAAAGAACTCGTTTACATTAAAATTATTCTCTTTTGCTGACGATTTTTCTCGTTCTTCGTAGGAGTCAAATTCATCCGATTTACACAAATAAAAGACAATACGCTTGAAATCTTTTCCAACTTCAATCTTATATTTGTTGAGAGAGAAGAATTCCTTAGGTTCACCTAAAAATAAGTTTTCATGTTAATATGAAATTTATTAAAGAAATATTTTCAATGCCAAACACAGAAGCAAACCAACCCATTATTTACAGGAAATCTTCATAGAAAACAGTGTTTGTCTTAAGTAGTGCCTGATTATGAATTTATCCAGTGTCACAAGTTGTGATTGAATAACCAGAATATATCAGTTAGTACTATTTCATGATACAGCAACATAGGAACCTGAAACCAGAACCAAATGTCTATTTATGCCAGTTTATGCTAATTATTCAAAATAAGCGTTATACTGCTTGAATGGAAGTGTATCACTGTATCATGAAATAGTACTACCCCAATATATAAATCTGGTTTCTGAGAGGGTACTTGTGGGTACAACATACAGTACATGTACATTTCAATAAGTTGGCTGTATACTTCAGGTCCTATATACTAACTGACAATAATTTTTAAGTACTTCTATGACTGAGAACCATGTCTAGCATTGATGTACTATTTACATGTATTTTAATTCTCGCAAAATTAAAACCCACAAAATTTCTCTATATCAATACTACAAATGTAACCTAGGTGTACAGTACTCACTATATTTACTTATACAAAGGATATGTTATCAGGGGCATACCCAGGTCATTTTGATTAGGGGTGTTTCAAAATTTATTGACAAAACCCATGATTTACCAATGAAAACCAGGTGGGTTTATAAGTTTTTAAGGTATTAAATCCTAAATTTACTGACCGATTTTTACCAACCAATTTCGTTTTACCCATCCATTATCAATTTACCAGTGATTTCCCAGGAAAGTAGCAAGGTGTAACAACCCCCCCCCCCCCCCCCCCTTCTGTTCAGTACACCACTGTGTTATTAATTTTAATATTAGTCAGAAAATATTATTATCAACCTTGGTACCTTAAAAATGTTAATGTTTCACCCATTATGGTACCAAGCTGTCTTGTGGTTCACCTATTTTTAAACTCACATATCTCTGCTGCACATCATAAACAAATACAGTACACTAAAGGCCTTGGGAGTCTGGTAACTAAACATTTCTTCCTTCCATGTGTTCAAAATGGAAATGAAATTGAAAGATTTTTCGGGAAAATAATCCAAGTGTGTGGGCATACAGGAAAAGAAATGAGCCACTGTTTAATTTTACATTATTTCATTTCATGTTCAATTAATAACCATGCAGTTGATATAGTGTAAATTGGGTCATTCCAGAAAAGATCCATACCTCCTGCACAGAGGAAATTTGTGCCATCCGGGGAGGGGAGGGGGGGGGGGGGGTAAATCTACTTCTGATAATAGTAAAATGTACTAGGACATCCGAAAGGGGGAGGGGGTCAACTTCACATTTCCTCCGTGGGGGAGGTGAGGATGTTTTCTGGAATGACCCATTAGGTTTTTAATTCTTATATTATTTTTTTCAGCCTTGTTCCGGGGTGGGGAATTAATAAATTTCAAAGTCCTCCCAGGATGTGGGAAATTTGCCATGAACTTGAGAAAAAAACAACCAACAAATCCCTGGGTAAATATTAATTTTTGCCCGGAGAGGGGGGGGGGGGGGGGTGTGATTACAGGACAAATTGACTTGTGCATTACCTCTAAAACTATGTATACTTACCAGGCATAAATCGAGCAATATGTCTCATCATCATACAACAAAACATACTGTTTGGATGCATCAAACTTTTTATCATATGCACTCCATTTCTGCACTGCCTTCTGTAGTATTACATCATATGTCGCAGACTGAGGAACACGAAGTGGTAAGCGCTTACCACGGATTGTCTTAAGGCCCACGTCACATAGTTCTTTCAGACCAATATTAATAACCACTTCTTTATTGTCTTCCTTATTGTTGGCTTTTTTCTTGGAGTTGGAGCGGAATTCACTACCAGATTGTCGTTCAGATGTTTTAGCCTTCATATAGCTGTTAAGAGACATGGCCTTTCTCTTCAGTCCAGTTGCTTGTGTTGGAGTTGGAAGCTGTAGTCTGCCAAAAGATGTATCTGCTCTTCCAGGTTGTAGTATTTCATTAGGTGGACCACTTGCTGTTTGATCTGCGTTGCAGCTCCAGCAATACTTAACTCCCTTTCTCACTCTGACGGAGCACATACCACAGAATCTAAAGCAGAAGGCAGAATTTAAGCTAACCATCATGACATTTAACTTTTCGTTATAATTTTGTACGATCTTCCATAAATATAATACGAAAAAGAAACACCATAATTCAATGTTTGCAAATGTATGACGTCTTACAACTCGTTTTAAAATTTAAATACGTCAATTTGTTTAAACTAGTTAGAAGTTACTCACATTATGTCGCACTTTGAATCCTTTTCTTCCATATCATTAAAGACGATCCAGATTGTCAGGGATTGGTTAGGCTACATTCGTTCTTCCAAACATGTATAAAACATGGCGTAAATTATTCAGCATTCAGCATCGGATAAAAGAGGATGCGTGAGTGACCTGGGTACTAATTTGACTTGAGACAAACTTCCGCTCTTGTCACTTCCGCCGCAAAAGTTTTGCCGTCAATGTCGCATTGTTGCCGTGGGTTTTAAATGTGTCACTGGTTGCAAACTTTTGCCGTGGATATCAAATTGTTGCCGTGGATCTAAATCTTTTGTCTGAAATTATTTTGAACCGTTGCTGTTAGTTTAAAAGATTTGTCATTGATGTAAAATTAATGTTGACATCGTTTGTTTAAAACTTTTGCCGTGATACTTGTGGGCCACCGTAGTTTTAAGCTGCTTTCATACGTCGTTGAGCAATAATGCTTTAAAACTTTATAAATGTCGCTCGCTGAAATTTTGCTTTTTCACAGTTTTCTCGCGTTCCTTTAAAATTCGCTGTTTTCACACGAAGTTGTCAAAGCCATTTGGATAATAAAACTCATTTTCATCCCCGTAGCTTCAAAGATTTTTTGTTTTCCTTTGTCATAGAAGTGAGCCCCTATATATTGTCACCACTATAGTCTATATAGAGCAAATTCTCCAGTAAACATGCTATCTAATTCTCAGGCCTCTATAGGACTGTATATCCCATAGAGCACACAGTTACCATTGATATGACAAGCGACTATATTAAACTCGTTCTCTGGACCGGGCTACTGTTTAACACGCAACGTCTTGTAGACACATGAACGCTGTAGACACATGAACGCTGTATTCAATTGCCGTTTATTTTTAAAGGTATTGTGTCACACCCTCGTGACAGCTTCCGTTTCAGTTCACTTCCTGCGAAGTAATTGTAATTACTTATTACAAAACAATTAGGACTACCTGTATATCAACAGTACTGAAAAACATTCGTAGTAATTTGCTCTATATAGACATTAGAGAATGGTGGCCCCCACTCAGCTAATCTCTATATTCCACAGTGGTTTCATTCATCAAGATTAGACATGTTAGTGAGCTCTACTATATATAGAGTCCACAGCAAAGTTCTTTTGTTTAGTATCAGAAAATGATATTTTCACATATTCGTAAAGCTTACTACCAGGCAAAAGTTTGATTTTAAAATATTGAAAATTGAATGAGTTATTGAGCAAAACGTTACCCAAGTCTCTATCGGTGGCGGGTAAGTCTGTTTTTAGTGCAAAGTTTCGCAGAAACTTTGCAGTATTGTGATGGTGGCGAAAATTCACACGATACATACATACATACATACATACATACATACATACATACATACATACATACATACATACATACATACATACATACATACATACATACATACATACATACATACATACATACATACATACATACATACATACATACATACATACATACATACATACATACATACATACATACATACATACATACATACATACATAGTGTAAACTTTTCCGGGGTGTGTGCCAAGTTTAGCGACATATAAGTTGTCGTGCTTGGATGAATAATATCGTTGTCAATAGGTACTTTAATAAAGAGTTTCACTGATAACTAAGACAATTCAGTAAAGTATCTGTGGATATCTCTTGAAAGACTTAAGTCAAATATTACATTTTAATCTTGAAGTATGTCGAGTCTAAAATCAGAATATACTGTTTTCCTCTGGGTGTTTTCCCCCCGGTTTATGTAGAAATCTTACTGCGCACGCGCGAAACTAAATTTTACAGCAAAAGTGAATACCATATAATGGCGGGGACACAAGAAGGTGCGACCGACAAGCGATTAATAGAGAGGAGGCGATGAATTTTCTTGTCAAAATAAGGACTATGTGGTCTAATTAAATATGGTCTGAGCGAAAGGATTATATTGTCACATGTATTTCGAGGTAAGCGTATGTTCAGTAGTTTTTATTAGTTTATATTTCACTGTTGACGAATCGCGCCCAGCCGCCCAACTGCTAATTTTGAAATTTATAGAGTCAAACTAGAGATTTTCCTAAGGGTGGTATGATATTAGCCGCTCAGGTATGATGAACGAAGGGCGCTGAGTGCATAAACTTTCTTAGACGATAAACTCAGTACAATCATCGTCTTTTGTTTTGGTCGCTTGTGCTGCCGTGTTTAACACAATTCATCTTTTTTTCGCCCCTTCACGGTTTGGTGATTTCCAAATACTTTATATACACAACTATATTTTCATACTATTAAGGCCTACGACAATTGCCTCAGACAAAATTACAAGTCACAAACGACGTGTTTCCCATAACGCAGATACGCTGTATCATAGATTCGTAGTCTGTAATATAATAGCTAAATAGATTAATTAAGACGTAATCAGATAATAAAATCAGTTCTAATAGAGACCCCGAGTGAGATAGACGTTGTTACATGGTGTCAGGATGGAATACATGAAACCGCCTAATACGCTACAACTAGAGGGAAACTTATCCGAAAACTGGCGCAAATGGAAACAAAAGTTTACACTGTTCCTTGCCGCGAGCGGAATCGGTGAAAAGTCCGCCACAATTCAAGCCTCAACGTTACTCCACGTAATTGGAGAAGAGGCGTTGGAAATCTACAATACTTTCACATGGACCGAAGAAGACGACGCCATGAAAATAGACAAAATAATGGAGAAATTCACAGAGTACTGCACACCAAGAAAGAACGTGACCTATGAACGGCATGTATTCAACACACGTAACCAACAGAGAGGTGAGACCATAGATCAATATGTAACAGATCTACGCACGAAATCAAGCTCATGTGAGTTTGGAACTCTCAAGGACAGCCTAATTCGCGATCGTATTGTGTGTGGTATCACAGACGATAAACTACGTGCGCGCCTACTAAGAGAGAGCGATCTAACGCTCCAGAAAGCTATCGATATCTGTCGAGCAAGCGAAGTCAGTTCAAAGCAGTTAAAATTCCTTGCCAACGACGAAAACACGGAAGATATAAACGCTTTTAGCAAACATGACCAAGGCAAACATGACCATGGCAAACAGAAGATATTAAGACAAGGCCGACCTGAGCGACCTCCACAACACGACAGCCGTTTCGACACCCGAATTTCGATATGCACACGGTGTGGAGGAAAACACAGCAGACAACAAACCTGCCCAGCGATTGGCGCCATCTGCCACAAGTGCGACAAAAAGAACCACTATTCAAGAATGTGTAAAACACCGAGCCAAAAAGAGCGTTCCAAGCATATCCACAGCCACGATGTTGATGGAAACTACAGTGATTCCGAAGAAAGCGACGAAAATAATATTTTTATCGGTACAATACAATCGCAAGCAGAAAGAGTTTGAGTAACTGTCGTGGGTCGTGGGTCGTGGGTAAAAGGTCGTGGGTAAAAAGTCGTGGGTCGTGGGTAAAGTCGTGGGTCGCGAAATATGCTAAAAATTTGGTTTTAACGTAATGTAATGCAATGCAATGCAACTGGCATTTGACACATTGGACCTTCCAAGGGGTGGGGCATTTAAAAATAACGGGGGTGGGGCATTAGTTATATAATATTATTCCAATATTCTGAGCCTTGTTCTTTTTGCTCAGCACTAAAAGCCGATTGGGAGTGCAGGTAATTGAATTGTGTCCCTCTACCTCCAGGGGCGCACATTAGGGGTGTGTGTGTGTGTGGGGGGGGGGGGGTGTGACACCCCCCCAACAATTGAGAATCGGTTGAAAAAGTCGGTCCCAAATTGTCGATCCGACTACCTTTTCGGTCCGTCTTGACCGTCCGGTGTGATGGTTTTGGGAACTTGATCATGAGGAAATGAGTTTAAGGAGAGATGGTCGTTAAACTTATCAAATAGACTGATCCAGAGTATCCAACCATTCCGATTTCCTCGGGTATTTATCCGATTTTGCTTCAAAATCCCGAATCCCGACGCGACCTCGATCGCGATACTGAAGAAAAATCCCGATTTTATAGATCTGGGGTCTTCAATCGGGATTTTTCGTATCCCGATAGAGGTCTGTTTCCATATACCTGAGAAAGTACTTGTTTTAGGGCTGTACTCCATAGTGTTGGCGCACGGAAATTCAAAATAACTTTGACAAAGTTTTAAAATATTTAATTTTAAACCTAATTCGTCCACGTTGATTCATACGAGCATGATAAATTTAATTTGAGTAGTAGTATGGGATTTCTCGAGCTTTAATTCGGTACGCTACCTCCTCCGCAGATGTTTTTAATTTATTTGCACCCGTTATAAAAGAAAGAAGCTGGGAAATAAATACCTGTGCAGGGGCGCAACTACGGGGGGTTGCAACCCCTGCCCTTTTTGTGAGACCTCTAATACTAGGTTAGACATTAGATAAACAAATAATTAATCGTCTGTTGTAGTACGCAATACAATTCTCCACAATCTGGTGAGACTCAGAGGCATCTGGTTCGGCTTCAATCTCGTACCCAGTTTGTAATATGCTACACCAAGTTTTTCCTAAAAACAACCACTTTTCTTAATTTGTGTGCTCAGCTTTCGAATCTCATTGCGAAAATGAACCAATTATAGAGATAGAGCTGGATTTTGGCAACCTGTAGGGTATGTTGGTGTGATAATTTCTTCGTTTTTACAGTAAAATTTCAACTATACTCGCTGTCGAATAAGATGAAAAAGTTCGCTCAAATTGCTGCAAATGGTGTTTCCGAGGTTATAGGTTTCAAAAATTTCCGGGGGAGTACCCCCCGACCCCCCTACAAATGCTAATTGCTACTACTGTCCACCTCCCCCACTTTTTGACACCTTGCTACGGCACGGATTGTTGTTGTGGTTGAGTGTTCTCGAAGAAGCATAACAAGGATATCTAGTATCCCAAATTGTTTAGAATACTGAACGACTTTGCTCTTTTTTGCGTTCAACCCCTGCCCTCGAAATTTTCTACTTGCGCCCCTGCTGTGGAGGAGGTGTAGCTCGGTAAATATGTCATTTTTCATTGGGAAAAAAGCGTAAAATTACAATCAATTTACCTTGCCTTTTTGACCGAAATATTCATTCGCCTGATGTTTCAGGGCATCCAAATTTCAAAATTTTCTTGACCGGGAAGGTGCATAGCTTCGACACTACTGATAAAAAAGTCGGTCCCAGAACGAAAAGCACCCCCCCAAAAAAAGTTTCGAATGTGCGCCCCTGTCTACCTCTGCCATTTTTATCAACGGATTCATTGCGCAGTTTGAACTGTGTGTTCTGTTGCCTGTTGGGATTCGATTATGGAAGAGTTTAAAGCGAAAGATACAGAGTTTGTTGCGTCTTGGTTGAAAAGCAAACGCATGGACAGTTTAGTAGAGGTGTTTGAAATAAGCACTCAAAATAAAATGCTGATCTTTATAATGGTGAATCGATGTGATAAAAATAGAGGGTATACTTTACAATGATGAAATAAAAATGAGAAGTGAAAATTTCGTCTTTAGTGACACTTTAACGGAAACATATCATTTTGGCTTATTGTGCACGCTGAGAGCCTTGCAAACGTCCGGAGTGGGTCGCACTGATGCTTGTAAATAAGCCGGGGGTCGTGATGGGCTTTGAATGAGCGTGGGGTTTGTAACGTAACGTTAAACTCGGAGACGAAACAAGTCTCGGAGTTTAACGTTAATGAACTTGTCGTTAATGAACAGGGGGGACGTGCATGTATTTGTCACGCCAAAGAACGGCAAAACTACTAGTATATGTGGGCAGAATTTCGGTATGTTTTGAGAAGTGCAAATATATTGAGAAGTCGTTTCTTGGCTCTGTTCTCGGTGAGATTAAAAAATATAAAAGTTATCTTTTGCCATAAATACGCGGCTATATGACCGTGCAATATGATTCATGACACGGATAATCTGATACCATCGCAGGTTAGGTGCGTGGTCACCTGTAGAAAGGTTAAATTTTTTCTGACTAGCTGCTTGCCACACACTTTCTGCAAAGAACATTTCTTTTACAATTAAAACAGTTAAAATACTCCAAGTCCTCAGCTGGGACGTTTTCCCCCAGATAAGAGTTATAGAATAAGTGGACAAACACCCATTTTCTGACAACGAATGTCACATCACTGATGCCGCCATCTCACTGTCAGTTCATACGACACTTCCATCACACTTTCGGATATCAGTCTTGTAATCGAATCGAGTTCACAGTCAGTGCTCACGTTTTGTTATAAAAGCTTGCGTTATTTCTTTGGTTGGATATATATCTGTTTGCGCAATATGTTATGCATGTTAATATGTTATGCAGCTTTACCGCTCCATATCTCCATATCACTTTTGAATTTTATTTTTTTGCTTAAAAACGTCGAACGTCGAACTTATCATGTGCATTTACCATTTGACCGAGAAACGGCACTGATGACAGATGTTTGCAAGGCTCTCAGCGTGCACAATAAGCCTGGCCAAGCTATTAAATGCGGTAAAATGATATGTTTCCGTTAAAGTGTCACTAAAGACGAAATTTTCACCTCTCATTTTTATTTCATCATTGTAAAGTATACCCTCTATTTTTATCACATCGATTCACCATTATAAAGATCAGCATTTTATTTTGAGTGCTTATTTCAAACACCTCTACTAAACTGTCCATGCGTTTGCTTTTCAACCAAGACGCAACAAACTCTGTATCTTTCGCTTTAAACTCTTCCATAATCGAATCCCAACAGGCAACAGAACACACAGTTCAAACTGCGCAATGAATCCGTTGATAAAAATGGTAGAGGTAGACTCCCAATCGCCTTTTAGTGCTGAGCAAAAAGAACAAGGCTCAGAATATTGGAATAATATTATATAACTAATGCCCCACCCCCGTTATTTTTAAATGCCCCACCCCTTGGAAGGTCCAATGTGTCAAATGCCAGTTGCATTGCATTGCATTACATTACGTTAAAACCAAATTTTTAGCATATTTCGCGACCCACGACTTTACCCACGACTTTACCCACGACCCACGACCTTTTACCCACGACCCACGACCCACGACAGTTACTCAAACTCAAGCAGAAAGCAAGGAGTGGACCGTGTCACTCAACACTGGACAGAAAGACGTCATCTTCAAGATCGACACAGGAGCCGAGTGTAACGTGATCTCGAAAAGCACCTTTGATCGCGTGAGTAAATCTCCTTTGGCAAAGTCTAGAGTGAAACTTGGTGTGTTTGGAGGACAAAGACTACGACCAATCGGAAAAGTTACTCTAGCCTGCCTGTACAAAGATAAATACTGGCCAATCGAATTTCAAGTGGTGGATCAACACGTGCCAAACATACTTGGTCTAACCACCTGTCTTGATTTAACTCTTGTGCAACGAGTGTTAAGTATCAATACGAAAGAATGTGTTAATTCAAGCGATGACAGAAAAGAGTCTGTTCTCGAAGAATACAGCGACGTCTTTACTGGATTAGGTTGCGTAAAAGGGATCACACATCACATCGAAACAGACCCAGCCGTTAAACCAGTTATACACCCGCCACGAAGAGTTCCAGTCGCGTTGCGCCAGAAAGTTAAAGATGAACTGGACCGCCTGGAGAGTCTAGGAGTTGTTGAGCAAGTACAAGAACCAACAGACTGGGTAAACAGTTTAGTAACTGTCGTCAAACCTAATGGTAAAATCCGATTATGCATTGATCCGAAAGATTTGAATCGAGCTATTAGACGAGAACATTATCCCATGAAAACGATAGAAGAAGTCGTCTCCCGAATGCCAAACGCGAAATTCTTTTCTAAACTAGACGCGACACAGGGATTCTGGCACGTCAAGCTCGACCAAGAAAGCGCGAAGAAATGTACCTTCAACACACCCTTCGGTCGCTACAGATTTAACCGACTTCCCTTCGGCATTTCTTCTGCGCCTGAAGTGTTCCAGAAAGTAATGTCCCAAATCTTTGACGTGCGCGAGGGAGTAGAAGTTATTGTCGACGACCTATTGATCTGGGGCAACACGAAAGCCGAACACGATGAGCGATTAAGACAAACTCTCGAACGGGCAAGAGAAACAGGAATCAAGCTCAACAAAGACAAATGTGAGCTCGGATTAACCCAAGTGACCTACATCGGACACACGCTGAGTGCCAAAGGCCTGAAACCAGATCCAAAGAAAGTAGAGGCGATACAAAATATGGACAGACCTGAAGACAAGCCAGCACTCCAGAGATTTTTAGGTATGGTGACTTACCTCGCCAAATTCATCCCAAACTTCTCTGAATTGGCTGGTCCCCTTCGCTCCTTACTAGCGAAAGATACCGAATGGCATTGGGATCCAGAACAAGAAAATAGTTTCAAAAGGCTCAAGCAAGCAGTGACTCAAGCCCCTGTATTACAGTATTACGATGTCAACCAAGAAGTGACCCTGCAAGTCGACGCAAGCCCTAATGGATTGGGTGCTGCCCTGTTACAGAAAGGAAAACCAGTCGCTTATGCCTCACGGTCCTTATCACAAGCCCAACAGAATTACGCGCAAATAGAAAAAGAGATGCTTGCAATAACCTTTGCATGCGAAAGATTCCATGAATACATCTTTGGCAAACAAGAAATCACCGTAGAATCTGATCACAAACCCCTGGAGTACATCCTCAGGAAACCTTTGCATCACGCACCACAACGGCTGCAAAAGATGATCTTACGTACCCAGAAATACTCGATAAATGTGAAATATAAACCAGGAAAAGAGATGCTCATCGCGGATACCCTATCACGCGCCTGTACGCAAAGCCAGATTGAAGACCACGACAACGATTTTGACGTACACATCATCCAAACATTGCCAATGACCAAAGAAAAAGTCGAGTTGTTCCAGAAAGCTACCCAAGAAGACGAAGACTTAAAAGAATTGGCAAAGTGTGTCAAAGATGGTTGGCCATTACAGAAATCGCAAGCACTAAATGGAGCCAAACCATATTGGTATTATCGAGACGAAATCGTGGAGCACGAAGGACTATTACTAAAGGGCAACAAAGTCATCGTTTCGCGAATGCTGCGACCACAAATGCTAAAGATCATACACAATGCTCATCTGGGCATCGACAAGTGCAAGCGCCGCGCCCGAGATACATTATTCTGGCCTGGCATGAATGGTGAAATAGAGGTAACTGTCACAAGCTGCCAAATCTGCCAGGCGTATCAACGTCGCAACATGAAACAACCACTACATCCACACGAAATCCCGGTCAGACCCTGGGCAACAGTAGGAACTGATCTTTTCGAGCTTGATGGAGAATCATACCTTATCCTTGTCGATTACTATTCTGGGTTCTTTGAAATTGCCAACCTACACGGCACCAAGAGCACCAACGTGATCACACATTGCAAATCCCAATTCGCTCGTCATGGCATACCTGATAAAGTTGTGTCAGATAATGGCCCACAGTTTTCCAGCGACGAATTCCGAAAGTTCGCACTAGCTTATGGGTTCCTACACACGACGTCCAGTCCAAACTTCCCTCAGTCGAACGGTTTAGCTGAACGTACTGTGCAAATCGCAAAAAAGCTTTTAAAGAAAGCAAAACACGGAGGAAACGACCCGTATCTCGCTCTGCTGTCCTACCGAAATACTCCGATCGACGAAACGCTAGGATCACCAGCCCAACGTTTGATGGGAAGGAGAACAAAAACAACCTTACCAACGTCATCACAGTTATTAAAACCTAAAGTTATCAACCCAAAAATTGTCCAAGAAGCTCAACAAACGAAAAAACAAAAACAAAAACGGTATTTTGACCAACACACCAAAGAACTTTCCACTCTACAACCTGGCGAAAAAATAAGATACGAGACAAAGCGTGGACTACAGTCTGCCGTCGTCGTACAGAAAAGAGCAGAACCACGATCATATGTTATCCGAACAGCCAATGGTCGGATACTCAGACGCAACAGAAAACATCTGTATAAATCACAATACAACAAGACAACCGAACCAGACGACTACGAGGTTGATGACGACGTAACACAGCACGCTGAGGATCAGCAACCACCAGCACCGTTGCCATCCTATAGAGACGGTAGTTCAACATCCTGCAAACCAAGACAAGAACCATACTACCAGACAAGAAGTGGACGGAAAGTTGTTCAACCAAATCGATATGAAGCGTAGCTAAAACCTTATGAACAGATCAGAACCACTATTTGATCAACTCAATTTGATTAACTCTTTATTACGAAACAATTTGATTAACTCTTAAATATACGAAACAATATGATTTAGCATTTAGAAAACATGTGATTAACATAGATGAAATCCATCAACAGTTGGACGGTGTTAATTAAGAAAGCATGACTGGAAAAAGGGAGATGTAATATAATAGCTAAATAGATTAATTAAGACGTAATCAGATAATAAAATCAGTTCTAATAGAGACCCCGAGTGAGATTGACGTTGTTACATAGTCCAGTTTATTTTGTGTCGATTCTCAAGACTGCCGTAGTTAGTTTTTCTTTGCCGACATATAAAAGTAATGTGTATTAAATCACCGCTTGAGAAGTCGGCTGTTTGCATAATTGCATCATCGCTGTACTTTTATAGTATAAATATCATACGACATTTAATGGCTGGTTACAGACGGCGTATTTTTTTATGAAATTTCAATTCGCAGTCGAGTTTAACATATAGCCGACTCGCCTTCTTTTGTTTTTATGTCAAGATACCTCGGGCTCAGTGAAAGTCAGCTCTAGTAAAGCAGCCGCCAGCCGAGTACCAGACTTTGAATCCTTTATCAATTCGCGTAATAGATTTAAGCAAAAACAGATATTTTATAATAACAGAATAGTCGAAGGTCAAATGAGTTGTTTACGTGTCATTGATACGACCGGATATGAGAGATGAAATCATGTAAGGCATATGACGCCTTGCAACGGGAACGTTCTTTGATGTGATTGGCTGTCTAAATACGGAAATGAGTTTTTTGGTCACATGATATGCTGTTGTTTTGCACGTTTTCTTTCTTTTCGATTCGAGAAGTGAAGTTATGTCTGTGTTCTCTGCGACTTTTTACAATCCTGCGACTCTTTACAATCCTGCGACTCGCCAGGAAGCTTCAGTTGGTAGCGAAATGCGAGTACATGGCCAATGTGTCATCGACACAACGTTCAGTTGCCACGTTAGCACTTCAGGTGCGAAAGGTGACGAAGTGTCAACGTGCACCGACACAGACCCAAAAATTCACGGGTCTATCACAACGGTGAGCAATTGTGAACTCTATCAAAATCTATCAAATACTTATCAAAATCTACGAAACTTTGCACTATCCTTGGGTTCTAGTTATTAACAGCGGATTAACGACAGCGCTTATTAGCACAGAATTCTGTATTATTAGCATCAAATTTTATCTTGTCGACAGAACTCGCGTATACAAGCTTCCTCTGCTTTCTTTCCTTTCTTTCCTTTGTAAATGCCTAATGATAAGTCAAAGCTTTGTAAAAGGAAAAAGCCCGTTTTGTAAGTCACGGAAGAAATCAGTCACCAACCACAAAGCTGCGTTTTCAGAGTGGAAAAATAAATCTTTATCTTTGAGTGATAAAGGCTCATACTTCAAGCAGGAAAAGCAATGTCCAAAGCTTTTCCCAAACAACCCTTTCTGAGGCTTTCTCCCTCATCTTTATAGAGAGTAGAGTCCTAACTTGTACATGTTCTCTTCCGACTCTTCGCAGATCTTGTGGCTTCACATTGCGTCGCAGTTTTAGGCTTTCTCTTTGCGGGCATCTTCGATGACATGCATGCAATAGCAACTGAGATTTGATCTTTTCTTTCGCACCAATTTTGAACAACAGGGTGATCCGTTCGCATTATTATTGGGCAACAGTAATAGGATTATCTTTATAACCAGAAGGGGCGGAGAATAATCAACAGTTGTGAAAATCCCCGCCAAACCTTCACGGCTTATTTTCTAGCACATGAATTTTGAGTCACATAGGCGCGCTAAAAGATGTAAGGCGGTCGCGCGTTTTAACCGATTCCTACCAAACCTATAAAGGAAGTTGGCGAATGTCTGTGCTACAAGATTGTGTTCACGCGTTTTAGTTATGAAAAAATTGGGTGAGTTACAAGCTTTATTTGTCAATTGCTTGTGCAACAATATAGGACGAGAAATAAAATATCCTGCTAAAACTGCTAAACCACTACATTAATAAAAGAATGCGAACACCCTTTTTAGAAAAAAACATTAAGAAGTGTAAATATGCATGGTAAATTGAGAGCTTCTTGGTAAAACCAAAGACCACCTTAAACCGTGGCGCGAAAGTAGTGTGATTTTAAACTGATGAGTACATCTGCAACAATAGTTTATTTCTTATTTACCGCATAATACGACTGTGTACGTCCGTCACATACTTAACTACATTCGGTGCAAATTTGAGACAAATCGGGGAAAAATTGAGCGAGCGGTAACTAATTTCTTGAAATGGCTTCCTAGTGTATCCTGTAACCTTAAAATATATATAAATAAAAAACTCTAAAACAATTAGGCGAAGTTTTTCAAGTTGTCGAGTAAAATCTCTGTGTACGCGATTTCGTGACGTTTAGTTGTCTCTTTAACATGAAAAAGTTTAGTTATATATTTTTTGGATAAACAATATAACTAAACTACATATAATTTTTCAAAACTTACTTTTTGCCGAACAAAGAGAGCTATATTCTTGCAACAGTTAGCCGATAGTTGGTTACCCGTGGAACACAATGTCTTGTGTGCGAGAACCTTATTCTCAAGCACATTCTTTATCTTTTTGCAACAGATCGTCTCTGCGCTTGCTGCTGTTACGTACAGTGCGAAGAAACCGAGAAAAATGTTTACGGACATATCCTTAAAGTCTACCTTCAACAACGAGTGTTTTTCAGAACTGTTGATATTCAGGAAGTCCTAACTATTTAATAATAAATCGGCAGGGAGTGAACTGAAACGGAAGCTGTCACGAAGTTGTGACACATCAACTTATAGCCACACCCATTTTACTTACATCCACCTCTAGATAACACCTATCTACAAACTAAAGCCGGTGGAGATCCCACTATCTACCTTATTATTCAACTACGAGTATTTTTCAGTACTTTGGATATTCAGATAGTCCTAACTATTTTTGCTGCCGAGCGTAGCGAGGCAGCTCACTAATCTTGACATGGGTTGCCTGTGTCTCGTGTCCAGACCTCTTTGCCGAGTTATGTATAGTCAACGAAATCTCGATTTTGCGAGGGATGTTTATCTGTTGACTTTTTTATGACGTTTTGTGACGTGTGGAGTTTATCATGACTTATATACATACGCCAGGTGGATCTTCGTTTGTCGGAATGTATCGGAATCAATTTACATTGAATTCGTCAACACCACGACGGCGATGAAGTTCTGAACTGGCAATGCCATGAGGTATATTATACATGTAAAGCATTCGAAGTCTATCTTTGAGCGTGTCTTGTGTTGGTCAATTTCGGTGAGGAAATATTGTCTTTTCGAGGTAAGGTATCTATTTTCAGGTTTTTAAAAAATTCTATATTTTGGTAAGTGATTCTACGGTTGTTTTCTTCTATTTTTAGGTGTATATTGGTGTGAGTTTATTGCTTCTCACAGGAGCCATTGTGTTCGCGCTGATCATCATTCTGATCAGACACTATCTGCGTGTGTGTATCACGCAAATCAAATCAAACGAAGCCATTGTGCTCGTCAAAAATATAAACGAAGCCATTGTGCTCGTCAAAAATATAAACGAAGCCATTGTGCTCGTTAAAATCAAACTTAGCGAAGTCGTAGTGCTCGCTGAAAACTATACAAACGAAGGCATAATTTGTGCCTGTTGACTGTTGACAAACGTAAACGTACTCTTACTGAACCAAGCTGCAGTGCTTGTGGAAAAAAGAAATATTTGTAGAGGTAAGACTTTTAAATATTTACGTAACTAATTCAGTAAATGGGTATAACAATTGAGCAATATCGTGCCCAAATTGGTGCACACAATGTAAGAGTCAAAGAGTATTCAACTCGACATGAAGGTGACTTTTGTGCTATAATGTTGATGTTATTTCAGCTGGTAGTAACAGTACTGGTATTATTAATATTGATACGAATATTTTGTCTGGGTGTATTATATTTGCCAACAAAGCGGTTGGTAGAACAATATATTAAAAATACAGTAGATCTGTAAATACTCTGGTGTCTGTTGCAATTAATAATATCAGCCTAGGGTTTTTTTCGGGCAATTTCGTAAAACATCAGAAACTATAAATCAGGAAATTCCTGCCATTTGAGGCAGCACTTCACTTGCGATAGTAATTCTAGTATAAGACGTAATTACAATAACTCCGCAGGAGGTGAACTGAAACGGAAGCGTTCATGCGTCTACAAGCCTTTAATAAAGACGTTGCGTGTTAAACAGTAGCCCGGTCCAGAGAACGAGTTTAATCTAGTCCCTTGTCATATCAATGGTCACTGTGCGCTATATGGGATATAGAGTTCCGAGAATTAGGTAGAGTCCTGAGAATTAGATAACGCGTTTACCCGAGAATCTCCTCTATATAGCCTATAAGTATAGTAGTGACTCTATATAGCGGCTCACTTCTATGACAAAAGAAAACAAAAAATCTTTGCAGTATATATGGAGGCTCACTGCTAGGACAAAAGAAAACAAGAGATCTTTGCAGTGGACTCTATATAGAGCTCACTAGTGACTCTATATATAGAGGCTCACTATAACAAAAGAAAACAAAACATCTTTGCTGTGGACTCTATATATAGTATGGCTCACTAATATGTATAATCTTCATGAATGAAAGCACTATGGAATATGAAGGGTTAAATACTCGACTGGGATTACCTGAGTGTGAGCTACCATTCTCTAAAGTCTATATAGAGCAAATTACAACGAATGTTTTTCAGTACTGTTGAGATACAGGTAGTCCTAATTGTTTTACAATAAGTAATTACAACAATTCCGCAGGAGGTGAACTGACACGGAAATTGGCAATAAATGGCAATTGAATTCAGTCAAAACTTAGCTACTGCACGCACAGCGTTCATGCGTCTACAAGCCTTTAAAGACGTTGCTTGTTAAACAGTAGCCCGGTCCAGAAAACGAGTTTAATATAGTCGCTTGTCATATCAAAGGTCACTGTGGGCTATATGTGATATAGAGTCCCGAGAATTTGATAACTATCGCCCGATGTTGAAGGCATAAAGTTGGATATGACTATTCTAGAATCCAAAATAAATCATCAAATCAATTCAATTGGAGATAAACTATCGAAGTTTAGCGAGGACGTGGCAAAGAAGACTTTAAGTTATGTAAATTACACTGCAAAAAATACCAATTACATTCAACAACATCCCACTAATGTGAAAATTTCGAGCGAACACGCGACAAAGAAGATAACTACTTATTTAAATCCCACGCTAATTGAAGTCTCAGATGCCAAACGGCAAAGCGAGGCCATGCAAATAAGATTGGAAGTTATGCAAATCCAACACCAAAAGAAAAATCAACATTATTCCACTGATGAGCAAATTTCGACGTTAAGTGAAGGCGTGACAAAGAAGTAAGGAAGTTGTGAAAATCCTAAATTGATAGAAATACCAGTGGCAAATCAGCAACAACTCAGTGTCGTACAATCGCCTACTGAGACATGTGGCGAAACAATAGACAATAGGAACCACGCAAAGAAATTACCAAATAGAAATGGAAATGAACTATTCAAGCAACGACAGGAAGAACAAATACAAGAATACAGTAATAAACATCGCCATCGGTTTTCGCAACGGCTACTAAAACCGAGCCTTGGTTTTGAGCGATCGACCAACGAAACCCGCGTTTCTTCAACGTTTCAAAATGTTCAAGCACCAATACCTGATTCAAAGTTTCGTAACATATCAGCACCTGCCACAGTGTACGGTTTACATAAACTCGCCTGCCACTCGTCGAGAAAGCGTATTGTTCCACATAAGGTAGACAGTATTCGGCCCTACGGAAATGAGTTCCTTTTTCGCGAGAAACCATCAAACCCAGGGGCAGATTTAACGTTAGTCAAATAAGTCATACGACTAAGGTAAAAAAATCGGCAAGAAAAAATAATAATCGTATCGTTCTTCCCTCAGTCTCGACTCTCGAGATCGCCAAGATAATCGAATAGGTGAGACTGCCGACTGGCATTTCAACCCGCGCCGCGCGGTTGACTTTGTTCTTTCTCGACGGATTTGAGCCTATTGTATCAACCGCTGTGATTGGTTGAATTTATAAATTAGCCTTTACAGCGACCTGTGATTGGTTTGCCGAGTGTTCGCCGGATTTCTTTGTCTTTCTCGAGGGATTTAGACCCCTTGTATCACCCCTTTTGATTGGCTTAATTTTTCAATTGCTCTTTATCAAGAGCACGGATTGGTTTAGCGGCGTTTTACTTTGTATTTCTCGACTGATTTGTGGACTGATCAGTGATCGATTCTGACTAACTTGCACTAGTATCACTACAAGCGGATTCTTTCGCTTGGAATATGACTTTGCCTAATACAAACGTAATAGATCTTGATGTATTCCCTTTGAAGGACAACGACGAGATGTGTTGCGAGAGATTTATAAAACGGCAAGTTTAATACCGTCGACTCTAGGGTCAACAAGCGAAGGATGCTTTGCGCAAAGGAGCATTTTTAATACCAAGATTAGCAAGACGCTTCAAAGGAATTTTGGCACTGAGATATACGTGGTAATATACGCTAACAATGACAAGAAGAAACCTCGTGCTGCTCTCAGGTAAGCAGATTTTTCGGCCTTAATTATTTTCTAGTTTCTTTAAGTTCGTTCAACGTATAACGACATATAAATTCTACATGGAATGTTAATAATACGACAATAACAACCTTCGCCACGATTGAGACCACATGGCATGTCTTCAAATGAAAGGCGACCTAATATTATTGTTTAGAATCTTATTTATATATCTACGTGTTTGTAGCGCAAGTAGCTCAAATTCATTCAGGGTTTCCCTTCTTGTATTTGTTTATATAAATGGTTTGAAAAAGTTAATTGAATATTAATATGATTTTGAGACTAGCATTGTAGCAAGCTAAAGGATTTGTAAAGATTGGATAATGTAGACTACTTCATAAATTCATAAAATAGATAGTGAGATCTGGCAATCATAATTATGTTATTTTATGTGAGAGACCATAGTTAGGGCCTGTTTCCTGGGTCAACTCTATTATGTGGTTACCAAACAGGTAAAAAGTTGTCCTGGGTAGGTGAGTTATCCCTACCAAATGCATTTACAAGGACAAAACATAACCCAGCACCCGGGTTACCCTAGTGCATGTCCTTGTAAATACGACAAACCGAAAAAAAACCACAGGAAATGTATGAGAGCTAGAGTAACCATTCTGCTAAAGTAACCCAGTGGCTAGGATAATACCTCCTTGTAAATAAGCCCTTAATATAGAGACAGAGTCAGGCCTACAACGTTTTTGAATTTGACCTAGTATTTAAATGTTTTACTGAGGTCTGAGGCATCTGCGAATTGCCTATACAGCTCTGTTTCGAGCTATTGCATGGAGTGAAATGGTCTAACCTGCAGTATGGTTATCAGTTTCATATAAAAATACTTGAAGTCAAGAATCTTATTAAATATTTGAAGTAGATCTATTGTATCTGTTGTTTATTTCTTGGTTAAAATAATAAAATTTTCTAAAATTTTCTAGGGCCGTGGAGCATGACTGCCACCCCTGCACACCCCTCCTCACCTAGAACCCAAATATTTTGGACTAAGGTGACAAAAATCCTAGATCCGCCCCTGGAACCAAACACATTTACATATGAGACAAGCCCAAATGTTAGATTGGAGAAAATATCTTCAAACGGTCTATCAAGTAACAAGGAGTTAATTTCTGTTGACTCTCCTACTATAATGCAGTACAGAATACCAATCAGAGTTACTTTCTCTCCTAATGTAGTAAATAGTACAGGTCGTAGACGAAATTTGAGTAACCTAATTCAAATTAAATCCACCAAAACTTTGATCAAAGTGAATCAAACAAATAGTAATTCGCGGTATATTGATTTTACAAAAGTATACTCCTTCTAAGCTCAACATGGCTCATTTAAACATTCGCTCACTAAGAAATGTTGCTCACTTTACCGAAGTCATGCAGGGAACTTGTAAATTTAAACAAAATCGATGTCCTTACGATTTCCGAAACATGGCTAAATTCCACTGTAGCTAATGGAGAAATTGGTATTAAAGATTATAAGATTCAAAGACTTCATGGGTTACACAAGCAAGGAGGCGGCGTCTGTGTTTACATCAAGAAAAATTTAAAATAAAAATTTAAAGTAACTGTTTTAAAAGAACTATCACAAATATCAGAATCCAACTTTCATCAACTCTTGATAAATCTCCAATGCAAGAAAAACAAGGCTGTCATAATTTGCGTGACATACCGACCACCTAACTGTCCCATGAATTGTTTCGAGAATTTTTATAAATCTAACTATGTTCATGCTTTAACCATGAACAATCCGATTTTGGTGCTTGGGGACCTAAATTCCAATATGCTGAAGGATGGTCCCGATTATAGAGCACTAACATCTCCAGAAATTTTAAGTCAGCCGTAACATCCAAAGCATAACATTTTATTTGATTATATTTTGTTCCACATTTCGCGCCTATGCGTCTACTCCGAACGTTTTCTCAAGAAATAATCCACTGCAGAAGTTATAAAATATATTTGCAAAAAGATAATTCACCTTGCTACAACATACGTACAGTTTATCCGACCAAATAGCTTAGTTTCCCTAAAAAAAAAGCGAAATACCGAACATGTCCAAATCATAATAGCGGACGCTATTATGAATTTTTTTTGTATGTATGATAATCTGTCTTCTCCGAATGTTTTCTCGGTAAATAAACCACTGTAGTAGCTTCAAATACACTGGAAGAAAAATAATTCATCTGGCTACAACATACGTACAGTTTATCCGCCCAAATAGCGTAGTTTCCCTAAAAAAAGCGAAATACCGAACATGTCCAAATCATAATAGCGGACGCTATTATGAATTTTTTTTTTGTATGTATGATAATCTCTCTTCTCCGAATGTTTTCTCGGGAAATAAATATATGTTATTTGCCGGCTGGGAGGTCCGTATAGAGAAATATTTCCCGAGGTCTCAAAAACTGCCCGAGGCCGCAGGCCGAGGGTTGTTGTTGAGACCGATGGAAATATTTCTCTATACAGACCGACCAAAACGGTAAATAACATATTTATTTTTTTTATTAATCGTACGATTTATAATTTACATAATTAAGTAAATTAACATAATTTAATTGCGTAATCGAGATGACATTCACGTGATATTCAAAAGTCCAAAGTTTATCGTTCGACAGTAAACAACTGTCGACATGCAGTCTGACAGGGAAGCTTGGAACGTCTTTTGTGAAAAAAAACCAGTCAAAACTTGAAGATCTAGTGCTTTTAAAGTCTAGTTGATAAAGATTCTTCGTCCTTCTTCGTCGCTTGCTCGTTTTTGGCTGTTCGTTTGGAAAATCGCTTTCAATACTCGGCTGACTGCATGGAAATTGAAAGTGGGTCGTTCGAGTTTGAAGACGAAAATGCTTGTAAGAAGCCATTTGAAACTTTTTTCAAAGACATGACACGATACGAGGTTGACGTGTGGAAAATATTTGACTAAAGGGTAAAGACTTGTAGCGGTTTTGTTGAGTATAGTTGGACAACAGAAGAATGACAGTTTAGTATCAAAAGGTTTCAGCTTTTCTGTCCTCTCGTGGTATGTTTTTTTAATATATACTTCTATCTAGTTTCATTTAGTGATTCAAAATACTGTGTTCACAAGTTTATGTATGTTTTGCCTATTGTTTTAAACTGTTTTCATACGTCGTTGAGCAATAATACTTTAAAACTTTATAAATGTCGCTGGCTGAAATTTTGCTTTTTCACGGCATTCTCGCTTTCTTTTAAAATTCGCTGTTTTCACACGAAGTTATCAAAGCCATTTGGATAATAAAACTCATTTGTATCCCCGTAGCTCTCTGTTGAATATATTTTTTCTGTGGCAAGCGAATAGTTATGAAAATCGATCAATTTTACGTCCTATAAAACACATTAAAAAAATTATCTCGAGCGGTCCGTACGGGCACAGAATAAGGATCAACCAGAAGTCCAACTCTCTGTCGGCACCTTTGATGAAAGCGTCCTCGGGAAATGTCGGCCTCGCGATCCATGGTCAGAACCATGGTCAGAACATTTTGAACATTTTAAAAAGTTACAGGTAACACTATGATTTGAACTATATACCGAATGAAAGCTTATAAAATTTCTAACAACATACGTACTCGATGTATTTCAACAATGCGTAGTTCCGAAAATTTTAGCCATCATCTTTCTCTGTAAACAAGTGTGTCGGCATCATCCAGAAATGTAAAACTCAGCTTCGTGAGTACAGGACTTTTTTGCCACGGACTTTTACCCGTAGTACCCGCGTACTGAAGTTTTAATAACCTCGTGGTCAAAGAATTTCATCTCCAACGAAATGTTTTCTAAAGTAAATTACTTGTTACTTAATAAATATTATTTATATATGTATAGATAACAATATAAAGTTAAATAAAAGGTCACAAGAAGGCCAAGGGTAATTGACTACAGGAGCCCGAGGGTCGTAAGGACGAGGGGGATAATTTCCCGGTTGCACTTACTTTCAAAATGGCGGACTGGCGCATGCGCATAAAAATAATGGGACACTTTTTTCCGCGAGTTGGACTTCTGGTTGATCCTTATTCTGTGGTACGGGCTCATACGGACCGCTCGTTAACCAATCACAAAGCAGGATTTGGTAGGATACGGACCAAAAAAAAATAAACCACTGTAGTAGCCTCAAATATACTGGAAGAAAAATAATTCATCTGGCTACAACATACGTACAGTTTATCCGCCCAAATAGCTTAGTTTCCCTAAAAAAAAAGCGAAATACCGAACATGTCCAAATCATAATAGCGGACGCTATTATGAATTTTTTTCTGTATGTATGATAATCTGTCTTCTCCGAATGTTTTCTCCGGAAAGAAACCACTGTAGAACAAGGGCAGATTTTGTTTTGAGCCAATGAGAGCGTTTGTTTACATTATTTCAACAACCAATCAGATTACTTGAATTTCGTGTGGACTTCCGGTGCAATCGAAAATCAACAAAATATTATGGAGCAAACACACCTTCTATAAAGGCTGTACGTGCACGCGAATTTTTCATTTTTTCGTTTCAAACGTGCTTATTCGGATAGAATACGAATTTTTCTTTAATTTCCTCGTGGGGATAAACAATCCGTTTTCTAATTCAAAAACAATCGGTCCTTGAATTACGGCTTACGAAGAGCCGCCACCAAGCTATGTCGTCCCCTTCCATCTAGCAAAAGAAACTACCAAAGTTTACTTTTCTCGCTTGTTTTGACTTGTCATTAGTATAAGAACCTTCCCTTGTGGCAACGTGACCTTTTCCGGTTTTAAAGTGTTTACTTCCTTTGGACTCGGGGGGTCTAGTGAAGCATGAAGCTTCTTCTCAGTTCTCATGCAGAGCTCGTCAACTGGAACTCTTGCATTAATAAATCAAAACGTATGAAGGATGGGTTCATCTGTTGCCTAAAGGTTTGCAAATACTGCTTTAAAATGTACTTCAATTCGTGGATAATCGCTAACACTTCCGAGAAGTTATCGTCTTGGGGGCTCAACTCGAGGCAAACTGCTGGTTGACCATGAGCGTTGTCATCAACTAAACCTGCATTTTTATCGTCATCGTCGTCGTCTTCCTACTCTTTATCGTCGCTAGCTGGTTTTTTCGTTGGCTTTATTGTCTGTTTTAGCTTGTTTGATGACGGCTTCATTTGCTGTTTTTCCAAGGGAGATCAATAACCTTTAATTGCAGCAGTTCGTGGCAAATTCGACAAACACAGCTGTGGTGAAAAGAATGTCCACATCCTCGAAATATCCTCCACATTGTGCTTTGTCGTGTACATCGAAGACTATCACATTTTCTGTTGAAATGAGAATTGAAGGTATTGATCTGTTGGCAAGCCTTAAAACTGACTTTTAGAGTTCTGTAATCAGCAAATTCCCTTAAAACTCAAGAACATTTCAAATGGGAAATTCGACTTTTGGATCGATTTTGATTACTGTATTTGATTTAGAGATTCTGGTATAATTTTAAAATCTAATTTATGTTTCTATGGCCCCTGTTTATTTAATCTTCAGTGATACTATATTATATGTTTGTATTATAGTTTATTTTGTACTAATATATATATATATATATTAAAAAATAGATTCCATCTTACGCATGCTGTGATTGGTCAGTTATTGTGTTTATATCAGGCTATGCGAACATGGTTGTGATGTCACAGCATATTTATTAGTCTTATTTCATAAAAGAAATAGAAAATATATGCCATGTGTTTATATACCCTGATACAAACTCCCTCTTACATTTGCATCAGGCTATATGTACAGGAGTGGCCAAGGAGATTTTTCTACCACTGTAAATCCAAGTGGTAGTATTTGGTTGTTCAGAACTGCTTCACCAAAAAGATTCGGAAGTTTCCATCTGGACAATTGTTTGTGTTGTAAGGGGCTCCTGGGTAATTCAACTCCCATTCCAGGATGATTGTTGATACTTTCAAATTTTTTCCACCTAAAAAATTTGTGCCACCTAAAAAATTCAATTTTGGTAGCAAAAGAATTGACCAGCTAAAAGTCAAGGCAGCTGAATGTCTTACTGAAAATTTGAAAGTATCAACAATCATCCTGGAATGGTTGTTGAATTACCTAGGACCCTCCAACAACACAAACAATTGTCCAGATGGAAACTTCCTAATCTTTTTGGTGAAGCAGTTCTGAACAACCAAATACAGACTACCACTTGGATTTACCGTGGTAGAAAAATCTCCTTGGCCACTCCTGTTTATATAGCCTGATGCAAACGTGAGAGGGAGTTCGCATCAGGTTATATAAACACAGGGCATGTATTTTCTATTTCTTTTATGAAATAAGACTAAGAAATATGCTGTGACATCATAACCATGTTCACATAGCCTGATATAAACACAATAACTGACCAATCACAGCATGCGTGTATGTATATATATATATATATATATATATATATATATATATATATATATATATATATATATATATATATATATATATAAATATATATATACAAACAGGGGCCATAGAAACATAAATTAGATTTTAAAATTATACCAGAATCTCTAAGTCAAATACAGTAATCAAAATCGATCCAAAAGTCGAATTTCCCATTTGAAATGTTCTTGAGTTTTAATTTATTATATATATATATATATATATATATATATATATATATATATATATATATATATATATATATATATATATATTTATATACAAACGGGGGCCATAGAAACATAAATTAGATCTTAAAATTATACCAGAATCTCTAAATCAAATACAGTAATCAAAATCGATCCAAAAGTCGAATTTCCCATTTGAAATGTTCTTGAGTTTTAAGGGAATTTGCTCATTACAGAACTCTAAAAGTCAGTTTTAAGGCTTGCCAACAGACAAATACCTTCAATTTTTATTTCAACAGAAAATGTGATAGTCTTGGATGTACACGACAAAGCACAATGTGGAGGATATTTCTAGGATGTGGAAATTCTTTTCACCTGGAGTGCAACCTCCCAGACAGCTGTGTTAGTCGAATCTGCCACGAACTGCTGCAATTAAAGGTTATCGATCTCCCTTGGAAAAACAGCAAATGAAGCCGTCATCAAACAAGCTAAAACAGACAATAAAGCCAACGAAGAGACCAGCGACGATGAAGAGTAGGAAGACGACGACGATGGCGATAAAAATGCAGGTTTAGTTGATGCCAATGTAGCAATGTATTACATCATTCAACGCGGAATATTAAGATAGAGTATAATTAAGTTAGTAACGTGTTACATCATTCAATTAAGGTGAAACTAGATATATTGTAATTAGGGTTGACAGCGCAAGCGATTAGGATCGAAAAGATATATGACAGACAGAACCGCGATACGAGCTTGATTACACGCAAAGCAGATTTGTGTGGAAACCTATACAGTGTAAAGAAATAAAGGAAAACTCCAGATAAGTAGTGCTCGTACGTGTTGTTCGTAAGCCTGCTACATCTTTGGCGCCCAACGTGGGGCTTTAAACCTATTCGTGATAAGCCTTGTTGAATTATTTCCCATGGTGTAATAATGGCTCATCTTAGCGAAGAAGAGCTTTGTGAGGTCGAAGCCAAGCGTATTGTCAAGATTTTAACGGCTAAAGAAGGCGATATATCGACCGAAGATTTGGTTGCGGAATACAAACAGCAGTTCAAAGTGGACCTAGAACACTGGAAATCGCAGTTCGCTCGAATTGAAGCATTTTTGAAGCACTCTTGCCACGTCAATGTGAAGGACGGTGTTGTTAATACTAGACAGGTTAGTGCTTTAAATAGTAACGTGAGTAGCAATGGAAAACCTGCCGTTGTTCATTATGTGTCTCGCCCACAGTTTTCGCCTTTTTTCGGATTTACGTATGGAGATAAGAATAAGGGAGTCGCGTACCGCGTTTGGCGTTTCGAAGTCGAAAGTGCTATTGAAGAAGGCCTTCATTCGAATGACGTAATAGCAGAGCAAATTCGGAAGTCCTTGCAGGGTGAAGCCAAACATAAAATCGTGGCTTTTGGAGCTGGAATTCCACCGGAAAAGATTCTGGAACAACTCGATCAGTTCTACGGCGAAACTGGGGTAGCCATCGGAGACGAACTGTTGACACAAGCTTACAAGTTAAAACAAGAAGATGGCGAAGAAGTTTCGGCCTTTGCATCGCGCCTCGATAACCAAATAAGAAGAGCGAAGAAAGAGGGCACCGAACTGTTGCCTAACGACGATGCGGTTGACAGACATCTACGTCTGCTCTTTTGGGAAGGTTTGAAAGACCAAATAAAAGATAAAGCTCGACATAAGAAGGACAGCTGTACAACGTTTGCTGAGCTGATTTCCGCCGCAAGATATGGGGAAAAGGAAGCCAAATCCTCTCAAGTGCCCACCAGACGAGTAGCCCGTATTAACCAGACTGGTGTTGACAACCAAACTGATGAGAACACTTACGAATCGACGCCGCCATCTCAAGCCCCCTCGTGGCTTGCTGACGTATGTTCAACGATGGCAAGGGAGGTGCGCGAAGCTCTGAAACCGGATGACAATTCCGGGGGAGTGATGGGCGCACAAAGTAACAGTTTCGGACCACCAAGATGCTACCGATGTGGTCAAATAGGTCACATCCAAAGAGGGTGTAGGAATGCGCCATTTAGCGATCCAGCCAACAATCGATCAGAATCGATGTCGGGAAACGGTCGTCGGCGTCTGTCGCGGGGCGGACAGCGCCGGTAAATGGTATATCTAAGCCCCCCAAACCACAAACATCTATCCTGGAGTCCCTCATTGGTAGCGCAAACGAATGCATAGCTTATGCTGATAACCATCCGTGTCTTGCCCTCCTGGATACGGGCAGTCAAGTGACATCAATATCCGAGAAGTTCTACAAAATGTATCTGTCTGACCGCCAGTTACATCCAATTCAGGGCCTAATTACAGTCGTTGGTGCAGCCGGACAAAACGTGCCGTATCTTGGGTACGTCGAGATGAAAGTTCATTTTCCTTCAGACCAATCGGGGACAGTAGAAGATTTCGAAACATTAGCGCTTGTGGTACCTGATAACGAATACAATGACCGAGTTCCCTTGTTAGTGGGAACTAACATTGCCAAGCAGTGGAAAGATGCCTTACAAAGCACCGACAAGAAGATACCAACTGTGTCCGAGCTGTCGCCAGCTTGGAGTCGCGTGCATCAAGCGCTACAATCTCATGAAAGATTCGAAAACAATTGCAACAACGGTGTCAACATGGTTAGGTCGATCTCCCGTCGTCCTATTACAATAAAGTCGCATGAGACAGTCATTCTGTGGGCCATAACTCGGACCAATCCGGAGGCACCATCTAAAGTTGTGGTTGAATCCTGCAGTAATCCGACTTCATCGTCTGTCGTCGTCACCCCTGGCCTCGTTAACCTTCCGGCTGGTGTAACCAAGTGTCGTATTCCAGTTGAAGTAACTAACAATTCTTCTTCTGACATCACGCTACCAAGGAGAGCTGTTTTGGCGTCGGTACGCCTTGCGACGGAAGTGATTAGTACCACTGAGAAAGAACGTTCCACTCCGAAAGCAAATTCAGTGTTGTCCGATGTCGGAGTGGACCTGACTGATACCACTCTAACAGAAGAACAACGCAATCAAGCACTCGAAATGCTACGTGGGATGGCGTATGTATTTGCCAGAGATGAAAAGGACCTCGGGCGAACAGATGAGATAACACATGACGTCAAATTAACCGATGACACTCCTTTCCGACACCCATATAGGAGAGTCCCGCCGCTGAAATTGGAAGAATTTCGTGCAGGAATCCAAGACCTTTTGGATTCTAAAGTGATCCGAGAGTCCAAAAGTCCGTTCTCGTCCCCAGTGGTACTCGTAAGAAAGAAGGATGGAAAGCTGAGGATTTGTGTGGATTTCCGAAAGTTAAACTCCCGAACGGTGCGAGATTCCTATCCAATTCCAAGAATCGCAGATACTTTGGAAGCTCTACATGGATCGCGCTGGTTCTGCTCGTTGGATTTGCAGAGCGGGTATTTACAAGTAGAAGTGGCAGAGGCGGACAAACCCAAAACGGCCATGACGACCCCGTTCGGATTGTATGAATTCAACCGAATGCCGTTTGGGTTGACCAACGCACCGGCCACTTTCCAAAGATTAATGGAACGATGTCTTTCTGGTTTAAATCTAAAAATTTGTTTAGTTTACCTGGATGATGTGGTTGTATTTGGTCGAACCTTCGAAGAAATGCTAGAGAGGTTAAAGCAAGTGCTACAGCGACTGGGCAATTATGGACTGAAGCTGAAACCGTCCAAGTGTAAACTATTTCAGACGGAACTGACGTACTTGGGACACGTCGTATCTGCGAAGGGTGTAGAACCAGATCCAGATAAAGTTGCATCGCTTAAGGAGTGGCTCCACAACCCCCCAAAGAATGAACGTGAACTCCAAACCTTTTTGGGGTTCGCTGGTTACTACCGTACCTTCGTCGAAGGATTTTCCAACATTGCCAGACCACTTTATCGACTAGTGGCTAGTCACGGCAAGGGTACAAAGCGGAAGAACAGGGTACCCTTTGAATGGACTACAGAGTGTCAGACAGCATTTGGAACCCTAATTGAGAAGCTATGTTCACCACCGATTTTGGCCTATCCGGACTTCCGCCTTCCCTTTGTGTTACACACCGATGCTTCGGGAGAAGGTCTAGGAGCCGCACTGTACCAAGTCCAAAACGGTAAAGAGCGAGTTATTGCTTTCGGTAGTAGAACACTCTCGGATTCCGAACGAAGATACTGCGCATACCGTAGAGAATTTTTGGCGTTAAAGTGGGCCATAACTGAGAAGTTTCATCACTACCTTTATGGACACAAGTTCCACGTCGTCACCGACAGCAACCCTCTTACTTATTTGGTCACCTCCCCCAAATTATGCGCAACGGACCATCGATGGTTAGCTGCAATGGCCCAGTTTGACTTCAGCATAGCGTATCGCGCTGGCAAGGCCCACTCCGACGCCGATGGACTTTCTCGAATGCCTCACCCATCCGCTAACCCAACGACGACAGATGAAGAGTATGTCAAGCCTTTCCTGGCGCGACTAATGCGTGTCACCAACGCAGCAGTTACGTGTCAGTCAGCGGACGTCTTTCGTGCTCTTTGTCAATATCACCAGGTCAGCAACGAATACAAACCAGACCAAGTGGATCACCCAATGGTTGAAGCAGTAAGTCTGGATGCCACGATCGTCAAGCCTGTGGAGCAACCTCCTAAGTTTCCGAATCGGAGCACTTTCCCATCTTTGTCGCCTGCCTCATGGTCCAGACTACAGCAACAAGATCCCGTGATCAGTCAGATTCTACTATTTCTAAAAAGTCAACGAATGACTGCGAACCACAGCAAGGACGAAGATGTCCAACGCCTGTTGAGAGAAAAAGACCGCCTGACCATTCGACAACATGTTCTCTATAGGAAACGAAACCTCGATGGGGAAGTCGTGGAACAAGTGGTTTTACCAGCCGCGCTGAGAGGCCGTGTCCTACGTGGCCTCCACGATGACGTGGGACATCTTGGACGGGATCGGACACTGGACCTAGTAAGCTCTAGGTTCTACTGGCCTCGAATGACAAAAGACGTAGAAGACTACGTTAGAAAATGCGACCGGTGTATTAAGCGGAAGCACCCCGACCCGCCTCGAGCACCGATGTTATCCACCCACGCGACCGAGCCCATGGAACTACTGTCGATGGACTTCCTTTCCTTGGAGCGTGGCAACGGTGGATACGAAAACATCTTGGTGATCACTGACAGCTTCACCAAATATGCCTGGGCATTCCCTACGCGTAACCAGAAGGCCAGCACGGTGGCAAAACTTCTCTGGGACAAGGTGCTGGTAAGCTATGGATTTCCAAAACGACTCCATGCCGATCAAGGTCGAGATTTTGAATCTAAGGTCATTCACGACTTATGCAAGATTGCTGGTATTCAAAAGACCAGGACAACACCCTACCATCCCCAAGGTAACGGGCAGACCGAGCGATTTAATCGGACATTACTCGATATGCTCGGAACCTTGGAGGGAGATCAGAAACTCAACTGGCCCAAGTACGTACCCACGTTGGTCCACGCCTATAACTGCACTAAACATGCTTCGACTGACTACTCACCGTTCTTCCTCATGTTTGGGCGTCCGCCTCGTCTCCCAATTGACATCGACCTCGGATTAATATCAGGAAACGAAGAAGCCAAGCCCTATTCCGTTTTTGCCTCCGATCTCAGGAAACGATTAAATCGAGCGTACGACGTTGCCAGTCGTGCGATGAAGAAGAAAGCCAATGCGAACAAGAAGCACTACGATGGTCGTGCCCGAGATGCCGTTTTGTTACCCGGAGATCGTGTTCTAGTAAAGAACGTAAGCATCAGAGGCAAACACAAGCTGGCAGATCGCTGGGAAGATATCCCGTATGTTATCGTTAAACAAGTGCCGGATCTTCCCGTCTACGTCGTCCGATCGACAGAAGGTAATGTCAAGGAACGTACGTTACATCGCAACTTGATCCTGCCCTTCGATGGAGCCCCATCGGCCGACCTGGAAGTGCAAGCAACTAAGGATGCTCCTTGTGCAAGTGATGCTATGCCCAATTCTCCAGTGGATGCGCTAGACAAACCCGACCCCCCGATGGAAGAGAATCCAGAGGAGTACGTCTTCCTCACCGGTCAACCAGAAGAGGTGCGTCCTCAAACAGATACCAGCGTTCCTCCACACGAGTTGAACGAAGAACACGAGGAAACAGTCGCTCTCGACAGTCCTGATCACATTGACTCCGACAATGAAGAGCTACCCATACAGAGTGCGGATCCGGATCCGGAACTTCAATCTAGTTCAGAAAACACAACCCGTTCGGGCCGACGTATCAGACCACCCGACCGTCTCATGATGGGAGCAAACTGGTTGACAAAAGTCAAGATCCTGTTGTCTCTCGTGAATGTGAATAACCAAACTGTCATACAGAACATCCTTGGCAAGTGGTTTAACGATGAAACATTACGTGTTTAAAGTTTGTTTTTTTAACAAAAAAATATATACTGTATACATATATATATATATATATTTTTATTACAACGTCGGGACGACGTTTACTCACTAGGGGGGAATGTGTAGCAATGTATTACATCATTCAACGCGGAATATTAAGATAGAGTATAATTAAGTTAGTAACGTGTTACATCATTCAATTAAGGTGAAACTAGATATATTGTAATTAGGGTTGACAGCGCAAGCGATTAGGATCGAAAAGATATATGACAGACAGAACCGCGATACGAGCTTGATTACACGCAAAGCAGATTTGTGTGGAAACCTATACAGTGTAAAGAAATAAAGGAAAACTCCAGATAAGTAGTGCTCGTACGTGTTGTTCGTAAGCCTGCTACACCAACGCTCATGGTCAACCAAGCAGTTCGCCTCGAGTTGATCCCCCAAGACAGTAACTTCTCGTAAGTGTTAGCGATGATCCACGAATTGAAGTATATTTTAAAGCAGTATTTACCAACCGTTAGGCAACGGATGAACCCATCCTTCCTACGTTTTGATTTATTAATGCAAGAGTTCCAGTTGACGAGTGCTGCATGAGAGCTGACAAGAAGCTTCATGCTTCACTGGACCCCCTGAGTTCAAAGGAAGTAAACACTTTAAAACCGGAAAAGGTCACGTAGGTATGTTTCGATACTAAGGGAATGGTCTTATAGTAATAACAAGTCAAAACAAGCGAGAAAAGTAAACTTTGGTAGTTTTTTTGTTAGAAGGAAGGGAACGATTTAGCTTGGTCGCGGGCTTTTCGTAAGCCGTAATTCAAGGGCCGATTGTTTTTGAATTAGAAAACGGATTGTTTATCCCCACGTGGAAATTAAAGAAAAATTCGTATTCTATCCGAATAAGCACGTTTGAAACGAAAAAATTAAAAATTCGCGTGCACGTACAGCTTTTATAGAAGGTGTGTTTGCTCCATAATATTTTGTTGATTTTCGATTGCACCGGAAGTCCACATGGAATTCAAGCAATCTGATTGGTTGTTGAAACAATGTAAACAAACGCCCTCATGGGCTCAAAACAAAATCTGCCCTTGTTCCACTGTAGTAGCTTCAAATATACTGGAAGAAAAAAAATTCATCTGGCTACAACATACGTACAGTTTATCTGCCCAAATAGCTTAGTTTCCCTAAAAAAGCGAAATACCGAACATGTCCAAATCATAATAGCGGCCGCTATTATGAATTTTTTTTTGTATGTATGATAATCTGTCTTCTCAACAGGAAAAAAGTAAGATCAATTTGTTCCTTAGCAATGTTTAAGTACTTAGAATTGAAAGCTCTATTCTTCACATTTTGTCGTCCGAGCTCTGCTTTTATTAAAAAGTTCACTTGATTGAGGTAACTCAACGGAAGTTTATAGTGCACGTGCAAGTACCCATTGGTTAAGCTACAGCCAGCTTCCCCCGTGATTTGTAAGGAGAAGAGCGACGAACATGTTCATCGAGAAAAGTAAGGTCAATTTTAAACATACAAGAGTGACTGTTACTTCTAGATGTAGTTTACATGACTTACTCCTGTACTGGGGGATCACATTTTTTATTTTTTGTGTATAAATGCTAAAAATTGGGAATAAAATGACTTTTCTATACATTTCATTGCATTGAGTGAGTTCGCATCATTCGCCTCAGGGGCCTGGTGCGAGTGCAATATTTCAGTTGATGGTTATGATTTCTGGCTCCATGATGGGCCGATCGTGTTTGTTAAAACGAATGTTACGTACATATAGCTGAAGGCATGGTCCGGGACTTCAAAACCTTAATCGTTTACAAGTGGTCGCCAACAAGGATGTTGGAACTTTACCCGCGGATTACATGCATGGGAATCACAAAATAAAATCAATTCGTTTGGAAAAGTTGGTACGATTTCGCAAGGACAGCACAGTCTGTATTGCGCCTCTTTAATCTTTATGCTGGAAGCCAGTGAGATGAAAACTCTATTTGATCCTAACTTTTCCCAACCGGGCATGAATCGAAATACAGAATCGATGAAAATATTAAACGAGTGTGATAAAAGTAATGAAAATATTGAAATGGAGCAAGGTTGCGAAAAAAGAGCGAAACGACATGCGTCAGAATTCGACCGGCTCTAGCTACGTTATGTGACCGAATACAAATTAGATGGCATACATGTTGGCGAAACAAGATCACTGCCTGGTTTGATGTACGTAGTAGACTTCCAGAACAGGCTAATCTACTGGATAGTGGCAAATATGGATGTCAAATACGCCAACAATTTGTTCATGGAGAACGACAAGAAGCCGCAGTGGCGGATTACCCAGTAGGCTGAGTAGGCTGAAGCCTACAGGCCCGTGCTTGCAAGAGGCCCGTAATTCCCAGAGAATGGATTTTTCATTAAGATTAGTTGTTATACGAATATCAGGGCCGTATAGTACACTGCCTCAGAATGCAGGAAATGGCGTTTCCGAGACTCTAAATTCAAAACAATTTCCGGGAAATATCGTCATAAAGGCCCGTGAATCTTATTTAGCCTACAGGCCCCGAAACTGGTAATTCGCCACTGTGAAGCCGTCCATGCTCATTCACGCAAGCCTACATGTCGCGGCATTCAAATGCACCATTGGCATTGATCAACTTAAAAATATACCCGACGAACAGCTTTGCAGGTACAACTTAATGTTGAAACTTATTGAAGAATATGACCCAAATCAGAGAGTAAACTAGAAATACATAAATGCAATATCCCCTCACCCGCTTTTACAGCAACCCCCCAACCCCAACCCCCAACTCCCGCGCTCTTTTTGGGAGGCCTGGAAATAGCTACTCCTGCCGGAACGATGAAAATATAGTTTTAATTATGGTAGAATATTTGAAATAGGAAAAAAACACTATTTTTTTTGAAGAAAAATGCCACAAAGAACAAAGAAAAATTTAAGGATAATATTTCGTAAAATATATTGAGATGAAGAAAATTGCACGTTGCCTCCAGGGATTGAACTCAATCTCGTTCTCGTGCAAACCGACCATGTTACCACCACACTACTGAAGCAATACTTTACAGTTTTTTCTTCCCATGTTTACAAAGAACATCGCTTGGCATCTAAAAATATTTGCATTTTGAAAACTACTCAAACTATATTCATTTATGGCATTTTAAATTTATTTAAACTAATATAACAAAAACAATTTTTCATTTCGAAATCTGAATTCCTGAAAATGTTTTCACATACATGTTAATAAATATTTCAACAGCATTTGTAGTCTGTACGTTTTACAAAAGAAAAAATGTTCCTTCTCCATTTTTATGTTAAATTAAAAAACAACCGCTAAGTCATATGTAGTTTTACAATAAGAAAGCTATTTAAAAGGAGATAAGACGGCAGCCACAGGTAAAAAATACAACGTAACGGGCATTGGCAAGAAAAAACAAGCAGTGGATATGATACGTACTTCAAGGACACACAAAATCTAAAAGAAAATTAACAGTGATAGATGTAAACAGGGAAACTCAACAGTTTTGCTACTAATTGTTCGTGATTACCGAGAGCGACTGCTCTATATTTTTTACAGTAACTTTATAAACTTTTCGGCCTTTATCTTCGTTTCTTTCGAGGTTTGGTTGACGGGTTTCCTTTAGTCAAGACTTCATATACGTAAACGTTGATTTGTTTCTGTTCTTTTGAAAAGAATACGTATCCCAAAAACTCCTTTCTCAAGTCTTTTTGTCAAGAATAATATCAAATCTTTTTCAAATCTTTTTTGTCAAGAACTATATTGTTTAATTTCCAGTGCCCCACAGTCTTCACCGCGCGTGGTCCGTCTACACACGTATGTATATATATATATATATATATATATATATATATATATATATATATATATATATATATATATATATACATACAAATATTCAGAGCGCTCAAACTGATTCGCATTTTAACACGCCTGTAAAGTGGACTCCATGCATGTCGAGATTAGCACCCTCACCGGCTCCAGGGACAAGTACATCAGTGTATAATTATTGTTACCGCAGTAGCTATACAGTATAGGGGAAAAAAAGGATTAAATGCAGTGGATGCACGCACGCCTGGCCGTGTCTATTTTTACGGATTAGGGCTTTGATATATTAAGCAAAATATTTGAATTCGAAAAGACGAAAGGTTGCTGTCCTGCTTATATACTCGTAAGTTATAAGAAAATCTGAGGTATTGTCACATCGAAAGAAACGTGTAGCGTTTACCACTGCAGTCGACGCCCTTTTAAAGTTTTATTGAAAATACAACCCATAATTGTTCAAAGCGTTAACGGGCGAATCTTACACAAAGGTTTAATTTAAAGTGATAAAGTAAATTGCAGTTAAGTCAAAGTATAAAGGGCATGATAAAGTAAAGTTAAGGCAACCTGGGGGTTGGAACTACTTTCCAAAAAAATATTAACCTGATGCAAGTGTCCTGCTTGAATCCACAAATTCCTACAAATTGTATACAACGTTGTACACGATAATCATATAAATAATTCACTGCATGTCCGATTACAAGTTAACGAACAAAAATGTAACCCATTGCCTGTATTAGCACACTTCCACACGAGAAACGATCGGTGGGCGTTAGAGCTCCAAAACCAAGGAAAGAATCAGGGGTACGACAGTCGTTCTCATTATTTCCAACAATTCCAATCCTTACCCTTGTGTGACCACTGTCGGACCCAATATTAAATCCTTCGCGATTGCAGTTTATTTGAAGAGATGATCTTCTGATCAACGACTTCCATTTCTGCCTGCCAAGATTGGTTAAACGTCGCTTGCCATCTGCGATCAAACTATGCAACGATCTTGCTGGGTAGGTAATTGAAACAAACCTAACATTTGTGCCAACTTTCATTCCAACACAAAGTTCTTTGAATGAAGTACTCCAGTATGTAGGTAGCTTAGTTTCTTTTTGATCCAGTCCAGACAATCCCCCGGCGGGATTATAACATTTGTTGTTTGTCCAATACGCAGACGAGTAATGGAATGTTTTCTATCGGTAAGAGAACTATTTTAGTTAAATTACAATGAGTTACTTCCAAGTATTCTCTTTACGCCAAGACAATAGCATATAATAATGGCTATACAAAAATTGATGGCCATATTGTTTATCGTGTTTTGTAATTAAGCATCGCGTAATAAAACCATACAAAGTGGTATTATAATAATTACTCGTTTTTTTCTTGTTTTTATTTTCCCTTTTTGTGTGTCACGATCTTGCGTTTTTGCACTTTTTACCTCCGCTAATATTCACACTTTCGGTGAGTTGTTAGCCGTGTGACTGTGTGGCCTGAGTGAAGCCGTGAGGAATGTTGTAAGGTCTTTGCTCCTTTCGCTTTTGGAGTTGGTCAAAAAGTTGAACATCTTTGCCTCCTGATCAAGGTGTTCTTGCACGATGTTGGTAGATTTTGAAAATGACTGACTGACTTTGTAGTTAAACAGCGGTCAGATGTGGCCGACAACTGTCGTGATCGTAAATATGTTTCACCAATGTAAAGTATTCATCACATTCAGCCTTCGATTCAGGCTCAGCGTGTTGGCCAATAGCCCGAGTGAACGCCTGACCCAGGCGTCTTGTTAGTGCGTAATATACCTTGCCTTTCTCGCTCAAATGATGTGCTTTAGAAGGGCGAAGGGACAGAGTGAGTGCTGCTTTGCTTATTGGGCTCCGAGAAATCTTTAATTTTAACTTATTGTGTTGTTAATCGCTCGGTCAAGATGTTTTAGTTATAAGCATTACCAGAAATTTGGGACAAGATGGTGGCGCGCGTGCGTATTATGGACCACAATAATGGAGATTCTCAACAGTAAATAATGAGAGCACATAATAATTCAAATTTGCTTAAACGGTGACATATTTCTTCTTTGCCCGACTCCATTTGACTTCAGCATGGACTAAGGGACAGTTATAACCGAAAAACATTTGCTTACTTCGACGACAAAGTACTTCCCTAGCTACTCGTCTTATTTTTGCACTGAAAGCGCCACTATCCATAGTGTTAGCATAGCAAGGTATTTTACGTAGTTTTTACACTCTAGCGGAGATCTTTTCTTTTGTTCATTGTCAAATATATGTATTTTAAGTTGATTGATAAAATGTGATTTTTTTTTGTGTTGTTAGCCAATCATATAATTTGTGCAGCTCTCTATTTACAGTATGTTCTATCGAGTCAAGATTTTTATCAGCAAATAATAAATTGGTATCATCAGCAAAAAGATAAAAGCTAAATTTATCAGAACAGTTTTGAAAATATCATTAATATAAAGTAGAATTAATAATGAGCCTAAGAAGGAACCCTGAGGTACGCCATAGGTAACTTCCATTTTTGTAGAAATTAGTGAACCAATTTGTGTTGTTTGAGTTCGGCCTTGTAAGTAAGATGAGAACCATGTATTTATTATGCCGCGAAAACCAAAATTTTTCAAGTTTTTTGAGAAGAATACAATGGTCGACAGTACCGAATGCTTTTTTAAGATCTATAAAAATTCCACATGAGGACAAATGCTTATTCATGTTGGTCTGTGTAGCACTGATAATATCGAGAATTGAAAGTTGGGATGAATGTGCTTTAGGAAGCCATAGGCCCTATTGAGAAGAACTTAGTATGTTCATTTCTTCAATAAAAGATTCCATTCTTTTGCACATTATTTTTTCAAAAATCCTATTAAAATTAGATAACAAATATATACGTCTGTAATTATTTCTATCGGTCTCGTTTTCATATATATATATATATATATATATATATATATATATATATATATATATATATATATATATATATATATATATATATATCGGTATGATTTTTCGCATTTTTAATTTTGTAAGGTATGCTCCTAGTGTAATAGATATGTTAAATAATTTTGATAATGAATAATTAACAATTAGTCACCGAAGTCGAGGTGACTATCGGTGAATATTTACCGAGCCGCGAAGCGGCGAGGTAAATACACCGATAGTCACCGAGACTGAGGTGACTAATTGTTTTAGTATAATTTCAGAGGTTGATAAAAACCAATCACATTGAAACAAAAACTTTTAGGCAACTGCTTTCATTTTAGCAGTGGTGATTCTGTTTCTTCACAGACGATGTTTAGCAAGCCACAGTCTTTGTCAGTAAATAATTTTTTAAAAAAAGAGTAAACAACATCCTACTTTGGAACTGAAGTTGTACATACATTCAAATATATGCTAGAAAGACTTTTATTCTGGTGTTTTGGCTTCTGTGATACAGACTTTTTGCACTTAATTCGTGTTCATTATGTTCTTCACTCATGACGAAGTTTTCGAAAACATCGCTACGACCAAAACCTAACCAAAACTTGCTAGAAAATACGAAGAATTATAGAAAATATACTTGCTTACCTTTACAAAGTTTTGTTTTTATGATATTTGATATGTACAACATCTCAGTGATAAATATTTTCAGTATTATGCTCTTTTGTTTGTTTCAAAAACTACAGACACCATTTTGAAAAAAAAAATCAACAGTTCAATGAATCGACAAATTCTAAATGTCATACTTCAAAATGACAACTCCGAGGGGGAGACTGAAACGAGTAAAGTCAGTGCAGTGTTGAATAAGTACCAGTCTCTTTTCCAAAACTACTTTTGAAGAACAATTTCTTGTGATGCAATAGTCACCGCGCCAGGCGGTGACTATCACCTCAGATTCACCGCTGAGCGGACCAATCAGAAAGCTGGAAAGCCTCTTTTCCACTATGAAATTATACTAACTGATGTTGAACTGTTGATTTTTTTTTCAAAATGGTGTCTGTAGATTTTGAAACAAACAAAAGAGCATAATACTGAAAATATTTATCACTGAGATGTTGTACATATCAAATATCATAAAAACAAAACTTTGTAAAGGTAAGCAAGTATATTTTCTATAATTCTTCGTATTTTCTAGCAAGTTTTGGTCAGGTTTTGGTCGTAGCGATGTTTTCGAAAACTTCGTCATGAGTGAAGAACATAATGAACATGAATTAAGTGCAAAAAGTCTGTATCACAGAAGCCAAAACACCAGAATAAAAGTCTTTTTAGCATATATTTGAATGTATGTACAAGTTCAGTTCCAAAGTAGGATGTTGTTTACTCTTTTTTTTTGAATTATTTACTGACAAAGACTGTGGCCTGCTAACATCGTCTGTGAATAAAGAGAATCACCACTGCTAAAATGAAAGCAGTTGCCTAAAAGTTTTTGTTTCAATGTGATTGTTTTTTATTAACCTCTGAAATTATACTAGAACAATTAGTCACCTCAGTCTCGGTGACTATCGTTGTATTTACCTCGCCGCTTCGCGGCTCGGTAAATATTCACCGATAGTCACCTCGACTTCGGTGACTAATTGTTAACTATTACTTGCAAATTTTGGCAATTGTTTAGGACAGGAGTATTGACCATGCGATTTATTGTTGGTATACTTAGAATCTCCAATTTAACTTCATCTTGTGTAATCAGGTGATGTAGATGTGCATAGAAAACTATGTTAATTATACTGTGCTAAAGGTAATTTATTAGCTAGCTTTGCTCCAACTGTAGCAAAGTGTTCATTCAAAATATTATATAGGTATCCGTGAAGGATCTTTAATAACTTTATTACTTTTATGATCTAAGGATCAAAAAAAATTGGGGGTCACCAATGTATTTCTCGAATTAAATTAGTTTGAAGGGTAGTTGGAAGCCATTTTGAAATGTCATTGTTGCCATAGCAACAACTGTTGGTATTTATTTGGTAACAGTTTTTGATTGTCCGACTGTTTAACTATACATAACATTAGTTTTATTCTTTTTCCGAATGGTTTAATCACGTGTTTTGGAGTCTCAAACTTGTATTTTCCATTTTTCAAGAAACTGTATGCAGCCACTTTAATTGCATTAATAGGCTTAGTATTCTTTGGTTTACGATTTATTAAATTATTTATTCCTTCCCATGTGGTTGGTTTTTTTTTCATATTTGTTAAATTTGTATTAAAATATTTATAATAATATTTCTTTTTGCTTATTCGTATCAAGCTACAAATTCTATTTCAATATAGTTTATATAGTTTGTAGTTAACTTCACCCCCCGAGGAATATAATGTATTTTTTATTCTAATTGAATCCCGTAATCCTTTAGTACTGCATGGTTTATAAAATTGCTTTACTTTACGTTTTGAGATTCATTTCATGGGCGCATTTTTATTAACATATTTATTGAACTTATTATAAAAGGAAGAGAACATTTTATCTACATAATTTTCTCCATTTCAAAGATTTTTGTTCCGATCTATCTGGGAAAGATCATTGACGAAACAATCGGCATATTTAAGTATGTCAATTAGTTAAAATGTCAAACTAATGTGTAGATGATAAGTTGCAACAATGTTTGACAAACAGCAACATCTGTTGGAAATATGTACCAAATTCTTAATGTAGATCAATTTAGCTATAACCATCCACCCTCTAATAGGGGGATATAGATTTAAGCAATTGTATCATTTATATATTGCATAACCCATAAACCTGACTGTGTTTTATACCAATGACTACAAAATATTTTTGAAAACCAGTTACATGCAATGTTAACCAGACTCAATAAGTTTTAGACATTTATTTCATATATATATATACACTACAAAATAGGTAAAGGTTCTTTTGACCACTAAATTTTATTGTTACAAGCTCTGTGTATACAGGGTACAAAACTGAGAAAATTTATATCAGTTGTCCACCACAGGACAAATATAGTACTGGTCCTTTATTATTTTACTGACCAACACCCTATTAAACCAACAGGAGCAATTAAACTTAAAATGTTTTTCCTTATTCATTATAAACACATAAAATTGCTTTAACACCTTTCTGCTCTTAAACATGAAGTGGGTTGAAAGTCTTTTGTTCAAAATGTTTACACTAAGTATGACTGAAACTGCTTATAAGAACATTTGCCAATATTCCAGTGTCAGTGACAAGTGCTGTGAAGAATCCCCTCTTGATTTTCTACAGTTCATTGTTTCTAAGATTCCATTTCAAATCTATTGTCTCAGCTAAAAAAGGACAGAAACTATCTGAAGGTTGCACATCTATAATCTAAACCTCGAGCTAAGCAACAAATTCCTGAAACATTTAAAAAGCTTGGTGAACTAAACTCAAGACAAACTTTATAGTAGAATGAAGTAAAATACAAGACTTCAAAACTGAGGACATGATTTTTAAGGTTAATCTCTTTATCAGCAACAACGTTTACAAATATTAAATGAAATGGAGAAATACTAGCACTGGTTTGTTAGCCTTCAACAAATATCATGTCAAATAGTTGCCCAAAATCCATCCAAATAGATGGCAATACTTCAGATTTAAACTGTTTTTAAAGAGTTTCCTCACTTATTTATTCTTGAAAGTACATTTTAAAAAGTGGACTGGTAGCTCCGGACGGTCCAGATTAACAAGAAAATGAAATCGAAAATTCCCCGTTCATTGAAATTTTGTTAAATCTCTTCCTTACCACACAAAAAAAATGATTACTTACCTTCCTTTTTTGAGTTATAGCCATTCAAACGATCACAACGCACCTTTCGCCATATCGTTTACTGTTGAGAAGAGCGGCTTTTGCTTGCTTTTAACAAGGCGGCCAACATGTGCGAGGCGACCGCGCGAGGACAAAAACGTCAAAGGTTCCGACGAGAGTGGGCCTTCTTCTCAATATTTATTCTGTGGTATTGTGTTTTTGTTCCGAAACACCTTCCATACATGGATGGAGCCTAGACTTGGAATCTTCGCAAATTCACCGACAGTCATGTTCCTATGCCAATCAGTATTTTGTATTACCAATCAATTGCAAATTTGATGTATGATGTTAGCAATAACTCAGCACCCCTAAATATTCTGAATTTATTTAAATATACGTCTAGTGTCCATTCTTATAATACACGCTCATCTGCATCCAATAATTTCTATATTAAAAATTCTAAACTTGAAGTACAAAAAAATCAGTTTCAAGATTCGCAGCTAAACTGTGGAATGTGATACCATGCTATCTTAGAGATTTTCCGAAGAAAAAAATTAAAAGACAACTAAATAATAGTATATTTCTTGATATTCTAAAAATGGAACATGCATATATTGAAACACCAAGATAATTTCAAAAGTAAAATTAGGCCATCAAAATGTGAAATAATTAGTAATCGATTAACTACAGCTGTCTTCATCATTTCTAGATAAATTATACAGTTATTTTCTTTCTCGACCTTTTATATGTGAATCGTCAAATTAATTCAATTTTATCCGAATATAGACGTGTTATTTGTTTATTATATATATATATATATATATATATATATATATATATATATATATATATATATATATATATATATATATTAATACCTTTGGCCCACCTAGATTAGCTTTTGCTACTTGTGGGCTAGATAATTTGTAAACTCTAATTTATAAGACTTGAATAAAAATATGTGTGTGTAAATATGTGTGTGTGTAAATATTTGCAAGTAATTGTAGTTTTAAATCTCAATCTATTTAGTAGCACTTCGTAAGACACTACGAATAATGCTTTTAAATGAAATGTATGCAAACCTTTGACACTATAGTCTAGAAAATACAGGTGGTTTTGAGACTTTAAGAAATAGATAGTTTAGCTACTGCAGTAATATTGCCTTTATATCATCACCACAATTAAAACACGTTATACTTGAATTATAGTTTTAGGAGGTATTTATTATCAGTTTTTGCATTTTATAAATCCAGTATGAATACAAGACTGCAATAAAGTTCCACTGTTATTAATAATGGTAATGGAACTTTAAAAGTGAAACAAGTTAATCAAAAACATCTGAATTTCATAAAAGTTTCCATCAGACATCAAGCTGTGTCTCTTCTGATGGAAGCTTCTAACTTTCAATAGGTTGTCATATTCAAATACACGTACAATCCAAACAAATTATTCACTAAAATTACAAGAAAGAACAAAATAAAAATAACATTTCAACAGCTTGTCAAGTGTATCAACTTTAGCCATGTTCAATGACTTCGATAACAATTATTCACTTAATACAACGGACAAACAATTGAAGTAAGAACGTTACTAGAAGGTAAACAAACACATAAAGATGAAATTCTGCGTAATTGGTATTTTTACCCATTGAACTGAACCAGACTGAAATACTTCATCGATTTAATGAATTTGGACTGAAACTTCTAAGTGAGCCCTCGTTCGCGTATAATAATATCCTGGCTTAAGGTGGCTCCACACAGTTTCTTGAAAAATGGAAAATACAAGTTTGAGAGTTCAAAACACGTGCATAAACAATTCGGGAAAAAACTGAAACTAAATGTTATGCATAGTTAAACAGTCTGACAATCAAAAACTGTTACCTAATAAATAGCAACAGTTGTTGCTATTGCAACAATGACGTTTCAGAATGGCTGCCACTTACCCTTCAAATTAATTGAATTCGACAAAAATTTTGGTGACCCCCAATTTTTTTTCATTAAAACTTTTCTTGAAGTATGGGTAATGAATAGGACGATTTAAAAAAAATTCTGTAGTACGAATAATTTTTTCCGGAAAAACCATGTTTGTTAATTTTTAGAATATTTCGTTCAGCAGAATTTTTTTAAATCGGCCTATTGATTACTCATACTTCAAGAAACGTTTTAAAGAAAAAAAGTTGGGGGTCACCAAAGTTTTTTTTGAATTAATTAACTGGCAGCCATTTTGGAACGTCGTTGTTGCCATAGCAACAACTGTTGCTATTTATTTGGTAACAGTTTTTGATTATCAGACTGTTTAACTATGCATAACATTTCGTTTTATTCTTTTTGCAAATTGTTTAATCACGTGTTTTGGACTCTCAAACTTGTATTTTCCATTTTTCAAGAAACTATATGGAGCCAGCTTAAAATATTCGTTAAAACAACAGCACGCTTTACACAATGGGCAATTATCAATTAAAAGTATGTAATTGATGTGAAATCATGTTTAAAAATGTTTTCATAAAAGTTCTCTGTAATTCAGTTGAAGTATGTACCGAGATACCGTACCCGACTGACGCACTTCATTCATTGAGGAACGGGCGCATCATCGCTCAAAAGTTGTTAAATTCCACGGAAAAAACGTGTTCGTATGCTTTTTAACCGCAAGTAAGTTGGTTGCTTACTTTTCATTTGTAAAATATCAAAGTTAAATGGAAATCGTCCAAAAAGCTTTTCAGCTAGAGCCGTATTGGTGACTCGACTTCGTTTTCCGCCATATTGTTCCTTGTTGATCCGAAAGAGTTTACTTGCTTTCAACATGGTGGCGTGTGACATTCGCACTAAAAAAGTGGGGACACAACGGTACCCCTGTGTGGGCCTCCTGCTCAATATTTATTCTGTGACAGTGCTGTACTAACAAACGGAGCCGAAACCTCGGTCTACCATAGGAGTCCGAGTAATTAGGTTCGGCTTAAGAGTAGTTTGATGTTTAAACTGGGCCTAACAGCCACTTGTGCCTTTTTTTTTTGGCGTAGTATTATTAAAACAGAAACTGCTGCTGAAACATTTTTAATTTAGCACTATTCAAGTATTACAAAAATACCTAACATTTAGGATAGAAAAGCTGAAATGTAATATATTTCACAGCTATTTTTTATTCATTCAACTCTTTCCAAAAATGTAAAAAGTGAAGTTTAAACATTAGTTGCCATGAACAACACATTGAGAGGTATAGTATGATCAAGTACAAGGAACAAATATAAATAAGTTTTATGGAAACACCACGTAAAATATTTCTTTGCTATTTTTTGGCAAAGAAATATTTTACGTGGTGTTTCCATAAAACTTATTTATATTACTTTATCGCCATGAAGATTTAATTATCTAAAAATATTTCTTGATGTATTAGTGGATCACATTCACATTATGTTAATAAATTACCGCCAAAAACGTTTTGCAAAGCCTGGGCATATATGCATAACTGCATGGCTTAGACCCCGTTTACACTAGAGCAAAAGTATCGGATTCACATTGTTTTTCATCCTCATGGGAATAAAAAACAATGTGAATCCGGATACTTTTGCTGTAGTTGTAAACGGGGTCTTAGAAAAGAGCCAACACAAATGGTCAAGATACATCACAAAGTATATTTGACATTTCTCTCAATTAAATTGCATGTCCTAAGTATGTTTAGCAAAAAAAAATTTGAGGGTTAAAATATTTGCATTTGTAAAACCAAACTGAAACTATTTACAAGAATGTATTACAATATACGTTATAGACTTGTATCATTAATTTATGATAAGGACAGTAATTTTAATAACATTAAATAGTTTCATTGTTCATTTACTAAATACACGATATTCTATTTTTATCAAGCGGTGTTTACTTCATGCGTAGATGCTCTTGAAAAAACAAGGTAAATTAGGCTATTTGTTTAATATTATCCTAAGTGGATCACTGATCTCTATATAACTAGATTGTTTATCCGGCTCCAAAAATGAAGCCACCAACACGACGAGTTTGGAGTGCCAAGATAGCCACATGACCACGACCACCACCATGACGTAACCATGATCATGACTATAACCATGTCCACCATGACCACAACCATAACCATGACCATGACCATGACCATGACCATCAAGTCGGCCATGACATGACGTCGACCATTACATGACTATGATCATGGGCATGGCCACGTGCAATTCACAACCACAGTTACAACGATAGCTATATCTAATTTTGGCTTACGTCAGAAATCAATGCATCTTAGAATGAAAAATAGGAGATAACAGCTTTTCTTTTTTACAATTTGAATAATCAATTACTATTGAATAAATATTAAAACATTAATTGCTTTAATTTAAAACAGTGGGAAGAATGGATTATATCGCATTAAGACCAGCACGTTAACGGGTTACAGCGACATCTACTGTCAGATGACCACGCTGCCTGGGTGTTCTGGGGGAGGTTGGACGCTGGTAATGAAAATCGATGGAAAAAAGGTATTATGCAATATAGAAAAAAAAATAAAAAAAACAAACCCCAAACACATTACAGTTCATATTAAACAATATTATTATATAGCTAATAGAAGCGAAGATTTTTGAAAATACTAGCGACGTTTTTTATTCGTTATTTAGCTTTCGACTTGTTGATTTAGGCCTAGCTTCATAACTAAATAAAATTATAATATCGTGTTGGCTCATGCGATATAAACGAAACAATTGAACCACCAGAATCAGAGTTTTTTTATGCATGTCGTTACTTTCAGTTCTAAAACGAAGCGGGGGTAGCTAGCGGCAGAAATTTCCCACTACGGATGCTGATGTGCTCGACAGAATTCAAGCATTGCCAAGCACAGTGGATTTCTGTCCGAAAACCATTACCAGAAATTTGGGTCATTTGTGCCGCTGCTCTCGGTCAGCGGCTATATTCGCCTAATAATATAATTACGTATTCTAAAATATCCAATGAGTGTGGTTCTACTGTATTTACATATACTGTATGTATATATATAAACAATCTGTAAACAACGATAAGGACTGTGAAATCAAGCAAGTTCAAACGCTTTTGGAAGTACTGTGCTAGAGACAAATGAAGACCTTTATGTGCTACCGAAGTAGACTGACTCATGCCGAATGCAACGCGAGTCGGGCACTTCGCATCGCCCGTAACGTTGTTGGTCCATTTGGCCAATTTCTAGAACCTGTTCGCAAAGATTACAATTTTAATTGACAATAATCTATCTTCGAGATACCATATAGATCATGTTGCTGTAAAAATTAGCAAAACAATAGCGCTAATTGCAAAACTTAGACACGTTGTGTCCTTTGATACTCTGCTAAGTATTTATAAATCTTTAATTGCTCCTTACTTAACGTACGGATTGATAGCATGGGGTCAGGCACGTAAATTTTATCTAAACAAGCTTTTGATTATTCAAAAGCGGGCACTACGCTTTATGTATTTTGCAAAGAGAAGCTACCAACACTTTGGCCAAATGCAAAGCTGGTTTAACAGCAAAAACTTGCAAAATCGAGCACGAAAGCACAACTGCAGCCTCGTTGGTTGTTGCAACTTGCAAGCGATTTCGGAAACGCCGAACCGTGGTCGTTGTGTCAATGACAGTGACCACCAAAGATCTCTAAAATCCAAATCTGAAAACTGTTTTAACAATTCTCCAGAATATACGACAGAAACACGACGGAGGTTTGTTCATGAAGACAGAATGAACCGAGTTGTAGAGGACACAAAGATATGCATGCTGTGTTTACATCGACAGTTCGTGCATTTAATAATACCTAAGCAAGTTTGACTTGAAGTGATACTTTAACAAACACCGCAGTGTATTGAAGAACGTATATACTGTTTACTGAATAACGGCTTGCTGCATAACTACAAAACGAAAGCAATAACACCGAATATAGGAATATGTCACATAATTATGTTGAACAGTTTGCATGACTAGATTTCATGTAGGTGTCCTGTTTACTCGCTATTACAGTATGGAAACGTGTTTCGAAACGTGTTTAAATATTTTTCTGTTTAGTTCTATAGCGAAATGATTGCTTGAATCTGACGAATTCGGCACTGTATACGTTTTGTCTACTGAAGTATTAAAATCCCCGTTGTTATTTGGAAAAACGGACTTGTTTACATGACTCATCAAACGCATCCTGCACCGCCGCTAAATTGCCTCTAAAAATTTCATTTGTCAAACGTGTTTTAACCAACGGTTATGTGCACGCTGTTTCCGTGTATATGCTATGCCAAGGTTGCAGCAATCGAGTACAGCCCGAGGGAACGCCTTCTTGGAGGCGTCTTGTTATGTTTAGTTCGACTGTGGAGCAACAAAATCCGAGTGTTGATGCAAATGTAGAACTTAATTAAGAATAACGTTATAAAATAATTTATGCATTAGATTTAGGTATTGGGAAGTTCGATGTCTGCTGTCGATCCTTATCTAAACTGAGTCGAAGTTCCCGACTACTGCTTGAGAGGAACAAAATATGTGTGCAGCTCTTAATTAAAAGTGTCGAACGTAATTGATTATATTCAGACGTGAAACTTATATTGCTTATATCATGAACTTTATTGGTTGAATTAGGTTCGGTTCATGAGAAGATCGACCTTTATGGATTTTAATTGTCATAATAGGGGTTATTATCTCTTTTCATTTTGGAAATTTGCTATAATTAAATTAGAGAAAAACTTGTGCACAAATTTGGGATTGCAGTTTAACCATAGCTTTTAAATTATACAAGTAGCTAACGAATTTTAATTACTGACGTGTCATGCATTACAGACATTGCGCTGATTAGCGTTTTTGTTTTCTATTGATACTGAATTACTATTTATATAGCATAAAAAACAACATATTAGAACGGTAAAAAATAATTTTTAAACTGACGTCGTTTTAACAATTTCGAGAATTTAAATTAGTAGATAAGTTTGTGCAGTCTCGGAGAATAATTATTACTGCAATTCTATTTGTATTATAAAATTAACGTTAATTTTAATAACGAAATTACCATACTTAGAATGAGCGGTTGCCTTCTTGTCTTCCTGGGAGAAAAATTAGGCATGGGCATGCAGAGTTAATAATTCGAAAAAACATTTCTTCAAAGAGTTAACGTAAAAAAGTGTCGTGTTTTAGAGTATATTCTAGCAAATAATTATTACAGCATGTGACGCCTACCTTTACAGTTATCTTCAACATACTGATCAGATTCCTTGGCGAGTAGGTCTCTTTTTTCTGCAAAAAAATTAATTTGCAGAAGATAGAATATATCTCAGTAGCTGATAATTGTTATAACTATTATAACTAGTTATTCTCTGATGTTTAAATATATAAAAAAATAATTAAAAATAATAACATTGTGTATGACCGCGGTAAACAAATATGTTTACAAAATACTGAAGCTAAAATTTGAAGATTTTTGTCAAGTTTATTATTTTTTTAACTTACGCGTTGCCAAAGCAAAGAACATAGACATCAGTGTTATTAGATATTTACAAGACAAGTCAAGTAGCAGTTGAGCATCAGAAATCTAAATAGCGCCAGTTCTAAGCTTCTTTAAAATCTGGTCAGTTAATTAAAGAGGGTTTTCCATAACTATGTAGTATTCGATTAAAATATGATCTTGGTCGTTGGCGGCAACTCAGTGCCAGTAGTCAGAACGCTTCATGAACACTGCAGAGTCGTTGGTTCAATTCCAGACCGAAACTTTGATGTTCTATAATTTGCATTCAGCAACTGGGCCCGGGTTGGTCACGAAACAATTTTCCCTTCAAATTTTCTCTTCACCAAATAAACGAAAAACGTGTAGTAGTTTGATTGGAGGAAATTCTAAGTATTAGCCTACTTGTAATTCCTATAACTTACCGGCTTCGATTTTACTGAAACTCGCCAAGGACAGCAATATGATGAAAACACAAGCAGTCTGCATGTTGAAAAATCTTCTCTTGTGCAATCGTCTTTTTCTTCTTTTGGATTTTTTCTTGACCTCTTTGCTTGATGATTTGAAGAATGTGAGTGTAGTTGATATGTTGCTTGCCATATTTGTATGTTGATAATAATCGGCTTCCGTTTCAGCAGCAAGCCATATCCGCTTCAGTTGGAAGTTGTAACGACGCAAAATACACTTATGTCTATAGAATTGTTTACGTTTTGATTTGTGTCCTTATAATTTTGATAAGGCATCTCTGGTGGCATAATATTGGTTCCTGCTACTACTTGTTGAATGATATCTGAGCATTTGTCCATCTTGTTTACGAACAAGATCATCAAAAATTATAGTCTCTGAAAAAGCATTTCCTGCATGTTGAGAGTGATCTAGAGTCCTATTGCACGTGTGACGAATGTAAATCAACAATTAGCTTGCAGAATTAGCGCGTAAAAGTATGATATAACAAATTGCGGTAAACGCTCCCTTTCCTGTAACACCCTTCCTTTACATAGGTCTTGTATATACGTAATAGTTGTATTTCTATATTTGGTTATTTGTTTGTAACGCCCAACTTGGGCCTTGGGCTTGGGTATAAAAGTAACGATACTGTTAAAATAAAGGAGGTTCTGTCTGACTGACTGAAAGTCGTGAAGTCTATTGATTGGGTAGCTCGGTACGTTACACACGATCGTTTTGTGCATGTTTTTCACCGTGATCCAATATAAATTGTATGTTTAACGAGTTTTGTGTGACATATAAACTAACCAGTCAAGTAGCTAGATATCCTTTGATCATTATTTAGAATTCTATTGAGTATTCTGTCAAATGCCAGCCAATTTTTACTTCAATAGTAAGATATAATGTAAGATATCGTCGCTCTATACAGTCTGTCAAACGATTAAGAGATCACGCGGCCAGATGTATCTCTGAAGTCTCTCTCATAGTGGTTGTATGATCTCCGAGGATTTGTCCATCTTGTCTACGAACAAGATCATCAAAAATTAGAGACTCTGAAAACGCATTTCCTGCATTTTGAGAGTGATCAAAAGTCCTATTGTTTTGATCAAAAGTACGATTGTTTTGTACTGACGTTTTTGACCGAGATCTTAATTTATATAAATTTTACTGAAATTTTACCTTTTTCTTTAGTCTTTCAAGTTTTAAGACAACATCTTCTAATTATTCAATGAAATGTTTAGGAGTAGTTGATCCAATATAAATCGTATGTTTAACGAGTTTTTTGTGACATATAAACTAACCAATCACGCAGTTATAGGTATCTTTTGACCATTACTTAGAATTCTATAGAGTGTTCTGTCAAATGCCAGCCAATTTTGACTTCAAACAAGAATAATCACAGCAACCATGCTAGTGTAATATTATTAACAAATTACAAGTATAAGCATTTGTTATATCGCTACGTTTAGAACTCCAGATCAGAGAATGTAGTGAGAGAGAGAGAGAGAGAGAGAGAGAGAGAGAGAGAGAGAGAGAGAGAGAGAGAGAGAGAGAGAGAGAGAGACAGTGGCGTGGTGGCAAGTTTTAGGCTGGGGTGGCCAGATTAGCTTTGGCGCCCCTCACCCCCCCCCCCCCCCGAAAAAAAGGACTCCCCCCCGAAAAAAAAGGAAGAAAAAAAGAAAGACATTACTGTATTTGATAAATGGTCACATTTTTTGTTTTAAAATAACACTCAAGTAGCAATATATAATATTACAACAAACAACGCCACGCCATTGCGAGCACCAAAGTAGCGCCAAACCTCTAGGAGGGTCCGGGGCATGCTCCCCTGGAAAATTTTGAAATCTAGAGTCTCTGATATGCCATTTCCTGCATTTTGGAGTGAGATTTTACAGAATTCTGAAGATTATAGAACTTCATAGAAAACACAAAAGATTACAGATTTCAGATCTTTATATCCCCCAGTGAAGACCTAGCTATACAAAGAAATAGGTTTATTTTGTTAAGTTTTGGCGCCCTTGCTAGTTTTGGCGCCCTTGCTAGTTTTGGCGCCCTTGCTAGTTTTGGCGCCCCTTCTGCAACCCCAGCTGGGGGGGCCTTGGCCCCCCCGGCCCCCCCTGCCACCACGCCACTGGAGAGAGACGTGACTCTCGGTCTGATTTCGGTCGCGCAACCTATTTGCGTTCGTAGATTACGCTCTTGCCGGCTCGTTGACTCAAGACACGTTGGGACTGTATCTTTCAATTTGCGTTTATTTCTTACTCACAGCACACTCTCACTCATTACAACTACAACAACAACTAACTTACTCTATGTTTACAGCTTATATTTATAATCAGAACATGGGAAGACATTCTCTAACTTTGACATATTTTCTATACGTTATTCCTACGGTATTATGGGATAATATTCTGCAAAATCATGTTCCTTTTCGGCTTTTCCTAATTAATATAAGTTCAAGTTTACTTAATAATGTGGTTTGGCCACAATTCCTAATCTTTAATTAAGGTATTTCTTCCCATGCACTTATTTCCCGTTCTAATTACACATATTCTAGAACACACTCCCCACCTTGACTAGTGCAACTAGTCGATTACATTATTGATCATACTCTTTGTTTTCCATTCTGAATCTAAAGCTGCAGCTCTTTTTGATCTCACTCTTGTTTCTATTTTTTTTGTTTTCACTCGTTTCTCTATCATTCTTTTCTTTCAATTTTTCTTCTCTCCTTATCTCAGTCGGATATAATTTTTGAACTGGACGAGTCAACTATACCACCTTCCCATTTCTGATCATCCTAACCCTTGCACCTCGAACTTCACCGTCTCTTCCCGCGATAACCTCCGTCACTTTCGCCATCTTCCAATTCCCTCTTTTTACTTTGTCCTCAAAAACAACAACCACATCTCCCTTCTCAACATCGTTTTCCTTACTTTTATTTTTCTCCCGATGAAATTCTCTCAAACCGACCAAATACTCCTTCCGCCACCTATTCCAAAAGTGCTCCTTTTTCTTAGTCACATATCTAAACCGTCTTCCACAATTAGTCTCGTCTTCACTCTCCTCGCCGATTATGTCGTCTGGCATTGACTTCAGTCCTCCAACAACCATCAAATGAGATGGCGTCAATGCCTCAAAACAACAACCTCATAATACTCGTACGTTAGTGGTCTTGAGTTTAACGTTCCCTCAATTTCCACTACAGTTGTCAACAACTCATCAAAGGTCAACCTCGCGTTTCCGAGGACCTTTTTCAAACACCTCTTAACACATCGAACCATTCTCTCAAAGAAGCCACCCCACCATGGTGCTCTTTCTAAGTTAAACCTCCACTCCATTCTATTCCTATTAAGATAACCTTGCTCTCTCCTCCGCAGAGGCTTTATATTACATGACGCATTAGTTCACCCCGCGGTTAATATTCCCTCATGCGTCATGTAATATAAAGCCTCTGCGGAGGAGAGAGATAACCTTTGCAAATTCTCATTACTGAAAATCTTATTCAAGGGTTTTGCAGTGGCCTTGAACGTTTTTGCGTTATCTCAAAAGATCCAAATGCAGGGCCCTGCTCACACAACACGAGAACAAAGCAATGTAAACTTTTACAGTTCCGCCAACTCCGTCTTTTACGAAGAGTGGACCTGCAAAGTCTACACCTGTCTTACCAAAAACTACCGTTTCTTTGACACGATGGCCTGGCAGATCTGCCTGCTTTGGTGCTTCATAAGGCTTCCCCTCTAATTTCTTGCAAACAACACAATCGTTTATCACAGCCTTTGTCTTCTGCATGCCCTTAGGTATCCAAAACCTCGACCTTACTTCAGCTAGAGTGGCCCTTAACCCACTATGATGTATCCTGACGTGACACTGGTTGATTATTAACTCCATCAATCTATTATCTTTAGGCAAAATAATTGGGTACTTAGCCTCATCTACCAAGTCTGACTCTGATAACCTGCCTCTGCATTTCAAAATTCCTTCTTCCTCAAAAAGTTGTAACTGCCTTTCTAGTTGCTGAAAGTTGTTCTCTCAATTCTATTTGCACTGCTCTTATCCATAACCTTTCCGCTTCTAACAACTCTTCTCTTTCTAAGCTACTCGAGCTAATCCGCTTATCATCTCCGAGTATCATAGATCTCAAGTTGCGAATGAAACGACCTACCCATGCTGTTATTCTCAATGCTCTATCTAATGAACTATACCTATCAATACTCACTACCCTACTGACTGCCAAGGTTTCTTTTACGCTAGCTACCATCACAACTGCTTTCTTTTCCTCTTCCTTGCTTTCTGGAGTAACGGTAAATTCGTGACTCGGCCAAACTTTCTCTAAACTACATAACCACTCAGGGCCCGACCACCAAAGTGGATCTGTTTCTATTTTTGACGCAAGTACCCCCCTGGATCCCAGGTCCGCAGGGTTCTCTACTCCCGGGCAATGGCTCCAATCCTTTTTATTGGTCGATTTTAATATTTCGTTCACCCTATGTCGAACAAACTGTTTCCACTCTCCCTGATTCTGAATCCAACAGAGAGCTGTCGTACTGTCTAACCAGTACCTAGTTTCTACACACTCTACCTGCGCTTTAAGAGCATTCTTCACTGCGTTCATCAACCTGGTTAACATCATTGCCGACATAAGTTCTAAACGTGGTATGGTGAGGGATTTCAGTGGTGCGATTCGAGTCTTTGCTGTCAACAGCCTAACGCGCACTCCCGCTGACGTTCTGTAAACAAAGTAAACGACCGCACAATAAGCCTTCTCACTAGCGTCGCCAAACCCGTGCAACTCACATGAGAATACTTCTTCGCTAGGACTGTCATAAACACATCTATCTAAAGTAATAGAGTTTACTCTCTTCACGTCATTAACCCACTCCATACATCTCCTCGCGGTTTCAACATCTAATTCTTCATCCCATCCTACATTCTTCACACACAGCTCTTGAAATAAGATCTTTAATGGGACAACTATTGGGCTTATTACACCCAGGGGATCAAATAACCCAGCCAAAATACTTAACAACCCTCGTTTTGTTAGAGGTAATTCTTCTGCTCTTTTTGCTAACTTGGACAAATCAAATTTGATTTTGTCCTTATCCCTGTCCCAGTTTAAACCTAAAACCTTTTCGTAGGAACTTTCTTCCTTCACTCCTAAGCTGGATTTAGCGTAGGTCTCAACGTCATCTAGTCTAGTGATCTTTCCTGTGACGTCCTTTTCTTCCTGGCTTTGCTGTATTTTCTTCCTAAGATCAGCGTCATTCGTCAACCACTTCCTCAACGTAAATCCACCCTTCGCCATTCTAGTCTTAGCCTTCTCATACAAGTCAACTACATCCCCTGTACTATTGTTCCCCCTGTCACAAGATCATCTACGTAGAAACTGTCTAACATTTTCCTAACAAAGCTGGGATCACTTTCCATAAACTGCTCTATGTGATGCCTCAACGTTGCATTCAACAAGAATGGCGAAGCATTCAAGCCGAAGACAACTCTACAGAATCTATAAACAACTACTTCTAAATTACCACTCAAAACATCTTCACCCACAAAAATCTTAAGTAGTCCCTATCATTCTCATTTACCTCGATATTTAGAAATGCCTTTTCTATATCTCCAACTAAAACTATTCTATTCTCTCTAAACCTCAACAATATATCATAGAGCATTGGAGTCAGGGACGGGCCCACGTGTAGACAATCATTCAGGGAGGTACCTCTCTTCCCTTGCTTAGAAGATGCGTCATAAACTATTCTTAACTTTGTAGTTTTCGCTTCCTTACGTATAACTGCTTGGTGGGGTAAATAGTGGATTCCTTCCTTTCTATCTAGATCTGACACAACTTCAACTACACCTGTCTCTAACTGCTCTCTTATAATCTTATCATATTCACTCAAAACATTCGATTCTTTGCGAAGTCTCTTTATCTGGCCTTTCATCCTCGCTAAGCTGTTCGCGTAATTCATCACTCTTGTAGTAACAAACGATTTTTGACTTCCAGAATCGAAAAGAACTCGCACTCTCTTTCTCTTTGTACCTTTCACCACTCCTTGCGCGGTTTGTAAAGCAACTTTACTTGTTATCCCCACAAAATTATTGGGGCTAGTGTTAACTACGTCCCTATTGCTCTCTTCTTCCTCTGCACTCGATTTCTCACAAATAGACAAGTGATGCGGTCCCCCGCATTCCCTACACTTAACTTTCAATTGACAATTTCTAAATAAGTGACCCTTACATAAATGCCGCGGTCACACCAAGGCTTGAGCTTTTGGATTAGCGTGCTTGCTAGTGACGTCAATCAAGCAAGTGCTAGAATTTGAGACGAAAACATCGCGGTCACACGAAAAAACTTATAGCATGCTTGTTTAAGATCGTTGACAGATAACCTGTTAATAGGGATTAGAAATATGAGGCAAAATCTACACTTTGCTAAATATTTCGAAACAGTTCTTAATGATGGAGGACGTTTCTTTGCTCTTGTTTTATTTCATGTATCAACGTATGCGCTGTTCAATCAGGCGCAGAGCAATAAATCGCAGAAGGAGACGAATGTTCCTTATCCTACAACGGATCAAACAAAACTTGCTATTTCTACAAAAGCTTCAAACGGCAACATTAACACTGCTTGTTGCGGCCGCCAGGGTAGTTAACCCAAGACAAGAACGAGAGTTTTGGGCACTTCCTAGACCAAGACTTGGGTGGTTTGAGCTCATCCTTCAAGACGATCGTCAGTCTCGTTATTGGAAAGAACACTTTCGTATGCACAAACATACATTCATGCGACTAGTGAATCTAGTAGCCCCAATAATATCCAAGAGGGACACGGTTTTTCGAGATGCCATCTCCACGCCTAAACGAGTGGCAATTGCCTTGTGGCGTTTGGCAGGAGGTGGAAGTTTTCGGGACGTCGCTACCCACTTCGATGTGGGAAAGTCAACGTGCGTTACAATAACGAAAGAGTTTTGTTAAGCACTAAATCGGTTGACAATGAATTACATTAAATTCCCTTCCAATCGTCGTGAAACTACCAGGGCAATAGCACTGTTTCAAGATGAATGCAAAATTCCACAAGCAGTTGGAGCAATTGACGCGACACATATTGGAATTATAGCACCTGAGGAACCTTTTGATTATTTTGATCGGCATCATCGTTATAGCGTTATCATGCAGGCTGTAGTTGGAGAAAATCTAATGTTCTTGGACACTGCTATTGGTTATCCAGGCAGCATGCACGACGCTCGGGTATTACGTCAAAGTAGTATCTTCAGAAAAGCCGAGAATGGCGATATTCTCACAGAGCCTTTCGTTACTGTCAATGGAGTTAATGTGCGACCACTTCTACTCGGAGATGGGGCATACCCTCTTCTACCTTGGCTGTTAAAGCCTTATCCCATCAATGCAATACTCAACCGCTCTCAGCGGCGATTCAACAAAACGCTCTCCTCTGCCCGATCGACTGTAGAACGGGCTTTTGGAATTCTTAAAGGGAGATGGAGAATTCTCCTTAAAGGACTGGATAGCAGATTTTATAATATTCCGGAAATTATTCTTACCTGCTGCATTTTGCACAATTTTTGTCAGGAGGCAGGAGAAGAGTTTGATGATGACGAAGTTCTACAGAGGATCATCGCTATTGAGAGAGAGTATTTGCAGACTAGGGATCAGCAGAACATTGCTCAAAATCCTGTTGCCCAAGATATTCGCCAGTCCATCGAGTTACATTTGATGTAGACTAATAATACATTTTTATCTGAGCATGTTTTCTATTTTGCTTTAAAATGCAACTTCATATACTTAAAAAAACTCGCTGCATAAATTAAGAAACCCAACATTTTATTGACAGCAAACAACAAACAATGCATTGCATTTACAATAAATTTGTAGATTTAGTTTTATGTACAAGATAACCCAGACTGCTGAAGCATTGTAAAATTGCAATTTATATATGTTAATAGATCACTTTTTCTTTTTACATTTTCTTTTTAGTTATACACAGCAAAACGGATAATTATTAGCAGGGGCGGATTTAGGATTTTGAAAACGTCAGTCAAAGTTGTGGTCCACGATTCTAGGGAGGTCCGGGGGAATGGCCCCCCGGAAATTTTTTGAAATTGGGGTCTCTAAAACGGCATTTCCCACGATTTGACAGCACATTTGAGCAAAATTTTGAAACTTTTAAAACATATTTTTTATGGCACATTTTATTATGTTTACAAAAGATTTGTCAAAATTGGATGTTCAACATTTATATTTTTATAAAGCTAACTAAAATATTAAGCAAACGAGAAAGGCGCAAACACCCATGCATGCCTTCCAAAATTAACTAAATATTCATTGTCTCAAAGACCTTGTAGTGTGTAATTTTCTCTAATTTAATAAATTATATGTTATCTACCGACTAATTAGATAAACCTGGGGTCATATTTCACGAACGCGCCGTTCAAATATTCTTATCACAGCAAGATAGAGAGGCTAACCATATTGATAATTTGAAAACAGTTATTCATTTCAAAATCATGAAAAGAAAGATCCAATTTAACGTTGAACTAAACCTTGGCTTAAGGATCAATTGATCCTTTCAAATTCATATAATAAGAACTCCTGGCAAGCGTGAAATATGCTAATGCCGCCTTGCTGAATAAATATATGTCTGAACTCAGACTTCACTAGGACGCAAAATGATAAATAATACGATATTGAGACTGGACAAAAACACATATATTCGACCATAAATTTTCTCGAGCATACCCACCTTCCAAGTTTTTTCAAACGAAACCCACGACATCAGAAACCCTAACCACTAAACCAACTAAGCAAGACCTTCGCAAACACCTCAACACTAAAAGAAACAACAACAATTTTCGCCATAAGAATAAAGGACAAATGTATGGTGATATCCGCCTCAAACACAATACCAACAGTGTTGTTAACCTTTCTAATACCACACTTACTAATCCTACCATCTCCAGGGGCGTAGCCAAGGGGGCGGTCGCCCCCCCCCCCCCCCCCCAATGGTCTCCAAGAACGTTCTCGTGAAAAGTTTAAATCCGTGGAGAAACTTGTATGGGGGGGGGGGGGGGGGTACAGTTGTTTTAAGTCCAAGTGAGTAGATAGTTGATGTTATATATATATATATTGCAGGCATGCATATGCTATAAATTACAATAGTAAGGGTCTACAGAAAATGCTTCCAACCTGTTTTTACATTTACAACTTGTTTATAAATAAATCTAAAGATATTCTGACGTACGTGTATCATGCTATGTTCTGGTTTGATTTCAACAAAATTATGTAATTTATTGCTTTCAGATTACTCTTAAATACTTGCCTCAAAATGCAGGAAATAGTGTTTCCGAGACCCTAGAAATCCAAAATTTTCCGGGGGGGCATGCCCCCGGACCCCCCTAGGAGACCGAGGTTCTCGCCCCCCCCCCCCCCCAAACCCAAGACTCTGGCTACGCCCCTGACCATCTCAATACTCTCTAAGGGACTGAAATACACACCAACACCAAAACCAACTAATTACAACACCATTTATGAATCCTTCCTACAATACCGCAGAAAAATGTATATAAAACACCATTTTAAAGAATCCACGTCCACCTCCTCACCAAGACACCCCTTCAAAAGTAAGAGCATGTTTACCCCACCGACCCCCAACAATGAAAACCTTTTAGAATATATTTCACTTGTTTACCACGATCTCAAGACACAATTTAATACTAACGATAACAACACTAACAATAATACCCATAACCAAAATTCTAACACTCATAAGAACTACTCGAGAGAGGAAATGGCCGCACTAAGAGATCTACAAAACAACAAAGATCTTATAGTGAAACCAGCAGATAAAGGTGGAGCCATTGTCATCTGGTCAAGAGATGACTATTTAAAAGAAGCCTCGAAACAACTCGGGAACACTACTAACTATCAATTAATTGACCACAACCCATTTCCTGAACTAATTTATAACATAAATCAATTCGCTAATTCCAAGCTTCAATCCGGGCATATTGATTACACCACATACAAATTCCTACTTCCAGTCTCTCCACCACGAATTCCCACATTATATTTGCTCCCCAAAATCCATAAACCCGATAATCCAGGAAGACCAATCATCTCGGGATGTGATGGTCCCACTATAGAGTTATCTAAATATGCTGATTTTTTCCTCAAACCTCTAGTCGGCTCTAACCCCTCTTACATCAAAGATTCCAATGCCTTTCTCAAACGCATCTTCACACTTAACCATAAACTCCCACACAACATCATACTAGTCACTATAGATGTCAAAAGCCTTTACACTGACATTCCTAACGACGAAGGTATTACCGCCTCAATCAACAAAATATTAACCGATAACACCACCAACATCGACACTAATTTCATGCAGGAAATACTAACTTTCGTACTTCACAACAATTATTTTGAATTTGATGGTAAATACTACCTTCAAACACACGGCACAGCCATGGGTTCTCCTATGGCACCATCATATGCCAATCTATTCATGGGAGCACTAGAACAACAAATAATGCAAGATGCCCCGGGTGGACTTACTTCACTTGAGTGGATTAGGTTTATTGACGACATCTTTGCAATCTGCATGGACCCATGGACTTGAAAAACTAAAGGAGTTCCTTGATTACTTGAATAATTTTCACCCTACAATTAAATTTGAATATGAGTATTCACAACAATCGGTTAACTTTCTTGACACCACTATCTACATTAATGAATCTAATAAATTAGAATCTGATCTCTACATCAAACCCACAGACCGAACACTCTTACTGCATCACAATTCATTCCATCCTAATTCCTGCAAAACAAGCATTATATACAGTCAAGCTCTCCGATACAGACGACTCATAACTAACAACAACACACTGCACCAACGTCTCGATAACCTACGTATAATATTAATTAGCAGAGGCTACGCAAATGACACTATCAACACCGCATTTCAAAAGATATCACACCACACACAACACGACCTCCTATTTAAAGATGAACCTCCTAACAACCCAAATGAATCTATCGACCCCACTAATAATACACCAAATTTAACATTTTCGATACCGTACAACATCAACACCACTCATATTGGACTAATCCTCCGAAAACATTGGCACCTAATCGAAAATCACCCACAACTCAAACTTCTATGGCCTAATACACCACTAATATCATACAAACGAAACCGTAACCTCAAAGACCAACTGGTACATTCTCGACTGTCACGATGACTTCACAATCACTTTACAAAACAATACTCAACCGTTGGCAAAACCACAAAAGAATGTTTATCCCATCAAAACTCAAGGACCAGATTTACTAAAGTTGAAATTAAAGGACAGATCCATGCACGCGCTGGGACAGAAAACTAGACAAAGAAGAAATAAGAATTTTTTTGAATACTGGAAATCAAATCCAACAACAAATACACGACCAACGATCCAGAAACATCAACTCTTTTCCTTATTCAACCGGGTAACACTATGAAAACATAAACCAATGAACTTATCCAGTTATACTCCACCTCTCTAATCGGATAGGAAATCCACTTACAAACTAAAAGGAATTTGCGTCTTATAATTATTTTTATCACAATAATCATACCAAGGTCAAAGCCTTATCAACTCATAATAAAATACATGTATAGATATCTTCGAACTTTCAACTTAGACAACTGAGTAGCGATATGTCAGAATCCATCAAGTAATACTAATACAAGAACAGTTATATGCGTTTATTAACCGCGCACTATGCGCCTTGACTTCTCCAAGTCATTATATATATATATATATATATATATATATATATATATATATATATATATATATATATATATATACACACTAGTCTCTACCTATTAATATTCCTTTTTATATACCTCTAATCCATAGTCGGACATTATATTATTCTATTATACTATTACATTATATATATTTCGAATCGGCAGTCTCTTTATGGTGTTAATTACTTGCACCATGCCCTCATGTGAATTGGTATTTTGCAACACAATTTACCTACACACTGAAACATATATTCGCGCACATTAATCACACTATACCTCATGCCACAACCATACTTCACACACGTCATCCATAACACTATCTCCTCTAATTTATTTGAATGACATATCATTATCACGTGACACATAACACTCACATCTCTACATAAATCAAACGTCATCCATACGCCAGACAATACTGAGCTGAGGACCTCGCAAGAGAGAACTGTGTTCACTATGGCACAAATTAGAATTGGAATGTCCAGGAAGAACCACACCTTCGGTAGGCCTTCTTTACTTTTTATTACCTTATATTATCGTTATGTAACATACCTTAACTACAAACTAACATATCCATCTCCTTCTCTCCTTACCCCCCTTTTTACACTCTTCCACTCCTTCTCAATTCAACCCCATTTACACTCTTCCACGTTTCCCATACTTTCACGATACAAACCACTGAACTCCTTCTCCCCTAAAAATCCCTCCTGAAGAAGACTGTAAGGTCGAAACGCGTCGAGGGTTGCCGGCTTTACAGAAAAATACCTTTCCTTGCACATTCCTATCCATTCACCCTAATAGTCTTCACGCTCCCTTATCTCACTCCTTTTCATACTCTATACTCTTCTTTATACGCCTACTAATATTCAAATTCGCTCATTTTCATCTTCATTTTATATATACGTTAAATACACATATCTCCTTAGTTAGTTCATTTCAGTTATCCTCCAATGCGATGGTTCTGCTTAAGCTCCTAGCCTGTATTGTTTGATAATGTGTATTACACACAATGTTTAACACCAGTGTGGGTCCAATTACCTATCTATCAATGAAAATTTAGGTACAGTTTTTCCATCTGAATACTATATGTGTTCAACAATATATAAAGATAAAATACGAAAAAAGGTGTTATTTTTATTTCTTCAAAAGTTCGGCCATACGTAAAAAGAATTCTTGATCCCGTCTCCTTGACTCTTCATCAAGCTTTCTTTGTTCGGTCTCCATTTTAATTAGTAGCTCTTCGCTTCGCGATTGCGCCCTTTCCATCATCTCCATCTGCGAGCTCTGCATTTCTACAAGCTTTTCGGTCAAGTCAACCATAGCAGAAGCTGCAGTAACTCGACCTTTCTTAGCTTTTCTGCCTGGCTTTTGAGGTACTCGTTTCTTTCGTTTCGAGCCAGCTGCCTCTGGAGATGTAGTACTGCTATCAGATTCTACCGAACCACTATCAGAGTCTTCCTCTGAATCATTCACTGCGGCTTCACTAGTGTTGGGACCGTTTGCGGAATCACTACCAGCTGACCTCCCAGCTTTATTTACGGCTATCAGTATATGACGCCATGCTTCTGTGGCTCTGCTGCTTTCCACCTCATCGATCCTTTCTTTCCATTCGTGGACAAGGACGCTGGATTGTTCTTCCCTCCATTTTGTCAAACCTTTGGCGCCAATTTTTGCACTGGTAGAAACTGAGTTAGGAGCTTCGAGATTTGAATTCGGAGTCTTGTCTGAAGCGATGGAGTTGTTCAGTAGTATAGAATGTGAGGCTACCGGCGCTTTTCTTTTTTTTTGCAAAAAACAGCCTCAAAATGTTAGAATTCGGCGGGGAGGGTTGTTTGAAAGGGTGAGCTGTTTTTTTAAATTTTTTGAAGTATAAGCAAACGGGAGGAAAAGAGACCTTAACCAAAAAAAAAAAATGCTGGAATTCATTAGGAAAGGATGTTTGAAAGGGTGGGCTGTTTTCTCACTTTTCAGAGTATAAGCAGACGGGAAAATGGGTTTTGGGAAGTACTGGAGATTTTCCCCCTTTCCGAACGCTTTTGTTGGATTTGATATAATAAAACACAACAGATTTCATACGGGTGGTTGTCACGGGGGTTAACCGCAGGCGACTCAGCCGTATGTAAATTCCGTATGTGTAGGTGGCAAGGGGAGACGGCCAATCATCTTTTAACCTATAAATTAAAGTTCTGGTTTTAGTTTTGGTTTTGGTTTTGGTTTTGGTTTCGTTTGGTTTCCGGTTTCTGTTCAGATACTTTTGTTTTGTGTTGATACACATGTTTTCCCACAGTTATACCTCCGGATAACAGTCCGAGACATGGTATATACGGTGTGATTATGGCTACAACTTTACCAACGTCACTCTTTAACAGCTTATCTTTTTGTAATTCATTGTCTAGCTCCTCAGAGCTTTCTACGGCGTCCAAACCACCGAGAACATTAGAGAATCTACTGATTAGCATATCAGTCAGGAATTCGTTAGCTCTTTCAATCCTTTTGGCTTCGTACTCAGCGTACAGCTTATCCACAACCTTTACAGACGCCTTTTTGATGTAGTTGACTGACTGAGTTACCTCACCATCTTCTGATAATTTTATCAGCTCACTTCTCTTCCTGTTGGTGTCATCGGTTGGTGGGGGTGTTGTGTTGGTTTCCTCAGTCTTTTTCAGATCATTGACGAGCTCATCGACAAGGTTGGGAATTTCAGTAGGTATTTCCGTTTCTAACCCCCCAACAGATGCCTCGGCTGGTTTCACAGCGGATGCCTTGATTTTTTTTCCAACTCTCACCGTTTTAGTTTTCTTTTCGGCCATCTTACTATAGATCAGATTTTGGGATGACCACCTTATACGCGTACGGATGCCTTAACATAATCTCAAGCCTGGCGTATTTGTTTTCTTTTAGCTTTTCAGTTATCCCTACGACGGCATTACGGTTTAAACCACCCAGATAGTCATCAGTGATGACCTTCATATCGGTTTTGTTGGGGTTGTAGAACGTTACCAACTTACTGATATTCTCCCTATAAGGTTTTGTGATAGCTGTTAGCTGTTGTGTGATTACAATAGTTGACAGATTGTAGTGTCTGGCGCTGAAGGCTAATTTAACCAACTCACTTGTTCTGTTCTTTACGGGTTGTCCACTAGCACAGTCGTCGAGGACTATCAATGTTTTGGACCCCTTGAATATCCTAACAATATACTCTAGCACAATTTCAACGTCGTCCTGACTACAATCCACAGCGATGAAGTCCGGGTCGGAGGTGTATTTCCAGGTGGTGTAGGTTTTGTTCCAGCTGAACGTTGGGCAGAGCAGAACGATGTAGTCGAAGAACCCGAAGTATTCATCTTCTAACATCTTCAGAAGATACCAGGTTTTTCCACAACCTGTCATACCAACGATCAACATATTGAATGGGTGGTCCATTTAATACTGAATTGATTTTAGATTTTTGTTTACCATGTTTACCAAACCATCACTCAGCACAAAGATCCGACAGACTACGTTAGCCACAGTCACCTTTTTAGTAATCTCAATCAGGACCCCGGACTGTGTATTAACAATTCTTTTCCCAGTTCCAACACTGTCACGGTCCTCAATGCTTCTCAAGTCAATCACCAGAGCGAAAGCATCCTTGTAGAACTTCTGGATTGTCATAAACTGATCCGTGTTTTCCTTTCCACCGAATAGTCTTTTAGCTTCATCGTAGAACCGACTTTTTGGGATTCCTTGACTGAAGACAGCGTTGGGTACACCCTCGATTGTTAGCTTAACACTTTCAATGTTTGGATAGACGTATTCCTCACTATCAGTCCGGGTCTTATTTGTGAACATTATCACAATACCTTTCATAGACTTTCGTGGGAGGTTAATGTGTTCGTTGATTAGGGTTGATCCAGCCATCCATTCAGTTGACTTCATTAGCGTCACGTGTTCGTAGGATAACGATCGACCAGCTGTGTACAGCGACGTTATTTCACTGGCGATGTCGGTGTTATCAATTGTTTCATACTCCAGCTCAAGGTTTTCCAGTGTGTACCCGTCAACGGTCTCACTTGACTGAGCCACCATGATGTCACTCGCTTTTGGTAAGCTAATGACATAGCGGAGGTTGTTATACATTCCAAAGGGAGCATATAGTCCATGGTCCCCGAGGATCTTATCCAATCTCACCTTCATCCTCACTCCGTGGATTGTGAGCATCAGAGCGTCAGCCACCTTTTCAGCGTCCCCAGAGGAAGCCCCACTGTCGTCCTTAGACATCAGCTTTCTCAGGTTTTCTGGACCAATTCCATACCCAACCATCTGATCCCTCACACTCTTTGGTAACCAGAGATCTCTGTACACACCAAGAACACTTTCACCCGTGTTCTCGTAAACAGTCTCACCGGCTAGCTTGACGACCAGCCTTTCAACAAGGAGTTTGGAGAGATTGTTTAGGAACCACGACTTGGTGTTCATGTTTTTGAAGTCGAACAATAGATGAAAGCTACCCGGGACCAAACAGCTATCAGGTTTTAGCTTTGGTATGTCGATGTAGAGGTCCTCACCAGGGTTGACTTTGTTGGGGTTCATGGTGATTGTGTGTCTTGTCCTACTTCCCTTGATCTCCGACATTTTTGCCCGTCTAAATCCAGGTAACAGCTCTGTCTGACTTCTGTTGGTCATATACTACATAACAGGTTTTATTTTCTGTTTTTCCAGTAGTCATACAATAACCACGTTATAACTACAGCTAAAACCCACAGATTGTTGGCTAACCATGCTATCCCTTTTGCTCCCCAGGTCAGAACCTGTGCTACTAGGCTGAACAGTGGTGCTAACAGAGGTCCCAGCTTCTTACCCAGATTAGCGAGTGCCTTAGCGAAACCACCAACAGCTTTTGCTCCCCCAGAGACAGTCTTTCTAGCGGCGACAACTATTGTGGTTATGATTCCAGCTATGGTGATGGCTATGGCAGACAGGCCAACCATATTTTTCTTAGCCCACCTCTTAAAACGTTCCAACCTATTCAGGTCGTTGTTTTCCACCTCATTCTTTAAGATAGACACGGCTTCCGTATGTTCAGGCCTCTCACCAATCCTAATTCTTATGCTGTCTGCCTTTAATTCCGCTGTCTCACTGACGCTCTTGTAGAACTGTTCCTTAACAGGGTCAGCCTCTCTTAACGCTTTCAATCTGTAGTTATTGACCTCTGTCTCAAGGGCTTCAATCTTCTCTGTGTCCATACCTTGTGGGTTGAGTATTCCAGAGAGTTCTCTTACTTCCTGTTTGGGTATGAGTATTCTTTCCGCTTGTTCTTGTAGTTCTTCCTCTCTTTCTTCAATCCGATCGCTGATTACTGAGCTGGTTCGTGAGGTAATGTCACTCACAACCTTTTCAGAAGTTATTGGGTCGTTGTTAGCCTCCTCGACGGCTCCTGTAATTCTTTTAGAGTGCTCAGCTTTAGCTTCTTCTATCAGCTTATCAAAATCCTCGACATATCTATCAACTTTTTGATCTCCACTACGCCTAATCCCACCACCAGTCTTACGTACCATAACTACCTTACCTCTGAAAGTCGCTTTGACAGGTTTATCACCTTTACCAAGAGTAAATTCAGTTTGTTCGAGCAGTTCCCTAGATGCTTTACCGTCCCCCACACTCACCGTAAATCCGAGATCCTTTTCTTCTTTAAAGATTTTCTTTTTATCCTCTATGATAGCCCTCTTCATTGCTCCAGAATCACGGCCAACATTAGGGACACTTTCGTCTGATGTTACGCGTGTCATATCATCTGAACCTAACGTGGGGCGGCCTGTCAGATCGTCCAGTCTTCTTCTCTGATCTCCATCGGTGAAGCTCGTCTCGCCGGTATCTTCTTCACCCTCTACTCTCTCTTCTTCTTTGTTAAGATCATCCATTCCGATGTTGACTTCTCCATCAGCCATTTTATATTAACCTATGTACAGCTCAAGCAGAACAGCTCCGATCCCAACCGGTCGACCTTCTGACTGATCATTGTTTCCACGAACCCTAAAGGTCATCTTACCATAAACACCCTTTCGGATCTCAGCTTTCGACTGAATGTCTGTGTAGTGCTGTACACTTCCTTTCAGACTCTGCTCAGAGGTTATCGGAAGAGTACCAATCAGATTACTCCTCCTCCCATTGTCCAGACTTTTCTCACTCTCAACAGCGTCACATGAGATCCCGACATACCTCAACCCTCTGTTGATGTCCACCTGGTTTGGACTATTTCTCCACCAACCACCACCAGCAGTTGTCACATCGTTCTCATCAAGACCCAAAAGAAGGCCCATCTTCCCAAGTTTCAACTTCTTTGACGTTTTCACTTTAGAAGTTACGTTGTAAACATTCTTTCCGAACTCAACCACCTCACTGTGGGTCCCGGCTAAAGTCTTAACGAATGTTTCCAACGCGTCAAAGTTCAGATAACCTTCAGGAGCGGATGCCTCCTTACCATCGAACGACACCGAAACGTTCAGACCTGACACCACATTGTTATACTTCCAGTATACAGTAGCTTTCTTCAGCATTATTTGTGGTTTTGGACCTGTCACCATGATAGGTTGTTCGAAATAGACAGTCTTCTCACTGTTCTCAATGAATAATGTTAACCTCATCCTCAGAGTATATATTAACCCAGGTTTTGTACGTTACTTTCGGGTATCCATGAGTTGTGTTTACTATCATAACCCAACCACTTGACCAGTGGCGTGGTGGCAAGTTTTAGGCTGGGGTGGCCAGATTAGCTTTGGCGCCCCTCACCCCCCCCCCCCCCGAAAAAAAGGACTCCCCCCCGAAAAAAAAGGAAGAAAAAAAGAAAGACATTACTGTATTTGATAAATGGTCACATTTTTTGTTTTAAAATAACACTCAAGTAGCAATATATAATATTACAACAAACAACGCCACGCCATTGCGAGCACCAAAGTAGCGCCAAACCTCTAGGAGGGTCCGGGGCATGCTCCCCTGGAAAATTTTGAAATCTAGAGTCTCTGATATGCCATTTCCTGCATTTTGGAGTGAGATTTTACAGAATTCTGAAGATTATAGAACTTCATAGAAAACACAAAAGATTACAGATTTCAGATCTTTATATCCCCCAGTGAAGACCTAGCTATACAAAGAAATAGGTTTATTTTGTTAAGTTTTGGCGCCCTTGCTAGTTTTGGCGCCCTTGCTAGTTTTGGCGCCCTTGCTAGTTTTGGCGCCCCTTCTGCAACCCCAGCTGGGGGGGCCTTGGCCCCCCCGGCCCCCCCTGCCACCACGCCACTGGAGAGAGACGTGACTCTCGGTCTGATTTCGGTCGCGCAACCTATTTGCGTTCGTAGATTACGCTCTTGCCGGCTCGTTGACTCAAGACACGTTGGGACTGTATCTTTCAATTTGCGTTTATTTCTTACTCACAGCACACTCTCACTCATTACAACTACAACAACAACTAACTTACTCTATGTTTACAGCTTATATTTATAATCAGAACATGGGAAGACATTCTCTAACTTTGACATATTTTCTATACGTTATTCCTACGGTATTATGGGATAATATTCTGTAAAATCATGTTCCTTTTCGGCTTTTCCTAATTAATATAAGTTCAAGTTTACTTAATAATGTGGTTTGGCCACAATTCCTAATCTTTAATTAAGGTTTATTTTGTTAAGTTTTGGCGCCCTTGCTAGTTTTGGCGCCCTTGCTAGTTTTGGCGCCCCTTCTGCAACCCCAGCTGGGGGGGCCTTGGCCCCCCCGGCCCCCCCTGCCACCACGCCACTGCACTTGACCAACACCATCTTCTTTCCCGCGACTCTCTTTCTCTTCAACACCTTCTCTACTCTATAAACGTCATCCTTCTTATCCACCGGCGACAGCTCTTCCTCATAGAACTTTCCGATAATCGGTTCACCCTCAACGTCCTCTATCCCGTAAACGTTTGGGTCACCACGGATGACCTCCGTAACCCTGAAGATTTCCCCAGTGAAGTTAGCCTCATAACCTTTCGTAAATATGCTCTTATACTTTGACACCCTTACAGTGTCCCCAACCCGGAACTTGGTTAAGGGATAATCACCAAAATGGTGACCGAACAACGTATTCCAAACCTGATTTCCGTTTGACTTACCGATATCCTTTGGCTTCAACATAACGACACTGTGTTTTGTGTTGTTATAACCCTCAACGAGGTCGTCCAGGACATCAATCCACCTATAAGTCCCCTTGGTGTAAAAGTACTTCCACATAGCAGTCTTAAGTGTTCTGTTAAATCGTTCGACGATCGCTGCTTTCTTGTCCGAAAACGTACTGAAGTACTTAACACCGTGTTCCTTCAGTAGGCCTCTCACACCAACGTTATAAAACTCCTTTCCATCGTCGAACTGAGCCAGGTCGGGGTAGTCACCAAATCGGTCTTTGAACTGTTCCAACAACTCAGCCACAGCCTTAGTCATGTTTTTCGTGTCCTTTCTGTAAACGGGAACGGCGAAAGCATACCTACTCAGAATCTCAACAGCTGTTAGGATCCAGTAATACCCCTTATTCTGGTTCTTATACTTCCCCATATCAACCAAGTCCATCTGTATCTGTTCACCAAGGTGGCTGACGAACGTCTGTCTGAATTTATGTTTCCTCACAACCGGTTTGTACCTCGTGTATGTGTCCTGTGTTTTCAGCCAGTCCCTCACTACCTTCCTACTCACATCAAGACCTTCTCCCACCGCCTTCTGGTACAATCGTTCAGCTGATTGATACCCTGTTTTTGGATTGTAGTAAATATCTCTCAGTTCCTGTTCCAGCCCAACCCCAGCGTCCATATAACCTAACCTATGATATATGGATAAGACCCTGAGAGAGTTTTTCACCAAATACCCATACGCCGATAGAACCAAGTTTATAACTGATTCAGTCTTCGGTCAGTCAGAACCTGGTGTGTTCTTCGGACCTATCAACGATTCGTACATCTACACTGGCGACAGAGATTTTAAGAACAATAGAGACTACACCAAGTACTTAACAATAAATAAACCACTGCCCAGATTTCCGAAGATATGGCTTGGTGGTGGTACGGTACAGAAAGTTCAGGGTAAGCGGCACTGGAAGAGTGACATTGAGGGAAAATACGACTTCTCGAAGTTCACGTATCTATCAGACAACGCCATAGACTACGACCTTAACAATTTCAGGATCTACGTTAACGGCCAAGACTTTTTTATGTCAAAGTTACCAGTCCTGAATCCAGGGAACCGGACGGACATCGCGAAATGGTGGAATGATAATGAACCTTATTACCAACTTATAACCGCTGTTTACCTCAGTTCGTACTGCTGTGGCGTTGGGGTAGAACACCTAAAATTCTCAGAAGACGTATATCCGGTGGTCTCCTCTATCATGCGTTTCCATCTCTATTTCACCACGCGACGTATACTAAGACGTCTGATAACGGAAAAGAGGAGTGACCTAATGAGAGAGTTTGGCGTCGGAGATGATGTGATTGACAACATGGCGAACATACCTAGGGAAAAAAAGTTCCTGATTAATCCGAAGTCTGGTTACAAACACAACCGTTCGTTCCATGAGTGGATGTGGCGTCTCAATAGCGACTATAAGACACACTACAGAAGGTTCATCCCTTTACGGACAAATGGTTTCACCAGGGTAGGTCTGCAGTATCTGAATGAGTCCATCGAGGCTTATGTTTACGCCGTTCTCGGCTCACAGGCTAAAACAAGAGTCAGCGTTGTTAACAAAGGTGCTGGCAGTCCTGAGACACAGCAGGAATTCAGAGCCCTTGTAGAGGATGCCGTCGTTAACTATTCCGTTAGTACTTGGATTCTGAACATGAACAGGGCAATATCAGATACTAACGTCACCCAGAACCTGGCCATAAGTCCTGACACGTGGTTAGTGCCGGGTTCACTGACGATACTGAAGGAAAAAATCATAGGGTACAACAACGTTCTCAGACGTGCGTCGGAGGTGATGAGGTTTGGTATTAATTCTAAGGTCAACTACCAAGGTGTTCACAAACAACCACCAAAGACACACCAAGAAAGCGGTCCACATCTGGAAACACTAGACAACACTGACGGACAAACCGACAAACCAGCCGTCCATACATCTGACAAACCAACCGTCCGTACACCTGACAAACCAACCGTCCACACACCTGATAGACAACCAAAGCCGGACAATGAGTTGGGAATCCTATTGGTTCTAACAGCTGTGTTTGGGTATCTGTTCAGTAAATATTGCCAGGGTTAAGTCACGTTGGCCTGAAAAACAGAGAAAAATCTTCTCGACGTTTCGAGCGAAGGCCCTTCGTCAGGAGAAATTAGTAAACAACTCACATGTGGTCACGCGTATTCATAGCAGAGCTACAATGGGAATCACGTGAACACATGTAAGCCAATAAAAACAAAGTAAACAAATAAATTAATATGTAATTTTAGCCTGTGTGCAGGTGCTGACCCAATTTGTGGGTTAGGTACCTGCAAATAGGCAAAGAAACAGGTTATAAATTACTATTTAAATCATCAGAAAAAGGTTAAGGAAAAGGTGTGGAATATGGTGGTGGAGTGAGCTAAATGAAAGAGAATCGCTCATTGAGGCCGTGAGGGTGAATGGTACCAAGTTTGTAAATGAGACGCATTTCTTGTTTACGACGAGTATCGTTACAACCTGTAATGGGCTGAATGGCACAGATTTTCATATTGGAAAAGGAGTGGTTGGCACTGTTGAAGTGCCTGGCAACAGGTTTGTTTGGCACATTGTATTTGACATCACGAAGGTGTTCAACAAACCTGTCACCTAAACGTCTTCCAGTTTCCCCGATGTAAAGCATGGGACATTTACTGCAAGAGATACAGTAAATGAGGTTGGAGGAAGTGCAAGTGAAACTGTGGGTTATGTTGAACCTACATTTTGGAGCCGAAATTGAAATTGAGGAGTCTAAGTATTTACAGGTGTTGCACCTACCACGACAGCAAGTGCTGGTGCCAACATGAGATACCAAGGCTTGCTGCAGTGAGCTGTGAACAACGTTTTCCCGGATGTTTTTGCTATGCCGAAAAGATACTAGGGGTTTCTCAGAGAAAATGGAAGATGTTTCTGGGTCATTTTTAATGAGAACGAAATTGCGGCTAATGATGTCCCTTACTTTGAAATTGAAGGGATGAAAAGTGAGAACTAGAGGTACTTTTTCATTAGAAATGGTAGCCAAAGGTTCGCTTAAGGTGTCTGAACGGGAAATGTTGGAGACCTTGTGTAAGGCAGTGTTTAAGAGGTGGGAAGGATAACCGCGATTAACAAAAAAGTTTCTCATTTCCAAACATTTGGCATTGAAATCATCATCTTCACTGCAGAGGCGGCGAAGACGAAGAAATTGAGAGAAAGGAATGGAAGTTTTGGTGTGTTTAGGATGATGAGAGGAGAAGAGGAGGTAGCTATGAGAGTCAGTGGTCTTGTAAAAGACAGAAGTGCTCAGCTTATTACCATTAATGGAGATGAGAATATCTAAGAACGACACACTAGTCTCACTGATCTCCCATGTGAACTGGAGTGCTGGGTGGAAGTCATTAACATAGTTAATGAAGCAAACCAGGTCAGCGCGCGAACATGATGCAGTGCCTAAGCAATCATCAATGAACCGACCATAGTAGTCAGGTAGGAAACCAGTGTATTGTTCAAAGATTTGTTTTTCCACATAACCAACAAATAAGTTGGCATAGTTAGGGCCCATTTTGGTACCCATGGCTACACCACTAACTTGTTGGTAATGCTCACCATCAAATGAAAAATTGTTGAGGGTGAGCACTAACTCGGCCAGGCGTAACAAAGTAGTGGTCGATGGCTCCCGAGTTGTACGTTGATCAAAGAAATATTTAAGTGCTTGAAGACCATCGTGATGCGGGATGACAGTGTAGAGTGATTTGACATCCATGGTGAAGATGAAATGATGTGAACTCTGAAAACTAATGTGGTCACAAATTTTCAGAGCATGTTTGGTGTCCTTGATGTAAGAAGGTAAATTCTTAACCAAGGGCGCCATGATGTGGTCAAGGTAGGATGAAATGGCTTGGGTAGGGCAACCACAAGCAGACACTATAGGTCTACCTGGGTTGTTGGGTTTGTGAATTTTGGGAAGGAAGTACATGACAGGTGTGCGTGGAGTGGTGGTTAGGAGATTGCTTGCTGTATCAGGCAATTCCCCAGTGGTGATGAGGTTGTTGATGGTGGATCGAATGGTGGTGTTGTGTTGGGATGTCAAATCACCATCAACTCTGCTGTAAAAAGCAGTGTCGTTTAGCTGCCTTTGAGCCTCTTCGCGGTACAAATCAGCTCTCCAGACAACCAAAGCACCACCTTTGTCAGCACGTTTGATGACAATATCATTCCGGCTACGCAATGATTTTAAAGCACTTAATTCACTAGAGCTGAGATTAGATGGCGTTTTGGGCCTAAAAGGTGGGAGCTGATCTATATCATGTCGACATTGTCGAATGAAAAGATCAATTGCTTAGGCACTGCATCATTGCTTAGGAACTGCATCATGTTCGCGCGCTGACCTGGTTTGCTTCATTAACTATGTTAATGACTTCCACCCAGCACTCCAGTTCACATGGGAGATCAGTGAGACTAGTGTGTCGTTCTTAGATATTCTCATCTCCATTAATGGTAATAAGCTGAGCACTTCTGTCTTTTACAAGACCACTGACTCTCATAGCTACCTCCTCTTCTCCTCTCATCATCCTAAACACACCAAAACTTCCATTCCTTTCTCTCAATTTCTTCGTCTTCGCCGCCTCTGCAGTGAAGATGATGATTTCAATGCCAAATGTTTGGAAATGAGAAACTTTTTTGTTAATCGCGGTTATCCTTCCCACCTCTTAAACACTGCCTTACACAAGGTCTCCAACATTTCCCGTTCAGACACCTTAAGCGAACCTTTGGCTACCATTTCTAATGAAAAAGTACCTCTAGTTCTCACTTTTCATCCCTTCAATTTCAAAGTAAGGGACATCATTAGCCGCAATTTCGTTCTCATTAAAAATGACCCAGAAACATCTTCCATTTTCTCTGAGAAACCCCTAGTATCTTTTCGGCATAGCAAAAACATCCGGGAAAACGTTGTTCACAGCTCACTGCAGCAAGCCTTGGTATCTCATGTTGGCACCAGCACTTGCTGTCGTGGTAGGTGCAACACCTGTAAATACTTAGACTCCTCAATTTCAATTTCGGCTCCAAAATGTAGGTTTAACATAACCCACAGTTTCACTTGCACTTCCTCCAACCTCATTTACTGTATCTCTTGCAGTAAATGTCCCATGCTTTACATCGGGGAAACTGGAAGACGTTTAGGTGACAGGTTTGTTGAACACCTTCGTGATGTCAAATACAATGTGCCAAACAAACCTGTTGCCAGGCACTTCAACAGTGCCAACCACTCCTTTTCCAATATGAAAATCTGTGCCATTCAGCCCATTACAGGTTGTAACGATACTCGTCGTAAACAAGAAATGCGTCTCATTTACAAACTTGGTACCATTCACCCTCACGGCCTCAATGAGCGATTCTCTTTCATTTAGCTCACTCCACCACCATATTCCACACCTTTTCCTTAACCTTTTTCTGATGATTTAAATAGTAATTTATAACCTGTTTCTTTGCCTATTTGCAGGTACCTGACCCACAAATTGGGTCAGCACCTGCACACAGGCTAAAATTACATATTAATTTATTTGTTTACTTTGTTTTTATTGGCTTACATGTGTTCACGTGATTCCCATTGTAGCTCTGCTATAAATACGCGTGACCACATGTGAGTTGTTTACTAATTTCTCCTGACGAAGGGCCTTCGCTCGAAACGTCGAGAAGATTTTTCTCTGTTTTTCAGGCCAACGTGACTTAACCCTGGCAATATTTGGATTTCAACCGTGGCCGACGCTGTCCTAGAAGCTTGTTCAGTAAATACGTCTTATAGTATATGAGTCTGTTTTATGGTTACAACAGACTGGACACGGTAACTAAAAAACAACTCAGCGATAAGCTAAGAGAGGTCCTTAACACAAAGGTTCGTGACTATAAGGTCATCTTTGATCTGAACGTAACCAGATCCAGTAAGAACGCCGTCTCCAAACTCCCTCCTTTTGTTGATTACATAGAGGACAGAGACGGTGAGACCAACTCAGCCATGTTTTGGAGACCCCCTAGTATCAACCCACAGCTAAACACCACCGGTGATCACCACTTCCTTTACCCTGAGACAACGATAAGAACAGCCTTTCACGCTAACGTGCCCAGATTCATGTTCACTGATGTTTCAGTTTTCGTTGTGGTAAAGAGGACTAGTGTGAGATCGGCGTCGGGTACCTGGGAAACAATCGTTTCCAATGTCAATGTTAACGATGGCAGAAGCCTTGGGTTTAAAGCTGGGGTGAATAACAAACTGGGTTTCGGTGGGATGACACCGCCAAGGTTTCGTGAGTGTACAATTCCAGCGAAGTTCATCGGAAAAAAGGTTCTGGTATCTGCCCACTGGCTATCTGGGCTTAGAGTGTCACACGTCAGGATAAATGGTGAGATACTGAGGGACTCATACTCTATGTGTGACATCGATCAGATAGGAGCATCTTATCTGAATGTGTTCGGGGTAAACAGCTTAAAAAGTTTTTATTCAGACATCAGCTTCTACGGTATGAAGATCGTAGAGGGTCGTCTGGGGGAACCTGAGATCGGGAGAATTTGTAAAGAGACTATGGTTGAATATGGTCTGTAATTAGAATGAAGAAAAAGAGGAAAAGCATTATCAGCTTCAACCACATTGGTAAAAACCTCCAATCGGCTGAAGTGGACAAACTAACCCGACTCTATTCGTATTACCACAGGTTAGTGACTTGTTACAAGTGGAAACACACCCGACTGAAGAGACTGAAGATAATCCTTGAGACGGTCTCTATTGGGTTGACTGTGGTTGGGGGAATAGCTGGTGGTGTTACAGCTAACACACTGATCCTCGGAACCATAGCCGGTCCTGGCGTTCTGATTCAAGGGTATATGATCAAGTCGGGAATGCCTGGCAGACTGGAGAACTGTGAATTCGCTCATATCAACTATCACAAGGTTCTGACACAAATCAGAAGCTTCCTACGTGGGGTCTCCTACGACGAGAGTGTCTTCCTATCCGACGTTCGTGTACTCGACGACATTGTGACTGAGGTCTGTCCACATTTCGACAGTATGAGCACACGGTACCATAGGACTTATGACTCAGCTGAGCCTGCCGGGCCTGGCTAACGGTTCTGACTATCTCTGGTATGCAGACGTCCCGGTCACCCACACGGGCCATCCAACCGTGAAATCCGCTAGGGATCCCATGGAGGGTATTGACTACCTCAGACTCATCCGGACCGAAGTCTTCCCAGTCGAGACCAATCACCTTGGTCCCCTTGTTCCAAACCATTACAACCGTTTCTCCCATATACCTTTGTATCCACTCTAGGTAATCCTTAGTTACACCGGCTTCACATTCCCGACCTCTCCTGAGCATTCGGTCGCAGCAGGTGTCAACTGAGGCTTCTAGGAGTAGTAGGGCATCAGGGGTTGGGAGTAGATTGTTTAGTGAAGACCTGGGAATACTCAGAAAACTGTTTGTCGGTTATCCACCCATTACGCCAACAGTTCTTAGTAAAAACCATACAGCTGTGATGTGTTCGCTCTACAATCACATTCTTCCCTTCGTTGATTAACTCCAGAGCCTCTAGGTAGACGCCGAGCCTTTCATTGAGGAACCAGGTCTCCATTTCGTACGCCCAGGTCTTAGGGTCGGCGTAAAACCTTTCGAGGTATGGATTGTCGTCAACTGGCTCCTCAGCAAGGTAATAACTATTTCTTACAGCGAATGGTATAGCGAACGTTGTCTTTCCCACACCGATGTTTCCGTCGAGGGTGATCAGCCGAGCACCGGGCTTTGGGTTGGTCATTATACCCCAGGTATACGGTATGATCCTAGACCTCCCGTATTTTATATGAAGATTCCAAAGAGACTTAGACGACCCATACTGATTATCTTCCACGCCCTCAGAAGAGCTATCAGGGTGATGAGACATTGTGTTAGGAGGAACCATAGGGGAGAGTACTACGTGACTGAATCTGTTGTTGTCTGGCCGACGGTCTCAGAGATTCCTACAGATGACCTCACAGACTTCCTACAAACAGCCTCAGAGATTCCTACAGATGACCTCACAGACTTCCTACAAACAACCTCAGAGATTCCTACAGATGGTCTCACAGATTCCTCAGAGACGGCCTCAGAGATTCCCACAGATGACCTCACAGATGAAACATAGATTAGTGTATAGATGGCTGACGAAACATCTGAGAAAACCCCGGAAGTCCCTAAAACATCATCAGCGGTCAAGACGGAGAGAGTTAAGGATCCGAAACGGGTGGCTGCTGGTAAACGACTGGCTCAGATATCAAAGACAGCCAAGGAGAGGAAAGCCAGGGAGCGGTTGGCGGCTGAGATTGGTCCTGGGGTTGGTGGCCGGTCAGCCTATTACGGATATCTAATCGGAACCGTTGGGTTGGTTATCGGTGGAGCCTCACTTTATTACACTATGAGGCAGGAGAGAAGGGAGGTTCAGAGGCTGAAAACCGCTGATGAGGAGAAGGTAATGGAAGGAACTGTGGTAAAACCCGAACCACAGAACCCCGTTCGGACTTCCCCGGTTTTAGACACCTTCGACGAATGAAATATGTGTTAGTATAATGTCAACCACCGACCGAAAAGAACTGATGAACGAGCTCTACGACGCCCTCCTGATCACAAGCGGAGCTGTGGCGGTCTCCATGGTTTCGAAGAAGGTCCTGAGGGAACCTTTGGGTACTCCTGAATCTGTAAAGGGTACCGTCAGGCTGGCTCTAGCCGTTGGAATCAGCACAGTTGGGATTAAGTATGCCCAATCGAAGGGGTATTTACCGGTTGATCCGTTCAAAACAAAGTAAACACTCATGGGTTGGACTGACTCAGAGAGGTTAGGGAAAAGTTGGGACCGGAAGTTAAATGAATTGTGGGATCTGTGGAAAAAAATTTAGTTCTAAGGGAAATCTTACCCAACACGTCAGACAAATCCACAACAGGGAAAGAAATTACAGATGTGAGGACTGTGGGAGGACGTTCACGAGGGGGAATGATATGAGAATACACCGTGGGAGAGTACACGGAGTACGTGGATTATATGGAGTACGCGAATCCGTCACAACATACACAAAGACTGAAACAACTGAAATTAGGTACACAACCGAAACAAAAGTTGTCACCAAGAAAAGTCGTGGGTCTAAGGGGGAAAGAGACGTTGAGAATACCCTACGCGGTTACACGATCGGATACATTAGGGAGAAGACGTTTGATGGGTTAACCGGGTTGGGTGGTGGTCCCCTACGGTATGACTTCGCGGTACCTGTGGGTTGTGGTCTCCTACTGCTTGAGTACGACGGTAAACAACATTTCATACCCACCCGGTGGGGGAGTATGACCGCAGAAGAGGCTGAAAAATGTTTTGAGAAACTAAAACAAGACGACCAAATGAAAAACGACTACGCTAGGTTACACGGTTATCCCCTACTCAGGATCCCATACTATAGAAGTTATAAAATTTACGATATAGTCAGAAAATTCCTGGTGGATAACGGACTGATTCACTGAATATCCATTAGTTTATATATGGCTAGTGTGGTTGCTGGTGGACTGTTTAACGCCTTAGCCTTCGCGGGTGCCGGATTCCTGTTCTCAAAGTTAAATCATACCGGATATGAAGCTGAGATTAAGAGACACAACCACGCCCTTGAGCAGCTGGCCAGGGCAAAGGAGAAATGGTATGAGAGTGAAGTGGATAAAAAGGATAGCAATCAGAGGTTGAGACAGGAGCTGTCTGATGCCAACGCTGACATCAACACAACGAATCACGCTCTGGATCTGCTGAAGGGTAGGTTATGACAGGCTGAGGTCGTTGGGTTGTCCCAACCAAAGCCTGAGTTGTCTGACTATTACAAACCATCGGGTGAGATGAAAGAGTATCAGACCCTGTTTATCGGGTCTGTTGGTTTGGTTGGTGGGTATCTGATGTCTAGGTTTGTTTCGTAGGGCTTAGGAGGTTCTGAAGACTTGTTATAATGTCTGTTTCCTGGTCGGACTTACCGGAAGGGCTTAAGGATTTATCGTCCTTAAGCGTTGGGTGGGTTTGTAAGCAGATGGGGATTGAGTTAACACCCCCGACTCGGGATCCACCCAGACTTAGTACGAAGTTGTGGTGTGAGGATTGTTCCAGATTCCGTGTGAAGGTGAGAACTGAGATGTATTCCTGTCCAGGATGTGGTGACACAGAATATGGATATGTTGTTGGGAGATATCGGGCGGCTGTTGGTCGTAGAAGTGAGCATTCGAGCAATCATTGGATGAGGAAGAGACTCACCAGAGTCGTCAGGGATACAGCCGTTGATATTGTCTTATCCGACTTTTCCAAGGTTCTCCAAGTGATGAGAAGTAAGGGTCTGATAAGAGGTCGTAACCCAGCTAGCACACAACGTAATCCCAACGTTCGCAAAAGGTTGTGGTTTGGTTAGGTTGGACCGAACGTTCTGACAACGTAATCGCAACGTTCGCAAAAGGTTGTGGTTTGGTTAGGTTGGACCAAACGTTCTGACAACGTAATCGCAACATTGTTTTTCTCAGACGGAGATATATTAAATTACAAATAGGTGTTATAAACCATGAGTAAACGTTGTAGAAACGTTGGAATGCAACGTACTTCAGAGACGTTCATATAACGTCTCATGGACGTTGCGTATATTAGTAATAAAATGTTTGTATATTTAGATCAAAGATCTGTCTAATACAACTGCATGGTATTTCAAATATAGTAAGGTATGATATTCTGCCGAAACAGAGAACGTAGGTCGACAGTATATCAAACCTTACTATATTTCGATTGTTGTTTCAACAGTACACTGCCTGGTATTTGGATTTTTTAAGCAAAACGACAGAGTTTTTATAATAGCGAACGTTGTTGTATAAACGTTTGGGAAACGTTCGAACGTAACGTTGCTCAAATACGTTCTGAAAACGTTCTCGCTACGTTGTGACCTTGTGTCTGTGACGTAATTTACGTCACGTTCCGGATATGGCCTTCGTCGTCTCTGCCTTCGTGTTGGTGGGATACAACGATTCAAGCGCAAGTCTGTTTCGCGATTCTTCTGTCTTCAATCCGTTATTCATTCTTGTTTATTAAAGCCATCATCGTTTGCAAAGTAAGTAAACACCTTATCAGTTATGTATACAATATTTTTCAGCGATTCTTCTCGTGTTAAATCACTAGTAAACACAGTTAACTGAACCTGTTTACAATTGACGTTTACAATTGACATGCTTACGTGTATTTTCAAAATGACTTCTGAATGTTCGCGGTAACGCGTTACCTATCCTATTGCATATGAATGAAATAGCGCAAAGCTACGAATGCGTTTATACTTATACTTCTGCTTATACTGCGCTGCAATTACATGTATTAACACATTTTGCGAAAGCATGGCAAGAAGTGACAGATGTGAGATGAATATTTACATATTCAAGATGGTCTCCATGCTGCCCAAAATGTCATTGAAATTGCCGGCTGTATTCTTTATGAAATGAAACTCTACGTCGCTCTTGTGTCGAGTCAAATATAATTATTTAGCTTTAGGTTTAAAACCATCACAACATATACAGTATAAACACAATGACAAGTCACAAGTCTAAGTCAAACTTGGTTCAAGTCTATGAGAGCATCATGGATTATCTAACACAGGTGCGGCGTGGATTCATACGCTGGTGTTAATAATCGAGTAAAATTAAATAAGTTGACCAGTCATATAAACATGTGTAGCAAGTTCTATTGATTGGCACCACATTTTGGTCTTATTGGCTTGATGTATTTCGTATAAGCTAATCAATCACATAAACCAATTCCATCACAGATCTGACCAAAAATGACTAAGATGCATCACAAGTGTGGCAAGTCTTCATTCATTAGATCTGAGATGGATTTGGTTTATGTGATTGATTATAACTTTATATTATTAAGAACATCAAGCCAACTAAATCAAATGCTGCCAATCAATACAACTCGCCACATGGTGTATCACTGGTCAATTTGACTTGAGCAAAAACCATCCTATAAATCCACGCTGTATAAATCCACGATCTTGTGCTAAATAATCTACGAAGCTCTTATATATTTGAAGCAACATGAGCCCCCACGATGAGCTTTAAGCTCTTGGGGTTAATGTATTAATAAAATATTGTTTAAATAAAAAAAATAAAAAAAGTTGGCCTTAGATTTAACATTGTCTTCATAAGTTGGACTTGTGATGAATTTATATATGGCTTTTTTTTATATAAGGGTATTGCTGGGTGCCACAAGAGGAGTGAGTTGGTGGCAATGATATATTAGAGGATGTGTTACCAAAACCAGCAGATTGCCTTGAAGATTTACACATAATATGTGATCGCCTGGAGGAGGAAAATTTCAAAAAGAAAATGGTAGTTGCATTATTTGTTGTGTTTGTTGAACCCCACTTGTAATGTAACCTTTCAAGATTGAGAAGCCATTGACTACTTATTTGACACTGTTAACTCTGGTACAATTATTATACAATACTGATACAATCTTGACTGTGATTGGCTAAAAACCTACAGATAATTCTTGGCACCTACAAAGTATCAAAAAATGTCTGTACAGTAGCTATGATGAGCTGGCCAGCAGTTTGAACAAAAGAAAAACATGGTGGGTGTCTTTAGGGGCAAAGATCAGAAGCGGATTAATCCGGTGGATTTGGCACATTTTGTTGATGGCAAAACCACAAAGAAAACCTAGTGAGCTACAGAACACATACAGTTGTTAGATTTTAAAGCAGTATTTGAAAGAGAAAATTGTATTTGAAAGAGAAAAAATTAAGCGAACCTCAAACTGAACTGGTATGAATTTACTATTTTTATCTACCTTTGTATAAAACGTTCTAAAGGCTTCTACATTTGTAATTGTATAATAAAACAATTATTGAATTCGGTTTTCGCATGATACAGTAAAAACCCACCAACAAGAACCTACATTTTACAATGTAGCCTGGGATAGGTTCTTATATATTCTTAACACAAGCTACAGTAAAATCCCACTGACAATAACCTACTACCATTAAGAACCTCAGGTTGAAATTAAGAATATATATTCTTAATTTCATGTTATATATATTCTTAATTGGTGAAACACATCTAGATTGTCCCAAGCTACACTGATGAGCTGTAGTACAGCGAAACACGTGTCTGTAGATTGAACTATAAATATGTAATGTTTACAACATGAGCGGCCGTGTTGTTTTGAATATACAATCACGAGCCGAAGGTGAGTGATTGTATATTCAATACAACAAGGACGCGAGTGTTGTAAACAACTTGTGAAATGAATAAATAGTAAAAATCCCTTTGGGATATTGAGATGCTAATTAGTTACAAGCACTAGTGGTTGTATCAGAAGAGTATACACCCACTAGTGGTTGTAACTAATTAGCATCATTGGTTTTAGTTTGTATGGGGTTTACAGGGGTATACATGTGATGTAATTTCTGAAATTGGACTGGCTGCAAAACTCATTGAATTAGTAATGAATTTCACAAATATATATATATATATATATATATATATATATATATATATATATATATATATATATATATATATATAAATTCTCAATCTCAACCTGAGGTTCTTAATAGTGGTTGGTTCTTGTTAGCGGGTTTTTACTGTTCTGAACACTATATATTATGTATTAGTAATTTTTGATTTTTTTTTTCACGTCAGCTAACTGTCCACATTGTTTTGCAGGTAAATTTCTTAGCGGCTCTGTGTCGGCACAGTGTTGCTGACAGTGCCAGGCGAATACTTTCTAAACTTGGGACAAACAAGCTTTGGTCTCTCTATAGTTTCAAAGGGAAAAAGGGAAAACTCCCATTCAAAGATCTTGTTATCTGCAAAGTAGTTATCAGTAAGTAGTATTCAAGTACACATCCAATTTTGTTTATGTGTAGTATTAATATAGCTGTATTTATTACTGTCTTGTTTATAAAGATAACCTTTGTATCTTTTAAATAGAGGCATGCTTAAGGGTTCACAAGAAAGCTAGCGAAGCCAATGTTGAGGAACAGATAGCCGAAGTCCTCAAACATGCACCGCATAGAACTGGAGGCACAAAATTTAAGGTAAAGTGTTATTATATCATTTATATGTACTGTATGTGTATACATGTATGTATGTGTGACGAATAAATTTAATGATGGTGTGTGTCAGTTTTGATGATTTTGTGTGCCTTTTTGGCTGCCAAAATTAGGTATATTAGCAATTTAAAATTTAATTAATTTAAAATGTAATTTCTGAAAAACAGTTGACTCCTAAAGTGATATCTATAATATCCAACATCTACTAAAGTACTAAAGTTAAAATTATATATATATATATATATATATTACCAGGGTTAAGTCACGTTGGCCTGAAAAACAGAGAAAAATCTTCTCGACGTTTCGAGCGAAGGCCCTTCATCAGGAGAAATTAGTAAACAACTCACATGTGGTCATGCGTATTTATAGCAGAGCTACAATGGGAATCACGTGAACACATGTAAGCCAATAAAAACAAAGTAAACAAATAAACGTCGAGAAGATTTTTCTCTGTTTTTCAGGCCAACATGACTTAACCCTGGTAATATTTGTATTTCAACCGTGGCCGACGCTGTCCTAGAAGCTTTTAACTATATATATATATATATATATATATATTTAAATTACTGGTTTTTAAAATCTCTTTATCTCTTTTTAGAATCGTCAAGCTGGGAATGGTCACGAAGTGGACCAAGAATAATTGGGATAACCCTAAAAGGATATTAATTATTATAAGTAATACCATGATTGAATCGGTTACTTTTGTTCTCACCTGGTGATTTTATCTCTAATTTCTCCTGGTTTGGGGGAAAATTTCCAATTTTTTCTTCTTTAAGATGCATAAGCAAACATCAAAAGAGCATTCAATTTTACTAAACTCACAAGGAACATTAGGCTTGGGTTTTGTTTAAAAAATTACAATAATTATATCTCAATATAAGCAATGTTAATTATATTACCTCATCAATCATGGTATTACAAACTAATACCATTACATGTTGGGAATTAGTGATTATAAATGTCCCTGACAGCCGAGGGACAATTTGTGAAAATCCCTCGGACCTATATGGCCCTCGATCGGGACTTCCACAAATCCTCCACCGACTTACCGGGACAATTTAATCACTAATAATTCTCAACAAGTCATGGTATTACTATATATAGGGTTGCAGTGTATCTTCCACGATACGATATATAATTGATACACAATACGATACATTCATTAGTTTATAGTTCAAGTTATTATTCAGTATAAAGCCTGTGATAAACGGCGTATTTTTCATGCACCGTATAAAATGCCTATTAAGGGTCGACCCAAATTATGAAATTGTTATTCAGTTATTATTCAGCGTATTGTTGGCGTATTGAATAGGTGGAACTTTTTACATGTTCTCGAGTCGTGGACTTGGAAACGATGTTATCAACATGAATTATGGTATCATATTTTAAATTTAAATTAATGTTTGTATTTTATTCGGCGCATGAATAGTACGCCGTCTGCATCAACGCCGTAGTTGAGTCGTATTATACGACCGGGCTCGTCGTATTTAATGGCTCTGTAGAACTTAATGCAAGTGCCGTATTTAATGGTTACAGACGGCGTATTTTTCATGAACTTAACTCTTCTATTTATTTATACGGCGCATGAAAAATACGCCGTTTATCACAGGCCTTAAAGTATTTATTTAACAAGTGATGATTTTGGAACCGTACAGCTCTGTATATACCTTGTGATGATGATTATTAGCTATATTTTACTAAAGCCTAAAATGACGAGTATCAAAACTAGCATTGCCAAGGTTGCGAGTGTTCAATTTCTGGTTTGTAAAAAATAAAGTATATAATTTTGTATATTTCCGTCTGTCGTAATATTATTGTCAATTCCAATGTTCGCAGCAACGTTATCGGAACGTTCTATTAACGTTATACGGATTAAAGTAATAAAACATTGCATTTTTAGTATTTAATACAATTGATTAAAAAACAATGTTTTCTTGCTTGCGCTACCGTAATATTTTCCCTGAATAGGTTTTTCCTTCTTTATAAAAGTTGTGTTGACGTTATGTGGACGTTGTGGCAACGTTAAATGCGAACGTTATCGGCGAACGTTTTGACAACGTATAGCGGAGTCGACAAATAAACGTTGTACGAACGTTGTGTTATAACGTTCTCAGGACGTAAGTGTAACGTTCTCAGAACGTTCTCACAACGTTGGTGTGCTTGCTGGGAACCTATCCAGATACAATTATTACATCATCAGATTGTGCTCAAGAAGAGGGATTAAGTTACTGGGTAACCTAAAGGATCTTAAAAAAGGAAAAACGAAGGACTTGTTTGATAACAATCTGTTCGGGATTGTATATAAAGAACTTGGTTGGGACCGTACCCCGGACAAGTTCTACACCAGGTGGTTCGGACGGCACCTAACGGAATGTGATCACCCCTGTTATAACGATGAGCTCAGGTGTTATGATCCACCAGGACGACGACTATTCCGACGAAAACCTCCGTCTCTACGAGAGACTAATCGGTTACGACATAAATCAGTTAGACAGAGCCCTGAGGGGTAAGACCAAGTCATTCAGTTGTGCTGTAGTAAGTCAGTACCCACTGGAACAGGTAAACGCCCTCAGGAATGATGTGGTACGGTTACTACGTCGGGAGCTGACTGAGATGAGGGGGCTGAAGTTCGCTGAAACGCTGGTCGTGACGCTTGAAAAGGAGGTGTCCGGCGGAACAACTTATAAGACGGCCCACTTCAACAGCCACATCAAGACTATAATCAACGGTAATGAGATCGGTCAGGACGTTGACGTCGCGAATGAGGAGGTGGTGGCTAGAATAGCCCGGTGGATAAGCGAGGGATCCGGCTGGACAGTAAACTCAGTAGACGGTCACTACGTTAATCTGACTGTCTACAGTCCACTGGAAGGCTCCAGTTATGTCGACCTCCCTAAGGAGCTGAAGAATAGTCGGAAGGGGTTGATCAACGTTAAGAATAATGATGATAGGTGTTTTATGTGGTGTTATCTGGCTCATAAGTTTCCTGTCCCAAAAGACCCACAAAGGGTCACAAAGTACCGGGACCATGTTGACGACTTGGATTATGGTGGAATCAGCTTCCCTGTGACTCAAAAACAGTACAACTGGGTGGAGAAACAGAATGAGATACGTATCAACGTCTTTGGTTATGAGGATGGGTCAACTTTTCCGGTTTACGTATCAGAGGAAAGGTTCACCGACCTCATGAACCTCCTGATTATAACCAACGAAAACAACAAACATTACGTCCTCATCAAGGACTTTGATAGGTTTATGTACAACAAAACATAAGAGGAAAAAACACTTCTGTGTTTACTGCCTCCAATGTTTAAGCTCAACGGAGGTTCTGGATAGGCATAAGGTTGTGTGTATCAGTGTGAACGGTAAACAAGCCGTCAGGATGCCTGAAAATGGTAAGAACGTGCTGAGCTATAATAATTTCCACAAACAGTTAAACGTTCCGTTTGTTGTGTACGCTGACTTCGAGGCGATCACGGAAAAGGTCAGCAGACCGGAGGTGTCGGAGTCAGACCGGGAGGAAAAAGAGAAAAAAACATTCATGGAGAGGTACCAAAAACATACTGATTGTGGTTATGGGTATAAGGTTGTCTGTTGTTATGACGACAGATACAACAAACCTGTTCAGGTGTATAGAGGCCCTGGTGCTGTCAACAAGTTCCTTGGAAAGATGTTGGAAGAAGTGGAGTACTGTAAGGGTATTCGGAAAGAGCACTTCAATCAGGATATGATTCTGACTGATTCCGACAGGGCGGACTTCAGAGACGCTGTAGGGTGTCACATCTGTGGTCGGGAGTATGGGGGAAGGGATGTTAGGGTCCGGGACCACTGTCATGTGACGGGAAAGTATCGGGGATCTGCCCACCAGCTTTGTAACAGAAATCATAGATTAACTGATAAGATACCAGTCATCTTACACAACCTGAGGGGTTATGATAGTCATCTCATCATGGGGGAGATCGGAAAGTTCGGACAGGAGATTAACGTCATTCCGAATAATATGGAGAAGTGTATGGCCTTCATGTTAGGTAAAAACCTTGTGTTTCTGGACAGTTTTCAGTTCATGAGTAGTTCATTGGAAAAATTGGTGGGAAATCTCCCGGGGACGCCTTTAGATACACAGCTGAAGAATTTGGTGAAAGGTTGGACCTGATGAGGACGAAGGGTGTTTACCCCTATGACTACATGGACAGCTTCAGTCGGTTTGAGGAAACGGGGTTACCACCAAAGAGTGAGTTTTATAGCGTGCTAAACGATGAGGAGATATCAGACACCGATTACCAACACGCTTTGAAGGTTTGGGAGTCGTTTGGAATGAGGACAATGGGGGACTACCATGACGTGTATCTAAAATCAGATGTGTTGCTGTTAGCTGACGTCTTTGAGAACTTTAGGAAGACCTGTGTTCAGTACTATAAGCTGGACCCCTGTCACTACTTCACTTCACCTGGGTTAGCATGGGACGCTATGCTAAAAATGACTGGGATTGAGCTGGAGCTGATGACTGACATCGACATGTTCCAGTTCATTGAGAAAGGATTGAGAGGTGGTGTTAGTTACATAGCCAACAGATATGGGAAAGCAAACAACCCATACATGAAGGGGTATAGTGAGGACGAGGCTGTGAAGTATATAATGTATCTGGACGCCAATAATCTGTATGGTTGGGCCATGAGTCAGTGCCTTCCAACTGGTAAATTCAGGTGGATGAGTGAATCTAAGCTGAAAAACCTAGCCTGGGAACTTCCGGAGAATGACAGTCGGACTGGAATGATACTTGAGGTTGATCTTGAGTATCCTGATGAATTTCACGACCTACACAACGACTATCCGTTAGCCCCTGAAAAGATGGGAGTACTGGAAGATATGTTGTCGGAGTATTGTTTTAAGATTAAGGAAAAGTTCGGAGTCAGCGTTGATGGTGTCAGTAAGTTGGTAACCAACCTGATGGGGAAGGAAAGGTATGTCGTCCACTACAGAAACCTACAGCTGTACGTCAGACTTGGGATGAAGGTGAAAAAAGTTCACCGGGTTTTGTTGTTCAATCAATCCCCTTGGCTGAAGCAGTACATCGACTTCAACACGGTGAAGAGAACCGCCGCCAGGAACGCCTTTGAAAAGGACTTCTTCAAGCTGATGAACAACAGCGTCTTCGGCAAAACAATGGAGAATTTGAGAAAGCGCGTAGATGTCCGGTTGGTCACGTGTGAAGAAAAGCTGTTGAGGCTGGCTTCCAAACCAACCTTCGTATCCGCTAAAATATTCAACGAAAACCTTGTTGCCGTTCACAAAATTAAAGAGGTTCTTACGCTAAACCGACCGTTTTACGTTGGTATGTGTATTCTCGATCTGTCAAAAACACTAATGTACGACTTTCATTACAACTATGTGTTAGAGAAATATGGAAGCAAGGCTAAGCTACTGTTCACGGATACGGACAGTTTGACATATAAGATTGAAACAGAAGACGTTTACAAAGACTTCTGGGCTGATAAAGGTATCTTTGACAATTCGGACTATCCAGAGAGCTCGAAATATCACAATAAGTCAAACAAAAAAGTCATTGGAAAGATGAAGGATGAAGCGGCTGGTGTTCCCATAACCGAATTCGTTGGTCTTAGAAGTAAGATGTATTCATATTTAAAAGACAACGGAACAGGTGGCAAAACCGCGAAGGGAACAAAAAAAGTGTTACGGAGAAACAAATAAGACATGAGAACTACAAAGACACATTATTTGGTAAAAAGCAACTGTTTCAGAAAATGAAAACAATCCAAAGTGTAAATCATGAGTTAGGTAGTTATGAGATAAATAAAGTGTCACTCTCATGCTTTGACGATAAGAGATACCTGCTGGAAGACGGGATTAGTTCCTACGCGTACGGACATAAAAGCATCATTTCGTAGAGTTGTTTCGGCTGATATCAAGCCTCATCAGAACACCTAACTAAATAGTGGGTGTTTACGACTCCACGAAAGTCACGAACGCGCTTCCTCTCGTGGAGAAGGACCGTCTCAGATCACAGCCAAAACTATAGTCCCAATTCTGTCCGAACATGGGGAGCCATCTCCTTCATGTTCATTCTTATCTGATTGAGGTTGGCCTCCAGACAGCGTTCTTTTCTCTCCAGAACAGCCTTTCTCTCCCTCACATCACTAAGCTGTCTCAACACCTTTGCCTCCTCATCCTTCTTCTTTTGGTACAGTCTCAGAATGTCCGGGCCAAAGTTTTGGCGGACGTCTGGTTGGATGGTAGTTGTAGTTGGTTGTTTGTCGACTTCCATCAAACGATAAGAAAGCGTGTCGCGTTAAAACCTTAAATATTTACCATCGGAAACCGATTGTACCCATCGGGAACCGATTGTAGCAGTCGGAAACCGATTGTAGCAGTCGGAAACCGATTGTACCCCATCGGAAACCGATTGTAGCAGTCGGAAACCGATTGTACCCATCGGAAACCGATTGTAGCAGTCGGAAACCGATTGTAGCAGTCGGAAACCGATTGTAGCAGTCGGAAACCGACTGTAGCAGTCGGAAACCGATTGTAGCAGTCGGAAACCGATTGTAGCAGTCGGAAACCGATTGTAGCCGGCAAAAGCCGATTGTAGTCAACAAAAGCCGATTGTAGCCGGCAAAAGCCGATTGTAGTCAACAGAAACCGATTGTAGTTAACAGAAACCGATTACAGCTGGCAAAAGCTGATTGTAGTCAACAGAAACCGATTGTAGTTAACAGAAACCGATTACAGCTGGCAAAAGCTGATTGTAGTCAACAGAAACCGATTACAGCTGGCAAAAGCTGATATGCTTTTCCGAAGGTGACAAAATATCAAGTTCTATATATTTTCATATCAGAGATAACGTGTTGTTATTTCCATGTCAAGTTAAATCGCTATGTTTATGTCAAACGCATGAGACGTCGTTTTCATGTCAAGTTAAACCGCCATGTTTATGTCAAACGCATGAGACGTCATTTTCATGTCAAACTTTTTGGTATATATTCATGTCAAACGTTTTCGCGTATACTTTTACATCAAGAATTGAGAATTTAACTTTTCATCACTTCGTGCTCAGTCTCTGGCGCGAAATTGGCGCGAAATTGGCGCGAAATAACATTGGCGCGAAAATTGTGTTTCCATTTCACACGTGCACTCCTGCAGCTGTGGTTTTTACGCCTTTTTACATGTATTAATACTATGGAAAACTTAGAAGGCTTGGTGCGAACGATAGTGGCCAGTGTTACTTCGTCTTCAAGGGAAAGCCAAGAACCTGACAATTGCAGACAAGATAGGCAAGCTAGGCGGCCAGGGCCTTCAACAAGTGTGGAGGATGAAATTTCTTGTCGATTTGGAATTCCACGCCGTGGCGGTGGCGCTGGATCAAGCTCTGGCACCAGCACCGAAACAAGTATAAATACGAATACTCGTAGCCAGTACAGAGATCTTTCGCAGTATTTCCAACCGTCAGAAAACTATGGATATCGTCAAGCTCGAGGAAGTCGCCAGGGAAGACAGCGTCGGCGTGCTTCGCCTTACCAAAACCCGCAAAGAAATCCATCCCAAAGCAAACTGGACTCGACTCCCGTCATAAAAGAAATTGTACTTTTGCCCAACCCAGACATTGATAAAATCCCCAAATTTCAAAATAAGGTGCAGCTAAACGAACATGGTTTGATTGTGGACGGATATAAAATAGATCGACGTTGGACAGAACAACAACTTAAGCAAAATCTGGCGTCTTTATTCTTCAATAAAGTAAAAGACGAACAAGGCGTAGTGAGGTACAGTACTCATAATAGTTTTTGTTTTCAGTTAGTATTATATTATTTGAGCTACGGCATAATGTGTTCTATCCGGCGTGATATTATTTATATGTCACTGAATATTATTAGTCTGATAAATAGACTCCGCGAGTGATGAGACGTCAATACCCAATACTATAAATACTAACGCAAAGTATATAATATTGACCTTTGCAAGTTTTGGATAGTCTAGTAGATTATTCGAACAAAAGGTACAAGTTTCATCAGATCTATGATCAGATAGACAAGTTGCGGACTTGTGAATCAAGCGTTAATATTTGTACTATATCAACATGTGTAGAACTACAACATTAACAACAATAATACAAGGTTAAACTTATGCTTATCATACATATTAAAATTATATTATAAATTAAAGTTGTACTTATTATACATATTTTGTCGTTGACAGGGTGGGGTGTTTTTTTCTTTTCATAGCTTTGATTTTGTTAAAGCAATCGGATGCAACATTGCCAGTCTTAATGTCCCTGAAGGGCAAGAAATTAACGCAAAAGTGTTGTTAGGAATAGCAAAACAGGGGCCTGTCTACTTAAGGGCAAAAAGACCACTTCTTCTGGTAAGGATTTTCTTAGTTAATATTGATATAGATTAATAATATATTAGAAACTAGAAATTAACACTGCTAAAATTTGGTAATAAAAGCGCAAGAGAAAAATGAAATCGATGTCAATTTCACATAGAACGGAAGTAATTAACGCCCGATTTGGCGATTTATAGTTGAGTGTGAATTATCTTTATACCTATATAGGCTTGAATGGTTTTAAGGTAGGCCGGTGCGACAAATCTGGAAATGTTGTACTCTTGGCAGCCCTGCCATACAAAACAATTACAAGCTAGTGTATGTATAATTACTTTAATAGTTTATTCACAACTTTTTAAGTTCCCAATTCTGGCCTTCTGCAAACTATTAAAATTTTAAAAACAACAAATTTTTCTTTTGAAAATCCGGTAGTAGTAGAACCTACACTTTAATTTACATTTGCAGTTGTGAGTTTCCTTGTAAGGGCTTTTCTGTTGAAAGGCTGTTCACAAAATGTGATGGTGTTTTCATGGATTTTTGACACCCCCTCCCCTCTGTGATCCTGACGTGACATATGTAATCACCCCCCATTTAACACATATCACCATTATATTTCTCATTCTATTCAGAAAGACCAAGAAGAAGAAGAAGAAGAAGAAGAAGAAGAAGAAGCCATTGTTGAGCTTGATCAGCCAGATCAAGACAAGGATAAAGTGGTATTAAGCTTTGCACATTCATTAGATTCATTTAGCAACCATGAAGGTTTGTAAATTAAAATATATCTAAGCTTTGTTTTTGAAAATGTTAAATTATATTGTAAGTTGAGTTTGAACTAATTGTCAGGATAAAACAATTTTGAATTTATTTCTACCTCCAGCCCTCCGGGTGATCTGAGCCTGGCACTGGCAGTGGCGATTGTCATAGAATATATTAATTAATAGCAACTATAACCAATATTGCCTATATTTCTTATACATAAAGTAAATATCCTTGTAACACAATTGCTGTGATTGGTCAGTAACTGTTAGCCATGCAGCTGATTCTAGGAATCAAGTGAGCAATTAGTTTCCTATTGGGTTTGGAAGAATTAAATTATCACTCTCTCTGGCTTAATGCCAGCACCTGCAGTCACTCACATGCCATATTTGTTTTAGAATAAGAATTATAGCTGAATAATATTCACCATTTGTAAGTTTATTAATTTAACTATTTAGTTATCACCTAAGTATAGCTATTTGTAAATTTCTTAATATTAGGAGCTCTTGCACAACTTGCACTTATTTTTCCAAACAAACAAAGGGAAGTCCTTATGTCACATTTGCAACAATCAAGAGGTGAAATTAATGCAGCTATTTCTGGATTACTTAATGATACTGGTGATGGTATGTATACATTAATGGTCGAATAGTTTATTCAATTAACTTAAATATACAAATTATTCTCTAAAAAATCACATGTTTGTCAAATACTTAATGAAATGCATGTATGGCTATAATTAAGCCACTCTAATATTACCTATTGCTGAGAAGCTACACCACACTCAACTAGACCCTAGCTTTCATCTGCTGCATTGGTTTTGGACTAGAATTCATCAATAGAAGGATTAAAGAGCATGTACAATGCAGTATTTTGCTAATATCCCTCCAGCAAATTTTTGGTTTTTTTGGCCCCCTTGCTAAAATTATTGGGGGGGAGGGGGGGTATAGCCCACCTAACCCCCTGTTCCACCTAATGGAAATAGCCCCCAACAAAGCTTTTTGCTCGTTTACAGTCCATGGACCGCACGACCAGTGGGGCTCTTTTGCCCAGACATTTAGTAAAAACAAAATCAAAATAGTTTTTATTACCTATAGTCATCTGGGTGCCAAATTTGTGTTTTTTTGTTGTTAAAATAAATCCATGTAGCAATGATCAATGGCATACGTAGCTAGAGGGTGCTCCCCCCAAAAAAAACCCCAACAAAACAAACAAACAACAAACAACCAACCAAACAAACAAACAAACAAACAAACAAACAAACAAACAAACAAACAAACAAAAAACCAACAAAAACAAAACACCTTCACAGGGATGTTTGTTGGAAAATCCTTGTCATTCTCAGAAAATTTCGGTGTTGCATGGATCTATCAGAGCATAATTAACCTGTTTTAACTACCTACTTTGCTATGAAGAAATATTAGAGTTTACATTAATACATGCAGTTTCTGTTTAGCAATATAGTAATTCGATCACTTTGTATAATTGTATAATCAGTGCCGGATTAGCCCTATGGCAGAAGTGGCATATGGCAGGGGCCTCGCGCTCTCTTTCTAAAAAAAATGAAAACGCGAGGCCTGAAAACGCGGAGCCAGAAAACGAGGGGCCCAAGAAAACGTGGAGCCAGAAAACGCGGGACCCAAGAAAACGCGGAGCCAGAAAGCGCGGGGTCCCAGGAAACGTGGGCAGAAAACGTGGGGTGCAGAAAGCGCGGGGCCCCACAAAGAACGGGGTCCCGCAAAACGTGGGGCCCCACAAAGCGGTTTTATAACGAAAATGGAATTACAAAAGCCAGACGCGCACTGCTCGCAATTAGACTGAAACTTTTGACGAGTATTTTCATTTTTTATAAACACACACATGGGAGTTTATAAGGCGCGAGAAACAAAAGAAACAAAATTTAATCCTCCATATATTCTCTCTGAGACTCAATGAAACTGCCGATTTTACTCTTCCACGTGTGCCACCTCTACCCCTACCGGCCGGAAAATATGCAACGGGCCCCGCGCAAGCTTAATCCGTCCCTGATCGTATTTAAGCTGCCATGCATGCCCAGCATTAGATTTGGCACGCAAAAAATTGGATGCTTAAGAACTTGGCCTAACTAAGGCATAAACGGGTTACGTAGATCATAATTACTTTATGTTGGGTCCATATATAGATAGATAGATAGATAGATAGATGCTTTTTATTCAGTTTTAAAAAACTTTACAGCTATAATGGCTGAATTGCGTTAAAACTTTACAATTATAAAATAAAATTAAGAACCTAAAGATTAAAAATATTTGAATTACTAACAATAAAAGAGTTCTTAAACCGATCAGTTTTGGCTCTAGGAACGTTAAGTTGTCTTTTATGTCTTAGCTGGTATTTACAGTTATTTTCAGATGGAAGCAGAGATCTGAGTTTGTGGGATTGGTCTTGAGTGATCTCGTTAAACAACTTGCACGTCAACAGCTGCCTACGTTCGGAAAGGCGAGACAGACCACTTTCTTCAATCGAATCTGTGTAAGGCATCCATGGATAGATTATTCTTAGAGCTCTCTTCTTCAACCTTACGATGTCGTCTGATAGATACTTAGGTAGCGAGTTATGATAAACAGGGCATGCATATTCAAAGATCGGGCGAATACAGGTAATATAAAATTTCAAGAGATCTTTGGTTGGAATGGCAGCTCTTTTGAGTTGTCTCAGGAAATAGAAACGAGGTGCAGCCTTCTTGGTTATTTTCGATACATGAGAGTTCCATTTTAAGTCGCTCGATATATTCAAGCCCAGTAACTTTACATGTTGAACGATCTCCAGTGGCTTTTCATTGACCATCACCGGTTCAAATTGGGGATTGGTCTTGGCGAATGAGATCCTGAGCTCTTTACATTTTGTTTCATTCATTTGGAATTTATTAGCATGAGCTTTGTCTGAGAACTCTGTCACTGCATTTTGGATCGTGCTCGCATTATCTCTCTCCACGCACTCTGACATAGTGGTGTCATCCACAAACTTCCACATGTCAGTGTTAGTGACGTCGATGTCATCGATCAAGAGTAAAAAAAGCCACGGCCCCTGGGGAACACCTGCTGGAATATCCCTCCATTCTGATTTGCAGTCATCCGCCAATTTGACTCGCTGCTTACGATGTTTAAGAAAATCTATGATCCAACATTCGATCTTATAAGGGATGTTTAAGGTCGCGAGTTTCGTGGCAAGAATGTTATGATCGATTAAATCAAAAGCCTTGCGAAAGTCAAAGAGGACAACTCTTGTAGTGGCACCATTTCCGTCAGTATCTTTTGTCCATTTATGGAACATGGAGATTAAAGCGAAAGTTGTTGAGGACTTGGGGATGGCGCCAAATTGGTTTTCCTTTATCTTGGCCAAAATTGCTGGTTTCATATAATCTTCGACAACAAATTCTTCCGCAATTTTTGACATGATTGGTGTCAGTGAAATTGGACGCAAGTCTTTATTTATATCCTTAGGTGGATTTTGTTTTGGGATTGGCACTACATCAGCTGATTTCCAAATAGGAGGGAGGCAACCTTCACGATAAGAGCTGTTAAGGATGTCTGAAACGGGGTCAACCAGTAGATCAGCATTCTCTTTTAATAACCAGGCCGGGGTATTATCAGGACCTTGTGCTTTAGTGGAGTTCAAAGTTGATAACTTCTTATAAACTGAGTAGGATGAAACTGTAAGTGACGTCACCACAGAGTCGTTAACCGAACTTTGAACTGGATGGAAGTTGGATGGAAGTGGCACAAAGTCACTCATTGGAGATAGGAAGGCATCATTAATGTTGTTCGCCAATTCTAGCATGTCGTGTGCTCCTAGTTGATGTAACAACTTGGTGGAATCGTCCCGCCTTCCTGAGGTAGATGCCATGCCACTTAGTTTTTTAACCTCCTTCCACCAAAGGGAAGGCTTACACTCATTTAAATGGCTGACCTTAGCTTTGTAGTACTTTTCCCGGCAAATCTTACGTTCTCGATTAACGCGATTTCGCAGAAGTCGAAAATTAACCATGTTACCATTCGATAATGCAGACTGGCGACTCTTGATAAGGTTCTTAAATGTTGGGTTCATCCAAGGTGGTTCGCTTGAATGGATAGTTTTAGGTCGCAGAGGAAGGATGAAGTCAAAACCCGTCTTAATAATAGTATCAAGTAATAGGACTTTCTCCGCACATGACTCCACAGTTCCAAGGAGGCTTGGTACATCAACTTGTTGAAGGTACGACCGCATAGCCAAACGGCTGCTTGGGCGTAAATCTCTTTTTTTGACAGTGAACTGGCCTCTTGGCAGATGGACACGTTGTTTCGGTTGAACTTCAACAGATACATGGTCAGATAGGCCAAAGTTGGGACGCTTTACTGGTGTATTGTAGAAATTCTGAAGGTTAGTTAGAATTAAATCCAGTTTGTTGGAACCTCTAGTTGCAAAAGGCACGATTTGCTTCAAATTAAAAATATATTTAAGTTTGTTGATGACATGTCTGAGGTGATTGAAATCGCCAAGAATAATCACTCCGCAATTGGCGTACTGGGATTCGATTAATGTAATATATAATAGTTTGCATTAGATTTAAGTATTACCTGTATGTTTAGGGTAAAAATAAATAAGTAATTTAGTACTCAAGTAGAAATATTTTAATTTCTTTTGTATATAGACATTACCGAGGTTCCACAAAACAATGCTGCTGCTAGTACATGTACAAGCGATTGTGGACGACCTGATCCTCAAAGTAAGTGCAGTCCACTTAAATTAGGCACCCCCAACTCCACTTGCTGCATGAACACCCGGAAGAAAAATGTAAGACCTTTTAAAGACCTTGTAAAAGTCTTGAAAGCATCTAGAAAATTGTCTGCAAAAGATCTAGGGGGCCGTCTAGAAAGGTCTAGAAATGTCTTGAAAGGTTTCGAAAGGTCTTGAGAGGTTTCGAAAGGTCTTAAAATGGTCTAAATAATTCATCAAAAGTATTTAGTTTCTTTTTTTTAAAAATATAACTCTACATCCTATTAGTGAATCATTACAGAACACGCAAACTCGTAAAACATACGACGCAATTGAATATCAATGCCAATCATTTACACAAGAACCAGTGACCGCGGATACATGTATATAGTTACATGAGGCCTGCCTTAACTCAGGTCGGACTAATTTTAGGTCGGCTGTAGTGTTTTTACTAGCTTAGTGTTGATCGTTTTCATTAGTGCGGCCTGAGATTCAGTTCACGCCGGCCTATACAACCTCAGGTTGAAACAACAGTGGAAGCAAGTCTATATGATTTCCTCAGGCCAGCCTCATGGAAACAAAAACAAAAGTGCAAAACTCACTGCAATTGTCCGCGGCCGTTGCTAGCTTATCGTGCTTCTTTGTTAATGTCAATGAATGTCAGCAGACCGAGAGCAGCTAAGAGCTATAGCTTTAAATGCAAGTACCAGCGCACTTTTCTTTGTAAGGGTTAGAGAATGGTCACGTGTGCTCTATGAGATATAGAGTCCCGAGAATTAGATAGAAGGCCCCGAGTGGTCTATCTAATTCGAGGGACTCTATTTTCCATAGAGCACGAGTGACCATTCTCTAACCGTGTTAGAGAATGGTTGCAACCACGAAGGAATTTTAACTTTTACTATAAATTTTTTTTTTGCCTCGCATATTTACCAGAGATATTGACTTTATTGAATTCATGGTGAACTCTATATAGAGCTCACTGCGCTATAACAAAAAACAAAACAAAAGATCTTTTGGTGGACTCTATATAGAGTTCACTAATCTTGATAAATTAAAACACTATGGAATATATAGACCAGTGAAATACTCGACGTGGATTGGCTGAGTGGTTGCAACCATTCTCTAACTTTCTTTACGACATTTACTGAACACTTTCAATTTAATCTCCAAGACTCAAGAGAAGCAACGCGCAATTATTAACGCACAATATTCAAATGTTTTGACAGGCGCCAAAATTATAATTTCAGTTCGACACTTGAGTGACCGACATTGAATTACTTATTAGCCGCAAGCTTCTCTGACGAGATTTGCAGCGCTGGCTAAGCAGTAAAGTTAATAGTCGTCAATGGACAGTATATTTTATTTAGGCTTTATTAAGATTCATATAGGTATTAGACTGGGTTAGCATGCGAGAACTACTACGATTTACTGTCTAACGTCCTTATACAGTATTCAATGATAATAATCATGTTTGCAAGAGATTATCTTATTCATCATGCTGACGTGGACCTCGTTTGCATAACAGAGACGTGGCTTCGAGATAACATTCATGATAATGTCGTCGACGTGTCTGGATTTAACCTGACGCGACGAGATAGAACGGAAGGTCAACACGGAGGAGTCTGTATGTATATTAAGAATTCTATCCAATTTCACTTGTTAGACCATCTTATGGATGGAAATTTTGAAGTTATCTGGGTTCATATTCGTCCCTCCCGACTCTCAAGAGGTATACCCTGCATAATTGTAGGCACTGTTTACCACCCACCAAGCGCTGACGACCTGGCAATTTTGGATTACCTCCTTAAATGTATGTCGGCAATCGAAGCTCGTTTCCCTAACAGTGGTGTTATCCTACTTGGCGATTTTAACAAATTGAACATCTCTGGACTCAAAAATAATTTCAAGCTTAAGCAGATCGTCAAGTTTCCAACACGTGGCCTAAACACCTTAGATCTTATCCTCACCAATTTGAATGATTATTATGACACTCCAATTAAGCTTCCCCCCTTTGGGCTCTCTGACCATGTCACTATCGAAGTTCAACCATTAGCAAAAATTACTGTAAAATACAGGGATTCACAGCCAACTAAACGTCTCGCGATGCGAACATACTTAGAGTCAATAAAAATTCAAGATTTGGTCAACAGCAAGAGTTCGTGTGAAGAACAAACCAACATGTTAGAAAAGATTGTTAACAACGGTATGGATATTCTTCTTCCTATGAGATCAAAAACGATTGTGGCTAACGAGCCCCCTTGGATCAACCAGGCCTTGAAAAAGATGATCCGCGCTAGGCAGAAAGCCCTAGCTGAGGGAGACTTGGCCACTTTCCGATCACTCAGGAATCGTGTAAACCGCGAGAGGAAAAGGTGCCGCGCAAAGTATTACGATTCCAAGGTGAGGCATTTAAGGGGTATTGATCCGGCTGCTTGGTGGAAAGAAATTAAGAAACTTAGTGGAATGTCTGCCGCTATACGTGATGATCCAACAACAGTACTACAGCACATCGACTGCGGTCTAGAAAATCCAACTCCGGTCAATTTAGCTAACGTTATTAATAAAGCTTTCCTCTCTCCGATGAGTGATTTTACACCCTTACCACCCTTACCACTCAGTATTCCTGTGGTTACAGACTCTGACTGTGTACTTACAGTCACAGAAGAATCTGTTTTTAAGAAACTCACTGCGTTAAACCCGACAAAAGCAACTGGCCCAGATGGAATTCCCAGCTGGCTATTGAAGGAGAACGCCGATATTCTTGCGTGTCCAATAACTAGCATTATGAATAGTTCATTTCGCGAAGCCTGGTTGCCTCAGTCATGGAAAGAAGCTGACATCACTCCAATACCAAAACAAAAACCTGTGAAAGACGTAAATAAACACCTACGACCAATTTCTTTGACTCCAGTTCTCTCTAAGGTTGCAGAAGATTATGTTGTTGGGAGATTCTTAAGACCAGCTGTGTTAAAGAAAGTCGACCCCCAGCAATGTTACATTCGTGGAACAGTTCCACTGATGGGAATGGTGCAACTGTCAGGGTTGTACTATTTGACTTCAGGAAGGCCTTTGATCTTATAGACCACCACATATTGGTCCAGAAGCTAGTGTCCTACGATATCCCATACGTCATTGTAACCTGGATCATCGACTTCTTGACCAGCCGTAAACAAAGAGTTAAACTCAGCCAGGAATGCCACTCGGAGTGGGGTGCGATCCCCTCTGGGGTACCACAAGGGACGAAATTGGGTCCGTGGCTATTCATCATAATGATCAATGATCTTAACATCTCTGGTGTAGATATGTGGAAGTACGTTGACGACTCAACGTTTGCCGAAATTATTCAAAAAGACGAAATTAGTCATATCCAGGCAACTGTCGACGATCTTGCCAACAAATCTAGAGTTGACAAGTTTCAGCTTAACGATTCTAAATGTAAAGAATTGCGTATCAGTTTTTCAAAATCCAATAAGGAATTTGATCCTATTATGGTAAACAACACTTCCCTAGAAACAGTCGAACACGTGAAGATTCTGGGTTTGAATGTGTCAAACAATTTGAAATGGAACGTCCATATCAACGAAATAGTGAAGAAAGCATCAAAGAGACTTTATTTTTTAACCCAGTTAAAGCGCTCAAATGTAGGTTGCAAGGAATTGGTTCAGTTCTTTAAATCCTGCATTAGATCCTTGATAGAGTATGCTTGTCCAGTATACCATGATAGTCTTCCTGAGTATCTCTCAAAGGACCTTGAAAGAATCCAAAAGCGGGCTATGCGCATTATTTATCCATCTATACCGTATGACGAAGCCCTGACAACTGCGGAACTAGTCCCTCTCTTTCAACGTCGTCAAGAAATCACCGATAAACTTTTCCAGCAAATCCTGAACGATGATACTCACAAATTACATAAGTTATTACCTACTGTAAATAACACTTCCCTAAATTTAAGGAAAAAGAGTACATTCATACTGCCTAGGGTCAAAACGGACCGTTTTAAAAAAAGTTTTATTATTTTTAATTCGTTGAAAACATAACCTGATTAATGCTTTCTAATATTGTACATATACATTTTGTGATTTTAAATTTTCTACTTATTTTATCCTTGTAAACTTAACTTAATTCAGCGTTTTTGGCTGCAATGTTATTGCTAATAAACTATCTATCTATCTATCTATCTATCTATCTATCTATCTATCTATCTATCTATCTATCTATCTATCTATCTATCTATCTATCTATCTATCTATCTATCTATCTATCTATCTATCTATCTATCTATCTATCTATCTATCTATCTATCTATCTATCTATCTATCTATCTATCTATCTATCTATCTATCTATCTATCTATCTATCTCTTCGGCATCAGAACAAAGCATTTTTTCTATTTCCTGCCAAGGTTCAAGGCTGTTTTGTAAAAAATATTTCAAAAGTTCTCATCAGTTTCGTATTTGGACGAAACGGTTCATTAATTCTTTACTTTAACCTACGATGAATATTACGGTAAGTTTTTTGAGTTTTTGAATCTAGCCAGCCCCATAGCGAAAGCCATAGTATCGGACGCATTTGCATGTGTAAAATAAGAAGCTTGCATAAATTTTGCAGGGAAACTGGCAATAAGGACAGGCGAATTTGTGTCACAGCGCAAATTTTGTACGCTATACGGCGGACTCGAACTAGTTCTGATTTTACCTGAATGACGTTAATTACGACTTGCTAGACCTTGCGTCATATGACTAGACCTTGAAGGCAAGATATACTTTACCGAATCTATTCAGTTGATCTATTCAAGACTTTTTCTCAAGACTTTTCCGGAGAATCGCAGCACAAAAGTCTTGCAAGACATTTGACAGACTATTGAAATCTTATAATTGTCTAGAAAAGGTCTAGAAAAGGTCTCCAAGTCAAGACCTATTATAGTCTATTTAAAGACCTTGTAAGATCTTTCGTTTCCCTACGGGATATACTGTTAATTAATTAGTTTATATCCGTGAATTTTTAAGAACACTTGACAATCTTGATAATCTTTGTAAAATTAATTACTCATTTTGTTCATTCAGTTCACAACATTTTTTTTCTGTATGTTCTTGCTATGCAAGACAACTATTATGAAACTAATATCAAAGTATTATGATTTATACTAAAAACTTTTGATGACTTATAACCATTTTATTTCGTTATGTCTTGTAAATTTATGTATGTATCCTATGTACCAATAATGGTATTTGTTGTTGTGGATTTATAACTAGTTTTTTTTTTTTATATCTATCTTGACAGCATTAGTTAGGAAAAGTTACATATATTTTTTTTAATTTACAGTACTAGCTGGTGATCTTGATTATCCTTTAACTGTATCTCAAATGTCAGCAAAAGAGGCTGCTGCCATGTACCGGAGCAAGATAATTAAAGTGTCTGCAGACCGGCCAGAACTTATTATCGACCGAAAGTCACCAACTCTAATTCGCACCCTTTTTAAGAAATTAAAAAGGAAAGAGCTAAGTCTGGAAGAGGATCCAGATGTTACTTTTGTCGATGAAGAAGGGATTGATGCAAGTGGATTAACAAAGGAACTGGCTTCTATGATTGTTGAAGGCTTGAGAGAGGGTTATCACATGTTGCCCATTCACTGCGAGGAACATGTCCAAAGTAATCTTTTTGTTTATGCGGGCCAATTAATAGCATTTGCCTTTCTCCATGGAGAAATTGGCTTTCCTGGGATGTCTCGTGCACTTGCTCAATACATTGTTACGGATGACATGAAGGAGGCTATACCATACATGTCAATTGAAGACCTACCAGATCTTACAACAAGGATGCTTGTAAGGGATGTAAGTATACAGAGGACAGCTCTTAAAAAAAGGGTTAAAATTTATAAACAACTTGTGCCCCTTATATTGTCACCAAAATACTACATGACACTGTCATAAGATAATTTACAAGAAAATTTATATACTGTATGGTTTTGGAGCTATAACCATTTGACTTTTTTTTCTTTTGAGGCGGGGGGGATTTTAGAAAAAATATCCTGCAAGCAGTTATATGAGAAACAAAAATACTGCACAGGATTATAAACAGTAAAAATTTCATTTATGCATATATCAGGACTAAAAAAAACCCTGCAATCTTCACACTTGCATCATCCAATATTAAAAGAATACTTTCATTTCAATTTTCAGTTTAGTTTATTTCTCATTATATAATGTTTAATACATTCAATTCCCTTCTGACCTCTAGAGTATCTACAGTATTAATCCCGCTTTTATGACTGTTGAAACGCAGTTTGCCAATCATGTTGCGGTTGGCCAGTTAGACAGGGGAATCAGAATTTAATATTTTAATTCCTAAATTATTTAAGTGTTGCATGATATTGCTGCTTTGTAATTTGCTTTGGAATCTGTTAGATCTGTCAGTTTTACCAATGCCCCTCCCCCCTTGTGAATAATTCCTGGATTTGCCTTTTTGATTTAGTTGCAACATTGCTAGTCTTTCTCTAAGTTTGCTTGCTTTTGCCAAAACACCATTAATCGTTATCCCATTCACGTCTTACGTAGATGGAAAATGCACATGGCGAAGAAGAATTAGAAGATTTGCAATTAAGGGATGACATTCAAAGTCTCCTTGGTGAAGCAGGCTTTACAACAGAATTACTTTCACCATTAAACAAAGATAGGGCCATACAAGACATCCTTATCCATAGAGTATTCAAGTATCGCAGAGAAGAGATTCAGGGCTTAAGAGAGGGCATGGATAGTTTACATTTGTTGAACTTTCTCTGCATAAGTGAAAAGTGCATCGCAGCAGTCTTTCCACTTGATGCCGAGTTAAGTTTAACATCTGTAGATCTCATCGCAGCACTAAAACATGATGAACTTGACAACCTTACTCAGCACCAATAGCTGGTCATCGAATGGTTTACAAAATACATCAAGTTTTTAGAGCAAGGTAAAAAAGAACTTTGTACCAATTTCTGCTACTTTATGTCACTCTACACTACTATACAAATGTAGTCGTCGCTACTCCGAGTTTCACGCCTCAGCCTCAGGTCTTGAGACGATCTTCAGGCAACTGTATATGTGATTGACTCAGTTCGTTGTGAGTCAATCACACATACACACAACGAATTGAGTCAACCACATATACAGTTGCCTGAAGATCGTCTCAAGACCTGAGGCGTCGACTACATTTTAAGATTCAAACTGTTATTTCGCTCTACCAAACTCCTGGTATTAAGCACTCTTTAATCTACTACAAACGTTACGCATTTGTAGAAATATATATATATATATATATATATATATATATATATATATATATATATATATATATATATATATATATATAGTTTATACCAGTACCTTTAATTGTTATAGAGGAAACTAAAGATGAAGTTGACACAAATAGTCCCAGCAAACAGTTACAAAGACCACCAACATTAAAGGAATTGGTCCAATTTGTCTTTGGGCAGCCTATTTTGGGAAAGAAGCTTAACCTGGAATTTACATTCCGTCACTTTCCAGATCCTGAATCATGCTTTGGCAAAATTAAGTTACCTCTTGTGCACAACAGCTATGAGAAATTTGTTGCAGCCATGAACACTGCCATTAATTGTCAACATGTTGGATATGGAAGAGGATAGACTGTTTATAGCATGGAATTGCAAAAGAATTACTAGTTACTACAGTACAGTATCTCTTGTGGATGTACCCCTAGTAATACATCTATAGTTATGGGCTGGTTTGTTTCATATAACATTTTCTTTTATGATAAATATGATTTTCCTCTTTGAAAATCATTTAATCAACATTCACATTAAATTTAATAATTTGTAGTTTTGAGTTGACATTAGGGCCATTTAAACGGTAGAAAATCAGTCGCGACTTCATTAAGACGCGTCCTTCAAGTCGCGAACACACTCGTATAGGCCCGTATAAATGGTCAATTTGTTCGGGACCAAAGTAAGTCACGACTAAAATAAGAACAGGGTTGAAAGCTAGTCCAATATAAGTCGCGACTTACTAGAAATTGACCGTTTATACGGGTGTGTTCGCGACTTATTTTCTCCGTTTAAATGGCCCTATTGTGTTTCATCTGAGAACTTATACAGGGCACATCACACACACACTAAGCAAAAACCATGTAAGCAACTTTTTCCAGGCAATTTTTGACTATAATTTTAGGCTCTGTACTGTAAATGTAATTACTTGCTAAAAATAGCAGTTTTTTAAAGTAATGCAGATAAGATTATTTGTAACAATGATTTCTGTTTGGGTTGTTTGGTTAAATATTTTGACATTAAGAGTACACAAAACTATTTAATAAGTTAACTAGGTAATAAAGGTTCCTATTGTTGCCAAACCTATCAAGTAAGAATTTATTCCATGATCATCTTCTCTTTCAGCAGCTGAAATTGCATTCTTTATTGCATCCACTTGTTCATTAGAGAGCACAACAGTTGTTTCAGGAACAGATACTAATTCACCTGCATCAACTGATGGGACTGGCCCTTCTTCCTCAATTCCATATTCTTCCCAGTTTACAGCATCTCCATCAACAAGACTATTTACAGCTGTGTAGTCATTGTGGATATGCTGAAGCATTCCCCTGACCCACAACTGCCGGGGGGTGTAATTTTCTTCAGTAGTTATTGGATGGTTATTCCACTGATCTTTGAAATCCTGTAATGCCTTGTTAATGAGTGGCAGATACACAAGGTGCAGGCAGTAAAGGTGGACCTCATTTAAAACATCTAGTACTCTGTTACTTTCTAGGAATAAAAAAATATTTTTAAATCTGCTCACAATAATCCTGTTCACCTCACGCCACAGCCTTTCAATCCGTTGGTTGTGAACTGAATTGCCAGTGATGATGCTGCCTCTATTCAAACCCCTCACTTGTAACATCACCCTTGCAACATCTATATTTTCAAGTCCTTTGTCACTTCGTACTCGAGAGGGCCAGTTGAATTGATTGGTAGCTTCTTTGAATAGACTAAGCACAGTTGCTGCCTGGTTGTTATTTGAAGCACCAATAAAAACAATTAAGCGCGAATACCCGTCGATACCACCATGAATCACAAACCTGTAAGGCTGTACAAGCTTGTGATCCCCATCTATATGCCTACAAGAAACAAAAAGAAAAACCCTCATATTCTCATATTCACTGTACCAAAACAGTCTATCATTATGTTTAATGTTTTTATTAATTAAGTTACTGTACTTTTATTGAAACTCCCATCCCCCCCCCCCCCCACACACACACACACACACACACACACACAATAAGCCCCATTATTTCCAAACATTTTGTTTATACAAAATATTAATATGTACAAAAGGAATTTAGAAATTATCAAATGTTTTCTCAAACTATGTTAAAATAAAATGCAAAATGAAGTGTAATCGTATTTGGATGGAAATATTCCTCAAAAATGTTGACTTGAGCTACACTCTTAAAAATGTGATTTAGGCCCTTTCAATCCCTCCTCGCTGAGAAGTCTCCCCTTGACAAGTAAAATTGTCTGGCATGAAACAGAGTAAAATACTAAAAGTGCCAAATTGCATTCTTGGGGCCATTCTTCAGTCCCAAAATTCAAAAATTTTCCAGGGGAGCATGCCCATGAATGCCTAGAAACATATATTTTTTTACCCTTTTTTCTTCAACATTGAATGTCAGGGAGGGTGTACCAGGACTTACGTTTGCCCTTGGGTGCCAGCAGTCTTCACTACTGCATACTGGGGCATTGTATGTAAGAAGTTAACAATACACTGACTAAATTATCATAAGTTACTTTGGATTGCCTATTAAGGTCTTTTAAATGAACCTTAAATCAGCAGTCCTCAAACTTCTAGTACATAGTGGGCCAGTGACCAATGTCTGTTTTCAGGTTGCAAGTTCAGACCGCATGAAAACTAACTTAATTTGTGTTACAGTTGGGTTACTTTTGATGGAAATGTTTAGACGTTCGATGGGAAGTTCAGATATTTGTTTGGAAGATGTTCAGAATTACATTGCCAAGGTTGAAAAATTATCCAATCATCATGAGTTTTGATCCAAAGTTCATAATTCAATTGGATAATTTTTCACCTTGGCAATGTAATTCTGAACTTCCCAATGAACTTGTAAACATTTCCATCAAAAGAAACCTGAAACCGACTGTAATACTGTATTACATAAGATTTTTTTTGCATAAATCATGGCATGTTCTTTTTTGCCCATGCTGCTGTCCCACCTGTAGCTTTGTTTTCTGAGCTTTAACATCAAATAACAGCTTGTACAGTAAGAACAAACTAATATTAATGTTGACATGAAAGGACTACACTAATGTAATAACCTAGCCTCTAACAACTAGTCAGCCCAGTTAACTGAGTTGGCCTGCTTTGTATATTTATCGTCTCATTTCAAAATTTTGATTACATGGCAACTGGGCTGTCCCACCTTGCTGGGATCCCTGTTGCTGCTTGCTGAGCCAACTCTGTTAAAATATTTGAGGCCAGGACCTCTCCCTGTACTGAATAAAATCGTCTGGTGTTAGCCAGACTAAAAGACTCATCTTCAGGCTTCAAAGTGTTAAGCGAGTTGAAAATTTCACCTTTTCCCCATGTAATCAGCTTTTTGCTGAGTTGGTGGTCGAGCAAAGCAAGCAGGCTGAAAAACTGTTTATTAACTCATTTCTGCCATGTATTTGTTTACTTGATTGCATGAATAAATAAAGCTGAAATGAACACATATAGAGCATCAAAAGCCTGTTTCTGCATTTCTAGAAGTAGTGACAACTTAATAAATTAATTAGTTTTTGTGAAGATACTTTTGCAAGTTAGCTAAGACAACAATTTTTTTAATCTTCTTAAATCTCACCCTGATTTACCAAGCGGTTAACTGGGCCAACTCACCCCACGTAATCAGCTCCTTAATTATTCATTGTGGCAGTATGCTGAAAACTTAATGAAATTTTTCAATGGCTGACAAAATACCATGACCCACCAATTTATTTCATGCCCTCACTTCTGGGTTGCAACCCACTGTCAGTTTGGGGACTGTTGCTTTACATAAAATTTTGAAATTCACATTACTTGTCCTCTGGGGCATCATATGTTTCTGATATAACTGTCTCAAGTACTGTAAATGTGTATCATTACCCAATTCTGCAGTCTACAGTAGCTACAATTTTGGCACATGCAAGTTCAAGGCCCTAGTCAAGTGAGTATACAGTAGTGTTTCACATATTGCATTCCTAAACTTACCATAAAGCATTTGGGCATGGGACATTGTATTTCCTTCGAATTATCATCCTGGACATTCTCAAAGCAGATGTGACTGGATCGAGTCGTTGCAAAGCAGAGATAATACGATGTCTCTGTACTACCAAACCTTTGGATCTAAGGGCACCACGAATTAATCCAAGTCCAGACTGTGGGGTAACCATTAGAATTTCTTTTATAACATTATCAAGTTCTTCATTGGATATGTCAGAAAAGTTTCCAGCCTGACCAACAGACATACCAATTTCCCTACGTCGACGATTTAAGGTTCTTGTTGATACCTGTAAATGTAAAGAGTAAAAAATTGAAAATAAGAGGGCCGGTGTTCCAGGAAATTTGTCCGCCCGGCAGTCACTACTCACTTATATAGTCACTAGTGTTAAAATATATATATTTCGTTTGAGCTTTCAGCGTTTCAACATTCACGACAACTGAAGGACAATTTCAATATTTTGATACCTGTAATATTGAAGCAATGTCAGACCATCGAAATCCAAGACTTTCTCGGAGTACCACCATTTGCTCCTCGGTAACATTAAGGCGTGGTCTCCCTGTAAACACCTCGTTTGAAGAAGTAACTTGTACATGAAATGATTCTCGAGGACCTTCGTTTGTATCATAACCATCACCGCAGTCGTGTTCGTGACACACTGCGTCCATTTCTTCCATCGTATTATGAATAATTCGCATTATCTGTTCGAAATGTAGCAACAATGGGGACGATCGTTGATATTCACGAATTCGGCCATACATAACACGTATTGTCTCTTCGTATTCAGAAAGGTTCCTGCTAAGGTATTCAACACGGTCCAAATCTATGCCATCTGAAACTAAACTTGCATTGCAATCTGTCATTAAACGGAGAAAGCCTTGAAAAAACTCCTCTATGTTTGGTATATAAAAGTTATTGGAAAGGTTGCCTGAATGCGCCATGTTGGATGGAATGTTGATGCATAATCACCGCGCCAGAGACTGGGCACGAAGTGATGAAAAGTTAAATTCTCAATTCTTGATGTAAATGTATAACGCGAAAACGTTTGACATGAATATATATCAAAATGTTTGACGTGAAAATGACGTCTCATGCGTTTGACATAAACATGGCAGTTTAACTTGGCATGAAAATGACGTCTCATGCGTTTGACATAAACATGGCGGTTTAACTTGACATGAAAATGACGTCTCATGCGTTTGACATAAACATGGCGGTTTAACTTGACATGAAAATGACGTCTCATGCGTTTGACATAAACATAGCGATTTAACTTGACATGGAAATAACAACACGTTATCTCTGATATGAAAATATATAGAACTTGATATTTTGTCACCTTCGGAAAAGCATAAGCTGATTGTAGCTGACAAAAGCTGATCGTATCCAACAGAAACCGATTACAACTAACAAAAGCCAATTGTAGCTGACAAAAGCTGATCGTATCCAACAGAAACCGATTACAACTAACAAAAGCCAATTGTAGCCGGTAAGGTATATATTTTTACCCACTTATGTTTCTAGATTACTCTCTCATAGTGTAACGATAGGAAAATAATCGAGCCGCTATGATAAACACTATTAAACACTCTCCAGTGAAAACAATTACCTTACCACCAGCTGTTTGTATTTCTGTCCACGGTACCGTGTCTCTTCTCTCCGATGGACGTAACTTTTCCCATTTCTTAGCCTGATGAACTATATCAGATCCCTTCCTGGTTATAGACCTACAGACAAACCAGTTACTAATGCAATCACCCCTAAACCAATGGCAGTTACAATTCCAACCTTCCTCAGTTTCTTACTTAGGTTAGCCTTAGTCCACTCATCATAGTGTGTTCTGATACCATCCCTTAGTAGATCATCATCCTCCCCAGTTAAAGCCCGTCCAATTGTTCGGAAATCACCTCCCAAATATTTCACAGAATAATCGATAACTAAACCAGACTCACTAAACTCCCTGGATATACTTAATATGTTATTATCAATCAGATAGTCAACAAACATTGGGTCAGCGCATTGTGGTTCCAGTTCTAGTATATTTGTGAAAAAGTCCTCACAGTTTCCATATGCAGCCCTTCTTCTTATCTTCTCAGTTCTGTCTTCTGACACATTATTTACAGTGGGACCATCAATAACATGACCAGACCCAACACTATTATACTCTGAAAAGTTCTCCAAAGCATCAGTACCCCCAAAATCTGTTTCCTCCTGACCATTTTCAGGATTTGGGTCTAAGTCATGATTTGGGTCTAATGGTTTAAGTTCAATTCCCTCCATATTAAAATTGTCATGATTACAAAAAGACAAACTGTTAAAACGTGACGTTGGTAAAGTTGTAGCCATGATCACACCGTACATACCATGTCTCGGACTGTTATCTGGTGGTGTAACTGTGGGAAAACATGTGTACCAACATAAAACAAAAGTATCTGAACAGAAATCGGGGAGTAAGTGAAGTGTGTGTCAAAACCACAACTCTGACCGCTCTGGGGTTGGGGCCACCAAAAACCTATTTTCCCGACTGCTTATACTTTGAAAAGTGAGAAAACAACCCACCCTTTCAAACATCCTTTCTTGATGAATTCCAGCATTTTTTTTTTGGTTAAGGTCTCTTTTCGTCCCGTTTGCTTATACTTCAAAAATTCTTAAAAAACAGCTTACCGTTTCAAACAACCCTTCTCGTCGAATTCTAACATTTTGGGGCTGTTTTTGGAAAAAAAAAAAAAAAAAAAAGCGCCGGTAAAGCGCCGGAGAGTTTTTAGAGCTTTCTTTAGATCTTTGACTGTATATTCCTTATACTTATTTACCAGAGAATTGCCGGGTGCTGATTCAGCATAACCAAAGTTCTGACCAAAATATTTGTATATAATGTCATTTAGTTGATTGGCTCATTTGCTTGAAGAGCAAATTTAAAATATTCGTTAGCCGTTGACCATTCAGAATTACTTTTAGGAAGTCTTATACCAGATTTTAAAGTAGGAGCATCTTCCTCGTTAATTATAGGTGTCGTGTTAGATGTTAGATGTTGGCTGATCATTGTCAGTGATATCCGCGGTGTAATCGTCAATTTGTTCTTCCAAGTCTTCGTACAGTTCACGGTTTAAGCCATCTACAACTCTACAACTGCGTTGATGCATCTTAAGACCACGCGCACCTTTACATATTTTACCACAGCAACACTTTACCACATTACGGCTTGAGATAACAACATTAGGAGAGTTCGTGACAGGCGTTCCCCTCGCTGTATTATTGACGGAATCATCTTGTTCGTCTGGATGAACTCGTTGTTTACGTCGCCACGAATGTCGGCCAACACGACTCCAATCAGCAACATACCAATAAAACTTGCACGAATCATGATTAAAGTACTTATGTACTTGGTAGATATAAAATTTTGGAAATTCAACGCGATTCAAGTAAGAAATTTTCGATAAAACTGTAGACATGTACAGAGCGCGTCTGAACGGCTCTGCTCGATGTAATAATAATAATAATAATAATAATAATAATAATAATAATAATAATAATAATAATAATAATAATAATAATAATAATAATAATAATAATAATAACAATAACAATAATAATAATAATAATAATAATAATAATAATAATAGTAATAATAATAATAATAATAATAATAATAATAATAATACAGGAAAGCCACCGAAACCTAGACTCGGCTACTGTAGTAGCGCGAGTAATAATTCCGGAACGCGTTTCGACTTTGTCGCCTAAACGACAAGCTTTCCAAGGACGAAGAAACAGTGTGAGCGCTTGTTTGGCTTGGGATTAAAGATCTTTCTGAAATATGAATGCCATTTTAACTATTAAATGTTTCAAGTGTTTACGTGTTAGGCGCTCGGCCAACATGTTTTAGCTACACGCAGAAATCCACCGTGCTTGGTACTTTTTATATTACATGTAGACGTATTCCAAAACGCGTCGAACATTGATTTATTGAGACGCATCAATGCCAGTGGCGGATTATCCAGTAGACTGAGTAGGCTGAAGCCTACAGGCCCGTGCTTGCAAGAGGCCCGTAATTATTTCCAGAGAATGGATTTTTCATTAAGATTAGTTGTTATACGAATATCAGGGCCGTATCGTACACTGCCTCAGAATGCAAGAAATGGCATTTCCGAGACTCTAAATTCAAAAAAATTCCCGGAAAATATCGTCATAAAGGCCCGTGAATTTTATTTAGCCTACAGGCCCCGAAACTGGTAATCCGCCACTGATCGATGCATGTGTTACCAGAGACTAAAACACACACACACATATAAAACATAAAAATATAATAATGTTTAACAATGCGAAAAGCGTCCGCGTTTCCTGGTTTTGCCGATCTACCTAAACGTGAGTTCAAATATTTTAGTATTAGAGGTTAGAGATTGGAGTTAATCGTTAGAAATTAACGATTATTGTTATTTCTATAGGTGAGACGTGAGAGTATATGTTGAAGGGAAAAAAAAGGCAGAAGGGTGTAGTCAATTTATAGCGTTTTTGCTCAGACAAGAGTGTTAAACCGTTCGAATCAATATTTCTGAAATCTGAATAGCCTAGCTGCGCTGGGTGATCGGGGAAGGGAGCGCCTGCAGGCGACTATTGTTCTTTTTCGTGCCGCCCCCTAATCAGTTAAAACAGTGTATTTTTGGAAGTTATCAATTTCAAAAACATCCGCTAAATAGCTTAATTAATTTGGAAGTTTGATCGAATATTTATTCCATTTAAAAAAGACGTATCTAGAATTAACTGAAATAGTACAGTTATGAAGTATGTGTATCAAAGTGGATTATAGATTCAGGAATTTGTGTGGTATATGTTGCCGTGTCAGCGTCAGACAACAGTAGTTATAAAACATGTGTATGTAACGACTATAAACGAAATCGGAGTTTCAACTGCGCATATACAATCTGAGTCGGGATAAATCGTAGTTCATTTATAACATGTGACTGAAGCAGCCGCTGTAAACATAACATTTCTGATTTCCGAAACTTTTTAATGATTAGGTATTCTATAAGGATAACTTTGCTTATCGATTATCCTTGACAATAATCCTAGTGTCTAAAAATAATGAACTCAAAACATAAGAAAACAGTCCCGTTATCTTCCCATTATGCTTTAATTAATAGACACGATGTAATTTAATTTGCATAGGGGTCCAAATTGAATAGGAAACTAATTTGCATGTGGACCTAAATGAAACTACCATTTGGTGTATAACGATAAATAATATAATCCTATGTATAATCATAAAATCCCGCGACATTCACACGCATATCAATAAAGCGAATTTTATTTTCCACTGACAAGTGGCGCTGATAGCCAATGCAGCCGGAGAAGTACACATGAGTAGATCCCATAGATTAGAATCAAATGCGATGGTAAGAAATTCTAAATGTGTTTTTGCTCAAGCCAATGTCAATCAATCAATCAATCAATCAATCAATCAATAATCTTTATTTAAACACGGTATCACTTCATTAATACATGCTCTTCCAGTGAGCCGTGTACAATTTTTAAGAATAATTACAAATATATAAAAAAAAAACCAAAAGAAACCCCAAAAAAACAACAATTACAAATATATAGAGTACGTATAAATTATTCACAATCTTTTATAATAATACCTAATAACTATAATAACCTAACTACGATTTAAATATTTTTTAAAAGATCTCACATTATCTTGACCCGGTTACTCGCCGTTAAATATATTAAGCCGAAGGGGCCACGTCTTGCGTGAAAATCTTACCGTAATTAACTGTTGGGAAACCAGCGAATAAACATTTTCCTTCGGATGCACATGCAGCTGCATTATGGCCACTCTCTTCTCAATCTCAGTGTATTGCGAAGTGTATATCCTTATATTATAAGACGGGCACATTTTCACAACGCTCTTCTTCGCCAACGTCTGCAGCGGACATTCAAACTATCTTTGATTTATAGGTCATTAGCGTGTCAACCAATAGATTGCGAGCGTTCGCCGGCGAACGCTATACACGTAAAATAACAATGGGCGACTGCAGGCGCTCCTTTTACTGTCCGTCCCAATCCCCGGCCCAGGCTGCGCAGGAAAAAACTTGAATAGTCTTTGAATTAATGTTTGTATTGGTAATAGCATGGTTTCGAGTCCAATTTTGGAAAAAACATGCACGAGTGAGTTTTTCAAAGACTATCAAAATTGCACGAGTCCGAAGGACGAGTGCTATTTGAGGTCTTTGAAAACTCACGAGTGCGTGTTTTTTCTAAATTGCACTCGAAACCATGCTATTACTTATTAATAATATACATGAAAATGTTAAACAAAATGTTCTTCCAGCTACGAAGTTACATACCACTCATTGCTCCACTTCTCGAAGCTTTAATGGTTGAAAACTGCTTTATTTTGTTCACTAAATACGTCAAACGTTTTACTCATAGCTTCTAGCCTCTTCTAGTCTTCTTGCAAGGGACTTTTATACAATATTAAAGCAAAATTCACTCTGTATTTCATCGAAATGTTCTTCGACAACTTTATGTTTTTGTCGCCATGTTGGATTTTCTCATGAAGGAAAAACCATCCTGCTTCAAATTCCGCATAGGCTTTTCATTGGCTTTCCGGTAGTTTCCGGTTGTTTATTAGCCAATCAGAATGCTCAATACTCATTGAAATTTGCACTGTATTTCATTTTTCTGCACTGTATTATACTGTATTACATTGAAATTGCACTCCTCTCGACCAATCAGGATGCAGTAATTTTGTCATGTATATTATTAGAAGTGTTAACATGATAAGCGCAGGACTGAGATGTTTAATTACAGTATAATTCACAAGCAGAAATTTTCAGACTGTGCTTTGCGCTGGCGCTATGTAATGCTTATCGAAAATACGTGTTGCATGATCATAGCATTACGCTTATTGTGTTGGGCCGGTCCTAACATTACACTCGAGCGAAATTACAGCGTTATAAGTATCATATTTTTTAATGCGATTATAGGCCGACCGCGTTTCCTGTTTTCGTTTAGCAATTTAATACGGCCGCCCTTTGCAAGCTGTAAATTCTGTTTTCAACGTTGTTTATGTCTTGTTCATCTGGAAGATAGTTTTCAATAGTCAGCAGTTTATCAGATTGTGAGCATGAGTAATACTTTTCAGTATTAAATTTGAATAAATAGCCCGAGTAATAATAATAATAATAATAATTATAATAATAATAATAATAATAATAATAATAACAATAATAATAAATAATAATAATAATAATAATAAATAATAAATAATAATAATAATTATAGATAGGTAATTGAATATAATGTAAATTTAAATATTTAAATTCACTGAAATAATAATTTAGCCTTTGAATATGATGTAATTAGTAATACAACAAAACATTACGTCTAAATAAATATTTTGAATAATACAACTACCTCGAATTTTCTGCTGGGCTCTTATATATGTCACAAGATTCTTTAGTATTTTCCTTATGTTTTTGTATGTTTGAATGAAATTGAATTTACAATCCCCAGTATCCGCATGTACGCACTGCGTACCTATTTTTGCGGACGCTGGTTGCTAAACCATAATCCGCTATGTCATGAGCGCGGTTGTGTGTGTGTGTGTGTGTGTGTGTGTGTGTGTGAGAGAGAGAGAGAGAGAATGTTTTCGTCAATCACGTGATCAACGCCGACCAATAGCAATAGTCCGAATCAGCATACTTCAGCAGTCTTATTTATATGTCAGAAGGGTTTACGACCGTGAACACGAACAACGAATGGGACATAGATGTTGAGTTTTGTTTCAGGTAATGAACATTTGCACGCAATCACAAGACGCCAAGAAATATGATGACAAGTCGACAGCTCATGGTGGGCTACTGGCCTGTCGGTATAAATTTGAACGTTTTTGAGAATTTTTGCGGATTGTCTGGTTTCGAAACAATATGTATTTCAGCATTTTAATACATTTTTATGCATGCATGTGTGTATGTGTATGTATGTATATATGTATGTACTGTTATGTAAATCCGCTATGTCATGAGCACGGTTTGCGTGTCCGAATGTTTTCGTCAATCACGTGATCAAGGCAAAACGCTAATAGGCATACTTCAGAAGTCTTATTCGTATGTCCGAAGGGTTTACGAGCGTGTACCAGAACAACCACTGGAAGATTGGAAGTCGAGTTTCGCTTCAGGTAATGGATAATTGCACGCAATCACAAGACGCCAAGAAAATATCCACGACGAGTTGATAGCTGATAGTGGTCTACTGGTCTGTCGATATACAGTAAAGTTTAACTCTTTCTTGTCCGAATTGGTCTTTAGTATTTTATTCCGGCTAACGCCAGACGATTTTATTCACCTCTGGGGAAGCCCCCAGACAGGAATGAGTTAAACGATTTTGTCAATTTTTGCAAATCAGTGACTGCTTTCTAAACCATATACCTATATACCAGATAGTATGCATTTCATAGCTTTTAGGTTATGATATTATATGTATTCACTGTTATCTTAATATACTAAAGCAAGCGCGCGGTCAATGCTCGTTTACATGCAATACTTTTTCGTATTCAGTAATTCAGCATCGCATAATAAAACCATACATGCAAAGTGTTATTATAATTATTTCGTGACGCAATTCAACTTTCTCGCTAAAACAAGAAGCTTTTCATGGACGAAAAGACAGAGCGAGTGCTTGTTTGGGTTCGAACCAGGATCTTTATGAAATATGAATAGCCTTTTAACTAATGTTTCAAGTGTACTGTTGACATGTTAGGCCCTCGGCCATCTGATTGTTTGTAAATGCAGAAATCAACTGTATTTGGTACTGCTTGAGTTACATGTAGGCGTATAAAGTACTTATTCAAAAAGCGCGTTGATCATTGTTGAGACAAATCCAATTCATGTGTTACCAGAGTCTAACGTAGACAGTAAATAATAGATTAGAACGAAAGCGATATATTATCACATTCTTTTAACAATGCAATTAGCGACCGGGTTTCCCGTTTTTCCCAATTTACCTAAAATTGTCATTTTAAGATTACAGTTAAGATTAGGGTTGGGGCAGGGCTTGGGTTAGGGATTGGGTTGGAGTCTAAGTAAGGGCTAGAATTAAGCATTTATCTTGTTAAGTTATTAAAGGCATTTAAAAATTAAAAATTATTGTCGATTCTAGATGATACGTGAGAGCATATGCTGATATGTCACAAGGTTATCAAGCATTTTCAGTATGGTTTAGCGAACAATTTACGTTGTTCGACCATCATCTGTAGGCCAAATAAATACCAGTATCCGCATGTACGCATTGCGTACCTATTTTTAATCATTCGTGTCGTATGTTGCGTATTCGTTGGTATGCTGTTCTGTTGGATGTCTGTCATTTCTACAGCGTCATTATCTGTGGTGTCCGTCGAGTCATGTCATTGAGTTTTCTTGATCGGTTACGAGTATATTGTGCTAGGTTTTCAAGTCCCGTGTCACTGTCGTCGTCTAAAAGTCTGTTTTCTTCAGTTTGGTTTAGTTGTTCTGTATCGTCCGTTTCGTTATTAAGTAGCAGTTGGTTTTCCATTTCATTATTGCTGTTGTGATCTTCCAAGATTCTGTCTCCCACAGTGTCGACAGACTCTTTGTCAGTTGTTTTGAATTGTACTGCTGTGGATAAAAGTGTGCATTTTTGGAAAGATTACAATTGGTTGGAAATTCACCATATATAAAATACGCTATCCACAGATACATTTGTAGGGTATATGTAAATATATAAATTATTAAAGTGAAGGATAATGCCAGTAGATTATCCGAGTGCAATAGACCCTTTCATTGCAAAACCATTGGGGGCCGGGGCGAGCGCGGGCCATGCTTAAAGTGGCAGTACGACCGAAAATCGTTAACGATTTTTGCGGCTTAATCACTTCTTATGCTTAGAAGTTATGCAAATATAAGAGTAAAAGCAACCTTAAGGTTGATTTGAGTGCATAAACATCGATTAAATGTCGTATAATTTGGCATAAAATCACTCCGCCATTGCGTTTTTGGAGTCCGCGAAATCAGTCAGCGGTACTACTTTGTGACGTCATCTACTCAACGCAAACGAGCGATACACCAGCCAAACTATAGAGAACGTCTTGTGGATTTGTTATACCTGCTTTGTTAAAAGCGTCTTCACCTTCCGAGTCGAGTTCTAGAAACTCTGACAGCGAAAGCGAACTTTATGCGGACATTGCTGATATGGATGGGGTCAACAATGAAGTGTTTGACAACGATCTGGAGCCGCTTGCAATGACTATATGAGGAAGAAGCGCACCAGAAGAAGCGCACATAATTTTAGAATACGAAGGAGAATACAAGAGAACAACAAGAACAGCAGGAATTTTCAAGACGTTTTATTAAACTGTGAAGTCCCAGTGCAATCATATGGAACGTAGTTATTAAAATCTTATTATTGATAGAATCATTGGTTGTGTAGTTTCCAAAACAAGCGAATGTTTTTCTAGGTGTATTAAAGTGTTCGTGTTGCTCTCTCGAAGGTGTCGTTGCTGTTGTGAGATTGGAGCCGTGCCGGAGAAAAACTAAGTAACTAACAGTGCTTGGGCGATAAGGAGAATCAAACTCGCTGTATTACCGAACACCCAGGAGTCAACGACGTTTGTTTACTACGCATTTTATTGTTATGAGCCACGGATATATTTTACACACGGCGTTCGACGTCCGACGCAGACCTTCTATATCTACATCCATGTGTCAGTCATCCAAACTTTTCTTATTGACTCCCTCTCTGATTCTGTTGTCGTATTTACATGTAACATCTAGAATATAATTGATAAAATCAAAATAAGTCATTGTCACCATACTGTATATGCATTTACATGTAGCTGAAGCTGAACCATATCATAGTATTTTGCTATTACCAACAGTTGTATTTTTAATATTATAATATATAAATATGTAACATTTTTATCTGTTTATACTGTCTACTAACTGCTCGGCCCTGAATAGTACTGCCATCTTTCTAAGCTACTTAAACTATTATTTGTTTTGAATAACTGGACCTTCTTCAGGCATTTGTTTTCTTTTTCGATTTCCAGAAGACTATCCTAAAATTGAAATATACTGGACCACTGGTTGAGTAGTTGTCAAAACAAGCTACATGCATTATATATATATTGTTATTGAATACTGCCATCTTACAGCGGCGGCGGGTAGAAGTACATTTACCTCTGAAACGGCAATGTATTCTCTTGCATCTGTACATTCTTGTGCGTATGGGTTTCTTCATTCCGCGTAACTGTTTATTACATGTTATGGGGGTTTGGGAAAAGTTGAGGTTACATAATCAACTTACTTCTTTCAGGGCTTCATATCTGGTGCGTGCACGTTCGGCGTTGCTAACCTTCTGGTGTTTTCTTGCACATTTTGCGAACTGAACAATCCTTTAACGGCCTATAAAATTTTCAAGGTCCACGCAATATTTTTATTGTTAGCTACGTGTGTGATCAAATTTGATCCGATAATGAAACACGAGTCATAACAAATTTGTGTAGTTAATACTCTTCGCCGGCTGGCTTCTCTTCGACGACGGTCTTTTGGTTTCCATATTGACGGGTTCAAGTCATCTTTTAGGCAACGAAGGCTCGCACCTTTGGCCCCTTGCCTTTCAAAACAGTGATCAGCAAAATGTGCAGAGCAAATAACAGAGCTTCCCGTTTGTTAAAATTAGCGTGATATGTTTTAACCGAATATAAACCCAAACAAGACGCTTTTTAGTTTTGGGGTTCTGGTGACGCGAAATACCAGCATTACGATCAGCGCAGTTACTACACCCTTGAGCAACACAAGGAGATGGTGGCATAATTTTGTATTGCTTTTCAAGAAACTTTACTACATGTAAAAACGAAGAATAAGTTGGGAAGACGCGCTTAAACTATATACGTATATAGTAGGATATATGAATCTTCTTGTAGAGTGTTGAGTAGATGACGTCACAACGGGCTACCGCTATTAATAAATTGCAGGCTCCAAAGAATTTCGAAATCAAGCCAAGTGCTCGTAAAAGATGCCTGAATTCTGATAGAAAACATTTTCTAAAATCGTTTTTAAATACATGGTAAGTCATATTAGGACCATAAGAACTATTTTGGCTAAAAAAAAACGCAAAGTGAAAATTCGATCGTACTGCCACTTTAATTATCCTTGTTAAAATCATGGCGAAACTCGCGAAGCAAGAAGTGTATCGCTTCGATTTTTCTCGAATTCGTCTTTAATCGTCGTTTGGATCACTCTTGTGTGAGCTGGTATGTTCGTTCTTTGATTTTAGACCATTATCGCTGATAACCAATGCGTAGAAACGATATAATACTAAAGTTTCCTCAACTGAGGAGTGGCTGCGCTGTTATGACGGGCACGACTGACTTACGATTTCAGCAACGCAATGTAGAAATTTACCTCCAACTCTCTTGCAAATCACTCGAACGTCAAGCGTATACTGACTAGAGGTTCATCTTCATCATCTGAAGTCTGAAATATCTTCTTTCTCGTTATCAAACGAAGTGTATTATCACTATATTATGTATAAGATTCCCTTCTCGCAGGAAAAGTATACTGCGTTTCGGGTTACTCGTGTTTATTTCTCTGTTCTATTGACTATTATTTGTACACGCTTACTCGCATATACATGGCAAAACGAGAGCGGAAACTCTTTACATACAGTTTAAGTCTAACTAAAGATAGAGTAGCACATATATATTGTATTTTTATCGAATTAAACGTGTAATTTATTTTGAAGAACGAAGCAATTTTATTTGGAAAATTTGACACCATTGGCGTTGAGGGCTGGTAAACTGGAGAAATGTTTGCTTACGCCAAGTTTCTGCCGAAATCTGGTGATCTGACCGCTTATTAACGACCAAAATTTTAAGATAATACTTCTTCACCCCACATTCTGGACTCGTTTGTTGTTGTCGCATTATCCCACCATACTGCAATCGCAATGCGTTTTGACTCCGCTAAAATCGACAAACAGCCGCGTCCCATGTTTCCACAACGGCGCAGCCACCCCTCAGTTGAGGTAACTTTTAATAGTATTATAGCGTTCTACACGTTGGTTTTCAGCGATAATAGTCTAAAATCAAAGAACGAACATACCAGCTCACAGGAGAGCGATCCAAACGACGATTAAAGACGAATTCGACAAACCCGAAGCGATATACCTCTTAGGACTAGTAGTTACTATCGAAAGGAAGTGCTGCTTGGTTAATAGTCGGTAGATTGTTCAGCGAGAACAATTAATTTTTCACGTGGGATGAGACCATAGTGAAAAGCATTCAAGTAGCTACATATTGTCTCCTTGCACTAAGGCTCGGTCGATAGTAGATAAATTCCAATCCTTCTCTTGAATAGTTTTTGCTGTTAACAGCGCTGATACTCATAAAAGAGCACTGTTTTCCTCGAGACTGACCACTAAAACGTTCATGGCCTTTATGAATACTTCCACAAGAAAGTATAAAAGACATGATCATTGGCCGCACTTACTTAGCGCCAGTGGTAGCGCACTTTGCTGCAGCCTCGTACCCAGGCTCTTTATTGCTGTCATACCCAACTGTTGCATGGTCAGGGGGGTTCAGAACTAACATCTCGAAATCTCCAAATTCGAAAATTGATATACGCTAGCCATACATAGCTCGGCAAATAGACTGAGCACGAGTAACGCATAGAGGCAACCCAAGACCAAGAGAGATGTCAAGATTAGTGTGCTGCCTCCCTGGTGGGAGGGCAATAAATAGGTATAGCCGCGCGCTCGCCCCATTGGTTTTGCACCCCTTGCGTCATGGCGTTGATAACCTTGGAAGGGTCTATTATTCTGGTCTTTGTGATAAGCCTTCTTGCAGCGTGCGTAATGTAGAGTAAAGAATGTTAAGTGTGTAATACCATTATTGGTTTTATAACTGCCATATATAGAGGGAGACTTGGTTTAGCTCCAACCCTTTCCCTACAGAAGCTTCACAATTTTAGATAATAAGTAGGTAGTGGGACCTCCACCGTCGTTAATTTGTAGCTAGGTTTTCGAGCATATTATATATAAACACACGAGATGTATTAATGTGTAAACTGTGGTGTTATTTAGTGGTGGATGTATGTAAAATGGGTGTGGCTATAAGGTGATGTGTCACAATTTAATCTCGTGACAGCTTTTGTTTCAGTTCACTTCCTACGGAGTTATTATAAAATAGTTAGGACTACCTAAATATCAACAGTTCTGAAAAACAGTCGTAGTTGAAGGAAGACTTTAAAGATATGTCTGTAAACATTTTTCTCGCTTTCTTCGCACTGTACGTAACAGCAGCAAGCACAGAGGCGATCTGCTGCAAAGAGATGAAGAATGTCGTTGAGAATAAAATTATCGCTTACAAGACATTTTGTTCCACGGGTAACCAACTATCGACCAACTGTTGCAGAAATATAGCATCCGACGTTGAAACACATCGACAAGCCCATGGCTCTCTTTGTTCTGGAAAAAGTAAGTTTTGAAAAATTAGTTTAGTTATACTGTTTAACCAAGAAAGAGGCAACATCACGAAATCCCGTACACAGAGTTTTTATTCGCAACTTGGAAAACCTCGTCTAATTGTTTTAGAGTTTTTCTTAGTAAAAAAAAAAAATTAGTCTCATTTTTAAGTGACTCGAAAACAGTGAAGGTAGAGTGCGTTTTATCTCTATATCTATTCTATACAATAAAATATTTGAGATTAAATTTGTTTATATACCGTGGCGTATGCAAGTATAGTATTCCTTTTCTATAATGAAATGGCCTCGATGTAATACAGAAACTGGATCCGACATTTCTCAAGCGCATCAAATTAAATAACAAGGTACGACGAATAGTTCGACGATATTCTGGCGAGGCCTCGAGGGGCGAGGGTGAAATGTTGAGGGGGAAATGTCGAGGGTATACGTAAAATGTCGAAGGGGAAATATAGAGTTTAAAATGTCGAGGGTAAAATGTCGAGAGTAAATGTCGAGGGTAAAATGTTGAGAATAGCATAGTAGTAAAGAGATTAAGCATATTAGGCGGGGTTTTTTTGAGACACGAACGGTAACTGGAAGAACAGGAATACAATACAATACAATACAATACAATACAATACAATACAATACAATACAATACAATACAATACAATACAATACAATACAATACAATACAATACAATACAATACAATACAATACAATACAATACAATACAATACAATACAATACAATACAATACAATACAATACAATACAATACAATACAATACAATACAATACAATACAATACAATACAGAACTACTGAACCGCGTATTCTTTGTTAAAATATTTGTATTTAGTTATATTCAGTTGAACTAGTAATTGTGTTAATTGATTTGTTATTGCATGTTCTATTTATATGTTAAGGGGATTTATTTAAATTTTATTACGTTCAGGAAGAAGGGATTAGACCTTCCTGTACGTAGTTTTATTAAGTAGATATTGTAAAAATAGATATATGTACAAATAGCATGACAAATTGAATGGTAGGGGACATTGTAAAGGGATTATAGTTAGTAGAGTAGGGTGTAAAACCGTCATATTGGAATCAGAGATCGCAACTGATTGTTACAGACAGACCGATTGAGACGAATGATGTGCGTGCGATCTGAAGTAATGATCTGTAAGACTTTCATGTAATAAAGAGATAGAAAACGATAGATACAATCCACAGGCTTCGAAACCGGCGTGAGTTAACTTCTCCTGATTGCTTCGTGGAGAATTTTACGAATCCTGTTCCTTCTAGCTGGATAAAGAAGGGACTCTTCATTACATGAAAACGAATGGCGAAAACAAAACCAAAATTGAAATTGATATTAATTTAAATTTACAAGTAAAATAAAATGAAAACAAAAGACAAATTAAACTACACATCAAAAGTAAAATCAAAACAAATTGCTCCGTGGCCGAGAACTGCCGTAGAACATGATGCTTTGCAGGCTTAAGCTCTTCTTTCTGTGCTGTTTAATCGTAGTTTAATACAGTGCGAAATGGCGGCGAGTAAAGTGGGAGGTTTATAAAAACAAAATAAAATAAAAACGTTGTAAAAAAGGCAAAGGCGTACCAACTGGTAAAGGATTAAATACAGGAGATTTAATCCTACAAAAAAGCGAGTTAGTTGTTCAACGGCTGAGCTCCGAAGTCTCGGGTAATGCAAAGGTCAATTCCATACGTATACATGACCATACCTCACCCCACCCCGGGAGACTCCGGGACATTCGCCTTGCACGGTATTCCCAGGGCTCGGGAATTGAATTTTGCTGTTAAGCAGGGCACAGGGGTCGTACATTATACAACCGCTCTAAAAACCCCGGGGATTCGACCCAAGCTAAGACCGCAAAGAATTATGGGTGCGAAAGTGTCCTCGTGGTTTGCAGCTTTGCGTTTGATATACACTGAACTAGGTTACCTGCAAGGTAGGGAATGCTGCGGGCATTTTAAGTGTGTAGAAAAATAAAGTTTTGCATTTTCAGCACAAGCATAATAAAGTCGTGGACAATATAGTGAAAGCATTGGTGAAACAGATATGTAATTCTACCCTAAAAGTCATAAAAGGAATACCGACATTTTAATAAAATTGTTTATTACTCGGGCTACCTGTGGTAGCCGAGTCTAGGTTTCGGCTCTGTTATTATTTTTTTTTGTGTCGACAAATTGCAAATATTGCATCATCCCGATATGCTTTGCGAAACCACGCGTGTGCTCCCATGCGCCGCCATCTTCTCTGGTCGCTAGTTCGATGACCTGGTGTCCTGGTTTGTAGCTTTTAGAAGATCACAAGTGACTTACTGAACACTGTTCTTGATCAGTCATGTGGCTTACAACTGCGTTAATGTTAAATATGCTCACTACACTTACAACTGCAGACATTGATGACAGTATTCTACACTATAAAAAGATGGTGAGCTATTTTATAAATTTCGATCTGGGTTGATATTCCGCCGTTTCGATCAAGACATGCTGTGTTGATATTTCGTGCTGAAGAGACTCAAGTTTTAATACGCTAAAAGGGAAAACTTTAAATGTATTGAGGTAATTTTAATATTTGTAATTTGCTTTTGTTGTTGCCTGGATTATGTATTAGTGTTGTGTTAATAAAGTTTGTCAAATAAACTCGATGTGATTGAGTGTGTGCATAGTTTTAATAGTTCCTCGTTACGTTCGCTTGTTGTCGATCGTCTACGAAAGAATGCAAAAAATACTGATAAACATGTACTTAGATTAACGCCGTGGAGTTAGCTGCCGGTTCGCCACTCGGCGGCTGCACCAATGTTTTGCCGGTCTTGTAGCTCGTTCAATCCAGCTTTTTCACACTAACGGCTGGCGAACTGGTAGCCAACGTACCTGGGTTGTCTAATCTACCGAATCTAGCGCTGTAGGTTATTTTGTACTTTTAACAAACGCTTAATGTGTGCACGCTGTTGCACTGTTTCGTGCATAGGCTACGTGTATAAGGCCCTACAAACCCTTACTTCCTTAGTCAAAGTCAAAGTCAAAGCAATAAAACGATCAAATAGGTGAGATTGTATTTATATAATCTCGGTTGCGCACAAATTATGATAATCTAGTATGTAAATATCAAATATGGAAATCTGCAAGATGCAAACGGCGAACGCCAACCTTACAAAAATCGCAAACGTGACAGTATAACAAAAACTCTTAGCTTTCAACGGATAACGGTTTAACTTATTCAGGCGAATAATATGCACAGGCGCAGCGAAGTCAAAACTTTTGACTCGACTCAAAAGCACCTGTAGTCGGTGTAGATGTATGAGCTCTTGAACTCACGCGATAAATCTGAAAATCTGAAAAGAGCAGACACGATTGAGGCAAAAATAACAAACAAATGTCAATATTACAACAATTACAAACGAATGCAAACGCGATACATAAATAAGGAGCTAAAACTCTTACCTGTCTAAACGAACCAAAAAAAGTCTGTAACACAGCGAAGCCAAGCAAAGATCACTCATTCACTTGAGATCACGTGAATAAATTAGGCGAGGCAGCGACAAAATATTGTGTACTGCGCAAATTAATTGGTGTTTACTGCGCACGACAACAATGCAACGCGCTGGAAAATTTGAAGGAAAAAGCCTACCTGCACAAATTAGGCTGCTGCTTCGCTCGCTCGCTTCAGGCTCGCTCGCTCCGCAGCAATTATGAATGATTTTAAGGGGAAAATCGATGAATTTGTAAAAGATTGATTGGTAGAGAACAACCTGACAAAACTTGTGGACATTTTGAATATATATATATATATTGATATATTTTATTAGAGATCTGATTGATTGGTATAAATAGACTTTATATTGAACTCGATCAATGACGGGGGGAATTTGTCACCTTTTCACAGTCCAGGGGTGGGGAATTTGCCCATCAGTTTTTTCTCTGTTGCGGGGAATGACCGGACCCTTTCCTGGAGGGTGTGTGTGTGTGGGGAGGGGGGGGGATGGTCAAGTTTGGAATTGACTCATGCATAGAGCCCAAAAGTACAACCGCCATTGCCCACATGAGTTTGTGCCATTCGTAGAAGACGAATGAACTATCTCTGCGCTATCAAGAATGCTTGTGAGAAGCATTTCAAGTCATTAACAAGTCAATTGCAAGGCTTAGGGTGTGACGTGCTGGCCGGCGATCAGGGTCCATCCTGTTCGTTTGGACCATATATCTCTGATCTTAAGGTATTTGACTGAGATTTTAATTATGCTACATCAATTATGACTATATCATATGTTAATTACTTATTCAGTGCATAAATATTTGTGTTTTGGATAAGGTAGTAGTATTTATGGTAATTTTGAACTGCCAGTCATAATATCGATTTTGCAGTGAAGTTGATATATTGTTCCATCAACTAATCCACGTTAGGTTTATTAAGCTACGAATTAAAGTAGAGGATAGTATTCCTACAGCGAAAAATCAATACAGCTGAGTGAGCCGGCCAGTCTAACCAGTGGCGGATTACCAGTTTCGGGGCCTGTAGGCTAAATAAAATTCACGGGCCTTTATGACGATATTTTCCTGAAATTTTTTTGAATTTAGAGTCTCGGAAATGCCATTTCTTGCATTCTGAGGCAGTGTACGATACGGCCCTGATATTCGTATAACGGCTAATCTTAATGAAAAATCCATTTTCTGGAAATTACGGGCCTCTTGCAAGCCCGGGCCTGTAGGCTTCGGCCTACTCAGCCTACTGGGTAATCCGCCACTGTGTCTAACTGAAAGCCCAAGAAAGAGAAGACCAAGCAGGGCATATAGTTCACCACCAGGTCCTAAACGGCTGTTACAAAGAGTTTGACAGTGTCTCAAATGATTAGACTTGGAAAGTTAATTAAACCTAGTGGAGAGACTGTGGCATGGTCATTGATATTTACCTTTTGACTTCACCACTTTTTCACGGTCCATGCTTCTTAAGAAGGTTGAATTCACCATTGAAAATAAAGTTTTAGGTCAAGGTGGCTTCCGGAGTTTTAAAGCAAGGAGCACCTCTCACGGTTTTTTAGGCCAAACATGGGTTGTCAAAAGGTTTTTAGAAGATGTTGTGAAAGATATCAAAGCAGATCTTGACCAGAGCATGGAAGAACACACAAAGAAATTCATTCAAATGCACCACCTCTCTAAAAACTTTGCACGTCAACTGGCCTAAACTGTAAAGGAAAAAAATGTTTGTGAAAAGTTTGGGCCTGTTGTGCAATTTGAGGATGTCCATTTTGGTAAGATACAGGAAACAGGTGAGTGCATCACTGTCGAGAGATGTATTAAAGGCACATTCGAGAAGTACATTAACATTAACGTATCGTAAAATTGAAGATATTCTTAGGTAGTTTAGATTGAGCCGCGCACCATAGCTTCGTTAATTGAGAGAAAGAGAACTTTGTAATGTTAGTGAAAAACGAGCCTTGACAGATTAGATGGTTATGAAGTCTATCCTCGTGCTCAGAGCGAAAATCTTTAAGAACTTGCTTGGTATAGACGTATAGACGTCATACTGGATGTTTGAGCTGTTGCTGGTTGACTTCCATAGTTCATTGATCTGTTTGTTGGGAGATGTTTTAAGAGCTGGTCGAAGTACTGTTTGGCATTGGGTGAATTTGACTGATGGCGGACAAATACTAAGGCCGAATTTGTTTCGTGTTAAGAAAACGGTACTTAATGTTCCCGATATTGGTATTTCAAGCCACTTCCGAATGTAACTGTTCACTACGGAGTCGATATTCTCTGATACCCAAGTTTTTGACAGCGAAGTAACGGTGAAATGCCAAGAGATTTTGGATAAAACAAAACGAGTGTACAGTAGGATTTTATTTTTTGGATGGAGTGGCTTCGAGTCAATATCAGTCATCAGTTCGTCCATGAGCGTGGTAAGTTCAGATTTACGTTGCTGATCTGTAAAATATCTCCCAAGATATCGAAAACATTCTCCAATTTTGGTAGCTGGAATTAGCTGGTTGCCAATAAGGAGTTTAGGTAGGTATTGGATAGATTTTGTTACAGCTTTTTTAATGTCAAAGGAACTACATTTATCAACCCGCATAATCATGCTGGACCATTGGCACCAAATAGCGAAACGGTTCAAAAGATGTTGGTTTTCTTTTTCTTGACTAGTTATTACGGCAGCGTCATCGGCAAACTGAAACCAGTGGATGGGATTTATAAATTGGAAGGAGAAACCAAATTGACGATACTTCTCATCTTTGATATGTTGAATAAAGGTGTTAAACACATATTAAATAGAAGAGGATTGAGACAATCGCCTTGCAATACACCACGGCCAACAGTTATGAACGGAGTACGGAATTCAGGTGTGATTATTGAGGTCTTAAAATCTTTATACAAACTTTCTATAACTAATTTTATGTGGTCAGGCCAGCCTAGACCTAGGCCTTCTATTTCCTATTTGGCAGTTATAAATTTGAAGCCGGGATGGCCGAGGGGACTGGGGAGAGACAACGGGAAATAGAAGGCCTAGTAGATTTCCCAATTCAAAACTGCCCCAAAACTGCCCCACTCTAGATTCTCAAAGTTGGTGGCGCCAAATCTCAAGTTATTGATATTTTTGTCGAGTTAATGGACGTTCAAGGTATTGTTGAAGCATTTACGATATAAATTGAGTATTTCTGGCATTCTGTGAAAGTTATTTGATTCCCGAACGAATCGAATGCATTTTAATGCCAAATGAAGGTGAATTCGTCCCAGACCACTGTATTTATTCATTTTTCTCACAGTTGCAAGTCTTATAACCATTGGCATCGAGCAACCACTTAAATATCAAATCTATATTTCAACCATAATATTAAGTTAAAATGATGTTTAGCAATTGTCCTCTGATCGATTCCTATCAACTTCACGCTCTGGATTCGACTATTTATAGACACATGAAAATATGACATCTTTCAAGCTTAAATAAATACTCCTAGCAAATATATTACTATTTCATAATCATCTTCAGAGAAACATCAACAGAAAATCATGAAGCATTGGCCATGCATGTGGCGAACGTTTACACTACAATCTCGAATTCACCTTCATTTGACATTAAAATGCATTCGATTCGTTCGGGAAATCAAATAACGTTCACAGAATGCCAGAAATACTCAATTTATATCGTAAATGCTTCAACAATACCTTGAACTTCCATTAACTCGACAAAAATATCAATAACTTGAGATTTGGCGCCACCAACTTTGAGAATCTAGAGTGGGGCAGTTTTGGGGCAGTTTTGAATTGGGAAATCTACTAGGCTTTTCCGGAGCATGAACTCTGCTACGTCATGAAGCGAATTTAGTTCCCAGTCCCATAGGCCACAGCTCAGCCAACGGAAAAGCCTATGTCTAGGCTGTGGTCAGGCGATATGGTGGTACTCGAGAACGGATTGGATTAGGTTGTGGTGAACTTCGCCAAACGCATTCTTGAGTTCAAGTAGGGTGATGACAACAGAGCGTTGCTTAATCCGTGCTTTGTTGATAATGTTGGCCATTTGAGCTGTGTGTCCTAAGGTACCAGACATATTAGGTGTGAAGCCTTTTTGTATGTTATGTTCTATAAAGTTATTGGCGGTAAGGAATGAGTACATTGCGTTGCGTAGACATGAAGTAAACACTTTTAAGGGAATGCTTTCGAGTGTAATGGGTCGGAAATTGGATGGTTCAGCTTCGCCCTAATTCTTATGGATTAATATTGCGCAAGCAGTTTCTTCCATGAAGATTTTTAAAGCGACCTTACTAAAACACTCGGAGGGGATGCTCCTGGACAACCAGACAGCACGTATAAGGTTAGTTACATGAGTTCTAAGAAAAGGACAACGTTTGAAACAGATAATGGAGAGCTGATCAAGGGGACACGGGGAACCAGATGCTTTCATTTTACGTATTATATTCGTGACTTGTTCATATGATGGTGGGTCAAGGCCAAATTGAATTTCTGGCTCAGATAACCTAGGAATCCAGCTGGGAATGTTAAACAGTTTGTTAGGATGAATTGCAGCAAAGGTTTTAGTGAAGTAAGAGAGGCATTCGGTCATGTTGAAAGATGGAAGTACAGCGTCCTTCTTGTCCAATATGTTTTTAACGTAACCCCAGAAATTCTTGCCAATTTATTTGTCATGATTGAACGATTGGCTGTTGTCTAGGCTTGGCTCACGCGACTGGCTGTTGTTATTACACGGATCGGAGCTTATCACGCAATGCATGTGACACATATTTGATTTCGTTGGGTTCAGCATTAGTAGATGATTTGTGAGTTTTTATAGCTTTTTTTAGATCTTTGACTGTATATTCCTTATACTTATTTACCAGAGAATTGTCGGGTACTGATTCAGCATAACCAAAGTTCTGACCAAAATATTTGTATATAATGATAATAATAATAATAATAATAATAATAATAATAATAATAATAATAATAATAATAATAATAATAATAATAATAAAAATAATAATAATAATAATAACAGTAATAATAATAATAATAATAATAAATAAAAATAATAAAAATAGATAGGTAATTGTATGTAATGTAAATTTAAATATTTAAATTAACTGAAATACTAATTTAGCCTTTGAACATGATGTAATTAGTAATACAACAAAACATTACGTCTAAATAAATATTTTGAATAATACAACTACATCGAATTTTGTGCTGGGCTCTTATATATGTCACAAGATTCTCTAGTATTTTCATTATGTTTTGGTATGTTTGAATGAAATTGAGTTTACAATCCCCAATTAGTTATCTTAGACTCTCAGGCCAAATAAATACCAGTATCCGCATGTACGCAATGCGTACCTATTTTTAATCATTCGTGTCGTATGTTGTGTGTTCCTTGGTATGCTGTTCTGTTGGATGTCTGTCATTTATACAGCGTCATACGCCGATTGCAAATATGGCGCCGATTGCACGAAAGCGAGGCTTTTCGGTGACAACCGTTGCTAAGGGCCAAAGCGCTACTATTTCCTTTGTGAATGAGACTTTGTTGACAGTTTTGAAAGGTGGAGTTCATGCGCTGGTACGTTTAAAAAGACTATGTAGGAGCTACATACGATAAAACGTGGACTCTTCTCTATTTTGAAAGAAGTTTTACCAGGATATGTTTGCTTTTGAGCGTAACAACTCCTCTTCTGATACGTGTATTACGGCCGTACGATTATTGAACCTTGCTTGTAAATATCATGTGTCGAACATTCATTCTATTGAAATTTGCCGTGGAAGCTTTGCATTTCTTACTCGTGGTTTGCCGTATTTAGAACTTGCCGTATATTTTTCGTTTAGTTGAGGTTTTAACTGGTTAATCATGCGCCCAATAATTGTTGCGTTCCTTGCTGCAAGATTGGATATCGTGTCGATTCACATGGGAAGAAGGCCACTTTTCACGGTCTTCCGATAAAGGATCCAACAAGATTGAAGGTGTGTTTTACTATTTTGAAAATAACTGCATGTGGCTGTGGCAGACTTATGTTTCCAATTTGTTAGTCTGATATTTCTTAATACCACTTTTCCAGACGTGGCTCGTGAAAATCCAAAGAGATGTTTCATTGTATTTTCGAATCACAGAGTGAACAAAAATGAAAAATCATATGCTCGTTACACTCAGACCAGTGCTTCAGACCAACTGATTTTCGTGTGAGCATATCAGGTCGCCGCTCACTTAAAGATGAAGCCGTTCCATTGATATTTCCATGGTCGTGAGTATCTCCAAAACGAAAATCGCCGCGTATATAGTAGTGAAATGTACACTTAACTCGCTGTTTTCATCTCGTGGCACTTCCGGCTGCTCGTTGCCTAATCGTTGGGGTGACAAATAGTCTCTTACGCGACGATTTTCGTTTCGGAGATACTCCCGACCATGGAAGTATCGAAGGAACGGCTTCATCTTTAAGTGAGCGGCGACCTGATGTGCTCACACGAAAATCAGTTGGTCTGACGTATATTTTTGTTCGCCGTCTGTGATTCGAAAATACGGTGAAACATCTGTTCGGATTTTCACGAGCCACGTCTGGAAAAGTGGTATTAAGAAATATCAGACAAACAAATTGGAAAGGTAAGTCTGCCACAACCACATGCAGTGATTTTCAAAATAGTAAAACACATCTTCAATCTTGTCGGATCCTTTATCGGAAAACTGTGAAATGTGACCATCTTCCCATGTGAATCGACAAGATATCCAATCTTGCAGCACATAGGAACGCAACAATTATTGGGCATGATTAACCAGTTAAAACCTTAAAGGGATACTCACCCCTGAAACAAGTGCCGCTTATATGAAAGCCCTTTATGGGCCTACCTTGGAATAGTCATTCATTCGCCTCGATTCTTTTTCGTTACCGAGATATAAACTTTGTTTCACTGATTTTGTCGTCCATTACCGCCGCCATGTTTGTTGAAACGGGGGGAATGCAGTTGCTCTTTTGAGTGCTGTGACGTACATGTGTGATAGAAAGCCAATTTCCTGTTTTGAAAGGCCAGCGCTATTACACTCTCTCGCAAGGTTATTCACTGTATTCAGTTTTCCTTTGGACAATTTTTGGTTTGAATAATTTTTCACGATGCCTCGTTGCATGGTTCTGGAATGTACTAACAACTCACGGAAGACTAAGCGAATCAGCTACCACCGAGTCCCAAAAGAAAATCATTTGCGACAAGCATGGATGGCAAGAATTCGCCGAGTAAATCCACGCAACATCGATAATTCGGTTGTTTGTTCGGCGCATTTCACGCCTGATTGCTTCGAGGAAAAAAAACCAGCTCTCGTAGTTGGCCATCAAAGTAGACCAAGGTTGAAACCAAACTCGGTTCCATCGATATTTCCCCGGAATAAGCCTGAAAAACCACGAACAACAGGTCGAAGAAGAACCCAAATGCGCTCTGAACAAGCCAAGCAAGAGGTAAAGCGCTGGTCTGGTCTAATTTTGGTCTAATATCTTGTTAAATAAATTGTACAATGTATGTCAATAGAGTTGACATTTAACCAACCATATAAACGACATACTGTTGTACATTATTTGTATTCTATTCGCTGTGTCAGTAAAAAGGGGATGCCCGGGATGCTGAAGGGCAGCCCTTATATATATATATAGAATTGTACACAGAAAAGAAATGTTATTGAAATGAAGTAGTATTGAAACTTCACTTTTATATTTGGCTGTACAACAGTATGTCGTTTATATGGTTGATTAAATGTCAACTCTATTGACATACATTGTACAATTTATTTAACAAGATATTAGACCAAAATTAGACCAGACCAGCGCTTTACCTCTTGCTTGGCTTGTTCAGGGCGCATTTGGGTTCTTCTTCGACCTGTTGTTCGTGGTTTATCAGGCTTATTCCGGGGAAATATCGATGGAACCGAGTTTGGTTTCAACCTTGGTCTACTTTGGTAGCCAACTACGAGAGCTGGGTTTTTTTCCTCGAAGCAATCAGGCGTGAAATGCGCCGAACAAACAACCGAATTATCGATGTTGCGTGGATTTACTCGGCGAATTCTTGCTTGTCGCAAATGATTTTCTTTTGGGACTCGGTGGTAGCTGATTCCCTTAGTCTTCCGTGAGTTGTTAGTACATTCCAGAACCATGCAACGAGGCATCGTGAAAAATTATTCAAACCAAAAATTGTCCAAACGAAAACTGAATACAGTGAATAACCTTGCGAGAGAGTGTGATAGCGCTGGCCTTTCAAAACAGGAAATTGGCTTTCTATCACACATGTACGTCACAGCACTCAAAAGAGCAACTGCATTCCCCCGTTTCAACAAACATGGCGGCGGTAATGGACGACAAAATCAGCGAAACAAAGTTTAATATCTCGGTAACGAAAAAGAATTGAGGCGAATGAATGACTATTCCAAGGTAGGCTCATAAAGGGCTTTCATATAAGCGGCACTTGTTTCAGGGGTGGAGTATCCCTTTAACTAAACGAAAAATATACGGCAAGTTCTAAATACGGCAAAACACGAGTAAGAAATGCAAAGCTTCAACGGCAAACTTCAATAGAATGAATGTTCGACACATGATATTTGCAATAAAGGTTGAATAATCGTACGGCCGTAATACACGTATCAGAAGAGGAGTTGTTACGCTCAAAAGCAAACATATCCTGGTAAAACTTCTTTCAAAATAGAGAAGTGCCCACGTTTTATCGTATGTAGGTCCTACATAGTCTTTTTAAACGTACCAGCGTATGAACTCGACCTTTCAAAACTGTCAACAAAGTCTCATTCACAAAGGAAATAGTAAGCGCTTCGGCCCTTAGCAACGGTTGTCACCGAAAAGCCTCGCTTTCGTGCAATCGGCGCCATATTTGCAATCGGCGTATTATCTGTGGTGTCCGTCAGGTCATTGAGTTTTCTTGATCGGTTTACGTGTATATTGTGTTAGGTTTTCAAGTCCCGTGTCACTGTCGTCGTCTAAAAGTCTGTTTTCTTCAGTTTGGTTTAATTGTTCTGTATATCGTCCGTTTCGTTATTAAGTAGCAGTTGGTTTTCCATTTCACTGTTGTGATCTTCCAAGATACTGTCCCCCACAGTGTCGACAGACTCTTTGTCAGTTGTTTTGAATGGTACGGCTGGATAAAAGTGTGCATTTGTGGAAAGATTACAATTGGTTGGAAATTCACCATATTTAAAATACGCTATCCACAGATACATTTGTAGGGTATATGTAATTAAATATATCAATTATTAAAGTGAAGGATAATATTTAATGCCAGTAAAACCAATGGGGCGAGCGCGCGGCCATGCCTTTTTATCCTTGTTACTAATCATGGCGAAACTCGCTAAGCAAGAAGTACAGTATATCGCTTCGATTTTTGTCGAATTCGTCTTTAATCGTCGTTTGGATCACTCTCCTGTGAGCTGGTATGTTCGTCCTTTGATTTTAGACTATTATCGCTGAAAACCAACGTGTAGAAACGCTATAATACTAAAGTTTCCTCAACTGAGGAGTGGCTGCGCTGCTACTAGTGACGCGCACGACTGAGTGACGATTTCAGCAACGCAATGTAAAACTTTACCTCCAACTCTCTTGTAAATCACTCGAACTTCAAGCGTATAGTATTAAACTAGAGGTTCATCTTCATTATCTGAATTCTGAAATATCCTCTTTCTGGTTATCAAACGAAACGTATTATCACTATTATGGATAAGATTCCCTACTCGTGTTTATTTCTCTGTTCTATGACTATTATTTGTACACGCCAACTCGCATATACGGGGCAAAACGAGAGCGGAAACGCTTTAAATACAGTTTTAGTCTAACTAAAGATAGAATAGTATATATATATATATATATATATATATATATATATATATATATATATATATATATATATATATATATATATATATTGTATTTTTATCGAATTAAACGTGTAATTTACTTTGAAGAACGAAGCAATTTTATTTGGGAAGTTTGACACCATTGGCGTTGAAGGCTGATAAACTGGAGAAATGTTTACTTACGCCAAGTTTCTGCCGAAATCTCGTGATTTGACCCCTTATTAATGACCAAAATTTTAAGATAATACTTCTTCACCCCACGTTCTGGACTGCGTTTGTTGTTGTCGCATTAATCCCGCTATACAGCAATCAGCAATGCGTTTTGACTCTGCTAAAATCGACAAACAGTCGCGTCCCGTGTCTCCACAACGGCGCAGTCACCCCTCACTTGAGGTAACTTTAGTATTATAGCGTTTCTACACGTTGGTTTTCGGCGATAATAGTCCAAAATCAAAGAACGAACATACCAGCTCACAGGAGAGGGATCCAAACGACGATTAAAGACGAATTCGACAAAACCCGAAGCGATATACGATATGCCAATGGTATTGCACCCCTTGCGTCATGGCGTTGATAAACTTGGAAGGGTTATTGCTGCCGAGCGTCAGGGAGGCATACTATTCTTGACGTTGCCTCGTGCCCAGTCCTTTTTCATCCATATGTGAGCTGATGTGACTCAGTGCGCATGTTCCGCTACCGTTCAGCTTCTTCCTCGACAGAAAATTCACGATAAGAACAAATACATCATGTCTTTATATTACTTTCTCGTGGAAGTATTCATCAAGGTCATGAAGGTTTCAGTGGCCAGTCTCGAGGAAAGCAGTGCTCTTTCATGAGTTTATCAGCGCTGTTAACAGCACAAACTATCGAGTGTAACTCGACAACCATGATCTCATTCCTCGTGAGAGATGTCGCTGGACAACTTGGTTAGAAGACAAGTCAAAGAACTCGTTGTGAACTGTCTTACAATTTCAGTGAGGAGAATATCTTGTCGAGGTAAGATATGAGTTTCTACAACTGACAACTGTGTTCCTTGATAGGAAATTTCACGTTTGTTTTCTTCTATTTTTAGGTGTATATTGGTGTGGGTTCATTGTGTTTGCGCTGATCAACGTTCTGACTGCGTGTGTGTATGCTGACAAATTCTGGGCTTAATGATACATTGCTGTGTAATTTTATTAAAGCTCTAGATTTGTCAAAACATAATTAACCACTTGGAATTGCATTGACAGTTTTGCCATAGCATTAGAGCAAGAGGCATGATTATTTCATATTTGTATATTATTGTGTGTATCCTGTCAAAACCCTTGCCATACTGTATTATGTCAGGCGATAAGTTATAGTAACTTGTAGTTTTCAATTTTATAATTAAAAAATATAGAAGAAATGTGTAAATACTCTGTCTGTTGTAATTAGTATTAAATTTTGGGACTTTCCAGCGTCCTTCACAGGCAACTCTGTGGGCTCTTATGGGGAAGAGGTCAGAAAAACTTGGGTGGAGTGGGCAAACTCAGGTGGAGTGGGCAATCTTGGGGGAATGGGCAATGGGGGTGCCACATTGGCTACAGACGACATGAAGTTGCTTGTGGGGTTTCGTCCCATTTGAGGCAGCACTTCACTTGCGATAGTAATCCCCGAGCCCGGGCGTAGGGCCGAAGGCCCGGAGCCCGGGTGATGGTGCTAATCTCGACATGCGTGGGGTCCACTTTACACGCGTGTAGAAAAAGGAAGGGAGACAAAATCTGGAAATAGTTTATGTATATACGTCGTAGGGTGTCACGCGGTAAGAATAATTGGGCACTGGTGACTAGCTTTGAAGCAAACTTAGTTATTTCCATATTTTGCGAACCAAAATAGTTTCAAATGGTTTCGTTTTAAACGGAAAGAAACAAAACAACGAATAAAAGAAGGATACAAACAGCCGGTTTAATATATCTTGAAGAGAAACCGAAAACCTGAAGAAACCAAACGTATGGTAAACAAAAACTCGATCTCAATTGTAGTGTTTGTGGTCAGTGGTCACAGGTCACTTAGTGGTCTCAAAATCATGTTAAAGTTGACGGTAGGGCATTTGTTTTTATTTATTTTGCTGATTGTAATCAGCATTCATTCATTAATATATTCTGTAAATGCCAAGAATGGCAAGACTTTTAAATAGAACCCTTTTAGACACTCGTCAGTACTGTAAACTTAATCTAGCAACTATCATATACTGTAGTTTTATAGCTTGTCCATTAATATGTTGTTTTCAAGTTTTTGCTTTACCCATTAAGCAGCATACAGCTTCACGTTTTCGTGCTTTCCGTTTGCTACTGTGGACGTCATGTTTTTCATTGACTTAATTGCAAACACTTATCATAAATACTCAGGCTTTGTCCATTTTCTTTTGTCCTGTATTATACAGACTGAAAGGTTGTCTGTTGTTTTTATCTCCTATTATAAATGTAGTTTTTGAGCTGTTAACTTTTAATTCTGCCATTGCAAAACATAAAAGTAATTCCTTTGGAAACCTTCTAAATGGCTAAAAACAATATATTTTTACAACCATTGTTTAATATGAAATGGGTCATTCCAGAAAAGATCCATACCTCCCCCACAGAGGAAATTTGTGCCATCCGGGGAGGGGAGGGGGGTAAGTCTCCTTCTGATAATAGTAAAATGTACTAGGACGTCCGAAGGGGGAGGGGCTCAACTTCACATTTCCTCCGTGGGGGAGGTGTGGATGTTTTCTGGAATGACCCAATCTGTAAGTTTTCCTCTGATATGTTCAACTTTCATTTTAGTCATCATAATCATAAATTCTGTAATTATCCTGAGGAGTTATATCAGGAGTGCTTATTTTAATTGGAAGGTGGGGTGGGAGGGGTGTATTTCAAAAAGCATATAAAAGCAGGTGAGGGGTTGTTGCATTTTATGTATTTCTAGTTACGTTTCTAGTATTATTCTGGTCTTTCTGATAAGCCTTCCTGCAGTGTGCGTAATGTAGAGTAAAGAATGTTAAGTGTGTAATACCATTACTGGTTTTATAACTGCCATATATGGAGGGAGACTTGGTTTAGCTTCAACCCTTTCCCTACAGAAGCTTCGCAATTTTATGTAATAAGGTAGGTAGTGGGACCTCCACCGGCGTTAATTTGTAGCTAGGTTTTCGAACATATTATATACGAACACACGAGATGTACTAATGTGTAAACTGTGGTGTTATTTAGTGGTGGGTGTATATAAAATGGGTGTGGCTATAAGGTGATGTGTCACAATTTAATCTCGTGACAGCTTTTGTTTCAGTTCACTTCCGACGAAGTTATTATAAAATAGATAGGACTACCTGAATATCAACAGTTCTGAAAAAAAGTCGTAGCGGAAGGAAGACTTTAAAGATATGTCTGTAAACATTTTTCTCGCTTTCTTCGCACTGTACGTACCAGCAGCAAGCAGTGCCAAGCACAGAGACGATCTGCTGCAAAGATATAAAGGATATCGTTGACAATAAAGTTCTCGCTTACAAGACATTTTGTTCAACTTGTAACTAACTAACCGTACAAGTTTCCCAAATGGCACAAACCCACAGACGATTGATTTACTTTAAATATGACCGCGTTTGACCGTACGCCAAGTAAATAGCGTAATAATGCAATTTGATATTTGCGCTCATGTCAGTTCAAATAGCCTTTTCTCCGTTGTTATTCTATATCATGTTCTCTAATTCACATATGTTGTACAGAATTTAACGCTCTATCTAACCGTAGTAGAAGTTTCCCAAATGGCACAAACCTACAGACGATTGATTTACTTTAAATATGATCGCGTTCGACCGTACGCCAAGTAAATAGCGTAATAATGGGCTATTCATTTAATATGCGTACCCCCCCCCCCCCCCCCTATCGAGGAACCGTGGAATTCTTCAGGGGTTCTATAGAATAAAGCCAGGAATTCCTCAGGGGTATGGGGTAAATTAAAACAGGATTTCTTCAGGGGTAGGAGTGAGGTTAAACCGGAATTCTTCAGGGGTATCATAGAGGTTACAATACAATACAATACAATACAATTTTATTTAAAGTGATCAAATGCGCTTAGCTAATCCAGCTAGTTTACAGGCATGCCACTATTAAGATAAAAATATAACTACTATAAACTATAAAATACTAATCTATTATAAATTTTCAGAAATTTGTTCTATATAATGAATAATGTAAAGTATTTAGTTTATTCTGCGTCCAAGTTTCGTATCAATTTGATAAATAAATTAAAATTGTTTGTTTCTCTCGCAGGTTCTGGCAGTGAGTTCCAAAGTTTCGCAGCAGTGTAGCGCCATCATTTTAGTCCATATGTTGTTGTTTGTACTTTAGGAAGTTCTAGTATGTTCGATCCTCGAAGATCGTAGTGAGAATTGCGCTTTGATAGTAGTTCTTGTATTGTAGTAGGAGACCTTGAAGTGAGGGGAGCGGAGGGGAGCGGAGGGGAGCGGAGGGGAGCGGAGGGGAGCGGAGGGGAGCGGAGGGGAGCGGAGGGGAGCGGAGGGGAGCGGAGGGGAGCGGAGGGGAGCGGAGGGGAGCGGAGGGGAGCGGAGGGGAGCGGAGGGGAGCGGAGGGGAGCGGAGGGGAGCGGAGGGGAGCGGAGGGGAGCGGAGGGGAGCGGAGGGGAGCGGAGGGGAGCGGAGGGGAGCGGAGGGGAGCGGAGGGGAGCGGAGGGGAGCGGAGGGGAGCGGAGGGGAGCGGAGGGGAGCGGAGGGGAGCGGAGCGGAAAGGAGCGGAAGGGAGCGGAAGGGAGCGGAGGGGAGCGGAGCAGAGGGGAGGAGAGGAGGGGAGCGGAGGGGAGGGGAGGGAAGGGAAGCGAAAGGAGGCGATGCGAAGCGAAAGGAAGCGAAAGGAAGCGAAAAGAAGTGAAATGGGACTCAAAATAAATCAATGTGAAATGAATTTCTATATAAGTTGACAGAACTATACTCAGCTACAGATAAGTCTAGTTGAGGAATATTACGCAATAGATAAGTCAGGCTAAGCTCAAGCTCAACCAATGGTTAACAGTAGCTTAAGAAATCGAAAGTGATTGTCAATTGCTATGAGTATAATCTTTCATAAATAATACATTATTATCCTGTTTGCGTCTTTTTCTATTAGATTCATGCTACAATCCATTAGCATTAGGAATGGAAAGTGGCAAAATTCTAAAGGCTGCCATTACTGCATCATCAAGTCATGACTCCTCCTTCCTTCCCCATTTTGCCCGCTTGAGGAAAAATCAAGGAGGCCAATGCGGGTGGATTGCTAAAGGCGATACTACAAATTCTTGGCTGCAGGTCAACTTGGGTAAAAGAACTGTTGTGACAGCGGTCGCCACCCAAGGAAGTTGTAGGTATGACATGTGGACGAAGAGTTACGTCATTTGGTACAGCGATGATGCTGTTAACTGGACATATTACAAGGAATCGGGCTCCACAAAGCCAAAGGTAAGTCTTAGTCGAGATAACCATGCACCGAGATCACTCTTTACATATTCACCACGCTATGGCGATTAATTCTATAATAAATTGACTGGTCACGTGGTATAAATCTAGCGTTCCGATTAAATAATTTACATGCAGTATAAAATTACAAGTAATAATATCGAGGGCAAAATTACTCGAATATGATTGGCTAAAAAAGAGGGCATTTTTTGTAATTCAGGGAAAAATTACTTGCACTTGATTGGTTCTTTGATCAGCAGTATTTTCAACAAATCTTCAAAGTTTTTCCGTCTGAAAACGCTTTTTTGTTCACTTTGAAATAATTTATGCTATTGAAGGGGTGTAAATTATTAGTGGAAAATTAAGATTTAATTTCACTCGTGTTTTCCTTTCAAATTACCCTCATCACTTCGCGACTGGGGCAATTTTTTAAAATTTTGAAAACACTCGTGAAATTAAACCTTAAATTTCCTCGGCCCCATGCGATTGCCTATATATACTGATACTTAGCAGTTCACTTGAATAGATTAATTGGGAGCCCTCTTAATTATTTTTGCAGGTATTCACTGCTAACAATGATCGAACAACAGTCATCACTAATTCATTTCAGTCTCCAATCACCGCGCAGTACATGCGGATTACAGCAAAAAGCTATAATTCAAACGCTGCCATAAGGGTCGAGTATTATGGCTGCCGTTCAACTATCTGAAGGATTCGACTGCAACTTTGGCGTCTTACGTCTTGACTTTTAAAGTAGTTTAGTTTTCATATAATATTCGCGTAATTATTTAGACTACTAGGGCTGTAATTTGTTCACTAGTAATTATATACTAGTTGATTGAATGTAATCACTATTTTTAACTAATGGTGACCGTAAATATAGTTATCGATTTTTGGAACATGCAACTGTAGTTATGAAGTTTTTATATGGATGGTATGCTTAGAAAATAAACGGTAAAATGTGGTTACGTTCACGCAAATCTGTTACGCTTTGATGACGTTCACACGACTCCGGAACCTTCTGGTGTACCGATATATTTCAATGCTGTGCACCAGCCTCGTACCCAGGCGCTTATGACAGAACGCGCGTGGAGACGAAGCGGCAGAAAATGTTTTTAATATGGCGGAACGGTGTTTGTTATTATTGTATACACATGACGATTGTAAAGGAAACTATCTGAAATGTAATATGCAGTGAATTTGGAGAATTGATACTATGATTTAACTAACTTACTAATGTAAATTAGGTAAACCTAATTTACATTAGTAAGTTAGTTAAATATTTACCTAATTTACATTAATAAACTAAATACTGAATCAGACATGTTGACTTATATTTTTATTATGATACTGTCTTCATCTCTATATGTTTTAAAAAATCTCATCCTTAAATTTTTCTTTGTTCTTTGTGGCATTTTTCTTCAAAAAAGTAGAGTATTTTTTTTTATTTAAAAAATATTCTACCATAATTAAAACTATATTTTCATCGTTCCAACAGGGTAGTTATTTCCAGGCCTCCAAAAAAAAGGGGGCAGGGGGGGTGGGGGGGGGGGGGGTGGGGGTTGCTGTAAAAGCGGGCAAGGGGTTATTGCATTCATGTATTTCTAGTATATTACATAAATCCATGCATGCGTATGCCATAATTTGAAAACAATGACTTATTGGTACGAAGGCATTTAGAGTGGAAACATGTTATATTCGCAAGGTAAACATTTAAATTTAGCTTTGAAATACAACATCATATTTAATTTTGATAGACGGTGCACACGCTTAGGTGCTAACGACTGTAAGAGCTTAATTAATTGTTACATGCTTTAATACTTAATCCAAAATTGAAATACAGTTGACCGCATTGTTTGCAGGAAGAGATAGACAATTCCATATTTCCGGCGGCTTTTTGGTCTAGTTCCAAAAATCCATGACAATGAATAACAAGTGATAGGCATCGATTGGCAAATCGATTGTCATTGGCAAACGGACGGATTTTTGTGACTAGCGATTGGTCATGGATTTGCAAATACCCATTGATATCAATTAAATAATTGATATCGATATATCGATTGGCTTTTCGATCATTGATTGTCATCGATTGCACAGGCCGGAAAGTCTACAAATGTCGAAATGAAGCCGAATTCCACTAAAAATATTTCAATCTATGATGCAATTCGAAAACAAATTGTTTTAACTTACCTTAAAATGGCTAAAGTGTATTCTAGCTCCTAAACGATAAATTGCCGATGTGTCATTTCTAGTCCGGTGAACTTATTGTGAAACAATTTGAACTTGTTAATTCACGTGTGGCTAAATGGAGGAATTGCTCCGACCTATGATTGGACGATAAAAAATAGTAACAGTCAATACTCCAAACACTGCTTATTAGATATCTATCAAAATGCTCTAAAAGAGGCCGACAAATACGCGCTATTAAAACTATGTGGTTTTACTCGTAATATTAAAGAAAGATATCTGTTTATGTATCGCTACGATCACTATAAAAATATTGGAAACTTATTTAACAACAAAGCATGAAAGAAATTTATACATGAGACTGGTCTGTCTTGATACTTGACTTTCGACGTGTGTTAAATTTAAAGACTTCCACTATAATGATGGTGAATTTTTTAACTATACGTGTAGAACCCATCGTTGACTAAACACAGCTGGCATCGTCTGCAAATATAGAATGATAGGATACTAGATTAAATTTTCGTATACTTAATACATGAAACATTTACTACCAGAAGCGTATAAACGGGAATACGGGCTCTGGGAGCGCGAGTAACTCCACGTGGCAACTCTACACCCCTGTTACTATTTCATCGTCCAATCACAGGTCGGAGCAATTCCTTCAATTAACCACACGTGTTAATTCACAAGCGGCCATCTTGACATGACGTAGAATGCTAAGTCACATCGTATCCGGCAACTTAATGGTATTTAACGGCAGGTAAGAGCCACAAAGTTTAATTGATTGGATTTTGTTGTCGTAAATGCCCAAAATGCCCCTGACGTGCGAGGGAATGAAAGTATAAATAAAACAAATTATGCGGCTAAGCTCAAGTAATCCTGAGACGGCGGGTATTCTAGTGCAATGCTCTGACCACTGAGCCACGGAGGCCGTTGCCGAGAGCTTGATCGTGAGTTCTGTATATATTAAGGTGGTAATGCCAGGAGAGAATTGGGTATATTAGAAGTAATATTGGGCATTTCACTCGATTACAGATGCACTCGAATTTTCCTTCACCTAAAATCCCTAGAACATCTGTAATCGAGTGAAATGCCCAATATTACTTCTAATATACCCAATTCTCTCCTGACATTACCACCTTAATATATACAGAACTCACGATCAAGCTCTCGGCAACGGCCTCCGTGGCTCAGTGGTCAGAGCATTGCACTAGAATCGCAAGGTCGTGGGTTCAATTCCTGCCGGAAGGCCTGTGTAGTTGCATTTTTCGCAACTGGGCCCGGTTTGGTCTTAAAATGTATGTATCCTGCACTCGAATTTTCCTTCACCTAAAATCCCTAGAACATCTGTAGTCGAGTGAAATGCCCAATATTACTTCTAATATACCCAATTCTCTCCTGGCATTACCACCTTAATATATACAGAACTCACGATCAAGCTCTCGGAAACGGCCTCCGTGGCTCAGTGGTCAGAGCATTGCACTAGAATCGCAAGGTCGTGGGTTCAATTCCTACCAGAAGGCCTGTGTTGTTGCATTTTTCGCAACTGGTCCCGGTTTGGTCTTAAAATGTATGTATCCTGCACTCGAATTTTCCTTCACCTAAAATCCCTAGAACATATGTAATCGAGTGAAATGCCCAATATTACTTATAATATTCTTTAATAGTAGTCGAGAATGTAAGATGTAGTTTCAAAAGAATCCAAATGAGCACACGCCCTGCGCCGTCACCGCCATTCTGAATACGAGGTGCACTTCAAGGATTCTGTGAGGAGGCACACGAACACGCCAGTCAATCACAGAAGAGAATTAGGCAAACCATACAACTAACCTACTCCCTCTCGGGAAATATTTTGACGACAGCTCAGCAACGGGAACGCTCAAAAGCTTCAGTCGTAAAATACAACTTTGTTTTTGAGAATTTCGAAATAAAACTCTGCACGATTACCAACTATCACAATATCTTTAAGATTATGCAGCAACATTACCAACAATATCTTCATAAGAGAACCACTTTCACCGTGCGTTCATTCAACTTCTAAGGTTTTATTTCAGTTAGTCTCAACTTTTGCACCATAACAGACATCCATATTCCTACTACACAAATCCTATGCTTTTTTTTTTTTTTTTTTTTTTTCGCGGGAAAATGACGTCACATTTTTGCATGTTTGATGCATGCTTCAAAAACAGCGTGATATGTGAACTCTAAAACCGATAAAAAGAAATTGAAATATCGTTATTCAATCGAAAGTTATATTATGACGTTTTTCAATTTAAATTTTCGGCTATTTTTGAGCTATTTATAGAAATAAAATAACGAAAATTCAAATTTCAAAATGTTGTAACATTTTATTGAATAAAGATATTTCAATTTTCATGTTGGTTTTAGAGTCCACATAACATTCTGTTTTTGACTCATTTGACTTCAAAAACTCATTAATAATTCATGAGGAAAACACAAACAAAAGCAGTACCATGTCCGTGGTTTTAGTAATAGATAAATCCCGAGAACGAGGGATTTATCCTATGTAAAGACCCGAGGACGCGCAGCGTCCGAGGGCTTTATATCGTGTAAACCCGACGTTCGAGGGATTTATCTGACTTCATTTATTATGAGGAGGTTTTCCAACAAAGTTTTGTCTTTTTTTCTACGTTGGACAAAGATTTCCCTAGTTTTTTTCTCTTCATTTCTTATCTAATTAGTATTCAAGGGCTTTATGCGATATAAATCCCTCGAAAGAACAAAGAAAACCGACTCGATAATAAATTTATACCTGATGAAACTTCTTGACGTCAGAAAGAATACTAATGAACATACAATTTTATATAAAGAATACTAATGAACATAACATCCAATAACGAATCGTTTTTGAAGCCATTCAAAACACGTGATTTATCAGAGCTGCGCCCTCGTGGGTCCTCGTGGTTTTAAATCTGATAAAACACTCCTGCTCGAGTTTTAAATATTACATCAAACATGCAAAAGTATTAAAACAAAATATTCGCGCCAAGCATTTGACGTCATGTTTTCACGAAAAATACAAAAAATCGAAAAATAAAAAACATGGGATTTGTAGTATTTTGGATGTCTGTTATGGTGCAAAAGTTGAGACTATCTGAAATAAAACTTGATAAGTCGAATAAACGCATGCACGGTTAACGTGAGCGTTTTCAACATTATTTATGCACATCGTGCGTGTAGAAAAAAGGCTTGATTACGCTCACTATCCTTACTGTGTGCAAACACTTTTGCATAATTCCGGTCCGAGTGCATTATTTTTATTTTATTTATTCATACATGTGTGTAAGTCTTTAAACGTCTGTAATAAGAACCTGGTGGCGGAAGTATGCAGTTTCTGCATTAGTGTTATCTTATATTAATAATTGATTTACTTTAAAGAGTGTCATGTTTAAAGAATTAGAAGACCATGGTCTTTAAAGAAGATAATGATGTTCAGATGTTCGTGCTTTAGAAGTTGCTGTTACACGATGCAATTTTTCTTGCAACTTCCAAGACATAGGCTGAATGTTTCAGGCTGCATGAAAAATCGTACTGTCCAACACCCCGTAGCAACTTGCGATTGTGTTATTTTTACCGTGTTGCGCAAGTTGCAAGTTGCAAGAAAAGTTGGATATGGGCTTCTACTTTTTGCAATAACTGACAACATAGATTACAAGAACGTGTAAAATTCACACACTCGGTAAATTCAGCATGACGCACTAAAGCACATTTGTAAAGCATGTAAGCGCATTTAGTTCTGAAATATTTCTAAAATGTTGCATTTAAGTGAGTTAACAGTGGTATCACACAAGGCCAATACGTTGACGTTGATATATGCGAAGAAATTTTACAGTAAAATAAATAAATATGCCAAAATACGATTCAGAATAGCTGGCTAACTAACAAAGCATCTTTTCATAAAAGTCATGAATATACTTACAGCATAGTCCATAGACGTTATTCCGCCGTGTCGGCCGCGTATCCAGTTGGATTCAAACGTGATTTGAATAACGTCTATGCTGTAACTATATTCATGATTTTGATGAAAAGGTGCTTTGTTAGTTAGCCAGCTATTCTGAATCGTGTTTTGGCATATTTATCTATTTTACTGTAAAATTTCTTTGGATATATCAACGTCAACGTATTAGTTTAATGACTGTTAACTCACTTAAATGCAACATTTTAGAACTATTTCACCAGTAAAAGCGCTTACATGTTTTACAAATGTGCCGCTGAATTTATCGAGAAGTGTGTGTCGATCATTTGCAAAACGTCGCATTTTAGAAGATAAAACCTCAAAATATCTTGATATTATCAATTATAAAATAAGGTGCCCTCTACGCACGCTCTGATTGGTTGGGCTTCGTGCATTTATAAGAGAACATAGATCATGAATGACGTAAAATGGCGTAGAATGGCGCCAGCTGGCCGGAAAGCCGGCCAAATTCTAAAACTTCCTCACTTTTAGTTTGATTTTTTTTCTTCTTATTTTATAAAACAAATAAAACATACCGCTCCTGTGCATATGTACTCTTATAAAGGTACGTTTGACGTAATTTGAACACGAAAGAAGTGCACTCTACTCAACTTCTTTCGTGTTCAAATGACGTCAAACGTGCCTTTATAAGAGTACATATGCACGGAGCTTTATGTTTTATTTGTTAAACAAAAAAAACAAACTCGCCAAGCAGTCCTGTCCTACCTATGGTACCGACAACGAAGAAACTTCACGATAATATAAACTGCATGAAAAACAGACAATAAAATCTGCGAAGAATTCAATTCCAAGTCCAGAATTGTACATTTTATAGTAGTAATCTTAATGCCTTAACAATATCTCGTTCTGTGTACTTGCCATCTTTTAACTACCCCCGGATAATCTGACCGGGCTGACGTCAAGATTGGAAATGCCAGTCAACTTTGGGATTGGGAACAAGTTCTAAGACCGCAATGCGTCATATGTTCCAATACGTAAGATGGCGGCGACTGGCACGAAATGTTTGATCGCTGGCCATAGGGAATACCCTATCCAGTTTATATAGAGATCAGTGGTAACACCCCTTTAGGCAACTTGCGAGTTTGTTTTTTTTCTTTCAATGGGTAAATTTTTTGCAAGCTGCAAGAAAAGTCGCATCGTGTAGCAGTAGCTTTACTAGTTTAGTAAAATAAAATACGTCAATAATATATATATATATATATATATATATATATATATATATATATATATATATATATATATATATATATATATATATATATATATATATATATATATATATATATATATATATATATATATATATATATATATATATATATATATATATATAACCAGGGTTAAGTCACGTTGGCCTGAAAAACAGAGAGAAATCTTCTCGACGTTTCCAGCGAAGGCCCTTCGTCAGGAGAAATTAGTAAACAACTCACATGTGGTCACGCGTATTTATAGCAGAGCTACAATGGGAATCACGTGAACACATGTAAGCCAATAAAAACAAAGTAAACAAATAAATTAATATGTAATTTTATCCTGTGTGCAGGTGCTGACCCAATTTGTGGGTCAGCTACCTGCAAATAGGCAAAGAAACAGGTTATAAATTACTATTTAAATCATCAGAAAAAGGTTAAGGAAAAGGTGTGGAATATGGTGGTGGAGTGAGCTAAATGAAAGAGAATCGCTCATTGAGGCCGTGAGGGTGAATGGTACCAAGTTTGTAAATGAGACGGATTTCTTGAGGCGCATTTCTTATTTGTCGCTCTGCTATAAATACGCGTGACCACATGTGAGTTGTTTACTAATTTCTCCTGATGAAGGGCCTTCGCTCGAAACGTCGAGAAGATTTTTCTCTGTTATTCAGGCCAACGTGACTTAACCCTGGTAATATTTGGATTTCAACCGTGGCCGACGCTGTCCTAGAAGCTTTTAACTATATATATATATATATATATATATATATATATATATATATATATATATATATATATATATACTAAAAATATTATCCCTTCATTATATATGATTTCATAGTTTCTCAAGTAAAACATCTTGTATTTTATTCCGTAAAAATAGTGAACAACATTTTAAACTAGTAAATTATAAACCGATTTAAAAAGTTCATGCGTTAAAATTTGGATGGTCCTGTTTAGTATTAATACAGTAGTATTTGTATAAATACAGTAGTATTTGTATAAATACAGTAGTATTTGTATAAATACAGTAGTATACTGCATGCATCTGCATGTTACGGACTCAGTTCACTAGTTTTGATTAAAACACCATAGCCTTAGAAATAGCGAAGGAAGCAGGTTAGCTATTAGTTAACAACGCCGAATACAAAAGAAACTGAAGTCATGAGCACAGTATATTAAAGAAGAGAAAGACAAAGATTGTTTCTAAACCATTCTGCTGCCTCGTCTAAGTAACATGAGTAAGAACGTCGACCACATCATCATTGTCGTCGAAAACGATAACTAGTTCCTGGGTTTCCATTTCAGCTTGGTCTGTCGGAGGAGCCTGCGACACAATTACTTCTTCGCTTCGGTATTCCTGCTCGTCGACTTTTGCCTCGACGATTGCCGTGTCATTTTCCGCCGCTACAACCTCTTCACTGACACCTTTGTTCACGGTACTGTACACCGGTTCGGTGGTGAATGTAGAGTAGCGACTACCATCTTGCTGGTCGTGATCGTGGCCGTCCATGTTGGTCACCATCTTTTTTCTACTTGTCCTGCAAAAAATACAGTATAGAAAGAAACACCAATGGAAGACTTGTGACCTGAAGGGTTTCATTATTTATACTAGTTCATTACCTCAACTGCAATCACACTCCTCCCAGCTCCAATATCTCCTTTTCAATGTTGTAGTAACAAACATTGGTGTACTGAGTACAGGGGAATGAGCTCCTTCAGCCCGGCCTGAGAAATTCGAACTCATTCACTCATTCATGAACTCATTTATTCTAGCCCAGGGCATCTCTGATAAGATCCAGTAAACGGAAGATGTAAAGGTAAATTTACACTATTTATTGGGACACAATATAGGGCCGTTCACGAGAGACGATAAGACGCGCCTTACACAAGACGCGGCTTATAAACATGAGACGCGAACTGACTCATTTATACAGCTTCTTTAACGAACCGCGGCTTGAATAAGACGCGAACGTACCTTTTATACGAGTGTTTCGCGTTTTGTGCAAGGCGCGTAATGTGTGAGGCGCGTTTTATCTGCTCTCGTATAAACATCCCTTATGTGCCATTCAAACATGTTTTAAAACTTTAAAACTTTTGTCTCAAGGGTGTTGTCAGAATGCCAAAAATGCCGTTTCAGAGCCCAAATTTCAAAAATGTTTTGCGGAAGTGCACCCCCTCCCCCAGCAGCAGCATCACCACCACCACCACCACCACCACCACCACCACCACCACCACCACCACCACCACCAGTACGACCACCACCACCATAACAAACCTCTACACCACTAATGATAACAATAAAAGTATTGCATGCACTCACTCAACATTACTCTACATTATACAATGCTCTACATTACAAAGGGGGGATAGAGGTCATATAAATTAAATTTTTAAAGTCAAATAAATATTTTTTAAAGTGTCTATGAAGTGAAAAATACGTTGGCATTTTTGTTGTTTCATCGTACAGAGGAGCATGACAGGAGCACTTACTGAAAATGTCAAGAGAATCTGATGCGTAGTTTTCGCGCCATCAACTCTCAAAATTTGCCATGGATAGTTTGTTTTTGGGGAAATTTAGGCTTCTTGGTAACAATGCCTTATGACGTACGCAGATGGATCATTAATAGTGAAATTTATTGTTCTTATGCATAGTTGTCCATCTGCGTACGTCATAAGCATTGTTACCGAAAGCCCAATTTTTCTCCAAGAACGAACTAGCCATGGCAAACTTTGGCAAACTTTGAGAGTTATAATAGAGCGAAAACTACGCATCAGATTCTCTTGAAATTTTAAGTGAGTGCTCCTGCCATGCTCCTCTGTACAATAAAACAACAAAAATGCCAACGAATTTTTCATTTCATAGACACTTTAAGGTGTCCGAAGAGGTTTGGTCACTGATTGTAGGCTTATTTATCTTTTGGAAACACGTTCTGCCTTTAGTACCCATTTACTTTTTGAATTATTTTGAGTATATTAAGCAAATGATGCAAACAATGACATGTAAACCAAAGATAGTTCAGTCGACACACAAAACGACGGCTCTTGTACATTTTACAGTTATACCATGAGCTCGAGTTGTATATAAGCTGTTATATAGTATAACTGTTTTATTATATAGCCAAGCACTGTACAAGAGACAAAATTACAGCGAAATGTTTGAAACAACAAACTTCCGGCATAGGCAACTAATACTTCCGCCATGTGTAATGATGCATTCACATAGAGTTTCTCGCTGAGCTGTTCGGTAAACAGCTTCGAATTGTTGTATAAATGTTGCTCGAGAGGCAAAAAATGTGTTAAGCAGATCAATGAAAGAGTTTAAAAGGTACCTTTATGAAGTCAAAATGTGGATCAGTTGTTTATATTAGCGTTGTTGTCGTGAAAAAGATTTTGTTTTCTTGCAAAAATGAAACTGAAATACCTGAATCCGCAAACTCAAATGTTTGCAACTGTCGTCAAACATTCACGAAACATGAGAGTTACTGAACGTGTAAATGATGCTTGCTATGTTATATAAACCATGAAAATGATCACAAACAAAGTTTTGGTCATTCAATTCGTTTTTGAATATCAAACTTAGCTCATCTGAAATTTGTCAAAACCGAGAAGTCCTGAGTCCGAGCGAATCGGTGATTTGAATTACAACAATTACAACTATACGGAAACACGACTGTTGTGAAATTTCGCAAGCTATCGCCGATCGATCGCCGACTGAATTACAAAATTCAGTACAACTATATGGAAACCAGGTTTTAGTATTAATAAGCAGTGTATAATATAAAAACGTGTTATTTCGTAGTTTTTTACTCTGTCTAACCGATAAGCAATATAAGCTTGCCTATTACAAAACTCGTAAAAAACCCAGGAAATATACCGTTGGTAGTAAAACATTCACATATGTCTTTTCAAAGCCTTAAAGTACGTAGTTGACAAGTTTGAACGGCTTATATTTGCTTGTATATATTTAAATCCCTTCTGCTTTCCAGTGTAACGGTAAATTGGCATCAAAGAATTGTTTTACGGATTTTCAATCATGAGGAAAACACAAAAGAAAATTATGACCGTATCGTATCTTTGTATGTGATAAAGATTTCTCCTGATTTACATAAACTTTAGCTTTGATTTTCTCGGCTTAGACAAGGTTATTTTTCAAACTAACTCCGCCAATCAACTTAGCAAGTGGTTCGTTTTTTTAAGCCGTATAATAAAGTCGCAGTTCGTGTTTTATCAGTTATAAAGCAGTCGGCTTCGCCTCGTGTCTTTATATCTGATAAAACACTCTTACTTGTTTATTATACAGTACACAAGGTACACTGCACCTGGAGTACCAATATGACCACTAGTGACTTCAGAATGTTTACTGCTGACAATAAAGGATGAGTAATCCAGTTACATATAGAGATCACTGGTGATCTTTTGATCACTAGTGAGTGACCTTTTGACACCGGGTAATCGAAAGATTGTCCTTGTTTGCGTGCGTGGAGTAAGGTGACTTTTATACTATATTCCATGCAAACAAAGACAATCTAGATCTCACTTTGACTTTCTTTAAAATATTATACTCTACCAGGAGAACCCTAATGTGTCCGCCTTGTTCGAATGAGGTTTTTAAAATTGCGTTTTAAAGGTATAAGATTAAGTTGGCTTAATTTCAAAAATATTTGTGAAATTCAGACATAGTTTAACGCTAAACTCTGGCTTAAACGTTTTTGAATGTAGCTTAAAAAGTTATCGTTAACGTTCATGACCAAACGTTTCAACACTCCAGTCTAATGTCTTCATCAGGGGTGATCGCGATAAAGACAGGTCCTATATATACTCTCATAGAACCATCCATCAATTAATGTCATCAATGAGTGTACAAATGGACCTGCACGTCTTCACAAACATAACCCCTGATGAAGACACTAGATTGCATGGAGTGTCGAAACGTTGGGTCATGAACAGTAACTTTTTAAGCTACGTTCAAAAATCTAAGCCAGAGTAGCGTGAAACTATGTCTGAGTTCTTCACCTGGCTACGTTGGGAATTTATTTGTCGACTTGTGAAATTTTAGTAGAAAACCTTTTTACAATTTTTCGTATCTTCCTTTCCCCCCGAAATATTTTAGTTTAATTTTCACACGCCTCAGTTTCCTTTGTTCTTTTCGGGGAATATATTCAATAGCCCGGGCAAAACAATAGATTAATATTCCCCTCTAAAGGCCTGGCCAAACGCTTTCAACATTTCATTCAAGATCGTTCAACATTGTTGAATTAAACCATGATTTAACATGTTGAAAGCGTTTGGCCACCCCTGTTGAATGATGTTGAACGTTGTTGAATGATGTTGAATGGTGTTGAACGAAATTTGAACATGTTCCCACCCCTGTTGAATGATGTTGAACGAAATTTGAACATGTTCAAATTTTAGTTCAACACGAGTTCAACAATGTTGAACAGTGTTGAATGAAATGTTGAAAGCGTTTGGCAAGGCCTTAATATTCCCTTCACAAACTCATTAATAATTCATGAGATAATCAATCAATCAAAAGCGCTGAATTGCACCACGTGAAGGGACTTGAAATACCAGGGAGGTACTGGGCAGAGGACTTGAAATATTATTTCCAGTCCAAGGACTGGAAATAATATTTCAAGTCCTTGGATTTTAAATATTACTTCACACAATCGGTTATTCATCCATACACTAATTACTAATGCACTAATTCATTTTGGGAATACACTAAGTGATTTTGAGAAGTCATGTAAAGGCCTCCAATTCGGACTAGACTTGGTTTTCAAGTACTCGGAATTCGTTCCAATCCTCGGCTTCGCCTCGGACTGGAATGAATTCCTCGTACTTGAAAACCCGGTCTAGTCCTCATTGTCGGCCTTTACATATTACGTCCAATATTCCCCTCAATATTTCTTTTCTATTGTGACTCCTGTCAACCTCGTCCATGTGAAAATTAAGTATAGGTTATTTTGAGGCCCCTCGAGGATATGTGTTTATTCACGTCGGGCTTCGCCCTTGGTGAATAAATCACATATCCCCTCGTGGCCTCAAAATAACCTATACTAGTTTTTCTGATCATGACCTCATAACCAGTATACAGTATTTTCATACATTACAAAATTTCTTATACCTCCATGATTGCTCAACATAAAATTTTTAGTGTCACGAGAAGTGTGTAGTTTAAAATGTATACAGTTTCAAGTGATTTTGTTTAACAAATTTGGAGATCGATATGACTGAGTTTGTCACTAGATATCTTTACACTAGTCAGACGTCAGAAGCCATACATTTCATTTACGTATTAAACAAATTGAAATATCTCAAAAAAGAAGAAAAATCCCGGAAAATTTGCGAAAAGGTCTTCAATCTTTTCCCATTACAGAAGATTTTAGTTTTCAACTTTTAAATTAACCCTTTGCCCAGTACCGTATGGTTTGTTTTCAAACCCGCCGGTGAGACTTCAAAATCAGTTTCACTCTGTCTAGAGCCAGACAGTTTTATTTGTCAAATCAGAGAGCCCTCGGTAGTGAAAGAGTTAAACAAACTTAATGTATATTGTTAATGCAAAATATCATATTATGGGATATCGATCCGTTGTTAAAACACGACATTTTCGGAAGTATACGCCCTAGCTAAAATGCCCTGTATTGTATTGTACTATGTATATAGGGATAGTTTTACACCAATTTATATACAATCTCAGCCACAGTGATAAACTTAGACCGCCACACCGGCAATGATAGGTCGTTTGCAATCACGTGACATTGAACGCCATCTTGGTTGATAGTTAATTAAATTCCAAACTCGTGCTAATATAAACATGGCGGCATGTCAACAGTGTCTGGGAACTGAAAAGTCAACCAAGATGGTAAACGTAACTTGTCATGTACAAATGATCTATTGGTGTTGACAAAAAGGATCGTGGCCTTTGGCAAGGAGATTGATATGTGATTAAACAAATCTGCGGAGAACAAAATACCTTGTGTCGTAATAGTATTTACGACCGAAATTTCCATTCCACAGCTTGTAGACGATATAACCGAACATGATTGTCACGGCAAGGCTGATCACACCTGCTGCGATTAAAAGGACGATGGAAACTATTCCTAAACAGCAACAGAAGTACACTATAGCCACAATTAACACCTCGAAAATAGGACTCCGAAAAAGCTTTTTAGTAGCCAGAAAACTCATTTTATAATTAAAAAGGCAAATTAAATTTTCAAAAGGAAAAAAAAAAAAAGAAAAAAGTCGTCTGTTTCTGGTCAGCGCGCGCGTCATCTTTTTTCTTGCGGGTCGACTCTTTTTATTTTTACATTTTTATTAGCGATATCTTCAAGATCACACCAGATTCTAGTAAAAAGAATTCAACCAATGTTTCTTACATCAAAATCGCTGATATGATTTTGGCCACTGATTAACGGCTTTATATATTCAACCATGCGTTCATGTGTTATATTAAATAAATGCTTGTTCATTCATATTTTGACGTAAATATTTATACATGTATCAATAAATCAAAACATATACCATGCTACATGTTCAGTTTACAATAGGGCACTTAAATAGAAGAATACGCGCGATATGCGCGATATGTCTGTTCAATAAAGGTTTGACTTTAGAAAAAATTAGAAAAAAAACCCCCACAAAACACGCATCACCGCGTCGATTTTAGACATTTGGCCTGAACAGAAACAGAAAACGTTTTTCCCCGCAAACAATTAGTTATGACTTAAAAAGTTCATGAACAGCAACTGTTCATGACAAATTAAGATAATAAAAAACAGATTTGGATTTTCTCGAGGGGGTCGGGGGGGGGGGGGTGCAGTTAGTCATGCTGCTTGTCGCTATACGGTGCGGTGCGCCCCTGATTTCAGCCAATAAAACATTAGGCATATAAGTGATTCATACAGCCGCGTGCTGGCCAACCTTGTTTGCGCCGTCTATATTTTGTTTTGATTTTTTTTCAACTTCTGTTTTTTCCCCTTTTTTTTCTTTTCTCTGTTGGGTCAAAGTCAAGGTTTAGGTTTAGAGTTAGGGTTAGTTTTAGGGCTTTTTGTTGGGTATAAGGGTTAATTTTAGAAGAAAAGACATAGACGTCAAAACACGGGAACCAAAAAGACAATGAGGTAAAGTGTCTGACCCACTGACGTGCGGTATATAACTGGACCGCTTGCTCTTGCCAAAAAATTGTGGCCAATTGAACATGGTGTCAAATGGCGAATTTGAATCCTTCTGCTGATAGGAGCGACCACTGACCAGTGCTTGGCACTGGTCTGTCGGCGTTTTATGCGTATTTTGCAGTGCAGGGTAAATAAATAATTTTCAGAAACAGCACACCAGTATATAAAACAGTCTTTGTCTTTTCTCACCTTGATACAGCACATTGTTGGTAATTTTAGATAGAGTAAGTAAATGCTCATGTAATTACTGTAATTTGAAATACATGTATGAATGCGAAATCAATATATTTGCAGTTTATTTTGTTTGTTTTCATGTTGTCTTTTTCGGAAAATGTCCGCCAAGTTAACTAGGAGTTAAGGGGTTTGAAAGAGTTTTGAAGGATATACAATACCAAACAAAATGTTCAAATATACTCATTTTATGTAGGAATACACTAAAACATGCAAATCATACATCGTGGGGACATGTCGTCATACATGGACAAATCAACTCACATTGTGTGTATTATGAATTAATCGTGATCAGGCTGTCAGCTGCGTGAAGCGTACTAAAATATTATTTAATCGCAATATACTATTAGCTGTACCATACTGATTAAAACGTAAAACGACTAGTCATATACAGGTCACGTGGTCTGACTTGTATCTAGCTAGCTAGCTACGGCGTAATATTTCGTCGTGCAATGTGGAAAGAGTCAAAATATCAGAAATGTTGTGCATGTATGTGAGCGTGCAGAACAGCAATTCAAGACTTTTCACCGGAAAACGTGCAACTTCCTTCAGACTAATCAAGCCACATCGGTTTCTGATTTTGAAATTATTTGCCGAGTTTCGCAGATCTATTTTAGGAATAAATACTTACCTGCGGTATCGCCAATCTCATACCTCGATGCTAAAAACAAAGCAAAAAAAATGTATGTATATCAGTTAGCACTAGTCTTTGATTTGTATAATTTGTCGTGAAAATAGCTGGGTTTTTGTTATAACAGTATAGAGTTGGTGCTCGCGGGCAGAGATGATAATCTCATCTAATATATCATCATACTGTACATGCATATATATATATATATATATATATATATATATATATATATATATATATATATATATATATATATATATATAGGTTTTCGCTTACCTCAAAAGTCTGCAACAGGCTGTTTCATCTAAAAAAGAATCTTCAGGCAGATCTGCCTGAAGATTCTTTTTTAGATGAAACAGCCTGTTGCAGACTTTTGAGGTAAGCGAAAACCTATATTTGCTCTAACTATATGTTATCGAGCACTCTTTGCGTTTCGTAGACCAAAACCCACACGTATATATATATATATATATATATATATATATATATATATATATATATATATATATATATATTAGAATTTGATATCATATTTGAGCAGATCTTGACGCATGCATCCTAAAAATATATAACTTTACATATTTTTCTGTATACTCTGTAATAAAAGTTATACAATGCACGGTAATCATATTTTCAGTGATGGCCACTTTTTTTTGTCCACTCATATACAGTGTATTATATATCATACATCAAACTCAATCTACGTTCCAAATCTACGTTCCAATCATCAGTCCCAGTATAGTTTAAATGTTCATGCAGTACCAGCGATCAGGTTGTAGGTTCGAATATGGCTTGGAAACTCAGAATTTTTTCTGAGTAATTAAGAGTGCCGTCGAACAACCTTTATACCCCCAAATTTACTGTCTGCGCGTACGTTTACAAAATGAATGGTAATTGAAACAAGGATTAATTAAGAACCAGCACTGATTTCGATTGAATGTTAAATAATTCATGAATTGATGATATCAACACAAAACGTAAGAGATATATTTAATTAATACTATAATAGATCAACAAAAGTCCATGTACAGCTACAGCTATGTCACTTAAATAAAACTTGTTAAATTTTTACTGAATAAGCCAAACTGAGCTATTCTATATGTTTCTTGTAAATGCTAATATAATACTGAAAAATGCTAAATTGATGTGGCTTCAACTGAGTCAAGCCTTTAGATTAGCTGACCCTTCCATCGCTGCATGTTGTCTCATAATTTATGAACCAAAATGCTATGGGCTCCAAAATCAAATTCAGTGAATGAACAGTTTATATAAGAATATTATAACGTTTGTTATATAAGTATTAATCCTTTTCTAACGTTTTAACATTTCATTTCTGATTAATTCAACAGAAACAATCAGGATTTGAATTTGCTTTTAATGAACGTCAACAACTGAAATGTACAAAAATATTCATACTATATAACGAGTCATTAATTAACACGATACTCTTTTCAAAAAAATCCCGATGACGTTCAACTATTTACTGCCCGAATATAATACGTCTTTAGTGCATTATTCTGACTATAAACAACGCCAAAACGATTTTCTTCTCTGGAGAAGCCCTTAGACAAGAATGAGTTATTAACGAATTCTTCTGAGTTCTGTCCAAATTGGTAGAATTTTATTCTTCACGCCAGACGATTTTACTCACCGTTCTAAGGAAGTTATAGCGTGATATATTTTTGATACGAGGATGACCCAGGACTCGAGATAAACTTACAATTCGCTTATTGTCACTGGACTATCTTTAGTTCGCTGTCTGTACATTGTACAACTCCCAAATTATATTACTAAAACTCCCAATTCCCTAATTTTCTACTTGAGATATAAGCTATGTTTTAAAGACTTTTTAAAGCAATAAACACTCCAGTGGATTATAGGTTAGCATGCTACAAGTCACTGACTAGGGTTGAGGATTTGTCTAGGTTAGGAGATCAAACATGTTGAGTAAGTGGTGAGTCTGATTACAAGTGCTTATCAACCTACCTGCTTGGATTTCGGTCAATGGAATAAGAAAGATAAACAGTAAGAAAGCCGACGAAGTCATATTTAAATCTCGCGGACTTGTAGATTAGCGGCTTACGTATAGATCCCCTTTTTTCACACAGACTTTGGACGTGAACGGCACAACCAATCAACAAACCAGTAAAGGGCTCAAACTGTCAACGATAAACAGAATTCTGTTTGGAACGAAGGAATTTTTGTCACGACACCCCATTGGCACCAAGAACAACCGAGAACGGTATAATTAATTCAAGTAAGCAAAGATAAAGCATGCAAATTGTTTCGACGTTTATTGTCAAAAGTTAGTGAGCTGTTGCGGAACGCGAAGAATTAAAAAGACTTTAAAAGTATGTTTTGTTGAAGAGTTGAAAAGAATTTAATAAAAACAAAGAGTCTTTCGTTATCTGAGCTTCAGTCGAATCACGCTGATAAAAATTCCGAAATACAACTTCGAAACACCGACATTTGGTGAATAAAACAAGCGAGGCATTATACACAGGCAGTTATATTTAATGTCTGATAAGCCAAATGAATGATTGAATGTGAATGGTTAACGCGTCTAAAACACACTGAGAGAGAGGGCTTTTAGCTTATTCTTTAGCTGCCCAACTGGGCTAGCTTCGTCCCACATAAAAAAATGGAGTGCTGTGTAGGCAGTGTTTTAGATAGAGCATGTGACACATATATAATCAAGTTCAAATAATTATGTCAATGCTGCACGTATCTTTTAGACCCGTTTAGGCCTTGCGTTTACACGATACCGGCACAAAAATGACACGAAATCGGCACAAAATGAAGACGGGTTCCTTGACGGCATGAAATGAAAACGGAACACTAACAGGTATCGTGTAAACGTCCGTGCCGTAACAGTTTGATGACGGTGATCACAATATATACGACCACAGTACTCGGGTCAGCAGTATTCACACAGTCTTCTCAATTCACATTGGAAGAGAATAGTAGTCACATGCTAATCCGTCATTATATTATACCGGTAAACGCAAGACTTTTTGGCCTGTAGACGGCCGGCCAAGGCTTCAAAATATTAATTTTGATGGCATATTTTGTTACAAGAAGGTAACCATGATAGATCATATCGGATAGTGTATATTTTGAAGGTAAGGGGGGTTACCAGTCATAATTATTGATTTATATTCTAAAATTTGTAGCTTTTTAAAAGCACAATGTGATGAATGGGGTATCTGTAAAGTGCTGCCTAATACGTTTGTGTTTTATTTGGATTGGCTAAATTCAGAATGCTATCCAATCAGCGTGCCTGAAATTCTGATTATTCTAATTCGCATAGCTCACAATCATAAACAAACAAGAAACATGGCGCAAATTCACCTAAATATAACACTTCGAAGAACAGCCACAACAAGCAACCAACTTTTTGTTACAAATAAACAGGTAACCACCATAGAACTATAGCTTAGACCTTAATCAAGATGACTGGGCCAGTTGCAATCCGTCTATCACAAGATAGCACTGTTAATCCAGTGAGTTAAATGTCTGAAGATATCCGAGCAACAATGTACTGTAGTACAAATGCTCGGCTTTATAACATTACGTACATGATGGTATCGACAAATTACCAAAATAAAACGAAGTAATTTACGAATATGAGTCTTCTCTGTATCTACCAGATCAAATAAATTTCGGATTCTTGGCAAGCTTACGTTGTTGTGGCTTTTCTTCGAAGTGTTGTATTCAGGTGTATTCACGCCATGTTTCTTGTTTGTTTATGATTGCGTGCGTGTTAGGCGAATTAGGTTAACCAGAACTGGAGGCACGCTGATTGGATAACGCTCTGAAGCGAGTCTTTCAAAATAAAACACCCACGTATAGATCGTTTTACTCACGTGATCGGTGGCCCCATTGGGATGGTGAAACAATACGAAATATTTGAATAAGAAAGAGCTAATTCCCATGCCGTACACCAATATGGCCGCCATTTCATTGTTTTGGTACACCAATATGGCCGCCGTGACGTCAGATGAAAACGATCTATAGTTTGCATCACTCCATAAAAATCCCATTCATCCCAGTGTGCCTTTAAAAAACAGCAAATTTTAGTATATCAATGTAAAATTACGGCTGGTAACCCCCATCACCTTCTTCAAAATATACACTATCCGATACAATCTGGCATGGTTGCCTGTTTGTAACAAAAAATGCCATCGACGATGTTTTTGAGACACTTTTATCGAGGTTGGCCGGCCGTCTACTGTATTTACACAACGGCATGATTTTGTTCCGTTTTCAAATTGTACCAGCATCGTGTAAACGGGGTTTTAGAGGGGGTCCCTCAAACACTCCAAGGTGGAGGTGTTCAAATGAACGAGACAGCATTTTTTAGAGGGATCCGGGGGCATACCCCAGAATTTTTTTTTTATCTGAATGGCATTTCAAAAGTTTCAGATAATGGCATGAATAATAGTAATAATAATAATAATAATAATAATAATAATAATAATAATAATAATAATAATAATAATAATAATAATAATAATAACAATAATAATAATAATAATAATAATAATAATAATAATAATAATAATAATAATAGTAATAATAGTAATAGTAATAATAATAATAATAATAATGGAAACTTTATTGATTAAATTTAGTTCTTACATATACAATTGTAAATCTCACTTATTAAGGTAATTTACAACCGGCTACTTGAATCGATGGTATACTGTGTAATATATAACTATAAAAACACATAACAAACTTATACAATACAACATTAAAAAGTTAATAAATCTGGGTTTGTCCATTCCTTATTTCGGCAACAGAATATATAATATGTAGTTCTGATGGCAATTGTCGTCATTCGTTTCACACAATAGTTTTGGTGAACTTTGTCAAAATGAAGATCATTTAGCATTTTTAGAAATGTTGAACATTCTTTCGCAAAGACACCAAGAGAGCTAATTGATAAATTTATAAATTTTACGGATATAAATAATCTCCTTTGTTCTCTAATTAATTCTAAATATTTATTTTTTTTACGTTCCACATTCTTTTGAAGATTAGATTCAAAACCAGCAGTTAGTTCAACAATGTATAAGCATCCACTAGTTGTTGTCAGGAGCAAGTCTGGACGGTATGAGTCGCCGGTTAATATGGATGGACTTTTGTATCCCGGAAGATCGACATAGAGATTTGAACCGCTGACCGTCCTTAGGTTTGACGCAAGGAAGTTCAAAATTGAATCATGTCTCCACGTAAACCTTTCGAGATACGATTGGCAACCTGCTACGACGTGGAGTAGAGTTTCTGGTCCTAGACAAAGGGAACAATCCGGTGTTGGTGATATACCCCATCTTGCAAGGTTTTGGCGTGTTGGTAGATAGTTATTCATGTAACGTATCGTAAAATTGAAGATATTCTTAGGTAGTTTAGATTGAGCCGCGCACCATAACTTCGTTAATTGAGAGAAGGAGAACTGAAATAATGATAATAATAATAATAATAATGATAATGATGATAATAATAATAATAATGATAATGATAATGATAATGATAATGATAATGATAATGATAATGATAATAATAATAATAATAATAATAATGAAAGCTTTATTTAAAGAAGGTAAAATCAGTACAGCCAGTGGCTGGTTTACATGATGCCTTCAGGAGTTTGGTCTCAATTGGGAGGCAAGTTCTGTTTCTTATCCCTGTCACAATTGTAATTATTTTCTATTTGATATTTATTATTATTATTATTATTATTATTATTATTATTATTATTATTATTATTATTATTATTATTATTATTGTTATTATTATTTAATAATTAAAATTATTTGATAATAATAATTATTATTATTTGTAAGTTATTTAAAGACTTGCCTGCTAATGTACGTACGATCTGATATTGCATCAAAGGGTTTAAATAATTTTTCTAAGACGATTAAAAATATTCTAATTACTAGAGTCAAAGATCGTCTGGCTGCAGCCAATTAATTTTACCATTTCGATCTTGAAATATGTACATTGATTATTCAAATATTCTTTGACTGTTTAATCCCCGAGCCCGGGCGGAGGGCCGAAGGCCTGGAGCCCGGGGAGAGTGCTAATCTCGACACGCGTGGAGTTCATTTACACGCGAAATTACACGCGAGTGGGAAATAAATAGACCTTGCCGCACGAAGAGCGTGAATTGATTGACTCGCAAAACTTCGGACATCGAAAACTTCGGACAAACATTGGACATTAGCCAATCAGATTTCTCAAAAAGAAAGATCACGTGATCCATTCACTTCATGCAGAAAGGTTTATTCTGCGAGATGTTTATATATATATAGGCTTTTATGCTGTGTCGCTACTCCGAGTTTCACGCACACAGCATTAAATCTTAATCATATTTCGCTCTACTATAATAGTATTGAGCGCTCTAGGACCTTACGCCTTTCTGTTACAAACACTTAATGGTATATATACATATATATATATATATATATATATATATATATATATATATATATATATATATATATAATGTTTACAACACTCGCGTCCTTGTTGTATTGAATATACAATCACTCGCCGAAAACAACTTGTGAAATGAATGAATAGTAAAAATCCCTTTGGGATATTGAGATGCTAATTAGTTACAAGCACTAGTGGTTGTATCAAAAGAGTATACATCCACTAGTGGTTGTAACTAATTAGCATCATTGGTTTTAGTTTGTATGGGGTTTACAGGGGTATACATGTGACGTAATTTCTGAAATTGGATTGGCTGCAAAACTCATGAATTAGCAATGAATTTCACAAAATATATATATATATATATATATATATATATATATATATATATATATATATATATATATATATATATATATAAAACTTATTAATAATTCATGAGGAAAACACAAAGAAAATCAGTACCATGTCGGTGGTTTGGATATCGGAGGAAGAAATTACACACATTAAGCAAACTTTTACTCCGATTTTCTCTTAAAATACTGATTTGTTTGAGATGCTATATCATACACTCGGAGGAGCGTTTCATCAGGATATCCAAACACTTCAAAGTTTGTTCAAAAACCTCGGCTTCGCTTCGGTTTTCAACAAACGTCTCAGTGTTTGGATATCCTGATGAAACACTCCTCCTCGTGTATGATATATTACATACATCCAATCGCAACTTTCGTGGCTCAAGCGAAAGAAATCTTTGTCAGAAAAATTGGTTTACAGCTAAAATCTACCCGATTCATACTATGGAAAAAGACCGAAGAAAGAACGCTAGGAAGAGATGTTGCAGTGGGATGAACCAACAATATTAAACACGACTAGAAACTGTTGAAAAAGCAAAAAAAAAATGGCGATAAAGACAGGAAAGATGCCGACACATGTGACTCAATAAAGCAAAAAAGATCATGTTTCCTCATGTGTCTGTTCGAAGCCGGCAAAAGACTTATGCACTGGTATATCTTACTTAACTCAAGAGAGAACAATGAATTGGAAAGACCGTTATAACAAACAGCTTTTTACATTTTAAAGATAACTGATTGTATTTTGTCAAGAACCGAAGTAAATTGAAGTAAAGTAATTGAAGTAAAAAAAACCGGTAAAGCCTGATTCGCACTTGTGAAATAAGCACAAGCACAAGAAGGAATTCAGGAAACAAAAGATGAAACAAAAAGGTATTCCTTGGAGCGAAACTTTGCCGTGAGTAGAATCACACAACTATTTTGTTTATGCTTATGCTTATTTCACAAGTGTGAATCAGGCTAATTAAGAGATTCGTATTTAAGTTACCAGTTTTGTTTAGCTGATTAGAGTCGGTATATAACCCAAGCCTTTTCATTAGCTCAGTTAAAACAGCAAAAATCTTGTCAAATAATTATACTTTTCCCAGAAGTTTTTTCCAAATGTTAGAGTGAAACTTAACATTAAGCTTATAGTTCTTCTCTGGGTTGTTTTTTTCTCTCTCATACTTCTTGTTTTCAGCGGGCTGTTAAGTACGTTTTTTCTATTCTGATGGGTTTTTTTGAGGTTTAACATTGGAATTATATTAAAACAGTAGTTTGTCTGACAACCTTAAGTTTATATAAGCCTCTGTAATTATTGTTTGTTTTTGCTATCAGTTTCTGGCGCTATTAGGACGAGGCAGTAGTTTTTCTTCAACCACTGCTATATATTTTGGAATAAAACATTGCTTTGGAAATTGGTCAATAATAGAAAAACTACGTGTAACAGTATAAAGCAAGATGCAAAGAAGGGCGGGAGTTTATACTTGTATACAAAAACAGATCAAGCGTGCTTATTTATTTATTTATTTTTAGTTTTTTTGCTTGTTTTTTGTTTTTTTTGTGTTTTTTTTTGTGGGTTTTTTTGTTTTTTGTTTTTTTTTGGGGGGGGGGGGGGGGGTATATACGAAAACGCATGTAAAAACAGCTTAATGCCAATTACTGTGGTCCCAGGTAAACAAAGTAAATAAGTAAATAATAATATAAGTTTCAGACATCAGATGCAGCAACGGATCGCTTCGTCAAAACCTCGGGTTGCGTTGCATTTTGTGCAAATCGATTTCCATGATCTGGGGGCTGCAGGGTTGTAAATATGAAGTACTGCTGCTATGTAGTAGGACAGGAGGTTGCTTTTAAAACTGGAGAAAGTGGTCCATTTTACACGTAACTAGTACGGTAAAGTGTTCAAAGTCCTGCACATTCTTGTAATATAGGAGCGTTGGAAAGTAAGAGTTTTACATTTTCGCGGGCGAAACTGTAAGATCAGGAGTAGAGCTGTTTCTTGTTGTTCTGATAGGAAGGTACGGAGCAGGTAAAATTTCGGGATTATTATTATTGTTGTTATTATTATTATTATTATTATTATTATTATTATTATTATTATTATTATTATTATTATTATTATTATTATTATTATTATTATTATTATTAACTCTTCTGTTATGTAATTTGTGGCAAATTCATTAAATCCCCCTCTGCCCCCGCTTGCTACGCCTATGCAAAACGCTTAACATCGCTTAAATGCGTGGGATTCTCATGAGCACGCATGAGATGATCCCTGAATGCGTGATTCTCACGCGAGATGCGTGCAGCGAGACTTAAAGTGTCTGCATGATCTCTAGTTACCAAGAACCAAGACACTGTGCTAAACTGAACGATGCCATGTTTGCCGACCAAGACGTCTTTTGCTATTTTTTTTTTTTTAATTGGCGTTTTAGAGATCTTGTTTTATTATCTATCTGTTTGATTGTTAATGTTTGAAGTAATAGTATGTAAGAAAAAAAAAATTGAGGTTAACACCGTTCTTATTTAAATTGATTTTACGCGAGGTAATAGACCATTCAAAGGAAATTTGCTGCGTTTGTCTTACCTAGGAACCGATCCAATGTTTCTTTTGAAACCCGAGTATAGACCGGTCAAGGTTAAAAGGGATGACTCAAAAGGACCCATCCAGTTCTTTCGCGGTTCCAAAATATGTCAAATTTGGGTTTTTTCCAAGATTTTAGCAATCTTTTCGATACCCTAACCACAACAAAAACCCTAACCCTAACCCTATATTTCGGAAAAGCGGCGAAAGTACTGGATGGGTCCTTTTGAGTCATATACAAAACCGTATAGGTCGTCTATACTCGTGTTTCAAAAGGCCGGATGCGACGCAGGCAACATAGACCTTATTCAAAAATGGCCACCGAATTAGGATTCTTTTATGTGCATATAAATTAGCCCTTATAAAGTCGTTTTAAAGTAAAAAAATTTGAATTTCCCACATGAAAACGAGCTCAGAAAGGTTAATTTATATGCATATATAAAATATTTCTAATTCGGCGGCCATTTTTGATCTCAGTATAAAAACATTGGATCGGTTCCTATGGCAACACAAACGCAGCATATTCCTTTTAAACGGTCTATTACCTCACGTAAAATCAAAACAAGCACGGTAACTCTCAATTCCTTTTCTTGCATACTTTTTCTTCAAACATAAACAATCAAATAGAAAGATTTAAAAAAATCTCTAAAATGTCATTTTTTCTAAAACAAAAAATAACGGTTTCTCTTTTAAAATGTTTTTTTGGCATTAATGCTTTTTTCCATTTTTGTTTCAGGGAAATTTAGCGATAGAAAACAATTTACAAAATTTTACCATATATAGGTCGGCGAACAAAATTCTGAAGTAAACTGGGTTTCTTTTGCAAAATAGGGATTTGTTATTTTTGGTGACGTCACATTTTACACACATCGCACGCAATGGTGGTATTAAAGATCGTCCGTTTAAAGACTGGTTCTCATATGTCGCCGATGGTCGCCATGCTTTAGATGCATGTTAAGTAAAAGAATAAAATCTTTCTCCATTCTTCCTTATTACTTAACATGCTGCTGCACTTCCCGTTTTAACATACATCTAAATCACAAATCGCCGACGATCAGCGACATATATGAGAACCAGGCTTAACGAGTGCTTGTAAGGCTTTCCCGCCTTGCACCCTTGCACATGCACGGAATTTGATGAAAATATAATTACTAAATATGTCGAGCTACCAGAAAAACAATGAACGAATTGATGAAAAGAAACTATATTTGCCGGATTAGGGACATTAGGAGAAAATGTAGAGATGTTTCCAAAAGAGACCTGAGAATTCAGAAAATTGTATGTTAAATACAGTCAGTTGCAAAACTAGTTGGAACATTTGACTTGAGCCCAGCCCCAGTCATAAAAGTTAACGTCTGGGCTAATAGCGATCCGTCGTGATGACATCAGGATTGATGTTTGTCCGCTTTTACGCACAATTCCTGCAGTCGGAACAATAGATAATGGCTCATTTGCAGTCATTTGAAAGTAAATTTTGGCTTGTTTGTCCGCTTTTTGGGCTATTAATAGCAGCTCGACGGTACGCTATTCTAACTTGAGAAAGACAACAAATTAAATTTGAATAGATGAAAGTTCGGACGTTAGAACTTTGATTTCGCGTTAGCGTTTATGCAACTGGACCTTGGATAGGCCACATATGGTTAATACGAAGAGTGGCCGAAGTGGGAACCAACGGCGTCGCAAAGAACTCGCCGTAAATCGCTGCAAACCAACTCGACGACGAATAAAACATGAGACAAAACATCATATTGACGAGGTTAGTAGATTTTATTCACATAATGTTGATATTAAAGACAAATTCGTTCGTTTGTTTACGGGTTTTATGTCGTCATATATATATATATATATTTTCAAATATTACCGTTAAAATACCCGCACTGCGGGCTGCCACACACCTTGAAATTGGGGCGCCTGTGGATAGACTTACTTTAGGGCGAGGGAGGTTTACGGCTGAAGAGAATAGGGGCAAGAGGAAAAGAGTCTCATTCGCCCCATTCTCCTCGTATATGAATTTCCTCGCCCACAGTCTTCTCCCGCATTTCTCTCGGCGCGCTCGTCCCTCGACCCTTTTACTCACCAAGAGAAACAGACCTGATCTAAGCAAATTGAGTTTCCATTTCACTCCCCCTATCCCCCATTGATATTTCTCATTGGGAATTTCTAATCTAAATATTTCCTGTATCGGTCGCCAAAAAATTAGGGTTACCAATACAAAAAACACCAGTCACCCAAACAATACAAGTTATAAGCATGGGAACGAACTAGGAATTATATACATAAGTTTTGTGGAAACACCACGTAAAATATTTCTTTGCTAAGCTTTCGGCCTGTTGACTCAGACCTTCATCAGAGCAATGACAACAAGTTGTTGGCTCACATCATTTATAAACATCGCAACTGATCAATTAAATATATTTTTCAGGAAGGACAGCCATTAAACAGCACGTGGTGTGCCCTATTCGGAGAACATTCTTGATTTTTGTTTTCTAATTAATAAAATTAACGTGATACGCCATTGTATTCTTACGTGATTTAATTGATCAGTTGCGAAGTTTATAAATGACGTGAGCCAACAATTGTTGTCATTGCTCTGATGAAGGCCTGAGTCAACAGGCCGAAAGCTTAGCAAAGAAATATTTTACGTGGTGGTTCCACAAAACTTATTTATGTTTAATTGCCAATGTTTTTAGATACTTACAGCCACTCAGAAAACTAATTTATATTCGGTAGGTCTTTATTGTGTTGCTTTGATCACTGGAGAAGGTAATTACATAAGAATATTTCGCCAAACATTGCTGACAGTTTGCAGTTATAGGCAACATAGTTTATTTGAGAGAGGGTCGAAAGCGAGGGGGAGAGGGGGAGAGGGGGAGTGAGAGCACTGACCTATAGATACATAAAATAAATGGAACATCTGGAATGCTGGTCCTGCCGAAAAAGTGACTGAACAAAGAAGACAAACATGCGAGTCTTTTCTCTTATGATAGCAACCACTGACTGCATTTTGCACAATTTATATATATATATATATATATATATATATATATATATATATATATATATATATATATATATATATATATATATATTATTTAAAAAAATGAACGTTGCTACTCCGAGTTTCATGCGTTAAGCGATCATCAGGCAACTGAATAGTTTCACTTTAGTTTCTGTTTATATATATTGTGAAACTAAAGTGAAACTTTTCAGTTGCCTGATGATCGCTTAACGCGTGAAACTCGGTGTAGCAACGTTCATTTTTTTAAATAAAATCTATCTTGCTCTACCTTCAAAAGTATCGAGCACTCTGTGGTCTATTGTAAACGACTACTTTAACTATTATATATATATATATATATATATATATATATATATATATATATATATATATATATATATTCCTCTCGCAATTTCCCGCGTGTTTGGATCAGAGTATCCACACACGGAAAACCATTTGGTATTTTTTAGTACTATATTTACTTCTTACAGTCCGATTTTCCTGTACTATATATAATTACTTACTTACTAGAAATACATGAATGCAACAACCCCTCGCCCACTTTTATTAAATGGTTTTTTGAAACACCCCCCACCCACCCACCCACCCTGATTTAAAATAAGCACTCCCGATATACAAGTAATACAACCAATATAAAAACAAACAGATTTTAAAGCAAATGATAATCCTGGAGATAATTATAGAATTTAAGGACAGGATGACTAACTGATTTAATGAAAGTTGAACATATCAAAGCAAAATTTAGATCTGGTTGTAAAAAATATATTGTTTTTATAGAAGGATTCAAAAGGGATTATTTTTAGCAAGCACTTAAATGGCTTATGGCTTCCCCATGTGGCTATGTATACATGTTTTGTAAAGGCAGAATTAAAAGTTAGCAGCTCAAAATTACATTTATAATAGAGTCTGAGATGAAAACAATTCAGTAGAATCGGATCGCAGAAAGAAGTATTAAACAGACCACGTTTCAGTCGAAAATTTGGAAATACAGCAAAAAAAATCGCCAAAGCCCATGCAAAGTCAATGAATAACATAAACATAAGCTTATAAAGGAAGTGTTTTAAGTTAGCTTTAGTTAAGCTGACTTATGGTTTGGACGAGCAAAGGGAAAGCACGAAAACGTGAAGCTGTATATTGTTTAGGTTATTAAGACAACAAGAATCCTACCGTTTATACAACCAATGCAATTCAGATCGAGTTTTGTTTACCATACGGCGTCTGGTTTCTTCAGGTTCTCTGGTTTCGCTTCAAGATATATTAAACCGGCTGTTTGTATCCTTTTCTTCGTTGTTCTCTTTTATTAATTAAGTAGAACAGGCTCCATTTCGTTAAACGAAAGCCGAAATACGGACAGATTTATTAGTTTTCTTCGTCGCTAGTCACCAGTGCCCAACTATTCTTATCGCGTGACACCGTACCAAACATATTATATATATATATATATATATATATATATATATATATATATACAAACAAACAAATAAATAAATAAACTATCTCACAGATTTCGTCTCCCTCGGTTTTTCTACACGCGTGTAAAATGGACTCCACGCGTGTCGAGATTAGCACCCTCACCGGGCTCCGGGCCTTTGGCCCGTCGCCCGGCTCGGGGACTATACTTACAAAAATTATGTAAAAACGGACGAAGTTAAGGGTTGTTGCGTTCACGTAGTTCTATAGTATGTATATGTATATATATATGTATATATATATATATATATATATATATATATATATATATATATATATATATGTATATATATATATATATATATATATATATATATATATATATATATATATATATATATATATATATATATATATATATATATATATATATATATATATATATATATATATATATATATTTGTGAAATTCATTACTAATTCATGAGTTTTGCAGCCAATCCGATTTCAGAAATTACGTCACATGTATACCCCTGTAAACCCCATACAAACTAAAACCAATGATGCTAATTAGTTACAACCACTAGTGGATGTATACTCTTCTCATACAACCACTAGTGCTTGTAACGAATTAGCATCTCAATATCCCAGAGGGATTTTTACTATTCATTCATTTCACAAGTTGTTTACAACACTCGCGTCCTTGTTGTATTGAATATATACAATCACTCACCTTCGGCTCGTGATTGTATATTCAATACAACACGGCCGCTCGTGTTGTAAACATTACATATATATATATATATATATATATATATATATATATATATATATATATATATATATATATAATTGTAGTAAATATTGCTGTCGCTACTCAGAGTTTCACGCGGTTAAGCGATCTTCAGGCAACTGACAGACCGTGTGTCACTAAACTCTATAAATACATTGGTGTTAGCAAAGTTGGTGTTTGGTTACGTGTCGGCACTTGGTAAAAATTTCCGTTCGTTTGTTTAGAGTGTTTTTATGCCTTCCTTTCATGATAAGTAGTTTTTCTTCCAGGCATAGGTTGCATCTTCTGGAACCAGCTTTATAAGCCGAAACTTTCTTTAGGATGGACCATTTTAAGCTGAACGCTCGTTTGGCAGATTTTAATTTCCAGATATACTTTGACAGCTCGGTGTCATTGGCATACTTCTGGTTGCTGAAGGACTTTATGTGGTTTCGGTACCTGGTTTTAAATTCGTTCGCTGTTACTCCAACATAAAGTTTTTTCTCGAGGTTATCGCTTGTTGATACTTCAGCTTGGTAAATCACACTTTCCGTTAGGCACCTACCTTCAGTCGGGCATTCTTCAGTTCGTCGGCAGTTACACATGCGAGTGTTGTTGGCTGTGTTGGTTTTGTTATCATGCCGTTTTAGAATTTTGTTATTGTGTTTGTTAATGAAGTTTTTCATGTTGTCAGTGCAACTATAACTAATTCTCACGGTGTGACGGTTAAAAATTTTGCTTAGTTTGTTAGATGGGGGGAAGTGTCTGTCGATTAGCCGTAAAAAGTTTTGTCCTATGTTAGTTTTGACGGTCTGTCACACACGGTCTGTCAGTTGCCTGAAGATCGCTTAACCGCGTGAAACTCTGAGTAGCGACAGCAATATTTACTACAATTATATTTTCGCTCTACCTTTATCAATGGTATTGAGCGCTCTGAAAACTAATGCTAGACTAGTAACGCTATTAATGTGGCATACTATTTTTGGTATTATATCGCTCCTATTAATAGTCGAGCGCTCTTCCTGGCTTAGTATCCATAACGTGAATATGCAGCAGATCCGTTTCAACTATTCTCTTAAAAACATTGGTTTACCTACACACGATGACTACCACAGAAATCTCATCGACAAAACGGAAAGTGTAATTCACCGAATGCGTTGGAAAGCACTTTTTTTCTTACATAACAACGACAATTCTTCGCACAAGACACCGACGTTTGGTTTGAAATCTAAACAAAGACCACCGCATATCCCAGAAATGAAAAGCTTCGAGGAAGACGTGATACAAATGATTGAGAACGTTAGATTTAGAAATGTCAACGATGAGTTTATTCAAACCCTAGAAAACGACAAGAGAAAAATAAAAACATCCTCTAATGTTTTTATTTCCGCCGACAAGACAAGAAACATCTATGAGATGGACGCCACTTCCTACAATAAGCTGTTAACTGAGAACATAACAAAAACATACAAACTGGCCCAAGACGACGTTATTAACGATATTAATACCGATCTAAAAGTCATCGCTGATGAACTAAACATCACAAACCGCATCGATCCAATGGCTAAAAAACAGGCTTTCATCACGCTAAAAGACCATAAAGAAGACTTTGAAAATCACCCTAAATGCCGCCTTATAAACCCGGCTAAGAGCGACCTGGGCAAAGTTAGTAAAGCCATTTTGGACAAGATTAACAACGAAATCCGTAAAGAAACACACGCGAACCAGTGGCGCAACTCCGACGACACCATTTCCTGGTTTAAATCTATAAACAATAAGAACAGACATACATTTCTCTCCTTTGATATTGTAGACTTTTATCCGTCTATTTCCGAAACCTTACTCGACGAAGCCATCACCTGGGGCAAGCAATTTACCAACATTACTGACGATGACATAAAGATAATTAAACATGCTCGAAAGTCACTTCTTTTTTACAACGACCAAGCATGGAGAAAACGAAATTCCAACAACACCTTTGACGTGACAATGGGAAGTTTTGACGGAGCTGAAATATGTGAACTGGTTGGCCTCTTCATTTTACGCTCACTAGAAGCGCGCTTTGGAAGATACGTTGGCCTTTACCGAGACGACGGCTTGGCACCTATCAACACCACTTCTGGCAGATTGGCAGACAAAGCGAGAAAAGACCTGATCCGCGTATTCGACAGCTTTGGTCTGAAAATTACAGTACAGACAAACCTGAAGCGGGCAAACTTCCTAGACATAACGCTTGACCTGACAAACGATACGTACAGACCCTACAGAAAACCAAACGACGAACCTCTTTACATCAACCGTATGTCAAACCACCCACCTTCCATTCTCCGACAATTACCTCCTTCTATAAACAAACGAATTAACAATTTATCATGTAACAAAGAAGCATTTGACACAGCAGCACCACTATACAACGACGCATTAAAACGAAGTAACTTTGACACAAACCTAACATACGAACCTAAACCAGAAGACGAAACAAGCGACTGCACAAAGCGCAGCAACGAGCCTCATAGACGAAACAGACGACGAAACGTGTTATGGTACAACCCCCCTTACAGTAAGAACGTCAAAACTAACATAGGACAAAACTTTTTACGGCTAATCGACAGACACTTCCCCCCATCTAACAAACTAAGCAAAATTTTTAACCGTCACACCGTGAGAATTAGTTATAGTTGCACTGACAACATGAAAAACTTCATTAACAAACACAATAACAAAATTCTAAAACGGCATGATAACAAAACCAACACAGCCAACAACACTCGCATGTGTAACTGCCGACGAACTTAAGAATGCCCGACTGAAGGTAGGTGCCTAACGGAAAGTGTGATTTACCAAGCTGAAGTATCAACAAGCGATAACCTCGAGAAAAAACTTTATGTTGGAGTAACAGCGAACGAATTTAAAACCAGGTACCGAAACCACATAAAGTCCTTCAGCAACCAGAAGTATGCCAATGACACCGAGCTGTCAAAGTATATCTGGAAATTAAAATCTGCCAAACGAGCGTTCAGCTTAAAATGGTCCATCCTAAAGAAAGTTTCGGCTTATAAAGCTGGTTCCAGAAGATGCAACATATGCCTGGAAGAAAAACTACTTATCATGAAAGGAAGGCATAAAAACACTCTAAACAAACGAACGGAAATTTTTACCAAGTGCCGACACGTAACCAAACACCAACTTTGCTAACACCAATGTATTTATAGAGTTTAGTGACACACGGTCTGTCAGTTGCCTGAAGATCGCTTAACCGCGTGAAACTCTGAGTAGCGACAGCAATATTTACTACAATTATATTTTCGCTCTACCTTTATCAATGGTATTGAGCGCTCTGAAAACTAATGCTAGACTAGTAACGCTATTAATGTGGCATACTATTTTTTATATATATATATATATATATATATATATATATATATATATATATATATATATATATATATATATATATATATTATAACTTATTGGATTCATCTAAGCCCGATATGGCAAAATATTTAAGTCGGAAATTCAATATTGGGCGAGACCGAAGGTCGAGCCTAATATTAAAATTTGAGACTTAAATATTTTCCATATCGGGCAAAGATGAATCCAATAGGTGTTTTATTATATCGAACAAATAATCGTGTAATTGACAAGTAAATATACCTTGTGTACCTGTCCAAAAGGTTGCTGCCCAATATGTAGTTGTCCTACATCGTAAAATATTGGGCTGGCACGTGACGCTAATGTAGACATTTGATTGGACGATTATTTGTGAGGGTATAATAAATATATATATATATATATATATATATATATATATATATATATATATATACACATATATACATATATACATATATACATACGGAAAGATTTGGTATGGTTGCGATATCTCCGTTTGAAGTCGTTGGCCGTTACTCCTATATAGTTCTTTGTTTCTCCGTTGTCTGTTGTCGTTACTTCGGCTTGGTAAACCAAGCTCTTTGCCAAACAATTTCCAGCGATTGGACATTCATCAGGTCGTTGGCAGTTACATTTGCGGGATACGTTGTTTGTTGTGTGGTTTTGTGTAGTATTTTTCGTCAAACAGACATACTTTTTTATCATTCGATGTTGTAGATTTCTACCCATCTATCTCTGAAGACCTACTTGACAGAGCAATTGCTTGGGGCAAACAATTCACCCTCATTTCCGAGAGCGACACCAAAATCATAAAACACCCACGGAAATCACTTCTATTTAACAACGGTCAAGCATGGACGAAGAAAAACAACACCACTACATTCGACGTAACTATGGGTAGCTACGACGGGGCCGAGATTTGTGAACTGGTTGGCCTATTCATCCTAGACTCGCTGGAGAAACGATTTAACATTAATCTCGGTTTATACCGAGACGACGGCTTGGCTGCACTTACGACCACATCAGGAAGACTGGCAGATAAAACAAGAAAAGAATTAAGCAGCTTTTTCGAAAACGAATTCGGCTTGAAGATTACCGCAAAAGCAAATCTAAAGATTGTCAACTTCCTCGACATAACCTTTGACCTAACGAACGGAACATACAAACCCTACCGAAAACCTAATGACGAACCACTTTACATCAACCGTTTATCGAACCACCCACCAACAATCATCCGACAATTACCCTCATCGATAAACAAACGAGTCAACAAACTTTCATGCAACCAAGAAACGTTCAACGAAGCTGCCCCACTATACAATGACGCTCTTAAACGAAGTAACTTCGACACAACCTTGACGTACGAACCACCTAACCAAGACGACAACAGAAACAATTCACAAAGACGAAACCGACGACGAAACGTAATATGGTACAACCCACCTTATAGTAGAAACGTTAGAACGAACGTAGAACGAGACTTTTTACAACTCATCGACAAACACTTTCCGCCTTCACACAAACTACACAAATTATTCAACCGCCACACTGTACGCGTCAGCTATAGCTGCACAGAGAACATGAAAAGCTTTATTCGTAAACACAACAACCACACATTGACGAAAAATACTACACAAAACCACACAACAAACAACGTATCCCGCAAATGTAACTGCCAACGACCTGATGAATGTCCAATCGCTGGAAATTGTTTGGCAAAGAGCTTGGTTTACCAAGCCGAAGTAACGACAACAGACAACGGAGAAACAAAGAACTATATAGGAGTAACGGCCAACGATTTCAAACAGAGATATCGCAACCATACCAAATCTTTCCGAAACGTAAAATACGCCAACGACACCGAGTTGTCGAAACATATCTGGAAATTGAAGATTGGAAACCGAGACCACCACATCAAGTGGTCTGTAATAAAGCACGTAGCGGCATACAAGACAGGATCAAAACGATGCAATTTATGTCTGGAAGAAAAACTTTTATTGATGAAGGCAAAAAAGAAAAACTTTTTGAACAAACGATCTGAATTATTTTCGAAGTGTCGACACGTAACTAAACACCAACTTAAATAATGATAATGACGTAGCCAATGTATATAACGAATAGCAAAAACCTAATCTGTCAGTTGCCTGAAGATCGCGAAAGCGTGAAACTCGGAGTAGCGACTCAGCATTAAATCTTAATTATATTTCGCTCTACCTATAATGGTATCGAGCGCTCTAGAACCTTACGCCTTTTTGTTACATACACTTATTGGTATATATATATATATATATATATATATATATATATATATATATATATATATATATATATATATAAAGCATGGTATAGTTACCTTAAAGACAGGCGCCTGATGATCCCGTTTAGGGTGAAACCTCTGGTAGCGAAGACTTTAAGGTAACTATACTTCATGCTTTATATTTTGCTCTATCTATATGGTATTGAGCACTCTCTAACATTTCGTGAACCAAAACTCACTTATATAGGCTATATATATATATATATATATATATATATATATATATATATATATATATATATATATATATATTTACACATATATATATTTACATAAATACTTATGTCAAGGACTGTAATCCTTTTTGTCACCTTAATTTGTAATCCTTAATTTGTCTCCTATATCATAGCCCCGCCCCGATGATTATCATGAGGGACGATTTTCTCATTAATAGTAATGAGGGACCAGCGGCGGCGCGCTACGGTATTAAAGGTATTAGTCTAATACCTTTTTTTTGTCCGAAATTCGAAAATAGTTGCAAAATAATAAAATTAAAATATTTAACAATCAGAATTATGAATCAGAAACAAATAGGATATCTCAGCGTTTAAGAGAGCAACAAAACCAAAGATTTTAGTTTTTTGAAGCGCCGATCTAAACTGAGAAACGGACGGAAATTAAAGTTTGCATTTGAAAGGCTTATACCGCAAGGTATTAGAATCTATAATCTAATACCTTGGCGAGGCAGAAACAGGGCTTTTTGGAGTCAAATTTCATCACAGGCGCCCGCTGTTTTATATTTTAATTTCGAAGTTTCAAGACTAGCGCGTGAAATTTGGATTTAAACTGTCTTGTTTGGGGTTACAAAACGTCTACAATGCTCTTCACAGTACCACAGTTAATATTATTTAGCATTTCAAGGTATAAATCTCCAATTTTGGCAGTATAAACGCCTATTGAACATAGTAGAGCGCGCTACAATATGTTAATACAATCATAATGTTG